>CM052802.1:56648510-56796018 GCA_028533885.1 Nasua narica
AGGACTAGGTTGAATAGCAGTGGGGATAGTGGGCATCCCTGCCGTGTTCCTGAGATTGATATTCCCTGTGGGTTTTTCATAGATGGCTTTGATGATGTTGAGGAATGTACTCTCTATGCCTACACTGTGAAAAGTTTGATCAAGAAAGAATGTTGTACTTTGTCAAATGCTTTTTCTGCATCTATTGAGAGTATCATATGGTTCTTGTTCTTTCTTTTATTAATGCATTGTATTACATTGATTGATTTGCGGATGTTGAACCAACCTTGCAGCCCAGGAATAAATCCCACTTGGTCGTGGTGAATAATCCTTTTAATGTACTGTTGGATCCTATTGGCTAGTATTTTGGTGAGAATTTTTACATCTGTGTTCATCAAAGATATTGGCCTGTAATTCTCTTTTCTGATGGGGTCTTTGTCTGGTTTTGGGATCAAGGTAATGCTGGTCTCATAAAATGAGTTTGGAAGTTTCTCTTCCATTTCTATTTTTTGGAACAATTTCAGGAGTATAGGTATTACTTCTTCTTTAAATGTTTGGTAGAATTCCCCTGGGAAGCCATCTGGCCCTGGACTCTTGTTTATTGGGAGATTTTTGATGACTGTTTCAATCTCCTTACTGGTTATGGGTCTATTCAGGTTTTCTATTTCTTCCCGGTTCAGTTTTGGTAGTTTGTGTGTCTCTAGGAATGCTTCCATTTCTTCCAGATAGTCTTGTTTGCTGGCATATAGCTGCTCATAATATGTTCTTATAATTGTTTGTATCTCTTTGGTGTTGGTTGTGATTTTTCCTCTTTCATTCATGATTCTATTAATTTGGATCCTTTCCCTTTGCTTTTTGATAAGTCTGGCCAAGGGTTTATCAATTTTATTAGTTCCTTCAAAGAACAAGCTTCTAGTTTTGTTGATTTGTTCTACTGTTCTTTTGGTTTCTATTTCATTGATTTCTGCTCTGATCTTTATTATTTCTCTTCTGCTGCTGGGTTTAGGCTTTCTCTGTTGTTCTTTCTCCAGCTCCTTTAGGTGTAGGGTTAGGTTATGTATTTGAGGTCTTTCTTGTTTCTTGAGAAAGGCTTGTATTGCTATATATTTTCCTTTCAGGACCGCCTTTGCTGTGTCCCAGAGATTTTGAACAGTTGTGTTTTCATTTTCATTTGTTTCCATGAATTTTTTAAACTCTTCTTTAATTTCCTGGTTAACCCATTCATTCTTTAGTAGGATGCTACTTAGCCTCCATGTATTTGATTTCTTTCCAACTTTCCCCTTGTGATTGAGTTCTAGTTTCATGGCGTTGTGGTCTGAAAATATGCAGGGAATGATCCCATTCTTTTGGTACTGGTTGAGACCTGATTCGTGTCCCAGGATGTGATCTATTCTGGAGAATGTTCCGTGTGCACTAGAGAAGAAGGTGTATTCTGTTGATTTCAGATGGAATGTTCTGAATATATCTGTGATGTCCATCTGGTCCAATGTGTCATTTAGAGCCTTTATTTCCTTGTTGATGTTTTGCTTAGATGATCTGTCCATTTTGGTGAGTAAGTCCCCTACTATTATTGTTGATGTGTTTCTTTGACTTTGTTATTAATTGGTTTATATAATTGGCTGCTCCCATGTTAGGGGCATAGATATTTACAATTGTTAGATCTTCTTGTTGGACAATCCCTTTAAGTATGATATAGTGTCCTTCTTCATCTCTTATTATAGTCTTTGGCTTAAAATCTAATTTATCTGATATAAGGATTGCCACCCCAGCTTTCTTTTGATGTCTATTAGCATGGTAAATTGTTTTCCACCCCCTCACTTTAAAGCTGGAGGTGTCTTTGGGTCTAAGTTGAGTTTCTTGTAGACAGCATATCGATGGGGCCTATTTTTTATCCATTCTGATACTCTGTGTCTTTTGATTGGGGCATTTAGCCCATTAACATTCAGGGTAACTATTGACAGATATTAATTTAGTGCCATTGCATTGCCTTTATGGTGACTGTTAACTGTATATTGTCTCTCCTCTTTTCTGGTCTCTGTTCCTTTTAGGCTCTCTTTTTGTTTAGAGGACCCCTTTCAATATTTCCTGTAGGGCTGGTTTGGTGTTTGCAAATTCTTTTAGTTTTTGTTTGTCCTGGAAGCTTTTTATCTCTCCATCTAGTTTCAGTGACAGCCTAGCTGGATATAGTATTCTTGGCTGCATATTTTTCTCATGTAGTGCTCTGAATATATCATGCCAGTCCTTTCGGGCCTGCCAGGTCTCTGTGGATAGGTCTGCTGCCAATCTAACATTTCTGCCTCTGTATGTTACAAACTTCTTGTACTGAGCTGCTTTCAGGATTTTTTCTTTGTCACTAAGACTTGTAAGTTTTACTATTAGATGATGGGGTGTAGACCTATTTTTATTGATTTTGAGGGGGCTTCTCTGTGCCTCTTGGATTTTTTTGATGCTTGTTCCCTTCAGCAGATTGGGGAAATTCTCTACAATAATTTGCTCCAATATACCTTCTGCCCCTTTCTCTCTTCTTCTTCTGGGATCCCAATTATTCTAATATTGTTGCATCTTATGGTATCACTTATGTCTCGAATTCTCCCCTCGTGGTCCAATAGTTGTTTGTCTCTCTTTTTCTCAGCTTCTTTATTCTTTGTCATTTGGTCTTCTATATCACTAATTCTTTCTTCTGCCTCATTTATTGTAGCAGTAAGAGCCTCCATTTTTGACTGAACCTCATTAATAGCTTTTTTAATTTCAACTTGTTTAGATTTTAGTTCTTTTATTTCTCCAGAAAGTGATTTTATTTCTCCAGAAAGGGATTCTTTAATATCTTTCATGCTTTTTTTGAGTCCAGCTAGCACCTTGCTAACTGTCATTTTGAATTCTATTTCTGACATATTACTAATGTCTGTATTAACTAGGTTTCTAGCCATCAGTACTGTCTCTTGTTCTTTGCTTTGTGGTGAGTTTTTTCACCTTGTCATTTTATCGAGCTAAGAATAGATGAGTGAGAGAGAAAAATACTCTGGAATTCCACAGTTTTCATTGATTGATGAACTTGGTCTTGGCTGGATATTCTCACTGATCTTCTGGGGGAGGGACCTTTTGCCTTGATTCTCAAATGTCTTTGGCTGAGGTGGAATTGCCCCGCCCTTGCCAGGGGATAGGCCAAGCATTTAGCTCAGGTTTGCTCTCAGGAGTCTTTGTTCCCTGAGCGCTTTCCATACCGCGTTGGAGGCTGGGAATGCAAATGGCTGCCTTCCAGTCTCTGGCCGGAGGAGCCGAGCACTCAGGGTCCCACTCCGAACCCAGCATTTCCTGCTGTGCTCTCCCTTGCCGCTCTTCCCTGAGAAGGAAGGAGGGAGTCTCTCCAGAGCTGCCTCCTGCTGGGTCCCTGCTCCAAGAGCTGCAGCTGGATTGTGACTCGGATCATGGTCCCTGGTAAGCCCAGGCTGAAAGCGCACTGCCCGGCTCCTTCTCTGCCGCGGGCTTCTCCGCCCCGATACCTGGGAGCTTTGCTTCACTCAGACATCCCCGGTCCCTTTGTGATCCCACGGGTCCTGAAACCACACTGTTCCATGAGGGCTAAATCCCTCGCTTAGCCTCTGGAGCGATGTCCCTCAGCGGAGCAGACTCTAAAAGTTCCGATATTGTGCTCCGTGGCTCTGCGGCTGCAGGGAGCCAGCCCCTCCCCCCTGCTGTCTCTCTTCCCATCGCTTTGGATTCACTTTTCCAAACATCCTACCTTTTGGAAAGTGGCCGATTTTCTGCTCCTAGAATTGCAGTTCTTCCTCTCTTCTCTCTCCTGTTGAGAGAAGGCTGGCTTTTAGAATGATTTGATAACTATCTAGCTGAACTTCTGGGATCGACTCTATCTCAACCTCCCACTTCTCCGCCATCTTGCTCCTCGATAGTTTTTTTTTTCTGAAATGGAAAGAAAGATATAGCAAAGTAAAGGAACATGTTGAATTAAAAACATGAAAATAGAAAAAAAAACGTTTCTTATCTACCATGAACCCTACTTAACTTATACATAATAAAGAGAACCTTTAGGAACAAGTGAGATATCAAGATGCAGTCAATTAGATTTAATACAAAAAGAATAAGATAAAAATTTATGCCTATATCAGTTAGCATTTAACCAAAGAATCAAAACTGGTAGGAGATATTTCTTAAGAGATTTATTTATTTATTTATTTTTATTTTTTTTATTTTTTAAGATTTTATTTTATTTATTTTAACAGAGAGAGAACACAAGCAGGCGGAGAGGCAGGCAGAGGCAGAGAGAGGAGCAGGCTCCCTGCCGAGCAAGGAGCCCGATGTGGGACTCGATCCCAGGACACTGGGATCATGACCTGAGCCAAAGGCAGCTGCTCAACCAACTGAGCCACCCAGGCGTCCCTCTTAAGAGATTTATTGCAATATTGGCTTACATGATTGTGGGACTGGCTAGATAAATCTGAACTCCCAAAGTCAAGCTTTCAGGTAGGGCAAGCTGGGATTCACAGATACTAGCTGAAGCTGTTCCCCAAGATGGAATTTTCTCCTCCTGGGAGAAACCTCAGTTCTGCTTTGAAGGCCTTTCAACTGATTGAATCATTCCTACCCTGATTATCTAGGATAATCTCTCTTAGTTAATATGGATTAATGAGGGACTTTAATCACATCTACAAAATACCTTCACAGCACTTAGATTAGTGTTTGATGGATGAACTGGAGACTGTAGCCTAGCCAAATTGAAACAGCAAAAGACCATTATAATTGTGAAATTCAAATTTAAAATATAATAAAATCCTCCTATGATGCTGTACTGCTAGTCCAAAAAATTCAGTATGTGTTGAGGTTAGTAAAATGTTTGGGAAAGCTTGTGGCAAAGGGTGTAGTGCACATTCTGACTGCGCTATATTCAAATCCACATAATCACTGGGCACAATATTTATCTCTGGTTTTCACTGTAATCTCCTGGAATTTCCTCAAAGGGAAAATAGTCAATTGATCAGATTTTATAAACCAACTTCCTTTCTAGGTGAGTTTTGATTGTTTGTGATACTATGAAGGATGATGTCTTTTTAAAGAATTTGAGGGGCACCTGGGTGGCTCAGTGGGTTAATGCCTCTGCCTTTGGCTTGGGTCATGATCTCGGGGTCCTCGGATCAAGCCCCTCATTGGGCTCTCTGCTTGGCGGGGAGCCTGCTTCCTCTTCTCTCTGCCTGCCTCTCTGACTACTTGTGATCTCTCTCTATCAAATAAATAAATAAAATCTTAAAAAAATATATTAAAAAAATAAAGAATTTGAAAACATTCAGAGCTATAACAGTACTAACTCTTAGCATAAAAGTATGCTAATAGTAATGATAGGTGCCATTTTTGGTTACTTATATGAAAATATACTTTATCTATTTTAATTCACAATATTTTCTCCTTTTTCCAATTGAGGAAACTGTGTTGCCAAGGGATGAAGTAACTTTTTCAGGTATAGCTTGGATTCACAGCTTTGGCCAAATGCCAAAGTTCATATTTTACTACACCACCTTGCTTCTATTATTCTCTGATAACAGAACTGAGTCCTTAGTGAGAAGAGCTTCCTGAGCATCATACTGGATGATTATTACTCTGCATGCCCTAGATAATAAATAATCAGCAGCAAAACCTATACACACAAAGTTGTGGCTGTTAACATAAAACCTAAATTGATTTGTTCCTGGTGTTAAGTCATTAACCATATTTGGCTACATCAGAAAAGAGATTAGTAAGCTGACTGGGCCCCCTGGCAGCCTTGGACACACCATCTCTCATGGCACAGAACCTTCATGGAATTTGCTGACTGTGGCAGAAATTTTGGGGACACTTAGATACCCAGTACTTCCCTTAAATTGCATAGATCCCAGAATCCCTTTTGGAAAAGTTTTCACCTTGGTGCACAACTGGGGTTCAATTATGTACCAATTTGTCTAAAGTACCAGCATTTAGGTATAGTAGCTAAGACAGGGTGAGCAGATGGAGGTGACGAAATCAAGAGCCCGGGGGTCCTTGTTCCAGGTTTGATGCTCCTGCTGTGTCACCAGATCTCTCTCAGCCTGACATAAGATGGCAGTGTTTTAAGATGCCCATTGACTCATGATTGGTATAGTAATTAGGATTGCTTAATCAACCGAATTCTTGTACTGAGAAAGAAACTATCCAAAACCCATCACTGTAGTTTGTTATTATGTATTTATGAAAGTTTGTTTTAATTGTGTAATTTATCTTACTGACCATGTGTGACAGTACTTCTATTAGAGGTTGTCAAATACATTATACCCTAATAAACAGATGAAGAAACAATTTAGAGTAACTAGATAACTTGCCCAAATTTCTGCAGCAATGAGGAGGCAGAGCTGGGATTCAAACCGAGCTGATGGCTCCCAACTTCGGAGCTCCTTCCCCTTCCAGTCAGTGAGATTTCACTCTCACAGAGAGAAGGGCTGGACAATGAGGTTGCAAGATTTGGAAAAACCAGTGATCGAGTAAGCAGAGGCCAGATACCTGGTCCTAGAAAGTATCTTAATTGCATAGGTGCATTTTTATTAGTAGAAAGGAGAATAATAGAATGTTTACGGTTTAAGGAAAATTTCTTTCTTTCTTTCTTTCTTTTTTTTTTAGTTCCTCACCCAAGGTTTACCACTAATAAAAGACAGCTGAGCTCATGGACAAAGGAACTCAGGCAGGTCAATGTGATGAGGCCAGGAATTGCTGCTTCCTGGTGTGTGGGCCAGAAGTTTGTTCTCAGTGTGGCCTTAAACTCCAGAGGGGACCTAAGCTGGGTCTGCATACCCCACATTTGCTCTGGTAAGCATTGCTGTCACTTCTGTCGCTCTGGACCTATGCTGAAAGACCTTTTCCTTCATGGATCCCTTTCCCAGGGCTCCCTTGGGAAACTATCAGTAGCCAGAGAATTTCCTTTTTCTCTCACCTCCTCTTCCAGGCCACTCATCTGATGAGCAAGGTAACTGCAAATGGCACAGAAGACACTTCTCTCTGATAGGAAGAAAGATGGCATTTTCCTGTACAACTTCCCCAAAGGTATTTATAGTCTCAGAAACAATGATTGACTTAGATGGCAAGGTGTCACAGTGTCATGTTCATCTGTGTGGAGGTTACTATTGCTAAGCAGTGGGTTCTGTTTGATCTCTTGAGGGCAAAAGGCTTCTCAAGAAAACAAATATGTAGTAAAACCAGATGCACCCTATGCACACTGAAGGGAAACCTAATCTGGCCTAGATGCAATGAGAGCCCAAAGACAAAAACAAAAGAAGACATCTGCTACGTCTTGCTTTCCAGCCCCACGTTTCCTCATTGAGTTCACAGGTTTCTTTCCCACTGGACACTAAGCTCCCTGAGGGCAGAGCACTGTGCTCGTCTATTGTTTCCCCAGCACCTACCATGGGGACTCACAAAGCGCAGTGGTTCCCAAAAGTCAGGAAATGGACCTTTTGAGAATAGGATCTTGGGGGTAAAAATCATAACGGATTTACTTAAACCAAACAGCCTCTATGTGATAAGACCTGAGACCAGCGCCGCAGTCTTCAGTCTCCAAACCCAGTGACCAGCCCACTAGATAGACCTGCTACCCTGACTGAGGGTTCTCATCTGGGGGTTTTCAGACCCTGTGGCTAGGCTGGTTTGGGGGATGGTTGTAGAATGGCTAAGGCTTCTAAATTTTTATTTGCTAAACCTGGCAACCCCAAGAGTAGTGCCATATGTATATACTTTTTTGACCCAGGGATGTGCAAATTATGTGGTGGAGGAAGTCCTCTGTTTCTCTTACTTGTAAGGTCATCTATGACTACATCTTGTGGTCTTGACTAACTATGCTGGGGCTCAGGCTTCAAAGGGAAGGAGGAGGGCATGACTCATGGTGCAGCGGGGGAGCCCAGATCCAGATGTACTGATAAGAGCAAGGACAAGGTGTGTTTCTGTAACTGTTTTGCATATCTGTTTGTTGGTAAATAAATGACGGTGGTGTATGGACAAGATGTATCCAATAACCACCTCTATCAGGAAGATTTTGGTTAGGAAAGGTTTTCTGTTGTTGGATTCAGACATCCATATGTTGAATGCCATTTGAACACTTGCAACAGAAATTCAGAGTTTAAATCACTTTTACCATAGTTTTGGCAGGACTGGGAACACATTTTTTTTTTTTTCAGCTGTTCTTCCTGATGGAAGCTATAAATAGTTTTGGGGAAGTATATAATTATCTCAAAGTAGAAGCTAAAGATAAAAAGCTGCTTAAGATTTTAAAGGAACATTTAATGGTTATTATTATGTAACATTTATTAAGTATGCGCACTGTGATCATAGTCTTTGCCAGGAAGAAACTTGGAATAAAAAGTCAGCCCAAGATGGGACATGTATAAATAGACCAAAAGGTATATTAACATGGTGCCAGAACAAAGGGTTGGCTCAATAAAAAAAGAATTTAGGAGAACAAAAAATGCAGCCCCATCAGGGTAATATTGTATAGAAATGAAGAAGACCTTATTTGATAACAAATCTTTAAAAATACTGGCAGTTGAAAGCCAAGATGGATGGGCACATAAAAACAGGTAACATTGTGGTGCATGCATGGGATAGCATTGTGTTTTTGGCAGTCAGCTTGGACTTTTAGATAGGAAAGGGGTTTACTTATTCTGTTCAAATAAATAATAAAATATTTAAATACTAAACAAAGAATCATTGTTGGCTGAAGCAAGTTAAGTGTTCTAAATAATGATTTGGGACGCCTGGCTGGTTCAGTCCTTAGAGCAGGCGACTCTTGATCTCAGGGTCCTGAGTTCAAGCCCCATGTTGGGCGTGGAACCTACTTAAAATTAAAAAACCAAAATGAAACAACAACAACACAGAACTTCAATCATCAGCTCCTGGCTGAGACCGTTACTGCTGTTTAATGCCCACAGAAAGCTCACAACCAAATAATCTTATTTATACAGCCACTATTTCTGAGTGGTGTGAAATGTGTAAGCCTGATGATTCACAGACCTGTAGCCCTGAGGCAAATAATACATTATATGTTAATAAAAAAATACAGCCACCATTTATTGATGCCTGCTATATGATGCAAATAATATATCTGTATAAATATATAGTCTCTAATTCTTATAATGACTCTAGGATGTAGATATTATCATTGTATTTTACAAGTCCTTTAAGGCTCTAAGTGGTTAATTGAATTTTAAGAGGCCACAGGACACATAAAGTAGAGATGCAAAAATTCAAACCCTCATCTGCGTGGACACTGATATTCAGGTTTTATCATCTTGCAGTGCCACATGTCCATCCTCTTACCTAGGCTTTCTTGTTTCCTTCACCTTATTTTTCGCTCTTTCATAAAGGATTTTTCTTTAGAATGTGATTGTCCTACTTAACCTAGCTTGGACTTTGTGATTCTTCCTGTTGCCTCTGGGCCTGCCCTCAGTTTGCCCTCAACCCTTCGGTGGTCTTCTGGCCCTAAGCTTTGGTGATCTGTCTACATTATTCATCACATATTCATCTTGGAGTATTCGAGGTTCAGCATTGCTAAGCAGTCCTCAGTGCCAATAATTTGCATAGGTGGACCCCACAAAATAAAACATGTATATTCTCATTATGACCTAAAGTCATGTGTTACTCATTTGCAAAGAAGCAGCATAGGAAATGAACCAAAGATCCTTACTAAGCATTATTGGTCCTTGTCCTTAGAGAACTTACAAAGATAGGGCAGAAATCCTGCCAGACAGGCAGGCATACAGTCCCTAGAGGCCAGGGCAAACAAAGGACCTTGGAGATCTCGGTAATCCAAATGATGGTAGTTTCTTTGTATTGGAGTTCTTCTTGGGAAGGGGTTCAGACATGGGGACCACTAGAGACAGGCAAGATTTTGGTAGTGGGAAGGGACTGAGGCTGCCAAAGTTTCTACCGAGACCTTTAACAAAAAGGATTTTTTGTTAAATCCTCCTTCCTAAGGAATGTAAATGGATCATGGAATGCCTAGAGGCTTGTGGCACTTGTCATGAAGTCCTGATGTCCCAGAAGTTTTGATGTCCCAGAAGTCCTGATGTCCCAGAAGCCCAAGTCCTGATGTCCCAGAAGCCCAATTCTGCACCCTGGGTGCTCCTCTGGGTGCTTTCATTTTACTACCAGAAGGGGCTAACAAACAATGGTTGTGGAATGTGAAGGTTAGGAATAACACTAGCATGAAAAACAGCAGGTTCTTTCTCTTCTGGATAGGGGTCAATTGCCCACAGTAACCTTCTCAACAATTACTGGCTTATAGAAAAGTTCAGATATGAAGGTAGATATACTGAGGACTTAGAAGTGGGACGTGAAAACATTATCAGTGTGTGACAGGTACAGACCTAAGTTAAATAAAAGAAGTTGGGGGCCGCCGAGGTGGCTCAGTCAGTTAAACATCTACCTTTGGCTCAGGTCATAATTCCAGGGTCCTGGGATCGAGCCCTGCATTGGACTCCCTGCTCACTGGAGAGCCTTCTTCTCCTTCTCTGTCTGCCCCTGCCTCCACTTGTGCTTTCTCTCTTTCTCTCTCTCCCTGTCTCCCTCTCAAATAAATGAAGAAAGTCTTTTTAAAAAATTAAAGAGAAGTGAACCAACCTTTGAGAAATGGAGTTTAGAGGAATGAAGCCAGTGGGTTGAGGCTTCAGTAAGCTAATGGGATGCAGAGATGGCTGTGAAAGATGGGGCTGAAATTGTCTGGATTTGCGCAGTTCCTTTACACCTTTACGCCTCCTGCTAGGGGCACCTGTGCAAAGAGACCTTTGCTGCCCTCACATCTCCACGTTCAGCCTACACCACATGCTCTGATTGTCTTCATGCTCAGTAACCCAACTCACTCATGATCCTCCTGCCTTGCTCCCTGTTATTTACTCTCTTATGAATGCTTTCCTCACTTGATCCAGACTTTTGGGGATACTTTTCTAGCAGTTAGTTTTGCTTCCTTCTCATTACAACTAGAATTCTCTAGCCATGCTTCTTCAGGTGACCTGGTTAATCATCTCCCCTGGTCCAGTCATAACTCCGGGTGTATTACTCCAGCCTCACAAATGTGACACAAACATTGATCTGTATATTCGTTAAATTAGTGCTAGTTTTTGTGACAGCAAATCCCTCAAATTAGTGGCTTAACCCAAGAATAGTTCATGTTTTTCATGTAATGACCCAAGTCAGATGTTCTTGATTGGCTCAAGTAATCGCCCAGGAAACCAGGATGATGGAAGTTCTCCCATCTTCAGCATGTGAATTCCATTGTGCCAACATCCAGCAGACTGAGTTAATGAAGTACCATGCCTGGAATCCTGGGAGGTTTTTATGGGTCAAGCCTGGAAGTGGTGTTTATTACTTCTCTGCCACATTCCATTGGATAGAATTCAGTCACACGTATACACCTTCTTTCAATGTTCCCCCAGATGAAGAAGAAATGAGTTTTAGTGGAAACAGTATTTTCTGCCACAGTAGAGCCAGCAGTGACCCCTTTGTTTCTGGCCAGAGTCTCCCAAAGAGAGGAAACCACTTGAGATGACGGGATTCTCTATTTGATAGTGGCCCCGTAGAATTACCCCATGTGCAGACCCAGCTTCCTTTTTGATACTTCCATTTTTATTTATTTATTTATTTATTTTTAAGATTTTAGTTATTTAATAAAAGAGAGAGCACACACAAACAGGGGGAGGGGCAAAGGCAGAGGGAGAAGCGGCTCCCAGCTGAGCAGAGTCCCAGATGAGGCTCAGTCCCAGGACCCTGGGATCATGACTTGAGCCAAAGGCAGATGTTTAGCCGACTGAGCCACCCAGGCACCCCTTTTTGATACTTTTAGAAGATAGATTTGTCTTTACACAGGCCAGTGCTTGGTATCCTTATGCCATTGATGAACTGTGTACCCCAGGTTGTGAAATTTATGGGGAGGCAGAATGAGTGACAGTCATTGAGATAGGTCAGTGCCCAAAGTTGCCTATATCTCAAATTCTTTTACCCTTAAAATACTATATTTCAAGTGTGTGTGTGTGCACATGTGTGCAATAAGCCCATTTAGTTGATGAAAGTACAAAGACTGAGATGTACCGAGTCAGAAGGTTTAATAAACAGTGTGACTGATCCCTGTTCTACCCTTTATGAGGTTCTCTTTTGTCCATTGCTTTCCATAGCTATGTCTCAAATGGGTATGGGTAGAATGAGCCATCTAGTAATATCATCTTGGAAGTCTACTTCAGGTTAGTAAAATTTTGGGGTCCTGGTAGTTGAGTTAGAGCTCAAACAAAGCAACTTCTTTAACAACTTATGAAGGTTTCCACCTCACACTAATTTTTTATTCCCTGAGTTCCATGAGCTAGGAACCCAAAGTCAGATGTCCTATCAAAACATAGTTTGTGGATTGTAGAGCTGGGCATGGGAATTTCAATCTCTTAGCAGCTGACCTTGCCTTAGTCTTAGACATTGGCTCTTGCACTTGACTCTCAGCTGAGTTGCTTCCATTTTGCTCTCTGCCCAGGGATAAAATTAAACCATAGCTGTGGTAAGAGTCACCAGTAATTTGCGTTTTGCTCGCAGGCTCTGTCCCAGCTTCTTTGCAGTTAGGTTAGTTCTCTGTGTCCGTCTAGAGTGCAAAACAGCAAATATTTGAGTGGGAAAATATCCCAATTTCAGTCTCCTGGAATAACTCCCCCCTGCTTTTCCTGGCATGAACCTTAGCTGACTGGAAAGCATTCCATTTTTCCAGGCCCTGGTTTCATTTCATTGGACTTTTAGCCATCTTGGATTGCAGGCCACAAACAGAAGTGGTCTTCATTAGCATATCCATATTTTCACTCTTTTCTGCTTTCAAATGGGCCAGTTTCAGCCTAAGTGAATCTTTTCTTTGTAGGCTCTTCTAGAAAGCCACAATAAATAATACTCTTGGAACTCCTAACTGTTTTCCTGTCAAGTCTTTCCCTGGGGAAGCTGCAAGAGGAACATGGTCTCAGTCCCCAGGTACAAATAGAAGACGAGATACTGCTTAGATACTTTCTCCTCTTCTCCTATTCCATCATGTTGATCCATTACCTACACTATGCCACTTCTGGTTTCTTTCTTTTCTTCTTTTCTTCCCTCCCTCCCCCCTTCCCTCCCTCACTTCCTTCCTCTTTCTCTCTCTCTCTTTCTTTCTTTCTGGAATTCAGTGAGGACTTTTTCCATTGTAAGTGACAGAAAACAATCTGGTTTGTGTCTAGGAACATGCTCCACACCGGGGCCGAGTATGTGGGCTAAAAGTAGGGGAAGAAGTGCATGGTTCCCTCAAGAGGAATTGGGGTACAATGAATAAAATGATGGTCTATGCATATCGGATGGTCAAAAACAACAAATTTCCATTACATTTGGTTTCTCAGCTGAGCTGCTGTATGCTACTGGAGACTATCACACAACCCTAAAGATTGGTGACATGTCAAGATTATGTTCTTCAATTTTATTTTGACCTCAGCGCAACTTAGCAAACTTTTCCCATTGCCCTGTCATCTCCTTTATAGGTTCCAAAATGATTATTCATAAGCTTCACCATTATTTCTTAGGTACAACTACCCATTCTCCTTCAGCAGACAACCTTGCCTTTACTTCCTATGGAAAGTTATGGAAACAAGCGGAGACTTCTCTCAACCTCTTGTTTCTACATATGCATACTTGTCTATATTGAAATAACTTGTACTCCTTTCCTGCTCCTGTGTTCTGCACTCCAGGCTTCTCCTTTATAGGAAGCCCTTAGCTGTCATTGTGCTCTCTCTTTCCTATATTTGCATAGTCTTCCCTCAACCTGCTTTTCTCTCCCAGGCAGAGCTGGCTTTACCATAAAGCTAATGACGCTTAAATAAACTTCAGTGCTTCTCACTTGCCTGAGCCCCTTTCAAGGCTTTGGGTGGGAATTTAGCTGTGTGTTCCCGTGGTCTTATGTATTTGGGCAATGTACTAGTGTAAGATACAGTAATGGTAATACTTATATATATAGTTTTTCATTCACTCCAAGACCATTGTCTCTACTTTGACTTACCTTCTGTCATACTTCTTTGTGCTTGGGGAATTTTATAAGTATTTTGGGATCCAAACTGAATCAGGGACACACGAATTCCGGTTTAGTGGGATGCATATACAGTGAAGTTATTACTAGCAAATCTAGTGTAGGAATGGCTTCCAGGAATACTCCCACTCCCCACTGTGCTGACTCACTGTGACATGAAGGTGCTGTATGAATGCATCTTTCAGTGCTTGGCCCCAGAAGTATAGTGGAGAAGAAATGATGTTTGAAATGTTTGGAGCCAGAAACTAATTTGTGCCAAATTCTTCCAGTCTTCATATATGTAAAATTAGAAGTGGATAATTAAATTTTCATTGAAGCCTTGTAAAGCAGATGTTCTCTTCCTGTTAAGAACATGTTCACTAATGCAGTGTAAAATCCAGCTTACATATGTTTCTTTTGGGATGGGAATAACATGAAATAGAATTTATCAGAATTTCTGTGTTTGTGGGGTGGAAACCTTTAGCAGTGTTACAGATGACGAATATCTATATTGAATGAAGTCTCATGTTTTATACATTCTGGCCATTAATATTAAAAAATAATTTTTATTGAGCAATCGCATTAGAATAATGCCTGAGTTATCTTCTTGTTATCAATGATAAATCCTTTGCTATCTGTTTCTGAAGCATAGCACTGTACACTCCATAATGCTTGTCACAGTCATAATTGCTTCTTTATTGCTTGCCTTTTGCAACGTGTAATCTCTACTAGGTAAGGACCATATTGCTATTGTTCATGTTTGACCATAGTCATCACTTCTTTGTTCTCTTTGCTAATGGAACCTTTTTTGATATCTAATCCTGTCCTCTCCCCAACTCAGCCCATGTTCCTCAGTAGACTGTCTTCATGTCTTGCTCAAAACTATCCCTGATTGATCTAATATCCATCTTCTTTGTCAATGAATTTTTCAAGTTTGGGAATGTGGTGCAATTCTCTCTTCTGGACATATGATACTTGGAAATAAGTTCTATCCTTCCTATCAGACCTTGGGTGAAGTCAATATGCAGAAAAAGGGAAAACCAAGAGAATCTCAGTGAAATGGAGCTGAAGTCATGGATCATGTCCCTCCTGAAACCCTTATCACTGCTGGGCTTCTGGTTATGTAGGCCAATAAATGTTCTTACTTAAGGCAGTTTGAGTTGGGTGTTCTATTACTGGTAGCCCAGTGCACCATATCTAAGCAATATGCCTGTGCTCTAGCACTCAATGAATGCTTACTGAACTGAATAGAAAATTCTTTCATGTATATGATACATGTATCTTCCTTTGTAGTTTTTCTTTTTTTCTTACTTTTTTGTTTTGTTTAATTTTAAGATAATAAACATGTATCTTCCTTCATAGTTTGTCTTTTTTTCTTACTTTTTTTGTTCTGTTTAATTTTAAGATAATAAAATGAGGTAACCAGTATTAATCATTAACTATGTATACTTAAGTATTTTCTTCTATGCTTATAGAAACTTACAGCCTTCTACTGTGTTTAGTTTTGTTTGCTTATTTCATTTTACAAAGATGAGGGCATACTGTATGCGTTGTTGTACACTATCTTTTTTTTTTAATTGGTTATAGCTGTTTTTTGTTTGTTTTTGTTTTTGTTTTTTTTAGGTCAGCTAACATAGATATAACTCATTCCTGTTAATAACTACACACAGTGGCAGTATTTTGGTGCATCTTTGGCCTGTTTAAATGTTTCTCATAGGGTTTTATTCAAATTCTTTTCTGTAATTATATGCTTGAGTCTTTAATTATTTCCTCATTGACGATTCTACCTTCATTATGTCTCTGAATTTGGAACATTAGAAGAAAACAGTACTTGATGGAGTCGCTTAGACAATGTGAAGGGTATATAAACTTTGCTAGTGTTACGGCATCTACCATAGTTAGCCATTTTGAAATTTAAGACTTATTTTTCTTTAAAAAAAAAGCAGGTTGTCCTTTCTTCTGCTTATTGTACTAACTGGAAATGTTTTCCCTGTGCCCTTTGCAAGGAACTGCACCTAGGGGAGCAGCCCTAGGGAGGCATTACGGCTGCAAGTAATAAAGTAATGATTTCATGAGGGATCCAGAAATTAGATGAAATCCAGAAAGAGCTAAAATTTTAACCCTAATCTGGCAAATAAAGCCTTGTATTCTCCCTTTGAAGTGAAGATTTATCCTTGGGTTTGTTTATTTATCATCAATGGGGGATAACTACTTTATTTTCAATGGCTCTATTAAATATTAATTCTTGCAGATAGAGGAAAGTCTCATTCCATGCTGGTAAATACGTGATAGTTGAAAGTGTGACTAATAACTGACTTTATAATGATCCCAGTGCTCCCCACTTCCCTTCAAAGATATGCAAGAGTTGGAAACAGTGATTTTAAACTGAGGGGAAAATGAAAATTACCTGGAACACCTGTGCTCAAGGTGACACACAATCAAGACTTTTACTGGTTTCCCTGAGGAACAATTTATTCTTGGTAACAGCAAAACCTAATTTCAGAGACACACACACACACACACACACACACACACACACACACAGAGGGCGGGTGAAGTGAGATGACATGAACCAAATCAGACGGTATAATAAGTGCAAGACGCCGACAGTCACAATATTTCCCAGTTTTTATCAGCTAAATAACACCAGAGAGAACCAAACAGAACACCCTGTGGTAAATTAACCTATAAGCCGGATAGATAAAGGCAGCTGTGATTTTGTGTAAGTTGAAAGCACAGATGAAAATTAGCTCCTCCGGGTATAGTCATTTTAGACTCCAGGAACACTGGTAATTTTTTGAGGTTAGAAATATTGCAAAAGTCTAAAGCATGACTTTTCCTGAGATAGCCAGACTCAGCTTGTCTAAATATAAAATGATTCAAGTCTTACGGAGAATAAACCCTGAGTTGTTCATGAAATCATTGAAAATGAAAAAGAAACAAAAGTGAACAAATAGATGAATAAAATTAGGACAAATGAAATCTTTTACTTTTATTCTTAGGATAGATACAAACATATCTGAGTTTTCTTAGTTTTGATTTTTCATCACAATGAACTAACATTTTATATATGCTTTTTCCTGAGCAGAATATGCTGGTAGCCTTCCATGGGTAGAGTGGTAGAGGGAAAAGCTTGAGAACACAGGGAAATTCTCTCCACTGTACGATTAGTCCTATATTTGTAATTCAGAGAAGGCTAATGGAAATGAGATACTAAGTATGCATTCTAGGGCACATTTGGATTCTTTCTGATACAATCCTCTTTCCTGTTCTGTAGCAAGTAATATTTTAAAGTGAGGTTCTAGGTAATTTTAGTTTGCTCTTTGGGGTGATTTTATTGCAGCATACAGGGGCCAATATCTTTCTTGGAAGATTACATTTTGGGTACTGATTTCTATTTTAATTTAAAGGCTCTATGTCTGTTAGCTTCAAAGCAGCAATTAGAAAACTCATTAATAATATAAGCTTGGTTCAAGCAGGTAGCAGTTAGCATGCCAGACAATTACCAAAGCTGGAGAGAATTCTGATGTGCCTTGACCCTTCTTTTACCAGAGATACCAATTGTCACAAGTGAGAAGAAGTCAGTGAAATTCTGGTGCAGATGAAGTAACCTTTCTTTACTTATATAAGTGGAGTTGTAATTTAGATTCACTAGAGTTCCCATCATGGTGTGTTTGCAATGTTTGAAAGAATAAAAAAGAGGATAAAATACTTAGTTCAAATATATATTCATACTTTGTCTATTAAAAAATGAATTTAGGTGACAATACAAGAAACACACAATACCTTGAGATAAATTAATTTAAGGAAGTACAAGGGAAAGAAGAGTTAGTTTATAAGAAAGAGTTGGGAGTAAAAGTAGGCACCCAGATCACATGGTTGTGCCGCACAGTCCAATCTGAGCTTCCTTAGGGCCAATTCAAAGAGGGAAATGGTATCTTTCATAGGAGTGTCAGGATCACAAGGTAAGCAAAAGTTGGTCTCGGTGGGAATGAAGCTACCCTAGCACTGAGACCATAAACCACTTTCAGTTTTCTTTCACAGGTAAGACACTGGAGATCATTAAGATATCCTTAATATCATCTTAACAGAAAACAGTTTTCTAGAACTTCTCAAGCCCTCTCCCTATAGGTGGAGAGCATCACTTAAGATTACATTTCAGTAAGAGCAGTTGCCCAACAGGGAGAACTGTAAGCAGGACCAGCACTTTCCTCTCTGCCAGTCTGGTTTATTCTGGAGCTAGACCTCAATGAGCAAAATCAGGGGGAGTTGACAGAGGAAGTCAGGAAGTCCTCCACAAGGAACTTCTGAACATGGTGAATTGAGGAAATGTTCCCAGACAAGTAGCTGGACTGTGGCATTTGTGTTTCATAAATGCATAGCTAGGGGACATGACTGTGGCTATTGCTGGGTGTAGTGACAGCATCTGGTGATACTGCCCAGCTGCTTGGATGCTGGCCTGATAATTTATCATTATCTCCAAAGCGAATGAGACACAGCTTAAGATTCCAAATAAATGGAGTGGTACCAGTGGAACCTGTATGCAACTCTCATCTCTATCATTGAAGCCAGTTGCTTTTCTGTCTCTACTCCTAGACTCTGTAAGTTCCTTGAGGAAAAGGAATGTAGAGCTTGGATATGGAACACGCTTGTTCTGGACAGCGACTGTGGGGACTTGATCCTTGATGAAACAGTATTTCCCAGGGAAATTGATTTAACCTTTTTAAGTCTCAAATTCTCATTTGTAAATGAGTATGATAATAATTGTATCAACTTCATAGAGTTGTAA
Source organism: Nasua narica (assembly GCA_028533885.1). Taxonomy (NCBI): domain Eukaryota; kingdom Metazoa; phylum Chordata; class Mammalia; order Carnivora; family Procyonidae; genus Nasua; species Nasua narica. The sequence continues at coordinate 56,667,326 of CM052802.1, forward strand.
GGATAAAAACATAGTTATAAAATGTTAGGTGTGATTGCTTTTCTTTCTTTTTATTTTTATGGGAAGAATATTGTGGTACAGTGGATATTACACCATCTTCAAAGTCAGATGTGTGGTTGGATTTCTGTGTTCTTGGACAATTTATTCAATATTCCTATAATTCAGTGTCCTCTTCTCTAAAATGGGGACAACCCTACCATCAAGGGTTGTGTGAAGTTTAAAAAGGACAATCTGATCAAAATTTCTGGATAGAAAAAAGACTCCATAAAGCAAAACCAGAAGACAGTTGACAGACTAGGAAAAAATATTTGCCACTCATTTTACAGACATAGATGTTTAATATATAAAGAACTAAAATTGTGAAGATCAGCAACCCCATAAAAAATTATTAAAAGGCAGGAGAATATAGATTACAGAAAAAGAAGAGAAATGCCCATAAACATGAAAAGATGGTCAACTCCACTCAGGAGGAGAAACAAAGATCAAATACACTGAGACATCATTTCTCACTTATCAGACTGGCAGAAATCTTAAAGTTTGACACTTTCTCAATAAGTCACGAACTGCTGCTGGTGGCAAATGGAGCAAAATGTCACAACACTTGTGGAATATTATATAGCACTAACTACCAAAATTATAGGTGCATTTTACCCTTTGTCCTAGAAATCTCACTTTTTTGACTCTGTTCTACAGTTACCTATGCACAACTATAAAATAGCATATGTACAACTTACTTATTAGGGTATGGTCTTCAATAGCAAAAGACCAGGAACTTCACGAGTGCCAACAAATGGGGACCTGGTTCACCCCACAGTGGAGTTCTGTGCTGTTGTGAGGTATCCATAAGGTGGTGGTGTGAGAAGATCTCCAGGAACTATTACTGTTAACTGAAGAAGCAAGGAACAAAATTGTGTCTATATACTAAGCTACCTTTTATCTAATGAAGATGGAAAAAGAAGAATATACATCTGTATTTATTTATATTTGAATGAAGACATCTTAGAATGTTGATCAAGAAACTAATAAAATGTCTGTTTATAATGGGTAAGGGAACACAGTGGACAGTAATGGGCATGGGACTAAGATTTATCAAAGTATACTTTAAAATTTTTTTCAATTTAATTTTTATATATTTTATTTTTTGGAGTAGTTTCAGATTTATAGGAAATGGAATGGAGGGTATAGATATGTGCCATATATTCCTGTCTGCACATATACATAGCCTCCCCCATTATCAGTCTCCCCCACCAAAGTGGTATATTTGTTGGAATTGATGATCCTACATTGAAACATCATTAGTACCCAAACTCCATAGTTTACATAATGGTTCACTCTTCATAGTAAAATTCTTGGTTTGGACAAGTTTCTAATGGCATGTGTCCACCATTTTAACAGAGTATTTTCACTGTCCCTAAAAACCTTCTATGTTCTATCTATTCATTCCTTCCTCCCCCCAACCCCTGGCAACCACTGATCTTTTTACTATCTCAATAATTTCACCTTTTCCAGAATCATATAGTCAGAATTTTGTGGTATGTATGATTGGTTTCTTTCACTTAATAATATTCATTTAAGTTTCCTCCACGTCTTGCTATGGCTTGATAGCTCATTTATTTTATTTTATTTTGGGGGGTTTTTTGTTTGTTTTAAAGATTTTACTTATTTATGTGACAGAGAGAGATCACAGGTAGGCAGAGAGGCAGGTTCCCTGCTGAGCTGAGAGCCCGATGCGGGGCTCAATCCCAGGACCCTGATATCATGACCTGAGGCGAAGGCAGAGGTTTTAACCCACTGAGCCACCCAGGCGCCCCACTCATTTCTTTTTAGTGCTGAATAATATTCCATTGTCTGAGTGTACTATAGTTTATCCATTCAACTACTGAAGGACGTCTCGGTTGCTTCTATGCTTTGGCAACTATGAATAAAGCTGCTATAAACATCCATGTGCAGGTTTTTGTGTGGACATAGGTTTTGGGTTTCTTAGGATAAATACCAAGAAGTGAGATTGCTGAATCATGTGGTAAGGGTATATTTAGCTTTGTAAGAAACCACCAAACTATTTTTCAGAGTGGCTGTACCACTTTGTATTTCTACCAGCATCAAATTAGAATTTCTACTGCTTCATATCCTTGACAGTACTTAATGTCAGTTTTATGGATTTTGGCCATTCTAAAGGGTGTGTAGTGGTATCTAATTGTTTTAATTTGTATTTCCCTGATGATATATGACATGGAGCATCTTTTCCTTGACTATTTACAATCTATGTATCTTCTTTGGTGAAGTCTGTTTTGTTAAAGTCTTTTGCCCATTTTTTAATTGAGTTGCTTATTTTCCTACTGTTGAATTTTAAGAGTTCTTTGTGTATTTTGGCTAGTGGTTCTTGATTAGTTATGTCCTGTGCAAATATTTCCTTTTAGTCCTATGGCTTGTCTTTTCATTCTCTTGATGGTGTTTTTTATCGTAGAACATTTTAATTTTAATGAAATCCAGCTTCACTTTCCCCTTTCTTTCATAGACTGTGCCTTTGATGTTGTACCAAAAAATTATTGCCATATGCAAGGTGATCAAATTTTCTTCTCTTCTAAAAGTTATAAAACTATAAAGTTTTATCTTTTACATTTAGGTCTGTGATCCATTTTGAGTTAAGGTGTAAGGTCTGTGTCTAGATTGATTGATTTATTGATTTCAAGTGGATCCTGATTTCCAGCACCATTTGTTGAAAAGACTATCTTTTCTTCATTATACTGTCTTTGTTTCTTTGTGAAAAATCAGTTGGCTGCATTTATGTGGGTTTATTCCTGGGTTTTCTATTGTATCACATTTGATACAGTAGAGTAGTCTGTTCTTTCACTAATACTACACTGTCTTGATTATTGTAGCTTTATAACAAGTCTTGAAGTCAAATAGTCTCAATCTTCTAGCTTTGTTCTTCTCCTTCAATATTACGTTGGCTATTCTTGGTCTTTCGCCTTTTCATATAAGCTTTATAATTAATTTGTTGATATCCTCAAAATACCTTGCTAGGATTTCCATTGACAATATTGAGTCTTCCTGTCCATGAACATGGAATAGCTCTCTATTAATTTACTTCTTTGATTCTTTCATCAGAGTTTTATAGTTTTCCTTATGTAGTATAATACATATTATGTTTGATTACTATTTCACTTTTGGGAGTGCTAACATAAATGGTGTTGTGTTTTAAATTTAAAATTCTACTTGTCCATTGCTACTATACAGCAAAGTGACTCATTTTTGTATTTTAGCTTGCAAGGTTGTATCCTGCAACCTTGCTATACTTGGTTATTAGTTCCAGAAGTTTTTTGTCAATTCTTTTGGATTTCTACAAAGATGATCATGTCATCTGTGAATAAAGACAGTTTTGTGTTTTCTTTGCTAGTCTGTATATCTTTAATTTCCTTTTTCTTGTCTTATTGCATTGACTAGGACTGCCAGTGTGATATTGAAAAGCAGTAATGAGAGGGAACATCCTAGTCTTGTTCCTGATCTTATTGGGAAAGTTTCTAGTTTCTCACCATTAACTGTGATGTTGGCTCTAGGTATTTTGTAGATACTATTTTTTTAAAGGTTTTTATTTAAATTCCCATTAGTTAACATACAGTGTAATGGTAGTTTCAGGTGTACAGTATAGTGATTCAACACTTCATATAAAACCTGGTGCTCATCACAAGTGCATTCCTTAATCCCCATCACCTATTTAACCCATCTCCCCACTCAACTCCCCTCTGGTATACATTAGTTTGTTCTCTATATTAAGAGCCTGTTTCTTGGTTTGCCTTGCCTTCTTTTTCTTTTTTTTATTCAAAGAGTATTTATTTATTTTAAGTCTTTATTTTAACTCCAGTTAGTTAACATATATTGCTATATTAGTTTCAGTTGTGCTGTATAGTACTATTATTTATCAAGTTGAGGAAGTTCCTCTCTACTCCAGCTCAGTATAAGGTTTTTGTTTTGTTTTATTTTAAATCATGAAGAGGTTTTGGGTTCTATTACTTTTAATAATATTTTGGAGTGATGGGTGGTGCATTTGGTTAAGCGTCTGTCTCTCAGTTCTTGCTCAAGTCATGATCATGAGGTTGAGGGTCATGAAATTGAGCAGCACTTTGGGATCCATGCTCAGCATGCAGTCTGCTTGAGGTTTTATCTCCCTGTCCCTCTGCACCCCCCACCCCACTTTCTCTCTCTCAAATAAATCTTTTAAAAATAAAATATTTTTATTTTTAAAACTTATAAAAATAATTTTACTTATAATCAGTATGTTTAGAACAATTAAATTAGGATTTATATGAATTAAGCTTAAAAATTAAACTTTTCTTTGTAAAAAAGGAAAGTAATTATTTTCATCCCTCTCCCAAATGCTTGTTCCCTAGCATTTGAAGTTTTAAGGGGTTGAGTATTTACATCATTACACACTAAACTCCTAACTCCTTGTTAGTGTCTGATACTGTGTGAAAAGCATAACAGGCCTGGACATTAAGAGTTTTTCTTTTTTTAAAAAAGTTTATTTATTTTAGTAAGTAAATAAAGCCCCACACCCCATGTGGGGCTCCAACTCACAAACCCAAGATCAACAGTTGCATGCTCTTCCAACTCAGCCAGTCAGGCTCCCGGGACATTAGGAGTTTCTAATCTGGAATCTGCCACTGAAGAGCTGTGATTCTCTTACTGGGTAGTCTGTAGGTAAAATATAGAGTGACTCTACGTTCTAGGCCCTGTTATATAGCAAGAAAAAAAATGACAAAACTATTGTCCTCAATTGTTTATATCCTTATTGAGAAATACTCCTTGCTTCCCAATGGACCACAGTCAAGGAGGCTATCATGTTGAAGCCTTACATGAACAACAGTGGAACTCAGTGTATACATGACACCACTAAAGTGTAAATAGCCTCTTAATGCAAAGCATAGGTCAGTTCCAAGAGGTAAAAGGATGAATATGTAAGGTGAAAAGTAACCACTTTGCTCCTTGCATCCCTTTATAAGGGATGAATCTTACTACCTCAACCTCCCAGAGGGACCACAGGACTGCTCCCTCCTCCTTAACTCATCGTATTCTTTCTCTTGATCCTTATCCTTATTCCCTGTGTCTTTAGTTCTCCATATTCCCAGGCTTTATGTTTCTCCACAGATATAATAAAATCTCAGGTAGTTCTACTTTCTAATTCTTTCTAATTTATTTGCACAAATCCAAACACACTCTGAAAAACCAATGAATTTTTCTCCTCTAGGGTCCTGTAGCTTTACAGAGAGGAGGATCAAGTTAAAATCTGGTGGAGGTAAGAGTGGAAACAGAGTGTATGTGTATGTGTGTGTGAGGGTGGAGTTAGAATCATCTCCTCAGGGGTAGCTAGGATCCTAAAGTATTTGGAATCAAATATTACTAGCATCTTGGGTTTGATGTCTTTATTAGGAGAAACTGGGTTGCTTGAAAGATTTATATGGCTCCTATCAACAAAAATTTTACATTATTTCTTGAAAAGGAATAACATTTGGTATTCTTAAACTTGGACTTTCCTTGTCTTCGATAACACTACAATTGATATTAACTGCCTTAAAGAATACCCTGTCTAGCTCTTTTAGTAATTCCTAAATTTTTTTTCTAGGTAGAGACCAGAGGGTAGAGGGATACTAAGTGAATGTATGGGGAGTGACTGTATGGGGATGGGAAGGCTCAGTTTTGATATGCCCCAATGTCAAAGCTGGAGAGTTGAGCTGGAAATGAAGGTTGGCACTTGCTTTCCCATCTCCCTAAATTCTACAAGAGAGTTTTTAACATTTTTATCAAAACAGGATAAAAAAACAAACTGACCATAAACAATAACAAACAAGCAATTTGATATTGGGAGTTATTGATTTCCTTTGGAGGGACAGAATGAATGTAACCTTTGTGAACTATGTGTAGGCAGTTTTCCTTGTGGTCACAGGCTTAGCAAGTTTTTGGAATATATTTTTCAGGAATAGTAGCACTCAATAAAGATTAGATGGTATAATGGGAGAGAACAGGGACAAGGTTACCTTAAGTCAACAATAGAGAAGTACTGAAGGAAATTAATTTTTTAAGATGTTAAAGACTACTCATGAAAATTCCTCTTTGTCTTTTAAGAGAGAGGGTATGGTTTCTGAAAGATATTATTTTGTAATTAAGGTGGAAGTCTGAAGTTTAATACAATTACATTCAGTGTTTTTGAAGTGCTTTGTAAATCCTATGCAACATCCCTTGACAATAAGCATTTCAAGGCTTATTGTCGCTTTAAAGAGGATTTTCTAACCTAAGAGTGATGTGACCCTCACAACTTCAAAGACCCTTCAATACGTAGAAATCAATACTAATTATCCTGAACATTTGTTTACAGATTTGTTTAATATTATTTGTTTGTTTCAAAAGATCAGTAACTTAGTTAACACATTTGTGCTCGGATGTCATTTGTTATTGTCAAAACAGTGCTCATGAGGAGTACTTTCCTTAATTACTGAAGCATAACAGAAAGGATAGACTTTCTTAATAGAAAGTCTTTTTTGAAAGAATGAATGCCACAGTGATCTTTGCTTTTAAGTGAAAACTTCTGACATATTCAAAGTATCTTGTAATGGAGATAAATACCTTATTATTTATGCAGAACAAAAATTTTTTCTGAACACATAATGTAATTTTCATAAGCTTGAGTTTAAAAGAGAAAAAAAAGGAGTGAACTAAAAATAGGTGTGCTTTTGTGTGTGTGTTTTTTTAAAATACAGTTGTAAAAATGTGCATTTATGTATTCTCAATGGCTTTTATATAATAGTTTGGCCAGGACCAAAAGAAGGGCTTTTGGTCAACTTTTCAATGATCAGTACAGGTAGAGCTAAGCACTATCTTTGGTCTGTTTCACTTTACAAATAGAAAGTATACAGCATTTTTATTCTTTGATTAATTTTTCAGGGGGAAGAAAAAGATAGCCATATTCTTAAGAAGGCCAAAAGAAAGGTGTGAACACTTATGTGGATGATTTCGTTATTGATTTACCTAGGGGTAGGGAGCAGGTCACAAAAATAATTTTAATGATAAAGAATTATTAAAGAATTGTACCATACATGTGCATGTTCTGCAGTTCTGTTATAGTATGAGGAAGTCAAAGAAGGCTTTCCTTTTTACAATGTGGGCTTTTCACCTCACATGAAATTTTGTATGCTGTTATGTTTGGATATGGGAATCTATAAGCCTTTGGGTCTGGGGTAGATTAGAAATAGACCAAATAGTTTGTGAATTGTGTGTAGTTCTAACTACTACTACTATTATACTACTAACTACTACTAACAAATAATTAGTTAGGCAAGCTCAATACAAAGTTACTGAAGGAAACATGCTGACCATTCTGCTTTCTGCAGGCTTCATAAAATTTTATGTGCAGGTGCCTTATCTCTCCATTAAAGTACCCATCGCTTATGGGAAAAGCGGTTATGGTAGAGCAAATGATTATGTTTGTTGTTGAGGTATTTTCTTCTAGTCCTAGTTTGCTGAATGTTTTTATCATGAAAAGATACGGAATTTTCTTGGGTGCTTTTTCTGCATCAGTCGAGATGATAATGTGGTTTTTTTCCTTCCTTCATTTTGTTAATGTATTACATTGACTGTTTTTTTTTTTTTTTTTTTGGTATGATGAACCATCCTTGCATTCCAGAAATCAGTCTCACTTGCTGATGGTATATGATCCTTTTAGTACCCTGTTGATTCAGTTTGCTAGTATTTTGTCAAGTATTTTTCATTAGTGTTCATTAGAGATATTATTCTCCATTTTCTTGTTGTCTTTGGGGCTTTGCTTTCAGGGCAAAGCTGGCTTTATAAAATGAGTTAGAAGGTGTTGCTTCCTCTTTATTCTTTTGGAAATGTTTGAGAAAGATTGGTATTAGTTCTTAATATGTTTGCTAGAATTCACTAGTGCAGCCATCAGGTTTTTTATTAGAGAGTCATTCTCCTAAGTAGTTATGGGTCTATTCAGGTTTTCTTTCTTCATGATTTTGTTTTTAATAATTTGTCCATTTCATGTATATGATCCAATTTATTGGCATACAGTTTTTCATAGAATTCTCACAGTCCTTTTATTTTCTGCAGGACTTGGTAATTGTATTAGTAATTTTGTTTTCTCTTTTTCTTAGACCATCTTGCTGAAGATTTGTCAATTTTGTTGGTCTTTTCAAAGAACCAGCTTTTGGGTTCATTTATTTCCATATTATTTTTCTATTCTATATTATTGATCTCTGCTCTGATCTTTATTATTTCCTTCCTCCCTTCCACCTTTGGGTTTAGTTTGTTCTTCTTTTTTGAGTTCCTTACATTGTACCATTAGGTTGCTGATATGAGATCTTTCTTTTTTTTTAATGTAAGTTATAAATTTCTACCTTAGCAGGGTAGCTATAGACTTAGATATGTTTATATTAATAAACAAACAAATAAATGTAGCTGTAACTATAAATTTCCCCCTTGCAGTGCTTTTGATGTGTTCTACCAGATTTGATATTTTTTTTATTCATTTCTAAGTATTTTTTGGTTTCCCTGTGACTTCTTTGATTCATTGTTTTTTTAACTAATGTGTTGTTTAATTTCCACAAATTTGTGAATTTTCCAGTTTTACTTCTGTTATTGATTTCTGATTTCATTCTGTTGTGGTCAGAGAAGATGCTTTGTATAATATATACCTTTTAAACTCTACTGAGACTTAATATGTGGCCTGATGTATGGTCTATCCTGGAAAATGGCCCATGAGAACTTGAGAAAAATGAGTTAAATGTTGTTGTTTATAGAGTATTCTATACATGTCTGCTAGATCTAGTTGGCTAATTATCTTAAACTTTTATTTACTTACTTATCTTTTGTCTGGTTTGTCTATCCATTATTGAGAGTGAGATCTTGAAGTCTTCAACTATTATAGAAGAACTGTCTATTTCTCCCTTCAATTCTGGTAGGCTTTGTTTCACATATTTTGATGGTCTGTCATTAGGTATACAAATGTTATCATTGTTATATCTTTTTGCTGTATCGAACTCTTTATTAACAAAGTCATTCTTATCTTTTGTAACCGTTTTTGATTTAAAATGTGCTTTGTCTAGGGGCGCATGGGTGGTTCAGTGGATTAAAGCCCCTGCCTTTGGCTCAGGTCATGATCTTGGGGTCCTGGGATCAAGCCCTGCATTGGGCTCTCTGCTCAGCGGGAAGCCTACTCCCCGCCCCTCTGTCTGCCTCTCTGCCTACTTGTGATTTCTCTCTCTCTCTTTCTGTCAAATAAATAAATAAACAAATAATCTTTAAAAAAATAAATAAAATCTGCTTTGTCTAATATGTGTAACCACCCTTACTCTTTTCATTACTATTTGCGTGGAATATCTTTCTCCATCCTTTCCCTTTCAGTGTATCTGTGCCTTTGGTTACAAAGTGAATCTCTTGAAGATAGTATATAGTTGGGTTATGTGTTTTTATCCATGTTGCCAATATCTGTCTTTTGATAGGAGAATTTAATTCAGATTTGATTGGAGACAGTACAGCTGACCTTTAAATAATGTGTGGTTAAGGGTACTAACCCCCTGCATTGTCAAAATTCCATGTATAAATTTTGACTCCCCTGAAACTTAACTATTAATAGCCTGCCTTTGACTGAAAGTCTTATTGATAACATAAACAGTTTATTAACACATATTTTATATGTTATATGCAGTATGTACTGTAAACTTATAAAAAGTTAGCTAGAAAAGGGAAAATGTTGTCAAGAAAATTACAAGAAAGAGAAAATACAGTTACAGTACTGTCCTGTATTTACTGAAAAAAAAATCCACATGTAAATGGACTATTGCAGTTGAAGCTGTTGTTGTTTAAGGGTCAACTGTAATTTAAAGTAATTATTGATAATAAGGGACTTATTTCTGTTATTTTGCTATTTGTTTTTTTATATGCCTTGTAGTTATTTTCCCCCTCATTTTCTGCATTCCTCCCTTCTTTTGCATTTAGTTGATTTTTTTTTGTAGTGAAATTCCTTCCTCATTTCCTTTTGTGTATATTTTATAGCTATTTTCTTGGTGGTTGTCATGGAGATTACATTTAGTATCCTAAAGTTATAACACTCAGATTTGAATTTATAGCAGCTTAACTTTGATAACATACAAAAATTAGCTCTGTCTCCATCCTTTTCAGTTGTTGATTTTCCAAAAATTATATTTTTATATCTTGTGTGCCTCAGAACAGAAACTAATAATTTTTTAAAATGTATTAGTCTCTTAAATTATGTAGGAAACAAAGTTTGATGTTATAAACTAAAGTTACGGGCGCCTGGGTGGTGCAGTTGGTTGAGCGACTGCCTTCGACTCAGGTCATGATCCTGGAGTCCAGGGATCGAGTCCCACGTCGGGCTCCCAGCTCCATGGGGAGTCCTCTTCTCACTCTGACCTTTTCCCTTCTCATGCTCTCTCTCACTCTCTCTCTTTCCTAATTAAAAAAAAAAATTTTAAAGTTACAATAGCACTTTCAACTAATAATTGTTTTTTTTAATCTATTAATCTCCTAAATCATGTAGAGAACCAAAGCTTAAGTTACAAACCATACTTAAAATAATACTAGCTTTTTAACTGCCCATGTATTAACTTTACTGAGCTCTTTATTTTTCTATATGGCTTCAAGTTACCGTCTAGTGTTCTTTCATTTCATTCTCCAGAACTCCCTTGCCCATTTCTTTCAGGGCAGGTCTGGTGATAATGAATTCCGTCAACTTTTGTTTAGTATCTCCCTCATTGTTAAAGGAAAGTTTTGCCAGATGTAAGTTTCTTGGTTGGCAGGTTTTTTTTTCTTTTTCTTTTCTTTTAGCATTTTGAATGCGTTGTTCCACTCTCTCTGACCTTCAAAGTTTCTGGTGAGAAAAGGGGAAATCTGCTGATAATCTTATTAAAGATTTGTTGTATCTCATGCTGCTTTCAAGATTCTCTGTCTTTAGAAAGTTTCATTATAGTGTGTCTCAGTGTGGATCTCTTTGTGTTTATCTTACTTGGAGTTTAAAGAGCTTTGTGGATGTTTATATTCATGTCTTTTATCAAATTTGGGAAGTTTTCAGCCTTTATTTCTTCAGATATTCTCTCTGCCCCTTTCTCTCTCTTCTCCCTCTGGGATTTACACAATGAGTGTGTTGGTCTGTTTGATGGTATCCCACGAGTCCCCAACACTCTGTTGCCATTTCATCAATCTTTTTTCTTTCTGTTCTTCAGACTCAATAATTTCCATACTCCTATCTTCAAGTTCACAGATTCTTCTGGCAGCTCGAATCTATCTTTGAATCCCTTGAGTGATTTTTTCATTTCAGTTATTGTGTTTTCAAATAGAGTTTCTTTTTGTTTTCTGTTTAGGTTTTCTATCTCTTTATTGATATTTCTGATGTATTCCTCCATCATTTTGTTGACTTTCTTCACATCTCCCTTTAGTTCAATGCACATATTTAAGATGGTTGTTTTAAAGTTTTCGTTTAGTAGATCTGTCATCAGATCTTTTTTCAGGGACAATTTCTGTTTATCCTTTCCCTTTGAAAGGGCCATATTCCTCTCTTTCTTTGTGTGTCTTGTTATTTTTTTATTGAAAACTGGACATTTGATTCTAATGATGTGGTAATTATGGATATCAGATTCTCTCCATTTCCTAGTATCTGCTCTTTTTTGTTATTTGTTTGTTATTATTTATTTATTTTCAGTTCAAACTTGAGGATAAGTCTGAGATATAAACCTAAAGTCTTCTCAGGTCTTAACCTTTTCCTGGACATGCATAGTCACTTTCTTATTTTTCCCATATATGCAGTTGTTTTTGAATGTCCTAATCTTTTTTTTTTTTTAAAGATTTTTTTATTTATTTATTAGAGAGAAAGACTGAGAATGAGAGGAGAGAAGGTCAGAGGGAGAAGCAGACTTCCCGCAGAGCCGGGAGTCCGATATGGGACTCGATCCCGGGACTCCGGGATCATGACCTGAGCCGAAGGCAGTCGCTTAACCAACTGAGCCACCCAGGCGCCCTGAATGTCCTAATCTTTAATGTCTGGCTTCAAAAGGAGAAAAAGAGAAGAATTAAGGGTGAGGGATGGATACTGGCTCTTTAAATCCCCTGGAATTCAATTCAGCTAGAAGAGGGGCTTGTAACAATGGGAAGGGGGTTTTGCAAGAGTGGCCACCCACCTCTCTTCAATTCTTGATCAGAAGCAGCCATCAGCCATCAGAGCAAAGATTCCTGATAGTTGGAGGGCAGGGCGCTGTTGGCCCACCCTGCTTCCCATAAGCTGCTGCAAGCTTCTCTAGGATGTCAGACACAGCTGCCTGTCACGTGTCTGAGACGTGGGGGATGGGTGGCTGCTATTGTAGAAGGGCTGAAATTGACTAAGTTTCATGCCAATTTACCATCCAAGCCTTCCTCTAGATGTTGCAAGCCTTCAAAAGACTCCAGAGTTCCAAATAGTTGCATCAGACAGATTCTGCCAATGCAATTGTTGTCTAGGAGGGAGAGAGATTTTCAGTGCTTCTTACTCCTCCATCTTCTCAGAATCCTCTCAATCCATTGTTTGATATTTAAACCTCCATTAACTTCTAAAAAAATCCCTACTTAGATTATTCATATATTACATTCACATAATCCTTGATTTAGTCTGCTGATATTTTTTTTAGGCTATTTTTTTTTTTAAAGATTTTATTTATTTATTTATTAGGAAAGAGAGAGAGTGAGAGAGAGAAGGTCAGAGTGAGAAGCGGACTCCCCATGGAGCTGGGAGCCCGATGTGGGACTCGATCCCGGGACTCCGGGATCATGACCTGAGCCGAAGGCAGTCGCTCAACCAACTGCGCCACCCAGGGGCCCTAGGCTGTTTTTGTTCTTGTTCATAAGTGAGATTGGCTGCTAGTTTTTCTTTTTTGTACTGTTCTGGCCCAGCTTTGACATCAGTATCATAACAACCTCACAAAGTTAGTTAGGGGAATTTTCCTCATTTTGTATCCTTTGAAACTGTTGGTATTAGAGATATATGATTGTTGATAATTTTGAAGAACATATAGGTAAGGTTTTCTGGCCATGGAAAGGTTTTTTCCCCCCTTTTGATTTTGCAGGCAGATTTTAATCCACTGACCCCAATTTTTTAATGGTTATAAATCTATTAAAGTTTTCTTTCTTCTTTTGTTAGTTTTGGTAATTGGTAATTCCTAATTTCCCATAATTTATTATATCTGCTCAAGTTTTGATATTTATTGACATGAAGTTATTCACTCTATTTTCTTTTCTTTCTTTTGTTAAAGCTTTTATTTTTAAGTAACTTCCACACCCAGTGTGGGGCTTGAACTCACAACCTCATGATCCACACTTGCATATTTCACCAACTGAGCCAGCCAGGCGCCCCTCACTATATTTTCATGTTTAAAAAACTCTACTCTGAAAATAAAATAAAAGAATAAAAAAATCTCTACTCTGTTATTATACCTTATGCTTTATTCCTGATACTGTTTTTATCATCCCTTTCATTTTGTTGGTCAGTCTTACCAGCAACTCATCTATTTTATAGTCTTGTCTAAGAATTAGTACTAACTTGTGAATCACATCTACTTTGTTTTCTTTTCATTACTTTCTGGTTTAATCTTTATTTCTTATTTTATACTTTTGTCTGTGTTTATTGTAAATTCTGTTCCCAGCTTCTTGAGAATAAATTGTTAGTTCACGTATTTGCAGTCTTTCTTGTTTTCTAACATACATTTAAATAGAAAGCATTAAAGGAAACAAATGTAGCGACTCCCAGAAATTTAGCTATCTAGTGCTTTTTATGTTTCATTCTGATCCAAATTCCTTTTTAACGTGTGAATTATTTAGAAGTATGATTTTTAGGTTCCATCTGTATATTATCTTTTAAAAAGTATCTTTAATTTATCAATTTCTGGTTTTATTGCATTTGAAGTGAAATAATGTCTATATTATGTTGTATCTTTGGCGTTATCTTTTACTGTTTAACATGGGGTTTTTTGGGTAAATATGTTAAGTATTCTTGAAAAAGATATGGATTCTATTGGGAATGGAGTATATATATCAAATTTGTTTACTTTGTGATTCAAATATTCATGTTTTGTTGTGGTGGTTCTGTGGCTTGATTTCTCAGCTGCTGAGGAGCAATATTTGAGTGTTAGTACAGCATAGAAGTTTAAAAAATGTGAGGAAAACAGAAGCAAATCTGTTTTCTGTCATTGTTTAACTGTGAGAACTTGGGCAAATTACTTAACCTATTTGAGCCTCAGTTTCCTCATTTGTAATTGGGATGATAAGTAATGCCATCTAACTCTGGTTAGTTTTTGAGTACTTATTTATTGATTCAACAAATATTTAATTTCTTAAAATTGCATGCCAATTCTTGGCATATGAAATGTACAAGTGCACAAAATATACTCCCACTCCAGCTTATATTTTCTTGAGGAAAGACAAAATGAATATAAATATAAAAAATAAGTAAATTATATAGTATCTTAGAAGACAAATGCCATGGAAATAATAGAATAGAAGAAGGAGGGTGGAAATGAGAGTGGAAGGCGGGTTCCTATTTTATATGGGGTGGTCAGGGTTAGCCTCGAAGTTGATGGCATCTGAGTACAGACCTGGAAGAAGTGAGGAAGCTTGCCATCCTGATATCTGGGGCAAAAGTATTCTAGGAGGAGAAAAGTGCAAAAGTCCCAGGACGAGGGTATGCTTGGCATGTTTCAGGTTGTGGTTTTGTGGAGAGGGTTTGCAAGGGAGAGCATGCTAAGGTAAGTAGTCTAGGAGGTAAAATGGGATCAAGTATGTAGAGCCTTGGAAACCACTGTAAGCATTTTTGACATTCCCTCTATGTAAAGTGAGAAGTCAGAGGCTTGTAAGCAGATGGGTAACATGATCTGATCTGACATATATTTTAAAAGAATCACCCTGGCTGCTGTGTTGAGAACAGGAAGGTATCAGGGAAAGTGTGGAATCAAGGAGACTAATTACAAGGCTCCTGAAGGAATACAGATCTCCGTCGACTTGCCATTGGATTGTCTTGATAAACCCATTGTAAGTTGAAAATATTGTAAGCCAAAAGTGAATTTAATACACCTAATCTACCAGACATCATAGCTTAGTCTAGCTTCCCTTAAACATGCTCAGAATGCTTGCATTAGCCTACAGCTGGGCAAAAATCATCTAACACAAAGCATATTTATATAGTGTTGAATGTCTCATGTAATTTATTGAACAGTTTACTGAAAGTGAACAACAGAAGGGTGGCATTGGTACAGGAGAGTATCATAATACATACTGCTAGCCTGGAAAAAGACTAAAATTCAAAATTCAAAGTGTGCGTTTTTACTGAGTGCATATTGCTTTCATGCCATTGTAAAGCTGAGAAATCCTAAGCTGAACCATGGTAAGCCAGGGACAGTCTGTATAAGCAGAAGATGATAGTGGTTTGGGCCGGAGGATAGCAGAGAAGGAGGTGAGAGGTGGTTGGATATGTCTTGAGGACATAGTCAACAGGACTTCTTGACCAGATATGAGATATGAGAGAAAGAGAAGTAAGAATCACTCCAAAGCTTTTGGCCAGGGTGACTGGAACAATGGAGCATCAATAAGATGCAGAAGACTATGGTTGAGGCAAATTTGAGGGGTGAAAGTTAGGAGTTTCATTTTGAGTATGTTAAGACTAAGAGTCTACTAGACATTTAAGTGAAGATGTTCATTTGGAACAAAGGAATTAATATACATTTATAGAGATTAGAATAGTGTTTGTCATATGAATACTATTGAATGCTATATAGTTTTAACTTATTATTAAGAGAAATGTGTGAAAATTTCTTCACTACAATTACAGATTTTCAAATATATCCTTTAGTTTCTCTTTATTATTTAAATATGTTTAAAACTGTTAAATCATCCTAGTGAATTATTATTGTATCATGTACTGATTCTCTTTTTTCCTGATGATTTTCACTTTAAAACTGGTTTTCAATTACATTTTTGGTTATTATTCATTGCTTTTTTGGTTATTATTTACCTAGTATATATTTTTCACCACTTTATATTCAACCTTTCTAAGTCATTATGGTTTAGGTATATCTCCTATAAAGAGCACATAGCCATATTTTAATTTTTAAAAAAAATCCATTCTGAAAGATCTGCCATTTAAATGGAATTTTAGTCCAATTTTATTTTTAAGTTACCGATATATTTGGATTTATTTTTGACACCTTATTTATTTATGCCTTAATAAATAGTACTTTCTTCATACTACACATTTTCTTTGCGTGTTTTCTTCCTCTGTAAGATTGAGCTAGATACCTTATTATTTATTTTCTCTCTACTGGTTTGTGATTAATACATTTAATTTATATTTTAAAAATTGGGAATGTTCCATTTTTAATGTTCCTTTAAAATTTGTATTTTAACACTTCATGAGAATATTATTTTCTCAATAAGTAGGAGTTATCTGCTGTTATTGAGGTGGGAAGGAGGGGATTGGAATTGTAGAGATATTGGAGAACGAGAAAGTGAGTCGAATAGTGAATCATGGTTGGAATACCAGATAGTGTTGGAAGCCTGTTTGGGTCGGTAAACAAGAGTCTGAAGTGAAATCATTCTACCTTATTTTATGACTTTTTTCAGTCAATATAAGGAATATAATAGTTATAGTCCTCTAAGGTGGAAATTTTTTTCTGACAGTGGCAACAAAAGCACAAGATAATAAGAAAATTTTAAGACTGTGATTGATATTATGGACAATAGAATCAAAGATGAATAAGAAAGAAACCAAAGAAAAAATAGACCAGAAGCAAGAAGATTGATTAATGAAAGAGATCTCGATGCAGTGGAGGTAGGCTTACTTCAGCAAGCCAGATGGAAAGAGAGAAGTTTGTGGTGTTTAGATAACTGATCATAGAATTAGTGGAATTAGAAAGCTCTGAGAAGACAACTGGCTGGACATGATGGGACTGAAACTTCAGAGACTAGGGTTTAAAATGGAGATTGGAGTCCCTCGGGATGAAGGCAAGTCTAGGGGTGGCGAGGAACACCATGAGCCAGATGCCAAGGACTTTGTCAGAGGAAGGTGAGTAATGAGGGGGCCTTTGGGACTGCAACAGTGAAGAAGTGGGGAGAGAAAATGACCCTCACCCAAACAGGGTTTGTTGATTGTTTTTGTTTTGTTTTATTTATAAGAGGGTTTTGTTTATAAGAAGCATTTATTACCTGGGAGATGCAGTAAGGAGTGAGGAGAGCCTTAGCCCGCTCTGCCAGGATTTTGCTTAAATATAAAATCTGATTATTTTGAAATTTTGGACTTTATCTGAGTGTGATGGAGTGCCTTTGGTATGTTTTCAGCAGAGGGATAACATGGTCTGGCTTTTATTTTAAAAGAATCACGTCAACTTCCATATGAAGTATCAACCACAGTGGACAAATGCAGAAGTAGGTAGACTAGTTAGGAAGATACTATATTAGTGGAGATGGAAAAGATGGTGGCTTGTACTAGGGTGGCAGCCATGATAATAGAGAAAAATGGTAATGTTCTGGAGATTATTTCAATGTTTCATTTCCTTTATGGACAGCTGTTCTAGGTAATGACAAAATCACTTGATAATCATCCCTTATGTGAAGTCTCTGCCTACATTCTAAAGGCAGTTTCAAACTAGTGACAAGATCTCATCTGCATGACCCAGTTTGTACCATGTCAATTGCTCACAGTCCACCTTCCAATCTGGACTCAATGGGAAGACAAGTCAGGCTCAGAGTCCAAAAGTAAAGTGAGTAGCTGTGATTGATTGCAAAGAGGAAGACTCTGGCAAGGGCCTCTTCCTATGTGTCCATCCACTGTCCAGCTTCCCAGTGACTAGGCTGCAACTTATGAAGGTCTGAGTGAGTACTAGGGGTCCTATATTCAGCATACCACAAGGACTCGTCAGTTCAACTAGAATTCTCTTATAAGTATGTAGCACTAGAACAACGGTATTCTTGTTGGATGATTTGCATTCTAACTTGTCCCAACACAAAGGTACTCTTGGGCACATTCCTCTTTGGTCAAGCCCCCTTCCATTTGAATTTTTCTGCAGATTTCCTCCTAGAATATTATATTTGGCAGTACTGGATTCTGAGTGGTTGTTCACCTTGGACAGGTGAACAAAGGTGCCCTTAGCCTTGGGCTCGGCAATCAATGCATACTCACAATTAGAGCCTGTTGATACCACTTTCTTCACTTCCTTCCTCTCAGCTTGAGCCTTACATTTTTCCTTCTGATGACCTTTCTCTTTCCTTGGGTCTCCTTTTTAGACTAACTTTCTGCAAACTTTTTAGTGTCAATTAAGCCACATTCTAATACGGGATGAAATTTTTCCCAAGTAAAATTTAATATTTGGTAGTTAGAACTTCCTCAAGATATCTGGAATTGGAGCTGGTAGTTGTAGGGAAGGAAGCAGTGGTTGATTTTGGAAAGGCTTGGTGGAAAGAAGGGTCTGGGAACCAATTCTTGAGGTACAGTGGGATGCAACTAACGGCGATGATAGCTTGTGAGTCATTTTCACCTACCAAGAATGTCCTCATCCTGAAGTAAGCCTCCAGCAGACCCGCCGTGTATATCTTCCTTTGCACTCTCTGAGGTCCCTTTACTGAGGTTCAGGGGAGCCAGGGGCTGAGGGCCGGTATTGCTCCAAACAAAACACCACTACTCATTGCTTAGCTACTATCTCAGCTGGCCGACCTTGTCCTTACTCTCAATCACTCAAAATCCACTACTGCCAAATATTATAATATTCTAGGAGGAAATTTGCAGAAAAATTCAGATGGAAGGGGGCTTGACCAAAGGGGAATGTGGCCGTGCTGAGAGCTCCCACATTACTGAGTGGTGGTGAAATCCTTGAGGCTCGGGACTTGTTTCTGGGTTTTTGCACAGGACCTGGCCACCATGCACCTGCAGGGCTGTGGGGCCAGCTGGGAAAGTTGTGAATGTGAAGAGCTGACAGGATGTGTTGAAGAATTGAATGTAGAATTTCTGAGATAGAGAGAGAAATCAAAGAGAATACTTAGATTTTGGGTCTCTTTCAGCCAAATCTTCTTAAATGTACTATCTGCTAAAGGGAGGCATCTCTGTATCTGCTGGAGTGTGTATTGTGGGTTAGTTAAGGTCTCTGGTATGGCAGCAACAGGTGCTCATATGTTTTACACTGAGACATTTCTAGGAATTGACTAGTTCTCTATTTTCTTGTCCAGAAGACTCACTTTGTAAACCTTTTAAAATTAGCTCATAAGCTTATAAGAAAGAGAATAAAACTTTGAGACCAATAGCCCTTCACCTATTACCAACTGCTCATTACAGTACAAATGCCAAATGTGCCTTTTAATCTTTCCCAGTAAATTGAAATTGTATTTTGGGAACTCTTGGTACAAGTTAATGAGACTTAGGTTGGTATGATCTGTGAGTCCTAATTGAAGAGTGATTGAGGTCTTGTGGTTTGCCTATTGCATGAACATGTAAAAGCAACCAGATAGGGAAAAACCTCGGAAATCTGTGAAATGGTATGAAGTCTGGAGTTTGATGATACTTAAAAAATGGAGGTGGCTAGTATTCTTCTATTTTGCTCTCTTAAAGACTAAATGTTTCTTTACAAATTACCTTATATAGACAGTTTCTCCAGCTTCTCTGTGTGATCATACCTCAAATCCAAATTTTTTAGGACAGGATTTTGGAAAGTTTGAGTAAGCAAGGGACATTTCCAGAAAGGACAAGCCAGGGATTTGGCTAGAACTGAGAACCCCACAGCTCACAAAACTACCGACTGTGTGAAATCATTAATGAAACTCTCCTCAGAAGGGTGGGTGTGTTGAAAATTTCCCAGAAGCCATTTTAATAAGAACGAATATTATGATCTTGGAGCTTTTTAAATTCCATATATTTAAAATTTCCAAGTAAAAGTCATTGTACAACAGGATGTTGTATATATGTGTATATATGTGTATATGTGTACACATATATATGTGTATATACATATATATACATATGCATATATATATATGTTGTTTATAATAGAGCAATGCAGTTTTGGTTATTTATACTGAAATTATTGAATGATTATCCTTGATCTCTAATGGAGGTTGATATTCTATGTGAATAAGAGTCCTTAAGAAACCTGGAAACTAGGTGTATGTGCTCCTTTATAATTACATAACAGCTGTATTAGCATACAATATGTTAAACTTGAAAAGAGGGATTCTTAAGACTCTTGAGAAGAATTGTGGTCTCATAGCTCTCATAGCTTATCCAAACACAGTATACTGCCTTATTACATTTTTAAACTTCATCTAAAAACTATTTCAAGGTTAGCTCATTGACTGCTTCCTATAATTTGGGGTGTCTTTGCTTTGTTTTTTAATGAACTTCCAAAGTACCCTCAAATAAAGTAGATTTTATGATATTGAAGTCATTGATAGTTGACTTCCTTGGTTAAAGTAAAAAAAGTATGGTGTAGGGACGCCTGGGTGGCTCAGTTGGTTAAGCAGCTGCCTTCGGCTCAGGTCATGATCCCAGGGTCCTGGGATCGAGTCCCACATCAGGCTCCTTGCTCAGCGGGGAGCCTGCTTCTCCCTCTGCCTCTGCCTGCCACTCTGCCAGCTTGTGCTCTCTCTCTCTCTGAGAAATAAATAAATAAAATCTTTAAAAAAAGAAGTATGGTGTAAAAAATGAGAGGAGTGTATTTTTTTAAAAAATTTTTTGAGAGGAGTGTATCTTGTCGAGGTGGCAAAACCAGGTGAAGAGCAAAGGTAGCTATGTAGGTCATGGACAGGATTTAATGAAACAGTAAGGATACATCTATGGGTGGTTAAAAATAGTTCTTAACACTACTGTGTGAGAACTCTTTTGATCTTTTTTGCTCAGTTAATTATCTCCTAAAACATTTGATTCATTTTCAGAAGTGAATCTGAGATATTTAAAAATATTTCCTCTCAAAATTCTTTTCCATATTCCCAGTAATAAGCTGAATGTAATTATTGCTGTGATTGTATTATGAACATAA
The DNA here is from genome assembly GCA_028533885.1 of Nasua narica. Lineage (NCBI taxonomy): Eukaryota > Metazoa > Chordata > Mammalia > Carnivora > Procyonidae > Nasua > Nasua narica. Next base: position 56,688,373 of record CM052802.1, read on the forward strand.
TCACTGTAATTTTATTCTTGTTCATTTATTTATTTTTTGAAAAATAGTTGCACCAGAATTAAAGAATTGTGGTGGTTAATATTCATTTATGGAAAAGGAGGTTGTGGTTACTTAAGAGGTGATATTTTCACCTATGCCAAATGCACTTCCTCTCACTCAGTCATCTCATTTTTCCCCAAGTTTAGCTAATCTTTATAACTGGCAGATTAGATATCCAGAGTATGAGTTAGGGATCTTTGTAGTGCTTTTCCCCCCATTTATCCTTCACAGGTGGCATTCGTGTTAGTCAAGCATTGTCCATGTCGACCTAGAAATCATATCTGTGCCATGCTATGTTATGCTCAGATATTTCCATTTAATGGATTAAATAACTGTAACTGCTATTTTCTTGAAACATTTAATGAAAATTTATATTCTGTAACATAGTCTGTGTTAAGCATTTTAAACTAAATTATCAATTACATTTTTATAAAACCTTTGTGAGTTAAATGAGTGGGGAATTCACATTTGTGAGGTATTACAGAATGGCTTTGGGCTAGTTTAATTTATAGACGGTTAACTCCATTTATCCAGGTATATGTTTCAACAAATAATGTGCTTTGAATAATGGACCCTGGAAGAGATAAAGAAGGCCTCACCTGCTAGCTCCTCTTGCTGGGACATCTTCTGATCTGGTCCTTCTTTCTCTGCTTCGGACAGTGCTGGGGGTGGCAGGAGATTGATGGCTACTGCAGAATACCACTTGCTTTCTTGGACCCCCATTTTCAGTTAATTTACTTTCGGGACAATTGTAAATTGAGTTTCAAAATTCTCTTCTCTCAGAGCCCTCTACCGAGCGAATGTCCCTCCTGAGCGTGTGTGAATGGGAAGTGAGCAATATATGAAACTATATGAGAAGCATGTGATTACTCTTTATTGCTTTATATCTTCCTCCACATCCAATTTCAGGAAGGAAGGTTCAGTGAAGTTTGGCTCCACTATATCAGTCTAACTTACAGAGATCAGGTTAGCAATAGTAAAACTCAGAACATTTCTTTGCAGGGCCATTTTGAATAGTTTAAAAATAATCTCTGATTCATGATACATTTGAACCAAAAATATATTCTGTACCCTAAGTATTAGCCTAGCTTGGACTTACGTTTTTTAAGGGGAAGGACAAAGAAGCTTCTCTCAAGTTTATTATATAGGCCGATATCAGTTTTACCCTTTGATCCCAACTAAGGTAAGATAACCACAAACATGAGAAGTATCCAGAATCAAAACAAAACCTAAATCGGTCCACCAAGTTCTTTTGCTCACGCTGCTAAATCATATTCAGTTCTTGGTGCCTGCTGTGAAAATACTGATCAGCAGCCATTGCCAAAGGGCAGGGATAGGAATGTTTTCTGGGATGTAGTAGTATAATATCATAATTAAGAATGAATTCCCCAGAATATATGCTCCCTGTGGCCAAGAAATTTGCTTTGTTTGCTGCTGTATCCCCAGTGCCCAGGCTCTCAGTTAATATTTGTTGAATGAATAAGTGCCTCTCGAGGTGTGTAATTTGCATCCAGACAAGAACCATATATTAGCAATGGCAAAGTATTTTGATTTCTATGAATGTTGGTGTTCTTGCCCTTTAAAATGAAGATGATCATGCCTGCCTTACAAGGTCGTGATGATGAAGCTGAAATGACAAGACATACTTAAAGTGCCTAGGGCAGTATCAGGAATTCTATTGGTGTTTAGTGGGAGAGGCCTGCAGAGAAAGGAATGGCTGAAAAAAAAAGCAGCTCACACATCAGATACTTCTAGTTTCTTAAGGTGTAAGCCCATGCATTTTTCTTTTTTAATTTAAGGTTTTACTTCCCCGGGGAGATTTTATGTAGTGCAATAGTGTTTTTTCAAAGGGATTACATATATGATAATTTCGGTGAATTTTTTTTTTTATAGATTTGTTTTCTTTTTTTTCCTTTAAGTTGTTATTTATTTGAGAGACGGCATGTGCATGTGTGTGTGTGAGAGAGAGAGAGAGTGTGGGCGTGCAAGAGCACAAGCAGGAGGAGGGGCAAAGGGAGAGGGAGAAGCAGGCTCCCCGCTGAACAAGCAGCTCCAAGTGGGGCTCAGTCCCAGGACCCTGAGATCATGACCTGAGCTGAAGGCAGATGCTTAACAGACTGAGCCACTCAGGTGTCCCAAATTTGGTGAATTCTACTAATGACTATCTGTAAAAGTAGAGAGGGATCAGTATTAAATTTAATTTGAAGGATAAATTCCTCACAAGCAGGGTTTCCAGTCTTAGGTTATGCCTGAGATTCCTTGACTATTCACAAAGCTCTCTAAAGTCAACATCTGTCACACTTTGAGATTGTGAAGAGACAATGCCCAGCCAAAAAGCACCACTGGCTGTTTTGTTTTGTTTTGTTTTGTTTTTTTGCCGAGAGCTTGTTGTCAAAAACTGACCCCCGTGCTCCAGAGCCAAAATATGTAACACAAAGACAGGGTTTGCGTATAAATAGGAACAATAGCTTTATTGCTTTGCCAGGCAAAGGCTACAGCAGCCTAAGGCCTTCGAAACTGCAAGCCTGCCTGGAGGAAGAGGCCAAGGGGTTTTCATCCAGTTTGAACAGGAAGTATGTTTGTGCTGCCAGCCTCATTCATCACGTCCTCAAGGTGGAATGGGGTTCTTGAAACAAAAGGCTAAGAGGGGAGGAGGGGAGGTTTGCAGAAGAGAGGAAAGGGTTACTTAGTTTAAAATCAAGATTTCCTGAAGCACTAGTGCAGCCATTTTGAGTTGTTTAACTTTATGCTTTTAAGAGGTTTCAAGGTGAATATTGCAAATTGGCTTGATTGCATTGGCTATTTGATATGTATCAGATAATGCCATGTAAACATGTCTTTGATTAAAAAAATGGGGGGAAATAACATAGAGATTGTTGGGGGTGGAGAAGACATTGAAAGGTGAAAAATAGAAAGGGAAAGAGAAAGGGTCTTGTTTCAGCTTTGCTAGGTTGCACGCAAATCCATTTCAGTAATCTAAAATCTCTTTCTTGTGAATTTCAATGTCAGCAGGTGGAAATCATCCATCAGAAGGTTAATTATGACACTATCTTATGTCACCTCAAAAAAAATTCACCACCCAGGTAAAATGCTTCATTTTTGGGAGACTGTCATCTAAAACACTCCTATCTTTCAGCAAAATTTAGAAAATTTCAGTCTCCCTTTCTCTCTACAATATGATTTCCAAGTTTTCAATCCTTCAGAATCTGTCTTTGATCTCAGCATTCTGAAGTGAGCACTACATGGAGTGCTATGTATTCTGGAATACAACTTCTATACTTTCTAAAAAGCAATCCCCCCGCCCCCTCATGATAGAAGCAACTCTCCCATCAAAGATCTCAGCTACCTTCCCCACAGCCCTTTGTGGTGTTTCTTAAGCCCAGTAGGAACCTAAGACCCTCATCATTCTGTGCTGTCTCCATTTCCAGCTCTGTTGTTCTTAACATCTCTAACTCTTGTTTTCTTGAACAGTTTTACCTCTTGTTTCTACATATATATCCCGTTTCTATTTCTGAGTGTATTTTTACACTGGACTTGTAGTTGGTGCTCTTACCTGAGCCAGCAGCGTCAGGGGCCCAGCGAAGACCAATATGCCCTCTGCTATTCACCGTATCTCCCCCAAACCTGACCTTTCTCCTATTTTGAATTCCCTTAGTTTTAGTTAAGCTTCCTTACTTTGGTGGCAGCAGTAAAATTACTTCCTGCCCTCTGTTTCCTCTGGAATATAGCTGAGAAGCAGGGTGATGGGGAAGCCAGGGTTGGGTCATCAGTAATTTGAAAGCCTACACACCACAGCTCCATGTGAACAGAATTAGGCTTGCCCTGGCCCTGGAAATGAGTGGCATGACCATCCTGTCTGCCGTTGTTCTTCCGATCTCCATCCCTACCAATACCAGGTGACTTTTACACATACAGATCACAGTCTTCTCTCAGTACAAGAGCTTTATTCTCTCCATATGGGACTTTGCCTCCAAGAAATCCCTCTTTGCATGCTGATGTTGCTGAGCCATCCACACTCCTAAATCTCTGATATGTACGTGGGTCTGCCTTTTAAATTGAGTCCAATAAAGTTGCCATTTTTGTAAGTCCAAAATTGTCAAATTCGTTTCGTTTTGTGATTCAACAGGGTATATATACTCTTTGTAAAGATAGGTGTGTGACTCTTTGTGGGAGCTGTAAGAACTTTTTCTGTCTAGAAAAAGAAAGGTAGAAAGAAGATAGATAAGTGACTCCTGTGTTCTCTAAAACCCACTTTGGTTCTGACTTGAGCTTCAAAAGCAGGCAGGAGACAGTGAGTAGATCTCCTTCAAAAAAGACTTGGCATTAATATTGTTATCGCTTCAGAAATATTGCTACAGGACCCTGCTCTGACAATCTAGAAGATTAGTAGATTTAGGTACAGAAATCTTTGAAACTGCTGGTGACTAAATACAGCAGAATCAAAACAGGCAAACTTGGAAAATATATTTACATATAATATGTAATATATATTTGATTGTATATATAATATGTGTAATTATGTAATATAAATTTACATATGTCATTAATTTATAAAGAGAACACATAATTCAGTAATAAAAAACACAATTGCCTAATGACTCATAAGCACCTAAAATTATTTAATTTCTCCGGTAAGTCAAGATACATTAAAACCAATTTTTTTTTTTGCCTTGCCTTTATTTTGAGTTTTCTTTTTTTTCAGTCTTATTGGGGATATAAATGACATAAAATAAACTGCACGTACTTGGAGTATATAATTGATGAGTTTTGAGATATGTATATAACTGAAACATTATAATAAAAAAAGGAACATATCTATTATCCCCAAAGTCTCCCCTTTGCAATTCCTCCTTAAACTTTAAAAAACCAAATAAGTGTGATGAAAATTAAAAATATTGATAAGAACTTGTGTTGGTGAAAATGTCAGGAAACAGGCCATTTCATACACTATTAATGAGACTGTAAGTTGATATAATATTTTAGAGAAAAAACTGAAAATATTTTAAAAGCCTTTAAATTATATATTTTAAATATATACCCTTTGACACCACAAATCCAAATTTAGGCATTTATCAAGTAAAGTGCATCAAAAGTCTAAAAGAATGTTTATTTCTGGTAATATTTCTTATAATAGCAAAAAAGAAATGTGGAAAATAATTGTGCTTTAAAAATGGATTGGTCAGATAATATATATATATACAGTGAAAAATATATACATTAAGGAATATAGAACTTACGAATAGATTCTAAAACATTTTAATATTAACATAAGTAAATGAAACAGGATGAGGGACATTACTTGAAAATAATTCAGTTTTTGTAAGAAAATTTTTATGGATAGTAAAAAGTCTAGAAGATATAAAAGAAGCATTAGTGATTATATCTAGGTGGCGACATGAAGGCTGACTTTATGTTTATTCTTTAGAAATAGAACTTCTGTATTGCATGAAAATTTAAAAAATTGAGCATTATTTTATTTGAAAAGAGATAAAGCTATTTTTGTGTTAAATGAGATAATCTTAAAAAGTCACCCTAGGGATTTGAGAGAATCATTACGATCTATGAACTGTTGTTTTAGAATATTTGCATGGATTTATATTCTTTTGATGTCATTATTTAATAGTTCTATTGGTAAATAACATGGGGTTGGTGGATTACTTTGTTTCTCAAAACACAGATCTAATTAAAAAGTTACCCACAACACAGCTTATAGCAAGCAGCCCATTTAGACTAGGCAATTATACAATTAAAGTGATTAGTTGCAATTATACCTAAATTTCCTATTTAAGGATTAATTTCCATGTAATGTGTAGTTTCAGTGCATACTAATGTTTAACTTTTAAAAAGTCAACTGAAGAACCTCCTATTTATTATTACCTGCTACTTACTATATATTTACAGTAGCCTGGAATCTAAGAATACCTAAATTCCATTAAGTATATTTAAGTTGAATTTACCACTCTTCTAAATGGAAAAATGTAGCATTCTCCTTCCATTTCTTTCTGAGTTTCTTCTGCTGAAAATATGTATTTTATTCAATGAAATGCTGAAATAAAGCATTTGTTTTTTTGGCTGAGGTGTTATGAAAATAGCTACTAAAGAAGTTTGTAGGATTTCAAAATTCCGCTGAAATTCCACTCATCTTTTCCTCTCATCTTCAAATTAAAAACAGAGATAAAATATTGCCTTGCTTTTATTGATTCAAATTTTTACAGATTTATTTATTTAGTTGAGAGAGAGAGAGAACACTTGCAAGAGAGATCATGAACAGGATGGGCAGAGAGAGAGAGAATCTCAAGCAGACTCTCCCCCATACCTGCTGGGCGTGGAGCCCGTCAGGGGCTCAATCTCCCAACTCTGAGATCACCACTTGAGCTGAAAGCAAGAGTTGGATGCTTAACCAGCTGCGCCATCCAGATTCCCCTTGCCTTGCTTTTAAAAAATATTTCTCAATAGAGGAACATATCCACACATGTGGATTATTATTATTATAATTATTGAGATTGTTATTAGGTCATCCTTTTTTTCTTTGGGTGAAGTGGACAGCAGAAGAGACACCATAAGAACATGTTGCAAACTACCATTAAACATGTGTGATCAGAAGGAGTTGTAGCGGATCAGTCAGTAATGGTGCAGCCGTTGAAGTTAATGAGTGTCCTGGGATACGTAGGGGGCTCAGTCATTTAAGCATCTACCTTTGGTTCAGGTCATGATCCCAGGGTCCTGGAATTGAGCCCCGCATTGGGCTCCCTGCTCAGTGAGGAGTCTGCTTCTCCCTCTCCCTCTGCCCCTCCCTCTGCTTGTTCTTTATCTCAAATAAGTAAAAAAATCTCAAAAAAAGATAATGAATGTCCTAAGCTGGCAGCAGCCTCTAGGTGGTCATTTGTTAAAATTTGTGTTCCCAATCTGTTGGTGATGTAAGGATGTTGGAGCCTTCATGTAATTGCATTATTGTGTGACTTTGGGAAGCATCAATCATGGCAGGTAGCTGGTAATTATTTCTTTCTATACCTGCTACTCAGGTGTAGAAAGATACTTGAAGGGAAGGACTGGCTATTTTTATGTTGTTATCCCTAGCACCTGATGGAGTACCCATGTATTATAAGCAAAGTTGGTTGTGTAAAGCGTGAAAGACTTTGGCAAAATTATAATCAGTAATTTGAGTCTTCTCTCTATGCTAAGTAATTCCTTGAACTCCTGAAGACTCGAGCAGTGAAATCTGAAGTTCACAAAACAAAGGAACACTTTGACATCATTAACAAAACGAGATGAATAAAAGCATTTTCCAGATAATGAAAGCTTTCCTCTTTGAAGTTTAAGTATTTTGGTGGAAATACTTCTAAGATCTAGGCCACACTTCCTTATGTTGGTAAAAATACTTTTGGAGAATTAAATTTTTTTAAAATCTGGAAATCACCATTTTAAATCCATTATCGTATTGTACTTACAACTAGTAATTCCTATTCTTCATTTGAGTCTCAGTTCGGACTTATTAAGATCTGCAAACCTTCCTTAACACCCTAAACGTGGGTTTCTGACAATATCTATATCATCTATGCTTCTCATTTCATAAGTCGCCCTACTTGATTATAATCATCTGCTTGCATGAGTTTTCTAATACTTGATAGGCTCCATGATTATCAGCATCTTCCTGGTCTTATTTACCTGGAACAGCAACTAGTGTAAAATAGGAGTGAGTACATGAATACTACCACATTTAGTGTAAGAATGTCACATTTCCTGGGGTGCTTAGGTGGCTCAGTCATTAAGTGCCTGCTTTTGGCTCAGGTCATAATCCCAGGATTCCGGGATTGAGCCCTACATCGGGCTCCCTTGCTCTGCAGGAAAGCCTGCTTCTCCCTCTCCCACTCCCCCTGCTTGTGTTCCCTCTCTCACTGTCTCTCTCTCTCTCTCTATTTATTTAATAAATAAATCTTAAAAAAAAGAATGTTACATATCCTTATTTTTAGAAATAAGATAACTCTGCTTTGAGTTACTTTCTTCTCATTTCTTGCTGACAAGATATTCAATCTGAGTCATAAATGAAAAGTTTGCTTCCTTTATCTCTGGTCATGCAATGATGATAAGAATCTGACTTAACATCAAACATTAGGAAAGAGCACAGTGGTCTCCGGTCTTCCCTGGTCACCTGGGATATATACATTATCCAAGCTCACAAAGTACTTCAAAATGCTTCTTTGCCAAACTTGGCCATGGGTTTCTTTGTGAAGTTTCATGCCCAGCCTCCCTAGATGTACTATGCAGCCCTCTCCCCCTGAGTTTCTTCACCTTCTTATAAAAAGTAACATGCTAAGTAAGCCTTTTGCTAGTCTCACATTTTAAGAGTTCCCTCAAGGACCCAGTGAAAAACCATCCTTCAGAAATGTTATCATCAAGGAAGGTAACACCCTATCTCATTCTCCTGGGAGATTCTGAGCCTAACTTCAGTGTCACCTGACTCCAGATTGCAAACCCTACTTCCAGTCACAAAGATATGAGAAAATTAGCAATTTTATCTTGAAAATATTGATGTCATGAGTTGTATCCACTTAGCTATTTAAAGTACAATTTTTCTCGGTCTTTGTTATCTCTTTAGCAGATTGCCTCTGATGAGTATTAAATACAGGTTAAAGCTTCTTCAGTAATAAAATTATTTTCTTTTTCTTCTATATTTGTGGAGAGGTTTTCTGGTTTGGGAAAAGATTTTGTTTTTAATTATATTTCCCCAACACTTGGAACACTCTACAGACTGATTCTAGCTACATGTGAGATACTCCAACAACCAATCCTTTGCCCGGTCTCAGAGTAAATGAGTATGTTACCCTCCTTCTTATTGGCAGCTGCCAACTGCTGCGTTTTGCCATGTGCAAAGAAGCCTCAACACAGATGAGAATTGCAAAGGCTTGAATGGGAAGTCATGAAGACATGCGATTTTGAGAACAAGATTCAGATCTACTGACATTAAGAAGATACTGGAAGAAATTGGGGTTTGTGTTGAGAATTACTCCTTTAAGGACAAGAGAAAATTAAAAATTAGAAGTGTAACTCTACTGTAAATGAGGGAAGAAACTTCTCCCTCCTTTTTCTTAAAGCATTTACTTTAGAAAATTGTATATAGTTTTTCCTCTCTTTGAAAGGAAATATATATATATAGGTATATAATATATATCTATGTATCTATATATAATCTATATAACCAACATACAGATTAGATATCTAGATATATATCTATAAATATATTATATATGATTTATAGATAGATAGATCTCCTTTGAAGACTAGAAAGTTTTTTTGTCAGCCTTATGACTCAGGAATGTCTTTCTCAAGGCTCCAGTAGCCATTGCTTTAAAATATAAATACCAAGCTCCTCTCCAGTTTCTGTGGGAGGGTAGGAGCCCAACTTCAGTGGGCACCTTGCTTCAAGTCGCAAAAGTACCTCCTGTCATAAACATATGAAAAGTTTGTTTCTTCTGGATATAGTGTTTTCTTTTTCTGCTACTTGTGTGGAGAGGATTTCTGGGTCGGGAGATTTATTTACTTATTTATTCTTAGGTCAAGGGAGGGGTAGAGGGTGAGGGAGAGAGAGAATCTTAAGCGGGCTCCCACTCACCCAGCATGGAGCCGAAGTAGGACCCTGAGTTCATGACCAGAGTTGAAATCGAGAATTGGACACTTAACCCACTGAGCCAACCAGTCACCCCAGGAGATTTGGTTTTTAATTATATTTCCACAACACTATCAAGTAGAGCCCCATTACTCACATATGCTGGACCCTGAGTATGTATTTTGTTTTTATTTTGTAATGGCCAAATATATTCTACCTTCTAACCATCCTCACTGATAATTTCTCCACTTCTTAGACATCTGGGTCGCCTACTTTCTGATAAATGACTTGTCTTATTCTGTAATTAGGCCACTGCTAATGATCAACCCAAGATCGGATGGTGTATAGAAAATTCTTATTTTATATTATCGATGCCATCCTTTTTTTTTAAGTCAATGACTTTACTTACTCCAAAAATGTTGTAGATATGTGAATTCAAAAGGAATTTTGAGAAGTAGGACAGTGGTAGTAATGGGAATTTAAATGGTTCTTCACTGCTTGAGAATTACTGTATCAGTTGCTGGTTAAGAAATGGATCTTGGCTTGTTTACATCTAATTATGACTTACAGTACTCCAGCACAGTGATTTCTTTGAAAATGTAATTCAAATGTTTTATGAGTGATCATTAAAAATATCGTAGGAATTAATTTGCATAATTAACTACATAATTTAACTCAACCTTCCCCCAAATGAAGATATATTATTTTTTGAAAAGATTTTATTTATGTATTTGACAGAGAGAGAGAGAGAGAGACCACAAGTAGGCAGAGAGACAGGCGGGGGCGGGGTGGGGGGTGGGGAAAGCAGGCCCCCCTGCTGAGCAGAGAGTCAGATGCTGGCTGGATCCCAAGACCCTGAGATCACGACCTGAGCTGAAGGCAGAGGCTTTTACCCACTGAGCCACCCAGGTGCCCCACAAAGATATATTATTGAGAATGTGAATTTGTTGCAGGAGGAGGTAAAAGGAGTTGTGTGATGATAATGCTAGGTTAATATTGACTTCTAGTGAATAATCTTCTTGAGTGAGCTGCAGTGGTCAGAAGCAGCAGCATTGTCCTGAAGCTCTTCCACTTGTCTTTGACTAAGCATAGTTCATATGTTCCTGTTTTTTTTAAGCTTTCTAAGATCTCAAAAAGTTGAGGCTGAAACCTGGAAAAATGTCCTAGAGAAGGAATATCTGAGGAAACCAGAGCTTGATATATAGACAGACCCACAGTCAACTTTTCTCTTCTCTCATTTGAGGGTCAATGTTTTTAACATGGCCTCAGTGGCTTTCCAAGATCAGCAGAAAGACACAAAGTCATTCATTCATAGGGTAGAATGAGAGCACGCTAGAGCCTGGTAACCTCTTTCCTGTGATGTGTTGTTAGAATTCCTGATCATGTTTAGCTTTGGATGGTTATTGAAAAAAAAAAAAAGGTTATTGTTTTGATCACTGGACTCTCCTCTTTTGGATCACAGAAAGGTTATCACATTCTCTTGCCATGGAGCCCTAACTGACTGTTCTCATTTGAGGACCTGTGTGAACTAGGACATTTGCTGTATAAGTGGGCTCTCAGATTCCTTTATTATTATTTTGACTACTTGAAGCTTCCAACCGAGTAATAGTCACTGCAACAAACAGCAAGTAACCACTAAGGAAATGTGAGAGTCTGATCTTAAAGTGAACTCCTGCTTTGAGGCTCAGAATATAATAAGGTAATGGCCAATAGAACCCCAATTATCTCTGAATATTTCATCCATATTTCTTACCCAGAGAAAGGCATCACTGCACTTTTTAGTTAATGTGGAAAGGGTGGGGAAGAATAGAAAGCAAAAATAAAAATGAAATCTGGTCTGATAGATAAGAGTTAGAAGGGGAATGATTTCTTCTTCCTCCTCTCCTTCTCCTTCTTCCTCTCCTTCTCCTCCTCCTCTTCCTCCTCCTCCTCCTCCTTCTTCTTACCCCCAGAGTCTCTGTCATTTTTAACTAATTTTGATTGTTGTAGACAGTTGTTTTGCAAATCTATTTTACAGTCTGTCCCCATTGTTTTCATTATTATTGGAGCTAAAGATGGACTCCATCAGGACCTTCTGACATGAATTGACATAGTATTTGAACATGTTCTAAGAGGGGCATGTTGTCTTTGTTTTCAGATATTTACGTGAATGGCTCTTTATCACTTTATTCACAAAATCTACTTTAAGAGCTCATTTCTTGGCTTGCTGATACCATGCACGGTTATAATTTGGGCAGCATGAAATGCAACCAGGCAACCAAGAGCGCACGTTCTTAGAAACTTACTTAGCTTTACTCACCCTCTTCCTTTACAGGTGTTTTTGTTCCTGAATACAACTTTGTTTATACAGTGAAGAAAGAAGTCAAGAAAATTTGAAATGTCTACTAGCCTCATTTAAGTCATAATCCACTGATTAATGCCTATGACTATCATTTAAGAAGAGACATCTAGCTTTTGTATTTCTAAATAAAAGCAATCTGTTTCATCGATGACTCAGACTGCAAAGCTGAATGAGTAAAATATTTTGCAATTGTATAAAAGAAGGGATGTGATTAAATAATAAGAAGATGAATAGTTGTTGCTGTTGCTGGAAATCATGTTTTCCCAGGCAGGTTATCAGAATTTTGCTGTTTTACCTGTCAATGAGGGGATGAGCATTTCTTTTTGGCCCAAGTTTCCTTATTACATTAAACTTGGTTTCTAGAACCTACTGATTATCCCACTTCCCTAAAATATCTTTTTTTTTTTTTTAAAGATTTTATTTGACAGAGAGAGACACAGCGAGAGAGGGAACACAAGCAAGGGGAGTGGGAGAGGGAGAAGCAGCCTTCCTGTGGAGCAGGGAGTCCGATGCGGGTCTCAATCCCAGGACGCTGGGATCATGATCTGAGCCAAAGGCAGACACTAAATGACTGAGCCACCCAGATGCCCCTCCTAAAATATCTTTATTACATTTTTATCAACCTTTATTTGCTTCCTGGCCATCTCTCCATGTTTTGTTGTTGTTGTTGTTTTGTTTTTAGAGAGAGAGGAAGAGAGACAGAGAGAGACATAGAGAGAGAAAACAAGTTGGGGTGGGGACAGAGGGAGAAGGAGAGAGAATCTCAAGCAGGCTCCACAGTCAGCGCAGAGTGGAATGTGGGTCTTGATCCCATGACCCTGAGATTATGACCTGAGCTGAAATCAGGGGTCAGGCCCTCAACCAACTGAGCCACCCAGGCACCCCTCCATGCTTTTTTTTTAAATGTAAATAAAACCCCTTTTAGAAATTGAATTCCCTTTTCTCATCACTGAAATTAAAAAAAAGGCAAAATAAATGAATCAAACACAAACAAAAACCATTACAATTTCTGCTTCATCTTTCATTAACTTAAGTTCAACTCCTAGAAGGAAGTATTTTCTGCCTTGATAGTTAACTGATGTAAGGAGCATGAAGAATTCATAACACTCTGATTCTCCCTGGTTTGGAGGACAACTATGGTCTTAAGAAGTCCTCACAGAAATTTGATTCTCTTTGGTGTATTAGTGGCCAAAATATGTACTTTTTTTCACTCAACATAAATTGAGTGATTTTTATGACAGTTTCCATAAGAACTACGCCATTCTCTCCTCAATCTCAATGAGGGCTTTTATTTGGTGGTTTGATGTTTTTGATGCAGATGTGGTAAAATAATGGAGTAGGTATTAGATGAGGTTTCAGATGAAAAGGCATGGGAGCCTCAGAAGATATAAGGAGAAGCTGGTGTTCTGGCTGCTGTATGAGGCTCCTCCCGTGCATATCTCTTTAGTGAACTAATTAGAAAGTGGCCCTCAGCCTTGAAAGATTAGAAGCCTGATTTGTCAGTATGCCTAGAATAGATCAGTTTTATAGGAATGGGTGTGTAGTATAATCAAGCTCAGAAGAGTGAAATCTAACCAATAATTACCATTTACTGAGCTGTATAGTGAATTACAAGGGTCAACTACTCCAGAATATTCCTGTCGGCGTGCTTTGCACATTCTCCCATACTGTTGAGGCACCTGGCAGGCAGGGATGAGGTGTCCAGTAGGAATATGGTCCACAGGAGAGGGCTGCTCTATACTTTGTTCTAAACTCACTATGGCCTTTCTCTAGCACTCCAGAGTAGGTCAAAGAAGAGCACTTCTGTAGGAGTGCTTTTAGCTAATCCCTGGGGCAGGACCTGGTGAGAAATGGAGGGGCTAAAGAGCTTCATCAGCACATGCTTCTATCAGTCTGGGTACACATCTGGGCCAGGGTCATCTGTACATTCTGTCTCAGATTAACAAGATGTAGCAGTGGGTCTCTTGGTGATTTCAGCTGTTGTTTTTCTCTTGCATCACACTATGGCAACTGGTGAAAATCCTAGGGTCTTCCTTTACTGTCTTCCTTCCCTGTTCTCCTGTAAAATATCTCTTGTTTCTTGTATCCCATGTCTGCTCTCTTGACTTTTCTTTCTCACTGTAGTGAAGGAGATCCTTAAGAGACTTCTTAAAAATGAGTCATGGGTGACAGATATTTTGATACCAAGCATGTACTGAAAATGTTTTTATTCTATCTTCATACTTGATTGGTAACTTGATCTCATATAGCATCCTAGTTTGGAAATTATTTGCCTTCAAAATTCTGAAGGTTTTGACCTGCTGTTGCTCCTGGTGTTGCCCCTGTGCGTTTCAAAGCCACTTGATTCCTCATTATTTGTATGTGATCCTTTTTTCTCCTCTTCCTCCCTGGAAGCTTATAGAATCTCCTCTTTGTTTTCATTCAGAATTCTGAAAATGTACATTGGTATTCCTTAGGATGGTTCTATTTCTTCATAGTGTGGGTCCTTCCCATGTGGCAAGTTATGTTCTTTAGTTATAGGAACTTAAATTATTTCTTGCCTCCATTTTCTCTTGTTCTTTCTTCACGGAAAGATTTGTGCTTCGGTTTTCTTATCCTTTCATTTTCCATTCTTTTGTTCTTTTGCTCTACTCTGGGATATTTACTCAAATTATCTTGTCTTTCCATAGTGATTTTTTTTTTTTAAATTCTGCTATCACATTTTAAAAGGACAAGGCCATATTTTTTCTTTCCTCTTTAATGTCTTCCTGGTCATGTTTCATGGATGCAGTCTCTTCTCTTCTCTGTCTGAGGGTATCAGTGATAGTTGCTTAGATTTATTTCTTCCCGGTTGTTCTGTCAGTTTGTTTGTTGAGCTCTTCTGTTCACATGAGGGACTTTGTTCAGATATTTGGTAATCCTTAACTGTCTATTCAGGATGTAGGGTGAGGGAATAAAAAGGTGATTAGTGGTCCTGAATGCATGGATGCAGTTTTCGTATTTGAACCTCATATTTGACCCTGAGTGGGTCATTTGTTGGAAAAACCCTCCCAAGTGTTACCTTTGGGAAAGGTCAGCTACTCTGCCTGTACAGTGAACGTCAGACTGCTGGGGTCTTCGGGAGCCCACCAGGATTGGAGCTGGCTCTGTATTCAATCTTCGGTGGATTCAGAGTTCCTTGATTTGCCCGTACTCAGCGCTCTTCACCTCCTATCTCTGGCTTCCTTTTCTTTAAACATTCAGTTATGGTAGTTTTAATGTAGTTTGGGAACCAAGTGAGTGAAATAAAATATAAGTTTTCAACCTGCTGTCCTAACCTGGGATGTGTGGGAAGGTTTTCAAGTCATCTCTTCCATAAGAAGTCCTATGTTAAAGCTACAAGTGAAACATTTAATGGTAACATTTAAAGAAGGTAGCATTATTGAGTACGATATCCTAATTTTAGAGGTCAGATGACTGAGGGACAGAAAGTTTATGATTTGTTGGATTAAGAATAATCAAGACTCAAAGAATTCTAGCATTTTTTTTTTATCTTATTGAACAACAAATAGGGATGTGGCAAAGAGGAAATATGAAATAGAGAAATAAAATGAGGGATGAAGGACATAAATTCCAAGTATATAAGTTAAAGGGTTTTTTTTTTTTGGTGACTTTTAGCTTCTATGTTAAGAGAAACTTCTGCTTAAACAATGGCCTTTAAACAATGCCCCTATTGATTTAAGAGGATTTTATTGAAATTTTAGATCTAAATTTAAATACAATACAGCACTGGAGAAGGAATACCTTGCGCAGTTTTTTTAGTATACTTTTACACTGATTTTAAAGTTATCTTGCTTTGTAAGTTCATGCTCTTGAACTACTTTTGTGTGAAGTGCCCAGGTTTATAAGCAGAAACAAAAGTGTGGCAATAAAAAAGTGTCGGGAAAACTGGGAACACACAGCTTTTGTGGGTGGTCGTATTTTAAAACAGATGGAAAACTCGATATTTAAAGTCGTGTTTTCCAATGACAAGTAAACATTTAAGTGTAAGACAATCACATTTTGAAAATTATGATAACATTCTTTCTAAGGATTTGAATTGCTCTTGAGATAAATCTGGTTTTTGAATGAAACCTTATGAAAACATAGTCTATAGTACAGGAAATTTTGTCATTTTGATAGTTCAGTTATGGCCCTTCTGAGAGACAGCATGCTTTGTGGTTTTTAAAATATATAAATATCTTTGATCTCAGGGTCCTGAGATTGAGTCCCTCATCGGATTCCCTACTCAATGGGGAGCCTGATTCTCTCTCTGCCTCTCTCCCTCTCCTCTCCCAATTCTCCCGCTCATGCTTGCTCTCTCTCTCTCTCTCCCTCTCTTTCTCTCACAAAAATAAATAAAATACTTTAAAAAATAAAATATATAAACATCTTGCAGACACACACTGTCAGGTTCCGGGCTCTGGACATCATCAACAATAACTATTGCCCAACTTGAGAGAGGTGATGTAGAGTGTCTGAAAGTAATTTTCTAAAAATAGCAAGCTATTGATGGAAAATTAACATATAGAGTTCCTAATGATAATTTCGTTATGTAAAGATTTTGTTTGTTTTGCTGTTTTTCTATGTGCATTGGATCACGTCTGTAGGAACACCTACACCAAACATATTTAGGGAGTTTTCCCTTTAAAATGCTAAGATTGCTCTGAGTCTGCTGTCACAGCTAAATAAATATAGTAAGAAGACATTTATTCACAATATGTCTGTGCAGATTACTGCCAGCAGTCTCAGTGACCAAGAGTGCACGTGCTCAGAATTGTCTTAAACAAGGAAATGGTTTCTCTCTGTGTAATTTTTAGCTGTAGCCAAGTTCACTTAAAACCTCTTACTATGACCAGTCTGCAGGCAGAAAGTGCTATTTCCTGTTTCATCTAGCATTCATTTGGAAAAGAGGCTGATTTTTATGGCATAAAAAATCATAGCCCTATTATTAAAACTCTCTGGATATACATTAAAGAATTTCAGGAGAGCTGGTACAGAACAGTGAGGCCAAATCTTTGTGCTTATACCTGTGGGAGGACATTCAAAACAATTACTGCCCTTCGGCAGGATGCTGGCTTTCATTCTCCAGGTTCTAATCTTTCCTTTGGTCTTTTCCCATCCCCAACCTGGCTTTCGCCGTGTGTGATTTCTTTGAAAAGGAATATCTAAATCTAATAATAGATCATCTCCTTTGTTCCGAACTGTGCTCTGTGGATAGCACACGTGTCCGGAGAGATGTTAATAGGTATTCTGGGAAGTAAAGAGTTTTAGCTAAAATTGGTTTGGGCTGGCTGCTGGCCGAGTCTCAGCTTGGAGGCACTAGATCGGGCCTCTGTGTCCCTCCAGCCCCTGTCGCTACAGCCAGCTTCACACAGGCATCGCCCTGACAAAGTGACTCTCCCCTCTCTCCTGACACTCTCAAAATGCAATCTGGAAGGGCCAGGAGTTAACTCCTTACAGCTCAGGACCCAGAGGATAAAGGCTCCCTCCTCCTGCCTCTCTGCTGGGTGTGCACCTTCTGTCTGACTCTTCAAAGGACTCCTAGCCTGGAGCTCTAGCCCTGTTAGCACTGCAGGGGCTGGTGCAGTAACAATCCTCCATCCCTTGCATTGATTCTTTCCTTCCCTCTTCTACTGCTTCCTCTCTGGCTCTCTGGCTCTCTGGAATCACTACCCCCCCACCAAAAAAAAAGCCCTCATCTCACAGATTCTGCCTTTGACAGGAGGCAAGGGAGGTTAATGCAATTACAAAGAACAGGGGTTCTTCAAGTCTCCTGAGAGCTCCTGCATTTAAAAAAGTAAATAAACACAAAAATAAGCACACAAACAAACAAACAAACAAAAAATGACACCAAAGGCTTGTTCAGTACTGTTTCTCAGCAGTGGAATCTTTATCTGTTTGTTTATTACAAACACATTGTTACTGAAGAGAATATCTTCCAAACCTGGACCAGGATTGACTTTGTCGGTGTGTGTCCTGTGCAGTAGCCTTGGGCCCTTTGCTTGGTTTAAACCCCCACTGCCAACTTTCTGAAACTCTTAGTAATTTATGAAACAATGGCCCCCATGATTTCATTTTGCACTGGGCCCTGCAAATTATGTAGCTAATGCTGACCTGGGCTAAGCTGAAAAAAATTCAGACCATAGACTGTTCTTCAGGAAACCTTTTGCAGTCCTATAGTTCTTGGAGTTGGAAGAACTATTCACTAAAAACCAGTCAGGTTTAACCCTTTCTTTGCTGCCTTTTCACATTATGTAGGTGGGCTGGTGATTAAATCTATCTGGGCTTCAGTTTCCTTGTCTGCAGGTGAGTGGAGGATTAGATCCGTGGCTCTCAATCCTGGCTGCGCATTAAAATGTTTGAAGGTTTTAGAGAAATATTAAGTCAAGATGGGACTGTGGCAGGAGGATTTTATTTTTTTCTTTTATTTTTTCTTTTATTTAAATTCAAGTTAGTTAACATATAGTGTAGTATTAGTTTCAGGGGTAGAATTTAGTGATTCATCAGTTGCATATAACACTCAACGCTCATTACATCATGTGCCCTCCTTAATGCCCATCACCCAGTTACCCCATCCCTTCACTCCCCTCCCCTCCAGCAACCCTCAGTTTGTTCCCTATAGTTTGCCTCTTTCTTTGTTTTTATCTTATTTTATTTTTCTTTCCCTTCCCCTATGTTCTTCTGTTTTGTTTCTTAAATTCCACATATGAGTGCAATCATGATACTTGTTTTTCTCTGGCTGACCTGTTTTGCTTAGCATAATATACTCTAGTTCCATCCAAGTCATTTTAAATGGCAAGATTTCATTCTTTCTGATGGCTGAGTAATATTCCATTGTGTGTACACACACACACACACACACATGAAGGAGCAGAGCAGGGCTAGCTCATTTTGCTTACACCCACCTTCTTGTGTGTGGCCCCCGCAGGACCTGCCTCTGGGAGGGTCTGGGTGTGGCTCAGCCCTCCCATTGAGCTAATTGGCCCAGACCACCTGTGGGTTGGGTTTGGGTTAGCCAATAGGAATGCGGAACCCCTGACCGGGAAAGAATATAAACCCCGCCTTTTGCCCGCCAAACTTGCACGCCAATTCTGACCAGGGTGATAGGCTAGTTCAAACAGTTACTAAGCAACATTCTCTGTGTTACAATCTCATTGGCCACTGGCCCCTCTAAAACTGTTGCGCTTTTTGAAACTTGCTCTCTTTCTCTACGCCACGCCACTGCATCGGTGAGTGTGGGAGACTGAGCTCAAGCTAGCCTGAATAAAGGGCTCTTTTGCTTTTGCATGGGACTCGGCTCCCTGGTGGTATTTGGGGATCTCAAAATCTGGGCATAACAACACACACACACACACACACACACACACACACACCCATATCTTCTTTGTTGGTTCATCAGCGGTATTTTAAAACTTACTCCAGTCATTGGGAAAGTCAGCCAGCATTGAGAACCCAGGATAGGACAGTGCCCAAGCTTCTAGCTTTTATTCTGTGTATATAATGTTAGTGACAGGCTCAGGCTATAAAAGCTTCCACAGGTCTCATTTTATAACACAGAATAAATTATTAAGAGAACATTGGACACTATTTGTAGCACAGTAGTATTGAGAGAAGAAAGTTTACATTTTCATAGGATCTTGTTGGAAAGTATCTTAGGATACTGTTCTCACAACTAATATAAATAGTATCTGTTACACTTTAGCTATATACACTAAGACAATAAAATGTGTGGTAGAAAAGGCAGGAGAGTTTAGAAGAAAGGGGAAAACCAGATATTTTTTTTTAAAAAAGATTTTACTTATTTATTTGAAAGAGAGAAAATGAGAGAGAGAACACAAGAGGGTGGAGAGTCAGAAGGAGAAGGAGTCTACTTCTCGGGCTGAGCTGGGAGTCTACTTCCCAGGCTGAGCTGGGAGCCAGATGTGAGACTCCATCCTGGGACTCACGATCATGACTAGAGCTGAAGGCAGTTGCTTAACCAACTGAGCCACCCAGGCACCCCCCAGATGGCTTTAATATGAAGAATTACTCAAACATGTTATGAAAACAAATAAACAAAAAGCAAGGAAGCAAGCAAAGAAACAAAACCAAGTGCTGGACCACTTTCATTTCAAGGACAAAATCATAGTTCCACATGGAAGCATCACCATAACTATCTGGAGATTTGCAGGGCTCTGGGGGGGTAGCATGATCTTATCTGAGAAGAGAATAACTGAATCAAAGACAAGGCCTAAAAGAAAAGGAAAACAATCTTGTAAAAATATTAAGAGCTGCCTCCACCAGAACATGGGAAAGCTCTAACTGATATGCAAAATGGACCCACAAATATTGTTTGATGGATAGAAAATATGCATCTGAATTCTTCCCCAGATTTTCCTCTGATAATATAGGAGGAAATCAGTAGTAATCAGCTGCCTGTTGGAAGTTGGAGTCTTTTAAAACCTAACTTTTACATTATGAATATGTACTTAGTTGTGTTTTCCCCACATACCAATTAATTTTTAGAGGAAGGAAGAAGTTAGTTCCCTATCATTTTCTAACAAAATATGTTGTTTTATTTTTCCTCTAGGACCACTAGATGCTTGATGAAAGGAAAACCACTTTTATTTATTATCACCTGCTAATGTTAATCTCCTTAAGTTCAGAGAGAATGAGAGATCCATAAAAATAAATTTCTACTCCACTTTCTTTTTAAAAATAACAATGTAAGATCAAAACTCCGTGCCTTTCCTTGGGTTCTGCATTAAATGTAGTCCTGCAGGATGTATGCATCACTTTGGATAGAAGAGAGTTACTCAGAACATTGCCTGCCCTCATCCACAGTCATGATTGCCCCAGCTTTTTCTTCTTTCTTTTCAGTCTTTTTCAACCTTGGAAACTTGAGTTCTTCTTTTGAAGCATAATCAGGTCAGTGACTTAGATGAGATCCACTGCACATCTTCTGTACTTTTTTTGTCTGCCTGATTTGGTAGCAAAGTCTTCCCCTGTGCTTCAACCTGTCTCTCGAGAACGTGGTGAACTTTGGATGAGCTCGCTGCACCCTCAAACACACTACCTATGCTATGCCTAATTTTTGTTTAGTACTCTGAAGGCTCAGGTGGGCTTTGTTAAATTAAGGTAAAAAAAAATGAGGTTGGCAGTCCTCTCCTGCTGATCGGGAGGATGGGCTTTTATTTAGAAATAAATAAATGAGAAAAGAACAGATGACACGGCTTCAGTTTTCATTTTTGTAAAATCTGATGCAGGGACTTCATTGATATTCTGTATACTTTGAGCACATGTCAGGGGGATGACATGATGAAATGATGGCTTTGTGCTGAGAGAAAAGTATTCTGAAGGAATCTAAGAATCTTTGATCTTCATTCCATGACTTAGCTATCTTTCATGTTTTATATTTTTGTAAAACCAATAGTAAAAAGAGCAGCATATTACCACTTAAGATTTATGCACTCTGCCTCGCTGTAGCATATGTGCTATGCCCATCATTATCCTAGATCTTTATAGGATTCATGAGAATTTTAGAGACTGAGAAGCTGGGGTTCAGAAAGCTTAAATATCTTGCCTGTGGTCACTTCATCTAGAACTCGAGTCTTTTCACTTAAGTGTTTGCCAGGTTGATCACTCTGCCTTTTACTTTTTAGTCTGAGACACTTATATTTATTATTATTTTTTAAGATTTTATTTATTTGAGAGAGAGTGTGAGAAAGAGCACAAGAGGAAAGAGGGTCAGAGGGAGAAGCAGACTCCCTGCTGAGCAGGGAGCCTAATGTGGGACTCGATTCTGGAACTCCAGGATCATGACCTGAGCTGAAGGCAGAGGCTTAACCAACTGAGCCACCCAGGCGCCCGATGTTTATATTTATATAGCCCCCTGGAGATACTTTTTATATCTATCGTACAAAGAAGAATATAATCATCCTGCCTTGTTGAATATACTTTTATGGTAAAATATTTAGCTGAAAAAATAGATTAGTGAATTCTACAGTGACCAGTAAAGTCACTTAAATATAAAATCCAATTCCTTGAGTATTTGCTGAAATAAGCTTTAGATACACGTATATAATCTACTTTCTCATTGGTTCCCTTTGGAATCAGTACAATGTTTTTTATAGCATAGGCCTTCATTTGAACTCCCAAATTGATATCTGTCCCTTACTTCAAGCTTAGCAATTCTTGAGACAACAAAAGATTGTTTCTTATACAGCCTTATTGGAACAATAAGAATTTCTTCCAGCCTTGGAATTTTATGGTAGGGGCAAGATGACCATGTTTTGAAATCATAATAACTTTGATTTGTTTTAAATGAATAATTATATAACATGCACAGGAGATAATGATTGAGAATGAGTTTTATACACATAAAAAGAATATACTTTAGGAGAGTGGCCATATACCAGTTTAGTTATTTAGGGATAAATATGAAATTAATAATGAGTAATGTTTACATAGGGATAACAAAAAAGTCTAGTTTCTCTCTCTCTCTCCACACACACACATGCACACACACATAAGCGCACATTTTTACATGGTTTGCTCAGATTTTTGGCACAGGAATAGACTAGGAAAGGAACATTAATGAACTCATTAACTGGGTGATCCCTAGATGCCTGTCCAAACCTATGCCTAACCCACACCTGTCAAATAATTGTTAACAGTTACCTTGCACTTGTCAGACCCAGGGACCCCATTTGGATATCCATTCTCCTTGATCTCTTTAATGTTTTGCTCTCTGCTTATCTCCTTCTTGGGACATGTTCTCTTTCTCTTGGCCTTGGAGACTCTGAGAACTTAGTTCTCCTTCTGTTTAGGTCACTGCTTTTTCAGCCTGCTTTATTGCCTGTTCTCTTCTGGTCATGTTTTGTAGCTGTTCCCCAACTCAGTCCTGCATACTTTATTCTCTTTTTTTACTCACTCCTTCTGCTCTCATTCATGCCCTTGACTTCAACTCTCTTCTGCTTTACAGGCAAATAATGCTTTTGAAAAGGCTTCCACTAGATTTTCTCTTCTCAAATATTTCTTTTGCATTCCCTCAGTCCATCCCATTAATACTAAGTCATGAGACCAAGGCTTATTGCTGTAAGGAAGGAAATAAAAGATCTACTGTCTACAACCAAGAAGCCATTGCTCAACTTTGAATTTCAAATCTGACACTTTAAAATTCCTAGGGAGACAAAAGGTGTAAAAGTTAAGGGGCTATTTTCAAATGCTCAGATATAGTTGGAGGATTCAAGGTTTCCAAAAGTATAGCCTGAGGGAACCTACATGACTCTCAGAAAAGTGCATATTGAACGTTACCATGCCTACCATGATGTGGGAATAGTTGAGTAACAACGATGAAAGCAGGTGGCCTAGGCAATCGAACTAGGCAGTCCAACTTCCCTGGATCCAGGACACCTCAGAATGATTCAGAGTAAACGACTGATTCCAAGGTCTTTAAGAGGCAGGGGACATAGAAGTGGTGGAAGGAAGACAGGAGATCTTTGATGGGGATAAGGGATGTGCATCACCTTGCAGCTGAAGAGCATGGCCCCTGCAACAGTTGCAGAGTAATGCTCAAATGGTCACATGGGACAGTCTCAATTCAGTAGACACCAGTGCAGGACACTGGGACTAGATGAACCAAGGCACAGTTCTGTAGACATAACAAGATCCAGAAGATGGCATAAGGACTGAGCATCCTCCCCATGAAAGCCACATGGATATATATGGTTTCTGGAATCCTGATGCAAAATTGGGAAGATGAGGAGGGGAGATCACTTACAGAAGAGAGAGAAATCTTTACAACGAGATACTTATCCCAAAGAGAATGTTTTATAATATATTTCATTGGCAAGATCAGATATTTTCCCTATCACCAGCCATGTCCTCTGCATCAGCTAGATGCAATGTGCTGTGTTTGGGCCTGTGGGTAATGAAAAAAGGACTATCTTCCTACTTTCAGGGTGTTCATGATTAATTGGCATTGTTTCCAAGCCACTTGCTTTCTCTAGTAGTGCACTTTTCATGGTCCAATGGCTATGATGTCAGCATGCTTAATTCCAGGTGTGCAAGACTTAACTCATTGTTTTCCTTAGTGTCTACTATCCCTCTTAAGTTCTCTATTATAACTATAATTTTTCAACGGTATCTCTCACACTATTAATTTATGTAATGTCTTTGCATTTTCTTTCTTTTTTCTTAGTTCCTCAGAGATAATCTCCAAGCAGTCCCCTTGATTTCTTTCTTATTGCTACTACAGTAGTTCAGACAACTGTGAATAAATGTAATAATGTGATTCATCTTCATCACCTTAGTTTTTTTCCATCCTAGCTTAGAAACATTCAATGCTTGCAGGGAAGATTCCTAATGATGTCGTATGGCTAAATATTAAAGTTCCCTCATGCACTGATACCCTATTCTTTAGATAATAGATTACCACAGATGGAGTGGCTTAAGGCAGCACACATTTATTTAATCTCTTACAGTTTTGGAGATCAGAAGTCTAAAATCAAGGTGTTGGCAGGGCTTCATCCCCCTGAGGGAGAATCTGTTTCCTTGTCTTTTCAGCTTCTAGAGCCCACCTGCATTCATTGGCTCATGGTGCCCTCCTCATATCACTCTAATCTCTTCATCTGTTTTAACATCTTTCCACTCACTCTGATCTGATTTTTTTTTTTATAAGGATCCTTGTAATTATATTGTGCCCACCTGGATAATTCAGGATAATCTCCTCTCAAAATCCTTAATCACTTCTATAGTGTCTCTCTCTCACTTTTTAAAAACATTTTATCTTTCACATTATCTCTACACCCAATGACCCAATGTGGGGCTCGAACTCTAAGGACTGAGCCCGCCAGGTGCCCGCAATGTCTCTTTTGCCATGAAAAATAACATTCACAGATTTTGGGGATTGGACATAGATGTCTTGGGGGAACATTATTTTGTCTGTCCTCCCACTAACCACTCTAGGCTATCAATTCCAGCTGTAGCTGGATTCTTCTAATGGCTGTCCCATGGACATTCTCATCTCTTTTGCTGACTTTTGCTCTTGACTTTTCCCATAGTTGGAATGCTTTTATTTATGGACACCAGCAACTTAAATTCTGCTCAACCTTTAGTTCTTAGCTTTTCTTGCTACACTAGCTAACTGTAATTTTCTTCTTCCTGATGTCTTCTAATTGTTATTGTATATACCATGTGAGAAGGAAGGTATTTATTACACTTTAACTTGTATTGTTGTCACAATTATGAAAAAATTTTTATCAGAGTCTACTCTAGGTATAGCATTAATTTTAGAGGTTAAGAGAAATACAGATATACACATGTATATATACATATAAACATATATATATATATATATATAATTCCAGACTTAAGAGAATTTATAATTTGATATGAAATAGAAAATATTATTAGGTCAATGTGGTGGGGTTTTTGAATCTTAACATCCTGAGTTGAATTACAGCTATAACTTGGCAATTTATTTCCGCTGAAAATCAAGCATTCTCATCTATAAAATGTGGATATTTTCATTGTAAGATTGATTCAAAATGCAAATAAATTGTAGTTTTTTGAAGTACTTGATTCATAATGTAAACTAAATAAAGTTTCCTACATTAAAAAAAGTTTATGGGACTGCGACTCTTGAGCTCTGTCAGGGTCGTGAGTTCAAGCGCCATGTTAAGTGTAAAGCTAACTTAAAAAAAAGTTTGTGTGTGTTCAGAGGACTGAGAGACCATCCAGTCAGAGAAGACTTTATGGAAAAAGCAGGATTTGAGTTAGGCCTTGAAGTCTAATTGGAGATAGAAAACAGGATCCTGGCCATAGGAATTTGGTTCCTTTTGGTGTATCCAGCCAACCAGTTTGGGAGAAACAGGGTAGACTCCTGCAAGGAAGGCTTAAAATATAGGCTGAAGAATTTGAAGTCCAGGCTAAAAGACCTTGATTCCTTCGCAAGGCTTTGTCTAGGACTTTATCATTCCTGCAGATAGAAACTATGTCTGTTTTGTTCACTTCTGTACCCCTCAGTACCCCACTGTACCCCTCAGTGGGAGGACAGGGCTTGACACTTACTAAGCCCTCAGGAAATGTTCATTGAAAAAACAAATAGAGCAGCACAGGAAGAGAAACATTACCACATCATTCCTTTTTTCTTTTCTCGTCCGAACAAAATGATCTGAAGATGTAGATATCTTATACAGAGTTCCCAAGTTTTAACTCTTCCTAGAAATCTGTAGTGAGGAGAAATATTATCTGCTTTTCTGGAAGCTAGAACTACCTACAAACATTTAACTGCTTTTTAAAACACAGTAAACAAAAATACCTTGCATATACATCTCAGAGTCATTTCTGTGAGAATATATATAATATAATAATGACTATTATTAATCTTATGCCTATGATTCAGACATTTTGATTGATTTGGTAATATACAGTGATAGTTTGTATGTAGACTCAAGAGGATGGGTCTGAAAAAAAATTGAAATGAATAAACATTCAGTTTGCTGATGCTTTCTGGGTTTTAAACAAATTTATATTTTTGCATAATTCATACTATCTCGCCAAGTTTCTCTCTTCCTAGGAAGTTATAATGACTGTATGAAGCATAAAATGTTTCAATTTTCCCTTTGAAAATTGATCACTGTAGCTAATGAGGGGGAAAACAAACTACTCATACCATAGACATGAGAGAAGGATCTATTGACTGTTAGAGCCTGAACTGGTTTCTAATGTCCAAACTTTTGTTTGAGAACTTTGGGCCTTACAATCTGCTAATAAACTGAAACCTCTTCTCTGTTGTCAAGATATACATTCCAATCAGCATAAGGAAGCAAGTTTAATCATTAATAGGTAGATAACCATGGCAACACCATAGTTACACTGCTCTAACCAGCATCATTTTCTATCTGAGCTAAGAATAGCATAACATGTTGAGTTTTACTTTAAATATGATTTCTAAGATGGGAGGTTGGTAGATGAGAAGGTTTAAATGCCACATTATAATTGTTCAGCCCAAATTTCGCCTTTTCTCACAGATAATGGGAACAAGTTCTTGAGATGTCATTTGATTTACATCAAATGTTAGTATATTTCTACCACATCAGGCTACATCTTAAAGGGATGTGTGAGATTTTTCAATAATGGGCTTTCTACTCATTTTTTAGGAAAATAGCCACTCAGGAAATGAAAAAGAAATGAAAAATGGTCACAGAATTTGGAGGAAAATAGAAACCTATTTTCTGATGTATGTGGCAGACCCTCCACGTAGGTGGGCCCATGAGACTAGTTAATGCTAGTAGAATATGGGAAGTTTGAAGTGTCACCACCCAGGCTGAGATGGTCAGGCCAGGTGTCTCTTTCTTTGTCTTATCCCTTGTCAGCTGTCCAGCTGGAGGAAGGAAAGATGGTGGAGTCACTAAATAGAAGGGTCTATGGTCCCGGAATCATTTCATGAAGCAGAACCCACCATCCACCCTCACTGCACTACTTCCGAGCAAGAAACTTAGGTGTTGCTTGTTTCAGGGAACGTCCTACTCAGTATGGATGGAGAACTTTGAAAGTCAGGGTAATCCAATCCCATTTTCTGTTGGCTCAGGCTCGGGAAGAATGTTGGCACATGTAACAGAGTACGTTCACAGGAGCTCACTGAATTTTCTTTTGCCCAGTGAGCCACGGCGGGGATGTGGATGTCTTGACTGTCCCTGTCTCTTCACTGTGCTTTTGAGGTCCTTGTCCCCAATCAACCAAGGCCACACCACATGCCCTGCCTGGAATGCATGACATCGAGCTGAGCTTGGTTGAGGTGGATTGTCAAAACTGCTACATGTCGTCAAATTAAGAAATTTAGCTAAACTGCTGCTTAAACCCCATTGGCACTGTTTTTTTTTTTTTTTTTTTTTTTTTGCTAGTAAGTATAATGCGAGTAAAGAGTAAAATGGCTTCATTTCTTTTCTTTTTTGTGAGTATTTCAGTCCCTGTATTTACTTTTCTTTTTACATGGTGAAGGATATTAATAAACTCCTTGAAACATGGATTATTTTTATATAACTTTTTTAATAGTATATCTAATATTCAAGAAAGAAAGCAATTGATAACTTTTAGAGTGTGCATTTCTTGATATCTGGTAGTCCTAAGGTAAACCTTAAGAATATTTATTCCCATGTATAAATTTTTTAATTAGCCAAAAGAGCTTTGTTTTACTTTTTTTTTTTTTTTAAAAAGGTTTATTTATTTGACAGAGGGGGAGTGAGAGAAAGAGCGCACAAGGGCAGAGGGGAGGGGCAGAGGGAGAGGGAGAAGCAGGTTCCTCACAGAGCAGGGAGCCCAGCTCCAGGCTGGATCCCAGGACCCTGGGTTCATGACCTGAGCCACAGGCCGACATTTAACCAACTGAGGCACCCAGGTGCCCCTTCGTTTTCCTTTTAAAACATTTCTTCAAGATATATAAAGTGGAAAAGGAAAGTCATAAGGGCTTCTGGGGTTTGGATCACCCATTTTGGGCTTAAGTTAAAAAAGAAAACACACTTTCAGCTTTCTCTTAAAAATTCACTTATGAAGGTATTACTGAGAATATTTGTGAGAAAGTGACCCACAGGAAGATGACAGGATGACTTAAAAGTCTTTCTACATAAAAGCCATATTCCATCCAGTTTTAGGATTTGTGGCTACCATCTTGGTTCATAGTCTTCATCTCCAAATGTAGGCATCAGACAGGGGTGCACTGCAGCATGGCCAGTGACAGATGATCTTTGATCAGGGCTCCTGAGAGGCAGAGAGAGCAGGGCAAAGGCAGACAGACAGAAATAAGAGTGTGTGGGTGTTTCCTTTCATTTTGTAGTGTTTTAAATGATACACTCCTTTAAGTTAACCTTTTGGTGACGTAGCAAGACTAAAACATGTTGTTTGAATAAGATACATTCCTTAAGAATTAGTTGTGTATTATCCTAAGGTATGATTGTTCTTAACACCCCTGAGTAGATTCTCATAACAACAACGAAAGTGTTAGAGACAAAACTCAGGGAAAACCATATTTGACAGTTGACCCTTGAATAACTTGGGGGTTAGGGGTGCCAACCTCCTGAGCAGTAAAAACTCCCCATATAACTTTGACTTCCTCCAAACTTAACTACTATAGGCTGCTGTTGACATACCTATAAACATTTGATTAATACATATTTTGTATTTATATTTTTGTATACTATATTCTTACAATAAAGCAAGCCAGAGAAAAGAAATGTTATTAAGAAAATCACAAAGAAGAGAGGGGAGCCCGGGTGGTGCAGTGACTAACTCTTGGTTTCGACTCAGGTCATGATCTCAGTGTCATGAGATCAAGCCCTGTGTTAGACTCTGCACTTACTCTGGAGTCTGCTTCTCTCTCTCTCTCTGCCCTTCCATCCCCCCCCAAATAAATATATAAATTAAAAAAAAAAGAAAATCATAAGGAAGAAAAAATACTTTACAGTACTGTGGTATATTTATTGAAAAAAATCCACTTGTATTTATTGAAAAAAATCCACATGTAACTAAATGCAAATTAAGTTGAACATGTATATACCTAGAAAAATATACTTGGAAGCAATGCATAAAACATAAATCCTAGTTTTAATTTTTATTTTTCTCTTTACACTTTTATGTATTTTCTAACTTTGGGGAATGTATATTTATTATTCTTTTGCAACTAGGAAAATATAAGCATTTAACAGAAGCCATGAATTTTAATACAGGTTAGCCCATAGTCATAAATCCCTAGTCCATAAAGAAAGAACCCCAGGGTGTGGAAGGCTGTGGGCGGCAGCAGTGAGAGGAACCAGAATGCAGAACTGAAATGAACCGAGGGCAGTTCGGTGCCGAGTGGAAGACCGGCCATGAACATCATTTAATCATAGTGAGAATTCATTTCATTCTTAGTTCATCCCACACACTGTCCTCAGAGCTTTATATTAATTAACTCATTAAATCCTCACAGCAACTCCATGAGGGAGGTACTATCTTATTATTCTCATTTCATAATTGATAAAAAGACTGAGACAGAGAGATAAGTTAACCTGCCTGGGTTCTGACAGCCAGTGAGTGCAGAGGGCAAGATGTAATTCGGGGCCATCACATCCTAGAGTTTGTGCTTTTAATCCTGATGTTCCACTGACTCCGTGCTGGCACGCATTCACTGGTGTTATGGGCCAGAAAGGGACTTTTTAAAGAGGCAGATGCACTTGTAGGCACATTGACTTTCACTATAAGAGTCCCTTTACTGCCATATTAATTGTGTGGCTCCAGTAGTTTGGCAGGGGTCCACTCCAGGATATTTGAATCTAAATTTCATGTTCTCCCTATCTCACCACACAGAATACCAGGAAAGCACTTTCTCATTATTATAAAAATGAATTTTGAGGGGGACCTGAGTGGGCCTGGGTGGCTCAGTAAGTTAAACATCCAACTCTTGATTTCGGATCAGGTGATGATCTCAGGGTGGTGAAATGGAGCCCTAGAGCAGACTCTGCTGGGTGTGGAGCCTGCTTGAGATTCTCTTCTATCTCCCTCTGCCCTCCTCGACCTCCCTGTCCCTTGAGTATGCTCTCTCTCTCTTAAAAAAAGAAAAACAAAAAGGAATGGATTTTCTTGTAGGAAGCCTTGTTACACTAAGAGACTGGCTTTGCTCTGCATGTTGGGTAGCGTCTTGATGCAAACACTGCTGATTATTACACACAATGCATGAGCCATTCGCATTTTAGTTTCTAGGTGTGTTAAGAGATAATACTGTATCCTATTAGAAGGCAAAAATACATTACTTTAAACATTATTATTTAGCTAGCTGTGAACATTGCCGAGAGACAGTAGGACACAAGAAAATCAACTTCCAGAATTAAAGGAGCACATATCCCCATCTGCCTCACAGCTATAAGTATGTTTGTCATCAGATTTTACAAGTAATATGTGTGGGTTAAAATAATACAATGAAAAAAAATTTATGAACTCTTTCAGTCCTGAGCTGTCATATGCCCTTTACTAAAGGTACCAAAATATGCCAATCAATTGAAAATGAATGATCTTTCCCTTAATTGTATCATAGTAGAAATCAGCTTCAAGAACCCCCCAAGACACTGTCAATATAGAATGATTTTAGAATTTGAAAAGCAAAATAAATAACAGTCCATTATTCTCCCTAATTAAAACAAATTAATTGCAGCAACTTCTCAGAAACAGCTGTATACAAGGCAGGTGAATATAATCGATTTCAATAGCCCACTGATTGCAAAAGAAATTCAGATCAGATGAGATTTCATTAACGAGCACTAGATAAAGTCTGTTACAACTGACACTTTCATATTCTTCTCAGAGTACTTCATATTTTTTTCAAAATATTTTGGTTTAGTGAAAATTATGGGGTTTACAGTGTTATAAATGCAATCCACGGATATGACTTCCCCCATCATATCCTTATTCATGGTGTCTATTCTCAGTCATTCAAAGAAAGATAATAATTTTCATGATGCACTCGATGGTTTTCTTTCTTCTCAATCTAGAAAAGTGGCCTGTATTGAATAAACAGGTTCTTGAGAAAACTTCAATTTTGAAGATATTGTCTTAGACAACTTGCAAATGGAAATTAGGGAGGATGTGGCCGTGAATGGATGGATTTGATTAAAGATCAGCTTTGAATAACTCCATTCCACCTGACCCCAGGATGGAGCGATGATATCAAGGACTGGCTAATCCCAGCCAATGCCTCCCTCCCACCCCACATGCTGTCAGAATACAGATGCAGCTCGGGGGAAATTGAGATTAAATTGCTGCTATTTGATGGATTACAAGCTAAAGATAATAAAATTTAGGAAAAATTAAAGTTATATTTCTTTTTTGTGGATGTTTGCAGACCAGTGAGGGAGAGAGGGAGAAAAGGACTGAACAGATTTTTTATGCACACACACACACACGCACACAGGTATAATGCTACTGAATTTCCAGGAGACACCTTCTAAATTATGTGAGCAAGAAAGCCTGTCAGAAAAGGTAATATTTAAGCTGAAACTTGAAGGATACATTGAAATAGATCATAAAAATATGTGGAATCTGAAAGAGCTGAACTCACAGAGAGTATAATGGTGGTTGCTGGGGCCTGGGGATGGAGATGTTAACTAACCCGATTGTGGTATCATTTTGCACTATACACATATATCAAAACCATGACATGTGCAGCTTAATCTTATACGCTGTTAGATGTCAATCAAATCTCAATAAAACTGGAAACAAACAAATAAAAAATTATGGAGAAAAGAACATTGTAGCAGAGGCTGTAGCATGGGGAAAACCCTGAGGCAGGAAAGAGCTTGTATTTGAAGGAACCTACAAGATGCCTCTGTGTGTGTGTGTGTGTGTGTGTGTGTGTGTGTGTGTGTTTCAGTGAAAGACGATGTGAGCTATGCAAGGGCAAGTAGAACAGGTAACAGAAGACACATTCTCCTCTCAAAATACCCCACCTACTTCCAGTGCTGGAATGTAACTTAACCAGACCCCTTACCTAGCTTCAGTCATTCTTTCTCTAGGACATTAGACTTGGGAGTAGAGGCTGGGACAGGGCACCGGGGGGCTGAGCAGCACAGCCGTATTGTGTGGGCCAGCAGCAGCATCAGGGGGAGTGAGAGTCACATGGAAGGTAAGGTCATAGAGAGCCAGAAACAGTTTTCATGAAAAGGCATTTTTTTTTTTTTTTTGTAAAGAGAACAAAGGAACAGATGCTCAAAGAAAAGCGGCAATGAGAGCACGTGCGGATCCAGAGACTGACTGTCAGAGAAAGTGGTTGCTAACAATTTTTCAGTTTCTATGGATGGGGTCCTGCTCCTCATTCCTATACAGTCCTGCTCTTCATTTTTCATGTGAGTCTGTGGTGGACCCTCACCATTTTCGTCTGCTCGGTACTTGTTCATGTCTCCCCCAACTATGGATTCTGGGGACACTGTCCATTATAGCATCCTTCTGGTCCTTTGGTCCAGGGATGAGCCTGTGGCCCAGAGATCTAAGAAAATCAGATTTAATCCTAGTTGAGAGAGCCATCCTCATCTATGATTTGGCTAACTAGAGCACATTCAAAATATTAACATAACATGTACACGCAAGCATAGAAAACTTCCCAGGAGGCTACACCTCAACATTCTCAAAGTGGTTATCTATGGTTTAACCAGAGATCTGAGTTAGTTTCGTGTTCTTTATTCTATCTGTATTTTAAAACTTTCATTACAATGACATCTATTACTTGCATAAATAAAAAACTGTAAAAACACTTTAGTAACATAATTCAAGTCCTTTAAAAATATTTTGAAAATGTGTTCTCAGCAGTCATTCAAAAACTATGTGTTCTGTTTCTATCCTGTGCATGGTATGGTGCCAGGTATGGTAACGTCACTGGAAAAGAACAAGAACAAAATAATCCACATCCATATATTGGCGGGAAAGACATGGACATTTTTACACAGACCAAGCACAGTTATTCAAGTTAAGTGCCATAGGGGCACAGACGAAGGGGAAACACCTGAGGGCTTATGGAAGGGTTTTGGAAAAGTTAATGGACACAGACCTTGAACTATTTCACCAGATGTAGAAGTGAGGTGGAAATTAATCCAAGGAGTAGCATTAATCCATGGAAGTGTGGAAGGGCACTTCATGTTCAGGGTAGGGCCCAAGTGCTTGTCCCAAAGGACCAGAGCAGAGCTCTTTGTGGTGGGAGATGAGGAAAGTCCAAGTGACTCATCTTCGAAGACTAGATGGAGAGACAGCATTGCCTCCAAGCAAGCGCACAGCTTTGAGGTCAAAGAGACTGTGGTTGAAGTCTTGAAGTTGAACTCTGGAATATAACCGAGGGAAGGAGCTGCAAGTCCATCCCACCCAAGAGCACCTCTGCTAGCTGAATCAGGCACCCTATGAAGCACATTCTGGCACTGGTGGCCTCAGAGGTTTCATTGTAAGCTCCCCTATAAATGACTCACTACATATGGGCGCTTTGTGAAAACAGAACGGGGAAACACTGACTTGACTATTTCAAAGGACCTTGCAGGTGAGCTCTCGTCCATTTTTCTTTATGTAATTTCCTACCGCAGGCCTCCCCACACGTCATTCCTCCGAGGATATATTTCAAAAACTCATCTCAATGAGAGGTCTCCTTTATGGACCCTGACACATATTTTCCTCATAGAAGTGAGATGTAACTCACCTGACTCCTTCCCGGTGCAGTGCCGCCAGCGGGGGCCGAGCAGACAACTGCAAGCCTTGCACAGTGAGAGGCTGTGGAGTGTGGCAGGCCCAATCCCCAGAAGAGTCTTTTGGCACCTAATGCTATGTACTGTGAGATCCGTGCTCACATTTAGTCAGCTCACACTCTGCTATTTTTATTCTTGTGCCATCCCCTAGTGAAGCTTGCAAAGCCGAGCAACGGTTACATGAAAATGAAAGTAATGAGCCTCCAGGCTGAAGAAAGAAACTAAAATGTAGACTCAGGTTGAAAACAGCTATGAAGGGCTTTATAGTTGAGATATCATGTGCTGTTCCTTAGAACACGATTGTTATTTGCTCCGGCCCGGTCTACATCGTGGAAGCCATAAATGTAGATGCTAGTCACTGCAAGTATTTGGAAAGAAGAGTTTAACTGTTTGAATAATTGAAGCGACGACTGGCACTTGCATGCAAATTTGCAGCATCCCAGCATCCCCACACACCTACTCTCCAACCACGCTTGTGAAATTCCTCTTCTGCTCTGTTCCTGGATCTCACATTTTTGTTATAACCAACACCTCTTCCTGGAGACAGCTTAATATCTACACATTACTCCTTGATGAATCTGTCTACTGATGTGGTAGACTTTGTAGGAGGTAGATGTGATGAAGGGGTCTGGATGGGAGGTAGTTGACTTCAACTCCTGGGACTTCATTAATAAATTAAGAAAAAAACCTTCTCCTCTTTCTAAAATGGGATTTCTCAAAATGTAGCCTTTCCCAGAACTGTATGATTAGCATCTCCCAGGGAATTCTTGTTAAATGCAGATTCCTGGGTCTTTCCAGACACACTATATCTCCAGAAGGTAGAGATCTGGAACTACATATTTTGAAAGCACCATAGGCAATTTTGTTAGGCATTTGAGAACCACTTCTAAGGCAAAGGAATAAAACTACCTTCTTTTCTCTCTCACATTGCCTTGTAGTGAATCCTTTTTCCACCAAAGTTGACTTGGAAGGTGTGTCTTAGTCTCTTGGGGCTGCTATCACAGAATATCATAGACTGGGGCGCCGGGGTGGTTAAAGCCTCTGCCTTCGGCTCAGGTTATGATCTCAGGGTCCTGGGATCGAGCCCCGCATCATCATCGGGCTCTCTGCTCAGCAGGGATCCTGCTTCGCCCTCTCTCTCTGCCTGCCTCTCTGCCTACTTGTGATCTCTCTCTCTCTCTCTGTCAAATAAATAAAATCTTTTAAAAAAAGGATATCATAGACTGGGTACTTCATAAGCAACAGAAATTTATTTCTTACCGTACTGGAGACTGGGAGGTCCAAGATGAAGGCACTTGCAGATTCAGTGTCTGTTGAGAGCCCACTTCCTGGTTCATAGATAGCTGTCTTCTTTCTGTGTCCTCACATTGTCACAGAAGGGACAAGGGAACTCCTTGGGGTCTCTTTTATGAGGGCACTAATCCTATTCACGAATGCTCTGCCCTCATACCTACTCACCTCCCAAAGGCCACACCTCCAGATACCACCGTGCTGGTGATTAGGTTTCAACAGATGAAATGAATAAATCACTTTCAGTTTATAGCAAGGTTGTGTGCAGATGGAGGAAAGTTGTGGGGGATAGGTTACAGAGAAGGAAAAAGAAAGTCTGATGAAAAAGAACAAAATTCCAGATCCCTCCCTCACTGTATCCTGACATCAGAGATATTCCCCTCAGATTTCCAACATACAGATTTTGCCATAGATATTTTTGAAATGTATAGTTTCAACTTTAATACGGAATTATAGCTACCACAATTTTGATGCCTCTGATTCCTAGAGAGAAATTTCTTGGTGGCTGACGATGGATAGAGCAGGAAGAAAACTAGAGTCTATTGGAAAAGTATTACATTTGTTTCAGGCCAAATTTGGGACATTACTGATTGATTGCATGTGTTGTCTATACTTTTGGGAATATCAGGATTCTCTGCATATACACAATACGTGAATACTCATTTTATTCATTTATGCATCTGTTCAGTACTTATCCCGTTGTGAATAATGGGTGTTTAATAAGTAACCCCGTGAATGCGTGGTCTTTGTTATATTTGTCATTTGTTTGATGTTGAGTATTTGATCATGAATATAACCTCAATTATGTTGCTGAAAAGATGGAGTGGTATAATGGAAGGGGCTCACACTTCATAGAAAGAACATAGTGGTTAACATGAAACAAGAGAGGTTTTTTTTTTTTTTAAGTTTATTTATTTAAGTAATCTCTGTACCCAATGTGGGGCTCAAACTCACATGACCCCAAGATCAAGAGCCACATGCTCCTCCAACTGAACCAGCCTGGCACCCCAACAAGAGAGCTTTTTAAAAACTATATAGCACAATGCTGGATGCATAATAAATGAAAAGATAAAATTTGGGTCCCTTTAATTTTAGTTTTGAGGGAAAACATGATTCTCCTTACAACATATGCTCCTAAAGAGCAGCTGATAGAAAGCAGAGAGGTTAGACAGACAGTGAGGAGCTGATTAAAACTTTTGTGGATAACAAGAGCTCTCCTGCTGGATGTAGAGACAGCATGAGGCACAATGGCCTTTATCAGCAGGTGCAAGAAAGGAAGACAGACATCCCTTTAGACCAAACATCTTTTCCACCACTTTCGGGTGCACACATGGCAAATAGAACTAACACAAATATCATGCAAAAGGATATGGACTTTAGAAACGATGTAGGTATTTCCTTTTAACTCTTCACTCCAGATAACAAACAAACCTTTGTACAAAAATTCCCTTTCCACTGATGCTTGGATAAAAGTATAAAAGTATAAAAACTTTGTAGAGAAGGTCAAAAGTAGTGCAAAAGCATAGTAGTGCAAAAGTATAAAAACTTTGTAGAGAAGGTCTGTAGACAAGCTAATCACTGGCATCTACAAATCATCTCAAATAAAATTCAGTAAAAGAAAGAAAACTATTTACCTGTTTTTTGACTCTAGACAATTTACTTAGCTTTCTCTTAAGCCTTAGTTTACATATTTGTAAAAATGGGAATAATCATACTTAAGGGGACTTTGTAACTATTAAATAAGAAAAAATATATAAAATGCTTATCACTGAGCCTGGGTGGCTCAGTGGGTTAAGCCTCTGCCTTCGGCTCAGGTCATGATCTCAGGGTCCTGGGATGGAGCCCTGCATTGGGTTCTCTGTTCAGCATGGTGCCTGCTTCCCCCACCCCCGCCCCACCTATTTGTGATTTCTCTCTCTCTGTCAAATAAATAAATTAAAAAAAATCTTTTAAAAAAATGCTTAGCACAAAATAAATGCCCAATGAATATGAACTATTTACATTAAATGCAATAATATGGAATGAATACTAGTAATCAAATGTTATTAAAATATGGCCCTAAAAATAAAAACTGGGGAGGATATTGAGTCTAAAACGGGACTTATTTTGATAATGATCTGTAGATATTTTACGGCAGCATATTTTTTTAAGTGTGTATTTTTGTCAATCACCCTCTCCTCCAGATGACACAAAATATTTTATTTTGTTTTAAAGATTTATTTATTTGAGAGACAGAGAGAGCACACATGAGTGGAGAGAGAGGCAGGGAGAGAGAAAGAATCTACAGCACACTCCCCACTAAGCATAGAGCAGGCATGGGGTTCAATCTCAAAGACCCTGAGATTGTGGCCTGTGCCAATATCAGGAGTTGGACGCTCAACTGACTGAGCCACCCAGGCACCATGGCACAAAATATTTTAAATACTGAAGTAGATTTTAGAAATGGCTCAGGGAAGGATACTTGGTTATCTTTCTGAAGTTACTATAATAATGCCCATAAACCACTCGAGCCAGCAATGTTCTCATATCTGAGGAAATTTAGTGAGTCATGTGCAAATTCTCAATAGTAAGCTGCACAGAAATTTTGATCAATATATTTTATGGGAAAAATTACACTTTGGGATAATGATTCTTTTTCCTCATGGATATACAATTTGCAACCAAATTTCAGACCATTCTTGGAATTATACAATTGTTATAAATCAGTTAAATGAGCAGAGATGAAGTTAAGTGGAGTTTTCTTTTTTTTTTTTTTGAATTTATCTTAAATCTTTTTAGTTTTTCAAATAAATACATAAGTGAAATATAAGTATTAGGAAAAATATTTTAAAGTTTTAGGAATTATTATGTATTCTTGTATATTATGGTTTGGGTAGGCTTAATTCACTTACATGAGCCTATGAGTTTATTACATTGGCTTAGATGTAAGAATAAGACCCAGTTCTCACTGCCAAGGAGCCTATATAAAGAAAGGAAAATAAGTATACAAATAATAGCTTTTGAAAAAAGTCAAATGAGATATACAAGTGCTATGGTGACGTATACAGCATTATGTGTTAAGGGATGAAGGATATTGCATTGAAGAGGTACATTTGACCTGGGCTTA
Source organism: Nasua narica (assembly GCA_028533885.1). NCBI lineage: Eukaryota > Metazoa > Chordata > Mammalia > Carnivora > Procyonidae > Nasua > Nasua narica. The sequence continues at coordinate 56,726,982 of CM052802.1, forward strand.
GGGGCTCAGAAGAATTTGTATTCTGGAAATTGTCAGAAAAAGCATAAGCAAAGTCTCAGAGAGAAGAAAATATATGGCAGATTAAGGGAACAAAAACTGTAACTGATTTTGGCTGAAGCAAAGGATACTGGGAATCATATATAATAAATCATAATAGTAGGCTAAGGCCATGTTTGAAGTATCATAAACTTGGGAGTTGTAAGCATTGAATCATACTGAGTGATAATCCTGATGAAAAAATTATTAATGTGAATAATGGTGGGGATGGTAAACAAGTCAAGAACATCTGCTATAGTCAATGAAAAATAGTTGCTTTCCTCAACAGAAAAGTTGATTGTTTCTAAACAGAGGATTGATATGACCAGAGAGTTAGAAGACCAGTAACTTACTAGCCAAGAGGAAGTGATGGCCAATATCTATGTAAACATGCAAGTCAAATATTTGAATTGAACTTCTTCCCTTCCCTCAATCCATGCTGAAATAACAGTAAAGAGATTTTAGTTTTTAAACCTAAAATGACAAAGAGAATGGAGGTGAGCCATAGGAACAGTTCCCTATTCCTATGAAATGGAACAGGGAACAAAGAAGAAATATTAAACATTAAAAATATGAGATACCATAAATGAAAAAAAAAACCCAGACTTCTAAGCATGGTAATCAAAAGTTAGGAAAATCTAGAATGCAGAGGAAAAGGTGAGTGTTCCAGGGAGTTCAACTTCCAAATATTAGGAAGTTTAGAAAAAGAAAACAGAGAAAGTGAAGAGGAAATTTTTAAATTGTATACAATATATAGTTCAATTAAATATATTATATTTCAATTATTTATATATCCTATATGTAGTATATATCATCTATGTAATACATATATATTATATATATTAAATATATAATGTGTATATATATGTGTGTGTATATATAGAAAACAGTATCTTCTAGTCTCCCGTGTGGCTATTTGTGATATTTTTATTTTTTTGTCCTTTGTATGAAACCCCTTTGCCTACTACTACTATTTATTTTTTTCTCTCCGGAAGCTTATTGGATCTTTCCTTTGTCTTCAGTGTCCTGAAATTTCACAATGATGTGCTTTAAGGGGGGTGTATTTTCATCCATTTTGCTGAGCACTTAACTCAGAGAACTCTTTCTATGTGGAAACTTAATGTCCTTTAATAGTGAGGTTTATACATACATTACGTGAGATTTAGGTATACAATATTTTTATGTACATAATGTATGTCTAAAGCTCACTATTGAAGGACATACCTTTTCTAACCTAGAATTTTATACCTATACATACTCTCAGTTACAAGTCTTAAAAATGTGCCTTCCATGCACCATTTCTCAGGGTGCTATATCAGCAAGATGAGAAGTTACTGCTAGAAAAAAGAAGACACGTGGTCCAGAAAACAGAGCTCCACCTCAAGAGCTGGAAGATGGGATTCATCAGGGTGATGGCAGAGGGTGGGTGGCCTGGGTCCGGGCAGAGGTAGGGCACTTCTGAAGTTCAGTGAGAGGTGTTGCTATGGTGAAACTGTAAGCACACCTGAGCTGTCTGAGCATATTGAGAAGATGCTGACACCGGAGGGGAGGGAGGATTTACGGTTGAATTCATGATTGAAAATTCAGCAAATGACACTCCAGAGCAAACAGACTGTTCATTAAGGAAGGGAAAGACGCATTATGCTACATGAGTCAATAAAAGTGTTTACTTGGTCATAACAAACATCGATCCCAGCAAAATCACAATATATTTATATTTGAAGGATAAGATTGCAGTGGAAGTGGGAGCTGGGGAGAAAGAGAGCAAAATTTTCAGCTTCTGTTGAGAGAAATCAATGGCCAATGCTTCACATTAAAAACTCAAGCAGTAGCAATACACACATGTTGCTTAGAAGTAAGGATGTACATATCCAAAAGAATCATCTAAAAGAACAGAGAAAGGAAGTGGAAGTCTAAAATTAGATGAGAGAGTGTGTGTGTTGAGGGGGTGAGGGTTAGGACTAGGTGGGAGAGATGGGCTAAATTAAATCTATGGGCCTGGGAAACTGGCTGGATAAAAGAGGACTAGAAAGGGGTGACAGGGGGCTCAGGCAGGGTAACTGAGGTACAGTGAAGTTACTAACAGAGTTTGGAGAAAAGAAATTCAGAGAAGACATGGGTTAAGATAGGGGCGATAAAGGAAGATGGTGGAATATAGTAGAAATACAATGGGTCAGGAATCTGAAGATCCTAATTCTGCTGCTTTGTCTATTTTGACAGACCTTTGACAGACCACATAACCACTGTGGGTTGCAAGTGTCCTTACTACTAACCAACCAAGTGGGAGAGGCAGTAGAGCATAGCAGGGAGGAACCCACTCTCTGGAACTGGATTGCCCACGTTCAAATACCAGCAAACCTCATGCTCCTACCCCAGTTACTAGCCATACGGTTTGGCCCATTTATCTAACTAATGTGTGCCTCACTTTCCTCATCTGTAAATGTGATAATAATATCCACATTATTTACTTTTGGAGAATTAAATGGGTTAATACATGAAGCACTTACAACAAAATCCTATGTACAAACTCGCAGGCTTTTTTTTTTTTTTTTAAAGATTTTGTTTTATTTATTTGACAGAAAGAGATCACAAGTATGCAGAGAAGCAGGCAGAGAGAGAGGGGGGGAAGCAGGCTCCCTGCTGAGCAGAGAGCCCAATGCGGGGCTTGATTCCAGGACCCTGAGATCATGACCTGAGCCAAAGGCAGAGGCTTAACTCATTGAGCCACACAGGTACTGTTTTTATTTTAGGTAAACTCTAATGTCCATTCCACTTCTAAGCCTTTTATGAATACATGTTAGGACATGTTGTATGTGAGATTCCAATGGAATATTCAGGGGAAAGAATAGGACAAGCAGTTAGAAATACACTTCTGGAACCTGTGAGGGAGATGAGGATGATAAAGATAGGCAAGTTCTTTGACTAAGGTGATTGGTGAAACTGGGAGAGTGAATAGATCTTTTAACGATAAGAGGGAAAAAACTGATAATATAAACAAAATACCTTATTGAACATAAATTATAAATGGACTAAATTTGAAAAATAGGAAAGAGGCTGTGCTGAAGCATCATTAGACTTTCCCCAAGTGCACACCAGGTGCCATAAACAGGTTATGGCAAGAACTTGAGCCTCAGACCTGAACAGATCGGGGTTTGAGTCTTGATTCTCAAGCCATATGTGAGTTGGTAACAGTTAGTTATCCTCCCTAAACCTACTTTACTGGATTTCAGCTGGGAGCTCATAGGAGTTTTGTATGAATTAAATTACATATAATGAGCGATGTGCCAAAACAGTGCAATCACAGAATAAGCATTCAAGTCCTCTATACACATAATGGGGGTTATTTAGGTGCATACACCCAGGATACTTCTGTGTGCTTGCCATCTGGCAGTGGAGCTGTTTCATTCCCTCTGCCAACCCCTTTTCTAGGTTTCTTCTCCCATCAATCAGGTCCTCATCTCTCTTAGACTCCTGTGCAGCTCTAACTTTCTAGTAAGTGTCCTTAATCTAGCGTCTGCTCTGTAAATAAGGTAAACTACTGAGCTAGAGCCATGATGTGCAACATAACATCTCTAAAGTAGGCATAGTGTTTTGCATTTGCATCCTGAGTTAATGCCCGATGCTGTCATTGCACTCAGGGTCGTGATTAGATTTGAGAGTCCTCTGGTTTGATGTAAGGAAGGAAATTCAAAACCTGGAAAATGCTAAGCTGACCTGAAAGTTATATCCAGTAATGAAGAGTGAAGCAAACAATCAGGTTTGATAGGCAGGATATGAATACACTAGAGGTTGGTTGCAAAAGTAAAAGAATAAAAGTAGGAGTTCAATATATGTTTGTTTTATTGAATTCTTAATCTATGATCCAAAGCACTGGTCTATGTGCTTGGGGAAAGCAGAAAAAAATTTTAAAATGACAACAAAATACAAAGAAATAGGACACAATCCTTCGGATAGATTGACATAGGATAACTGACCATAAGTTAGGATCTGATAGTAGAGATGTATGCTAATTGTTGTGGCATATGCATCGTCTCATCATAACCAACGTTTTAGCCTTTCTTTCCTATTTGGGCATTCTCACACTTCTTCAAAGGATGTTATAATATTTTGTCATTTAAAAAATGAAATGCAAGAAATCGATCACAACTCACAGAATATTGTTACATCCTCCAAAGTGTATAATCAGAACCTTGGGCTTTGAAATTATATCTTGCAGAATTGGAAAGAAAAAACCAGAAAGTCCTTCATATCCTGTAAGATATATTACATTAAAAAGGTCCATCTGGGAGCAAGAGAGCCAGAAAAGGGAGACGCTTCAAGTTGTTCCATTGTCCATGAAAAGTGCTGCACGAGGCTGTTTTCCAGTGAACCACAGTGTAATTCCAACATGTGGATTTATGCTCTATTTTATGCTCTGGGCTTATGCTACTGGTCATGAATCAGTTGGTTCTAGGTAAACTGATCCGGGTTTAACCAATACTCAGCACTCGTTAATAATTCTTAAGGTTTTACATGACCTAGCCCAAGCTAGTCAATAAGATCAGAGTGGCCTCTAGTCATAAGCAATGTTGTGGTTCTTCTGAAGAGTTTCCCACAGCAAGGAATGAATTGCTTAGATCTAGTAAAACACATATAGTATAGGGAGGCAGCATTGGCTTCAAAGCTTGAGAATTTGTGTGTTGTGTTTCTTTGGCTAATATTAAAGCATCAGGTCCCTCCTCTGTAAAATGAGGATGATAATACTTTGAAGGGTTCTTGTGGACACTACATGATTAAACATAAAATATGTGCCCAGCTCAAGGTCTGGCATATATTTAGAACTCAATAAATTTTAGCTGTATTATATTTTTCTCTGAATGGGAAAAGAAAATGCTCCTAGACAAATGACTATAAAACCCATTTTTTGTGTAGCTGAAGGTAGAGAAGAGCTTACCCTTGTAGTCACATCGGCCTCCCCTTGCATTTCACTATGGCCAGAGAGGTGAGCATCTGTTGGCTCGGCCAGCTTGGAGCCCCACAGCCATTTTTAGTGAGAGAAGACTGAGAAAGACAGTCTTGGTAAAATGCCAGCCACTCTTGGTTACTCAGTTGATATTAATTAATCCTCCCTGGCAGCATTTTGGCAACAGACCTTGACTTGTGTGACCTTTCATGCTAGGTCGAATTATTCTCTGGTGCTCCCTTTCCTCATCCAAGGCCTTTAGAACCTTCTTAAGCATTTGGCAGAATTCTACGAGCACTCCAGTTTCCTGAGAAGTCTGAAGTTGGCACCTTAAATGTGTTATTGCTAAATAAGTGGAATGTGAGACATTACATATCCAATTCTGGTGGTGAAAGATACCCAAATAATCACTGTAAATATACAAAAATTCCCACTCTGAGCTCTGTGGAGGCTCAGGAGGATGGAAATAGTCTCCTACCTCCTACCTCAGATCATTGACAAGGTCTGTGGTTCTTCAGCCGTCCACCTCCCATGACAGGAGTATTGCTTTCCAAACAACTGCTTCTCTCCGAGGGTAAGCACCTTTCAATTTTGTGCCTTGAGTCACATGGGCTTTACATTCGTTTTGAGTCTCCTCTCACTTTTTCTCCTGCTGTTTATGAAAGGTTTCTTATGATGTGATTTTATTCTGTATTTGAAATGAAGGCAGCAGGAGTCACAACGCTGAGACTTCTGGTCCCACGTGGGCCTCTTTCTGCCCGCGAAAGGTCATGCCCGGGACTTGAGGGTGACAAAGGAGGAGCATGCAGGGTTCTCATCATCTTTTATGTCCCCGTGACTGACTGAATTTTCTTGGGCGGTGTGTTTAATGCAACTTAAATAAATCCGCTTTGAAGATGATTCTCAAGAATTTGGTGATAATGGTTATTATTTTGTAGTTGAAGATGCTGTTACTGCTCTCAATGTTACTCCTTTCCAGAAACCAACAGGGCACCTGTCAGGTGTGTTGAAATTGTAAGTTTACTTTTCTCTCTCCTCTGCCTTCATTTAAGGTTTTTTTTCATGGCATCCCACGCATCTGGGACTGTGACAGGGACAGAGTAAGCTTTTCAATAAATACTGGCTGAATGAGTGAATGATGAGATCCTAAGGTGAGCACTGAAACACCAACGATGGAAATGTGGCCAAAAATTTAGACTTCATCTGATGAAAATTGGTATTTTTTTTGCAAATGGTTTCACTACCTCAAACCTGCTCTTGGTTAACTCCAACTTGTCCTTCAGAGAAACTGAGTTTCTCAGGGAAACCTTTCAGTCTCCTGATCATTTAAGCTTTGTTTAGTGCAGGGAGGTTGTTTTGTTGTTCTGGCCCAACAGTCTAGTTGTATCACTGAGTGGAGAGCCCGACATTTATAACACAGCCAATATTCAATGAAAAACTGCTCGGTGCTCTGAGTGCTCCTCTTTTCTCTACATACTCTAGGCTCTCATCATGATTCATTTAGACACTTCAGTGATCTTCGTGCTGGACTTCCTTCATCTTTCCCCCTCCACCCACTAGTTTTGGCTTTGGGCACAGCTGCCAAAATAATTTTCACCAAACAATGCTCGGGCCAGAAACTTTCTGTCCTTAATCGCTTTGAAATTACCGCTTTGAAACAAGCTATTTGTTAACTTGTAAATAGGGACTTTTAAGTTTTGTGCCAGTGGCTCTCCATCATCTTTTGAAATCTCATTTCTCCATAGAAGTACTTTGTACTATTCAGCCGTTTTTGCTTTGTCTTTATTTTTATTTATTAAAAAAAGATTGATTTATTTGAGATAGAGAAAGAGAGCAGGAACAGGGGGAAGGAAAGAAGCAGAGGGAGAGGGAGAAGCAGGCGCCCCGCTGAGCAGGGAGCTCCATGTGGACTTGATCCTGGAACCCTGAGATCATGACCTGAGCCAAAGGCAGATGCTTCAGCGACTGAGCCACCCAGGTGCCCAGTTTGTTTTTGAATTTGTATATACTTCTGTCCAGGTACACCCAGGTTCTTGTCTTTCCCTTAGTCGTCAAGGTTCAGGTCTTCATAGTCATCTGTATATTACATATCCCACATGCTTTACATGTATGGAAACGACCCAGAAAATGTTTTAGTTCCATGCAAAATGGGCTCAAGATAAAACAGTGCGTAACGTGAGGACATGAACCACAGGCAGAGACTTGAAATTATTATTTTTTTAAAGATTTTTTTTTATTTATTTGAGATAGAGACAGTGAGAGAGAGCATCAGAGGAGAGAAGGTCAGAGGGAGAAGCAGACTCCCTGTGAAACCGGGAGCCCAATGTGGGACTCGATCCCAGGACTCTGGGATCATGACCTGAGCCAAAGGCTGTCGCCCAACCAACTGCGCCACTGCACCCAGAGACTTGAAATTGTTGAAGAATCTGAATGAAACTATAAACTAAGTATATTTCAGCTGATCATAGAAATACAAGTGTTTCCCTGTCAGCAGGAGAGGGGGAGGGAAGGAGGAAGCAGGGAGCGGGGGTTCCCATTGTGTCACTGCTGTGTAACTGCTGCCTCACTGATCTCTGAGCTGTTGTGGGGGGGCAGGTGGAGGTGGGAGTCTTGGAAGTGAGTGCAAGCACCTGGAGGTGGTGGTGGTGGTGGTAATAGTGGATAAGGATAAACTCAATAAAGTCAGCAGTAACATCTATTGGCTGTTGGAAGTGAGAGGGTCAGAGCCTGGGGACAATGTCCAACTCTATCAGAAAGAAACCAGAGGTCTATACTTGAAGTCTTAGAAAATTTGTCAGGTAGGCTGTCTAATTAGAACTTGAACACAACTCAAAATATATGCTGATGTCATGGTCTATCTATATATATATTTTTTGCCTTTTTCAAGTATGGTAGTTACTCCCCAAACAACTACTATTTCTTGAGACTATAAGATGGGGGGAGCACCTGGGTGGCTCAGTGAGTTAAGCAACCTACTCTTGATCTTAGCTCAGATCTTGATCTCCTGGTCGTGAGTTCAAGCCCCATGTTGGACCCCACACTAGGTGTGGAGCCTACTTAAAAAAAAAAAAAGATGGGGAAGTACTCCTTGCATTTTCTAGGGACTATCAGTGTACTGTTGGCCTACAAAATCAACACCCAGATGGTTTTTTTCTTCTCAAAGAAAATGATAAATATTAATTGAATTTACTAATTTTATAATGAATGTGAAATAAGATACAATATTGAATCATGAGAAGTTGTAAAACATTTCCATAAGTAAGATTTAGAACTTATATAGAAAGCCTTTCTGTTTGTTAAAGGTTAATATGAATTTTTGCAAAGATACCAAATTATTGTGGAGAATTTGATAATGCAGTTGCCATGATGAGTGTAGAAGAAATGCTTACATGTATTCTTTCTATATTTTTGAAGTTTCAGGAAAAATGAAGCCAAATTTCAGTAGTTTCATAATACCACCAAAGAGTATGATCAAAGAGCAAGCAGACCAGCAAAAAGGTCAATTTAATATTGTTTACCTGAAACTTTTAATGCAACAAAGTTTTCATTTTTTTAAACTAATGTGTAGTCTTTTTTCCCAAAGAAATAATGGGTTTGTGTGTTCCTCATCAATTTATCATTTTATAAATGGCAGTTACTAGTTACAACATAAAAATAAAAGACTTTCCCCATTTCTAAGTATAATGTTTCTTATCAAATTAAATTACCTGTTCCATTTGTAAACAACTTTTGTTCTAAAAGGTTACAGCTGTACATTTGAAGCCATAATTATAGAATTGGTCTTATTTGTCTCTTTAAATTTATAATGAGTGTTTATTTCTTATTTTTCTCCATCATTTCTTTATGTTTATTTACTTATTTCCTTTTAAAATTTTAATTCCAATACAGTTAACATACAGTGTTATATTAGTTTCAGGTGTACAATATAGTGATTCAACAATTTTTCACATTACTTAGTGCTCATCACTCTAAGTGTATTCTTAATCCCCATCATCTATTTCATTCACTGCACCTCGCCCCCCAACTTCCCTTCTGGTAACTATCACTTTATATATATGTATCTATATAGTTAAGAGTCTGTTTTTTGGTTTGTCCCTTTTTATCCTATTGGTGTGTCTTAAATTCCATGAATGAGTGAAATTATAGGTCTTTGTCTTTCTCTGACTGACTTATTTTATTTGGCATTATAATCTCTAGCTACATCCATGTCATTGCACATGGCAAGATTTCATCCTTTTTTCAGAGGGAAAGAGGTGGGGAGGGGAGAGGCAAAGGGAGAGGGAGAGAGAGAATCTTAAGCAGGCTCCATATCTAGCACAAGCCTGGCATGGGGCTCAATCCCACAACCCTGAAATCATGACCTGAGCTGAAATCAAGAGTCAGACGCTTAACTGACTGTGCCACCCATGTGCCCCAAGATTTCTTTCATTTTTTTGGCTGAATAATAGTCAGTATCCATTTATCAGTTGATGGACACTTGGGCTGTTTTCATAATTTCACTATAGTAAACAAGACTGCAATAAACATTCGGGTGCATGTATCTATTTGAATTGGTGTTTTCGTATTCTTTGAGTAAATACCCAGTAGTGGTATTACCAACATATTGTAGTTCTATTTTTAATTTTTGGGGAACCTTCATACAGTGGCTGTACCGGTTTACTTTCCCACCAATGGTACACAAGGGTTCCTTTCTCTCCACATCCTCACCAACACTTGTTTCTTGTGTTTTTGATTTTAGCCATTCTGAGAGGTGTGAGGTGCTATTTCATTATGGTGCTGATTTGCATTTCCCTGATGATGAGTGATGTTGAGCATCTTTTCATGTGCCTGTTGGCCATCTGTATGTCTTTTTTGGAGAGATGTCTATTCATGTCTTCTGCCCATTTTTAATTGAATTATTTGGGGGGTTTTGGGGTGTGTGCTGAGTTGTCTTAGTTCTTTATATATTTGGGATACTAGCCCTTTATTGGACATGTCATTTGCAAATATCTTCTTCCATTCAGTAGGTTTATATTTTAGAGTTTTTGATTGTTTCCTTTGTTATGCAGAAGTTTTTTATTTTGATGCAGTCCCAATAGTTTATTTTTGCTTTTGTTTCCCTTGCCTCAGTAGACATATCTAGAAAAATGTTGCTATGGTTAATGTCCGAGAAATTATTTCCTGTGCTTTCTATGATTTTTATAGCTTCAGGTCTCACATTTAGGTTTTTAATCTAATTTGAATTATATTTGTGTATGGTGTAAGAAAGGGGTCCAGTTTTATTCCTATCTATGTAGCTGTCCAGTTTTCCCAACACCATTTGTTGAAGAAACTGTCTTTTTCCCATTGCACATTCTTGCCTCCTTTGTTGAAGATTAATTGACCATGTAATCTTACATTTATTTCTGGGCTCTCAATTCTGTTCTATTGATCTATGTGACTATTTTTGTGGCAGTACCATACTGTTTTGATGACTACAGCTTTGTAGTATATCTTGATATCTGGGATTGTGACACCTCCAGTTTTATTCTTTTTTGAGATTGCTTTGGCTATTCAGGGTCTTTTGTGGTTCCATGCAAATTTTAGGATTATTTGTTCTAGTTCTGTGAAAAACACTGTTGGTATTTTGATAGGGATTGCATTGAATCTGTAGATTGCTTTGTGCACTGTGGACATTTTAACAATATTTGTTCTTACAATCCATAAGCAAAGAATAGCTTTCCATTTGTCTGTGTCATTTTTTACTTCTTTCATCAGTGTTTTAAAGTTTTCAGAGTATAGGTCTTTCATCTCCTTGATTAAGTTTATTCCTATGTGTTTTATTATTTTTGGTGCAACTGTAAATGGGATTATTTTCTTAATTTCTCCTTCTGCTACTTCATTCTAGCTTATAGTTACCTGTGGGCTTTTCATAGATGCCCTTTATTTTGTTGGGGTGTATCCCCACTAAACTTGTTTGGATGTTGTATTTTGTCAAATGCTTTTTCTGCATTCATCAAAATGATCATGGTTTTATCCTCTTTTGATGTGATTTGTCTTATTGATTGATTTGTATCAATTTGTATCCTTGTATCCCAGGTATAAATTCCACTTGAGTGTGGGGAATGATTTTAAAAAAATGTATTGTTGGATTCAGTTTGCAAATATTTTGTTGAGGATTTTTGCATCTGTTTATCAGAGATAGTAGCCTGTAGTTTACTTTTTTGTAGAGTCTTCTGCTTTTGGTATCAGAGTAATTTTGGCCTTGTAGAATGAATTCTATTTTTTGGGAATAGTTTGAGAAGAATTGATATTAACTCGTCTTTAAATGTTTGGTAGAATTTACCTGTGAAGCCATCTGTCTTGGACTTTTGTTTGTTGGAAGTTTTTTGATAACTGATTCAATTTCATCACTGGATATTGGTCCCTTCAAATTTTCTATTTCTTCCTGCTTCAATTTTGGGAGGTTTCTAGGAATTTATCCATTTCTTCTAGGTTGTCTAACTTGTTGGAATATAATTTTTCATAATATTCTCTTACAACCCTGTATTTCTGTGGTGTCAACTGTTCTCTTTTATTTCTTATTTAGTTTATTTGAGTCCTCCCTCTTTGTTTTTTAAGAGTCTGGCTAGTGGTTTTATCAATATTGTTGACCTTTTCACAGAACCATCTCCTGATTTCATTGATCTATTCTATTGTTGTTCCCCCCACCCCACCCCCAGGTTCTCTATTTTGTTTATTTCTGCTTCATTCTTTATTATTTCCTTCTTTCTACCTGTTTTGAGTTTTGTTTGTTCTTCTTTTTCTATCTCCTTTAGATGTTAAGTTAGATTGTTTATTTCAGATTTTTCTTGCTTTTTGTGGTAGGCCTGTATTGAAATAAATTTCCCTTTTAGAATAGCTGTTCCTTTATCTCAAAGATTTTGGGTGTTGTGTTTTCATTTTCACTTGTCTCTATGTATTTTTCAATTTCCACTTTGATTTTTGGTTCACCTACTCATTGCGTCCTATGTTATTTAACCTCTATGTATTTGTGTTCTTTCCAGATTTTTTCTTGTGGTTGATTTCTAGTTTCATAGGGTTGTGGCAAGAAAGATGCATGGCATGACTTTGATCTTTTTGAAATTGTTAGGACTTGTTATGTGGCTTAATTTGTGATCTATTCTAGAGAATGTTCCATGTGCACTGGAAAAGAATGTGTATTCTGCTGTTTTAGGAAGGAATGTTCTGAATATATCTGTTAGGTTCATCTGTTTCAATGTCATTCAAAACCACTGCTTCCATGTTGACTTTTGTGCTCGTCACAAATGTACTCCTTGATCACCATCAGCTATTTAACTAGTTTTCTCATCCACCTCTACCCTAGTAACATCAGTTTGTTCTGTCTAGGTAAGAATCTGTTTCTTGGTTTGCCCATCTCTTAGGCAAATAAATAAAGGCGTTTTCTCCTTTACTTATTTGTTTTGTTTCTGAAATGCCACATACAAGTGAAACAATGTAGTATTTGTCTTTCTCTGACTGACTTATTTCACTTCGCATAATACTCTCTAGCTCCATCCATGTTGTTGCAAATGGCAAGATTTCATTTTTTATGCCTTGTACACACATACTATATCTTCCTTATCCATTCATCACTCGATGGACACTTATGTTTTCATAATTTGGCTATTATAGATAATACTGTTATAAAAATGAGGGTGCATGTATTCATTTGAATTAGTATTTTGTTGATTTTCTGTAAGTGGCATATTGAAGTTCTCTACTATTATTGTATTACTATTGATTACTTCCTTTATGTTTGTTATTAGCTCCTTTATGTATTTGGGTACTCCCATGTTGGGTACATAAATATTTATAATTGTTATATGAATTTCTTTAACTTTTGTTTGTCTGGGGAAACTCTTTATCTCTCCTTCTATTCTGAATGATAGCCTTGCTGGATAGATTATTCTTGGCTACAAGTTTTTTTTCATTCAGCACTTCAAATATATCATGCTGCTTTCTTCTGGTCTGAAAAATTTCTGCTGAAAAATCAGCTGATAACCTCATGGGGTTTCCCTTGTGCTTAACTGTTTCCTTCTGTCCTGCTGCTTTTAAAATTCTCTACTTATTACTACTTTTTATCATTTTAATTACTATGTGTCTTGGTGTGGACCTCCTTGAGATGATTTTGTCGGGGGCTCTCTGTGCCTTCTGAATCTGGATCTGATTCCATCTCCAGATTTGGGAATTTTTTAGCTATTATTTCTTCAAATAAATTTTCTGTCCCCTTTTCCCTTTCTTCTCCTTTTAGGATCCATATAATGCTAATGTTATTATGCTCGATGGTGTCACTGAGTTCACTATGTCTATTTTCAGTTTTTGCTATATTTTTCTTTTTTGTTCAGCTTGATTACTTTCTATTACTCCATCCTCCACATTACTGATCTGTTCTTCCTCTAGTCCACTATTTATTTCCTCTAGTGTATTTTTAAATTAAGTTATTGAGCTTTCATCTATGATTGGTTCTTTTTTATGTTTTCTTTCTCTTTGTTCGGGATCTCACTGAAGCCTCCACTCTTTTCTCAAGTTCAATGGGTATTTTTATGACCATTACTTTAAATTCTCTAACAGGAATATTACTTGTCTCCATTTCATTTAGGCCTCTTTTGTGATTTTGTTCTGTTCTTTTATTTGAGACATATGCCTCTGTCTTCTCATTGTTTCTAATGCTCTGTGTCTGTTTCTATGTCTTAGGAAAGTCAGCTATGTCTCCTGCTCTTGAGAGTAATGGCCTTAAAAGAAGAGGTCCTGTAGTGTCCTGCAATGCAATGTCCCCTGTTCGCCATAACCTAGTGCTTCAGGGATATCAGGATATCCCCTGTGTATTTTTGGTACCCTCCTGTTGTGGCTGAGCTATGTTTGCCTTCAGTCTAGTCATTTGCAATGGCTCTTTGCCTGCTGTGGGCAAGGTTTGGTCCCTGTGTTGTTAGAGGCCAGCATGAGACAACCTTCGTCTTAAGTTGAATGAGTGTAGGCATTTGTCTGAGATGCAGTAGCACTGAACTGCAGTGTGCTTTCCCTGTGTTTTCCTGAGAAGCTTTTGTGGGGGCAGGGCCTGCAATCACACCAGATGTCTGCCCCTAGCCTGCTGCTGAAGCTGCAGTCAGACTGGTGTGTGTGTTATCGTCTCCTCTCCCTGGGGGCAGGAGTCACTTTGGAGTGGTGCTAGCCCCTATCTGGGCTGCTTGCATACTGTCAGCCTTGTGGCACCACTTTTGATGGGTTCTATCCAGAGTTATGTCTGAAGGAGAAGGCAGGGGTGAGGAGCATGGTGAGGAACATGGTGCCCACAGGTCCATGCTGGTCTGCTGCAAGAGGGGGCCTACAGCTGCAAGGCACAGAGGCTGGCATGGTATGGGGGGTGGGAGGGCAAGGCTCACAGTGTGAGCAAGGTTTGCACAGGTACACTGTGGGAGGATTCCTGGAGCTCAGGGCTGGCTTCAGGGTGCATGTCCTCATGAGAACGTGGGGACGGGGTGCAGTATTAGCAAGTTAGGTAGTAAGCATTGGTGCCTACTGGTTCCTGCAGGTATAAGTGACTAGCCTAGGGGATAGGGAAGGGAATGGTGCTTGCCAGCTCCTTTGTTACTGGAGAAGTCTTCCAAAGACCCCTGTCCCTCTGAGATTAGTGAACAAATCTGTATACCCCATGACTTTTTCAAGCTCTTCCTTCTGTATTGTATGTCCAGGGGGCTGTTTGTTGTGCTGTGTCTTTAAGGGGGAAGACTCATTTGCCTTTCACACTCTCTGCTCTCTCAGAGCAAGCCTGCTGGTTTTTAGATTTCCAGGTGTTAAGCTCTGATGATGATAAGAACTCAAAACCAGCTAAGTTCTTTAGGTATATAGCATTATTATTGTTCCCAGATTTTTCACCCCTCTTTATATTCATGTCCCTCATTATATTGAAACTGAGGCAGTGACCATTTTTGGAGGCTTTTGGATATGAAAATCAGATCTGTTTACAGATGCAAGCAATATTCTAGCAGGCTGCCAGTGTATTTCATTCCAGGGACTCTCTGATCCACTAGCCATCACCAAATACCTCTATAGATCGACATATTCTACACACCACTGGGTGCCCGAGTCCTTTTTATTTAAAATATCCACTTTGTTTTTGACTCTAAAGTGTTAAAATTTGGTCCCTGCTACTTTGGTGTCACCAGGGTAGTGAGGGAAGCCTTCTAAATGGCAGTATCCCAAAGGTCATTATTGGCTTAGAAATATGAGCAAACACAGATATTTTCAAGGACATTCTCACCAATATATTTCTCAAAGCTTAATGAAGGGAATGAATGTCTTTTGGGCCTTCTCACAGGACATGTTGGTATGTGTGTATGTAGGTTATACAAGATAAACCCATTCCAACATACCTGTCTTCCTAAATCTTTGTATTCTTTTCTCTATATTATGCCTGGGAAACACTGGAATCTCAGCTTCATTAAACATAGGCCACCATTGAGTCTAAGTTTCAGTTAACCAAATAAACTGTTAGAACACATTCTGGCTGTACAAGCTAATTAAACCAAATATCTCCATTAAGTGCACCAATATCAAAGAATTCAGCCTGGTATAGTATTATAATCTGTCCTTCTTGGTATACATCCTTAAAATCTATTCACATACATATTCCCCATGATTCTCCAATATACATTAGCAAAATATTATAATTCTTTGGTATGTGACTACTCCTTCTTTGGTCACACTTATATTTCACTCCTTGGAGCAAGTTCAGATTTGACCTTAGTTATGGCTCTGGTCACAAATGGTGTTGGGGTACATTTTGAGTAGAATACGCAGCCCCTATTAAGGCATCTGTCTCAGGTGAGGTTATTAACAGTGTTTACAAGCAAAGGAAGGATATTCTCCTTACAAGAAAGGGCAAGCTCATTCTCCTGGTAAGAAAGATTGATGACTCAGGTTTAAAGATTCTCAGTTTTGTCTAAATTGAGCCAGATATTCCCATTCAGTTTCAAGGTCCAATTCCTTACCAAATGGTGCACTAAATTTTACATCAGAAACGTGGCAAGGCTTCAAATTCAACTGTTTTTCTAATTCTGCAACCCACATATTAAATGTTATATTTAATTTTAGTTAATTATTTAATATTAAAATTGTCCAGTTCAGATTACTGGTGTGATCTCAGTCTACTGACCAGATTCTTACTTATACAGAATGTGAATTACAGAAATGTTTACTAAACGTTGACTTAAAGATTTCAGCATCAGGTTAGAAGATTGAAATCACGGTAGCCAATGACAACAAACGGCATTGACTATGATGTGCAATAGATTCTATTGAGTCCAATCGAGTCCTTACATAAATCAAATGACAAACTCAAGTCAGTCTGGGGACCAGAGTTTCATACCATTCTTAAAAGAATCTTTGGCTTCTCAAAGTTATGGGGCAGATACTGCTGGGGGGAAAAATGTCTCTTTCTTCTGTATTCTCATCTTCTCCTTGTAACACCTGCTGTTGGCAGAGCTGATACCAAGTCAGCTGGCAAAGAAGAAAAGTAGTTTGCAGTGTTTCAGATCCAGCATCATAAATAAGTAGGGAAAAGACAGGGGGGCTTGTCTCCAAGAGGCAATAAGTTAAGGGCTTGAAGCAAACCTAAATGTGGCACAAATAAACAGCTTGAAATTGAAATAAGTAAATCCATTTCTTTCTTTCTTTCTTTTTTTTTTAGGTTTTATTTATTTGACAGAGACACAGCAAGAGAGGGAACACAAGCAGGGAAAGTAAGAGAGGGAGAAGCAGGCTTCCCGCTGAGCAGGGAACCTGATGTGGGACTAGATCCCAGGAACCTGGGATCATGACCTGAGCCAAAGGTGGACACCTAACTGACTGAGCCACACAGGCAACTGAGTAAATCCATTTCTAACTAAAAAAGTGTAGATTGGTCCGATTTATAAGAAGAAAGGGATAAAAAAATTCGTGATTTAACCACTCATTCTATAATCATTTTTCTTATGTATAAGAATTGTGCCCTTAAAATAGTGATACATGTAGACAGCCAGTTTATGGAATTTTGGAGATAGAAAAGAACTTTAGGTTTCTAGCCCATCTTCTTATCTTTGGCATGTCTGGATTATAGAATATTAATATTAGCCCACTGTATTCAAGCCCAAATCCTTTTTTTTTTCCTAAAAATAACTTGCTCACATGAGAGTGGAAAAAGGACCTGATGAGAGGTTAATTAAGTCAGGTCCATTTTTGTTGCTATTTAGCCACCAGCTTGCTATTTTTTATTGGGCAAGTATACTGACTCCTTTGGCTCTTGGTTTCTTTATCTGTGAAATGAAATTTTTGAGGTCTAAGTTCTTTATGACTGCACATGTATGAAAGAATCTCACGGGATGTCCTCACTTTCCAATGGGATTATGGAAGGTATCTGTTAGAACCACATTTCCAGTTACATGTTTTACCATTCAAGTAGTAAAGAGGAGGGAAAGAATTTCTTTTTTAAAATGATCTCTGAGAATTCTGAGAATATTCTGAGAATATACAGATACCTAGTATTTGTGGGGTTTATGGTAATAAGTCAAGTTATCATGTGTTGGGATTTTTCAACTGTCATTTTTAAATGTATGAGAAATGTTACTATAAAGAATCAGAGAGTATTCAAGCTCATTAAAAGACAGAGGCAGCATAATACTAAGTTTCTTTTTTTAGGTTTAAGATTTAACTGTAGCACTTGTGAATTCCTAAGGTTTCAAACTTGACTATTTTCACATCCATATTCATGATTCTGTATCTTATCTGTAAGTGCTACCCACTAGGTTTATTTTAGATGATCTTGTTAACACCCTGACAAGCAGTGAACTTCTCATCCCATATTTCTGTAGCAGACTCAGAAATGTGGAACAAAAGATTTGGTGTGGTGGGAGAGGGTGAAAAAAGAGAGAAAAACGGGGAAAAAGGTCTTCTACTAATACTCAAATACTAACATGGAAAAAAATTTGATGTGAAAAATGGTCAGAAATGAATGTGAGATATGAGGAGACAAAAATGTATAAAATATTCTAGTGATGGGGCATAGAATATTCTATTCACCATATTAGATTATTTAGTTATTTCAGAGCAGAGGAATATTTTCAACTATATCAGAGACATATTTCTCAAGGATTAAATGCCTTAAAGTGGTGCATTTGACTCTTTATTTAAGAAAAAAAAGAAATCTGAGGGGTGCCTGGGTGGCTCAGTCAGTTAAGTTCTGACTAGGTTTTGATCATAATCTGAGATCACTGAACGACCAGTAATCATAACTTTAGATCTAGTACCTTAGTTTTGATTAGGTTATTTTCTACCATTTTTGTAAAAAGAGAAACATTTTAAAATAATGGATGAATATACGAAACATCAAAATTATATTTCAGTGACTTTAGGGTAATCTTTTCAGCCACAGTAATAATTCAACAAGAGGACTTGAGGCTAACCTGCTTCACTTATTAATTTAATTTTCTTTCTGATGCCTAGTCATCTTTCTTTTTTTTTTTTTCTTTCAAACTGTGCAGTCTGGGGGCGCCTGGGTGGCTCAGTGGTTTAAAGCCCCTGCCTTTGGCTCAGGTCATGGTCTCAGGGTCCTGGGATCAAGCCCCGCATCGGGCTCTCTGCTCAGCAGGGAGCCTGCTTCCCCCCCTCTCTCTCTGCCTGCTTCTCTGCCTACTTATGATCTCTCTCTCTGTCAAATAAATAAATAAAATCTTAAAACAAAACAGAACAAAACTGTGCAGTCTGGGCTAGATATATGTGTTGGTGTAAGAAAGAGGAAAAAGAGAAAATCCATTTGAAAATTGATTATAACCTATAAAATAATCATTTTGGCAATTTAATAACCTCAGTAATATGCTTTCTTAAAAATACACTCACATGTATCTAATAATAAAAATGTCAGTTAAGGATTATATCATCAAATTACTCATTACATTGAGGAAATGAGGAGTTTGAATCAGTCTTCTACTTCGTATTATGTTTGACAGGATGGAGGGCACATGTAAATCGTCTTTCTGTGTTCAGTGCGCAGAGTGCTCAGGCTTTGTTAGGCTGGACAGCCTGTAGAGGCACACCACTGAGCGCGTCTGGTTCCATTTTGAAACTTAAATTATAGAGCTCTTGAAATGGTAAACGAGGAGTGAAAACTTGGTGTAGAGACTTCTCATTTCAGTACTTGTCATTTAAAGCATCTGTTATTCTTACCAAGGTAACATAAAAGTACCATATGCACATTAGCATTCTCCCAATTATTTTCTTCAGGAAGTTGTAAGAATCCCATAGAAATAGAATTTTCATGGTAGTCTCCAGAGATCCTGAAGGAACAGTGATACCTGTATCCTGAATCAGAACTTATTTGTCACTGGCAAAATGAATTAGCAGGACTAAAATGCAAATGAATCTTACTTCTGCCCTCCTCACCACCTTCAGTGTACTTATTTCATTTTATTGTTATTGTTTGTTTCATTTTCTGCCTATGGCAGTATAAGCTAAGTAAGGGCAGAATTTATCTACCCTCTATTGTAAAACAATCTGTATTAGATCTAATTAGATTGTTTTACCCTGTTGTCACAGTACTTAGTGCAATGTCTGGCTCATGGTAAATTGTTTAATAAGTATTTATTGAATGTGTGTCTGAAGAATAAATAGATGAATAATGCTATGATCTCATTGCTAAAACAATGCACTACTAAAGAGATAGCAAAGATTTTTATGTAAGTGAACTAAAGCCCACAGTAGGGATAATCAAATGATTCATCCTTGACCAAGGGTCAATGGCAGAGCCAGTAATATTCAATGTACTGGGAAATCCAAAAGTTTAGCCATTCATTATTCATCCTTTGGAAAGCACTTATGAAACATTTGTTTTGTACTAGTTCCTGGAAAAAGCATTAGCATGGAAGTTTCCAACAGGAGTAGTACCCAACTCCCATCTCCCTCCCTGGTGGCGTTTTGCAATTTATGGGACATTTTTTGTTATCACAATCATATTTAGCAGTCAAGAACCAATAATTGTAGACCTCTTGCAATTTTTAAAAAAGATTTTATTTATTTGGCAGAGAGAGAGCAAGCATGAGCAAGGGGAGAAGCAGAGGGAGAAGCAGACTCTGCGCTGAGTGGGGATCTCTATGCAGGGCTCCATCCCAGGACCCTGGGGTCGTGACCTGAGCCGAAGGCAGATGCATAACCAACTGAGCCACCCAGGCATCCCTAGACCTCTTGCAATTTGTAGGACAGTCCCTCACAATAAAGAATTGTTCCAGGTTCCACAGGATTTCAAAGTATTTTTCAAGACATTTGTATATCATATTTCATTTGATAAAAGATACTATTGATTTTAAGGTGTACCATTATTTTATGTAACTGAGAAGGAAGAAATGCTGCAAGTGAAACGGCACAGTCCCTTTACTATAGTTCTGCATAACTCTCAGGTCAGTCTCAACAGCTCTTGTTCCTTTGGAATCTCTTCTACCTCCTCTGAGAGATTCACAAATTCTCCTGCCATCTGTTGCATTGAGTGACATGGAATAGGCAATTCTCGCACGTTTTATTAAGAAAAATATGGAAGCCACCAGGTACTTCTGCGCCTATCTTTCTTTCTTTCTTTCTTTCTTTCTTTCTTTCTTTCTTTCTTTCTTTCTTTCTTTCTTTCAAAGATCTTATTTATTTTATTTGACAAAGAGAGAGATCACAATTAGGCAGAAAGGTAGGCAGAGAGAGAGAGAAGGAAGCATGCTCCCCACTGAGCAGAGAGCCCAATGTGGGGCTCGATCCCAGGACCCTGAGACCATGACCTGAGCTGAAGGCAGAGGCCCCAACCCACTGAGCCACCCAGGCGCCCCTGCGCCTTCCTTTCTTAAAGAAGGAATGTGCTCTTCCTTCTTAAAGAAGGAAGCAATTAGATGGTCCTTTGGAAAACAAATATTGAACGATGGTCCTTCTTCCAAAGATGAACATTTTGAAATTTCAAAATGATGCCCCACTGCTCTGTTTCCATGCTTGTGAACAACTATTTATTTCAAAGCTGAATCATAGCATCATCCTTTAAAATGACATTTTCTTTTTTTTTTTTTTTAATTTTTTTATTAACATATAATGTATTATTTACCCCAGGGTACAGGTCTGTGAATCATCAGGCTTACACATTTCACAGCATTTGCCATAGCACATACCCTCCCCAATGTCCATATCCCTATCCCCCCACCTCCCAGCAACCCTTAGTTTGTTTCGTGAGTTTAGGAGTCTCTTATGGTTTGTCTCCTTCCCCATCCCATTAAAATGACATTTTCTATAGAAATTAAACTCAAGGCAGATAACTCAATTGAAGTAACACTGAACCCCTGACAAAGTTTGCTGATTTGACTGCCACCTAGGAAAAAGAGACTGTAAGAAGCCAGTGATTGTCAGATGAACTCCCTCATTTCAAAGAGTTTAAAGTGTGAGGAGACAGTGTGCCCAGCAACAATAGGGGAAAGTTTTGTTTTTGTAATTATCTGAGTCTGGCACCGAACTCCATTTTATTAATGTATGCTGACTTTTCCAGGAAGGCAAATATTGTGTGAAACACAATAAGATTGTACTTTGCTTCATTCAGAACATGTTGAGTTGTTCATCATTTTGGGAAGTTGAGTCACTGATGGAAAAGATCTTTGTGGTATGGGAGTCTCTTACAGCACACACCTATAACTGTCTGGATCAGGAACTACTATGTAATTCTTCACATAGTTGTAAATATCAGACTGATTAAAATTTTACTCTGTTTAAGGATTTACGTATTGACATAAAGTCTCCTTAATTATAGATAATTTCCTTTTGTTACTCCCTTATACTATAGTTGAAGGCATTTTGTGGATTTCTTTTGAACATAGACTGCTGCTTTGTTATATTTATAGCAATATATAAAGACAATTTCAAATGATTGGAATGACATTGTATATTGTGGTCAATAGTATTTATATGCTGATAGTGTGGTAACATTTATGTAATACTTGAAATTCACTGACCTTCTTCATACAGATGTAGATTTGAAATGCATGCACATGTTTTTCTAAGGTCTGCAAAATTTTAATATGCTCTTATTCATATTCTTAGAATTTTCACACATCCTTAATGAGTTAACTAAACTCAAGGATTTTTTTCTGAGGGAACTGGCCTTTTTTCGAAAACAATTATCCCCCAGAGAAGCTGTTCTTAATAATACATAGTAACTGAGAGGATACCGATGGGTTTTTACCTAGTTCTTCCCATATAAAACAAAACCAAAAACTTCCACCTACGCATTCAGATCGCCTCTTGAAGACTTGCTATAGTCTTGAAACAGAGCTCATTCAAAGGCATCTCAGACAGCCATTTTCATTTTAGTAGTCAGATGAAAATTGTAGCCTTCAATCTGAAAATCTTCAGCTCTGAAGTTACTAATTATCTCAACTTTTTGAAGATTGTCAGCTTGAGAAAAGGTCTCACTATCAATGGTCTGGTGTGATTTAAATAATCATGAGGATCTCCCAGAATTTATGCAGTCACTTGGCTTCAGGTCTGTGATGTGTGGGGTCAGGTAGGTGATGCTGAGTGGCCTCTGGGAGACCCATGTCTCAGTGCCCTAGTAAAGGTCACTGGACTGACAACTGGATGACACCAGCACTGTCGAAGGGAGATTTCGTGGATTGTAGGCATACCTGATGATTTGTTTGTCATCGGGTTGGTTTTGATTGTGTCAATAACTGATAGCAGTTGGTTCCCTCCTTGGCTTGAATAATCTGAATTCATCACTTTGCATTCTGTCCCTGTGCTTCTACTGAAAAGCTGGTTCCCAGTCTCCTCCTGGTGGAAATCTTAGACTCTCCACAAAGGTTTCTGGATCCACCGGCATCTGATCTTTGCTTCTTTGGGAGACAATTCTTATGTGTGTGTGGATGCCTTGATAAACATCAGTGATATTCTTTCAGGGGACACCGTTGGCAGCCAGCAAAGGGAAACTGCTCTTTCGGGCTGTATGGCTCCTGCTCTCCACACACAGACTGCTGGGGTGTCCTTCCTGAAGCCGCAGCGAGGAAGTGTTCATTCTTCCTCGGGTCTCTGCCTGGGGCTGCAGGGATGCGCTCTGCCTCCGGCTCTGGGTCCCAGCAGCAGGGCTCCAGGAGTCAGTGCTGCATGCCTTCGCGGCATGCAACACCTCTGGCTTCTGGAAGGCCACCGGACATATTGATGTTTTAAGTGTGTGCTTATGTAGGGTGCATGGTTCCATCAACTATGGAATTCGTTTCAAGATAGTGGAAGGACTATATGCACTACTAAATAGGAGGGCTTGATCTGATAAGATTGAGAGCCACTGAACAGAAATACACGATTTCTGTCCTTAGGCAGCTAATGGTGTCATCGAAGAGGTAGAAAAACAGTTGCAGCAAAGCGGGAGAAGTGATGGAAGCAAGCACATGGTGGTGCTATAAAAGCAAGCAGGACACTGAGCACCGATGGAAGAAGGGACATTCGGGGATTCCTGGAGGGTTGGATCTCTTGAGTGGACTGGGAGGAAGGTTAGAGTCAGCCCCATGAGCGGACATCTTTCCAGGCAGGCGAGCAAGCCGTGGAGGTGCGAGCCAGCTTAGCACGTGTGGAGGTCTGCAAACAGTTTGGGAAGCTGGATCCAAAGAAATAGTCATTAAAATCAAATCTAGGCTTTGTTTTAGATAGCCTGCCCCACCCCAAACGATATGTATAAAACCACAGGGAGAAAGAGAATGAGGGAGGGGATGTTAGTGGATAGAATTTTGTTACATTTTTGTGAAGAAACAAAGTTAATAAGAGTAAGGATGATATTTAAAATGGTTGAAAATAATAATGAATGGCACAGGGTCCGGGCCACAACTGGCAGATGTGGTACTGAAACCGTTTTCTGGGGACCCTCTGCTGAGACAGCTTTGTGCTGCAGGATCTCTGTCATGGTCCGCTCTCCACCTGACCCTTCCAGCGGAGAGAGCTCCCTTGTTCTTTGGTTTGGCTCCCTGTTCTGCAGCTAACAGAGGCACAGGGGTGGGCGGCAGTACTGGCATCAGGCTTCGTGTTCCACTGGCCACTTCCCTCCTGGGCCAGCATCCTGGTCTCCAGGTAGGACCACAGCTCCTGCAAGGTGCTCACTCGCTCTGTAGCTATAGCCATGCTTAGTTGGGACAGTTGTTCCCTTTCCTTGTCTCCTTATGCCTGGTAGAGTTGAGAGCTTTCTAATCTTGATGATTCTGGGATCCCGTCCCATCGTTTACTGATTTCTCTTAACCCTGTCCACATGTATGGCAATGGCGTCTTCATTAAACCTTCAACAATCCCATTTCAGGGTGTGTGTGAAGGGGTGTGTGTGTGTGTGTGTGTGTGTGAAGTGGGGGGGCATTCCCAGGAGATGCTGTATGGCAAGAGGGCACATAGGGGTTTTGGGGTGCCCGCTGATAACCAACAGGTACAAGAATATTTCTCTTTCAAAAGATGGCATGACTAGGCTGGTGGGTTGAGTCTCAGCACTGGCTAGAAGAAAGATTACATACTTGGCAGAGCAGTTTACACAGGAGAGAGGAGGGCTTCTCTGCCCCATCACATGCAGAGAGAGTCCAAACTTAGGGATGGTGCCTATGTCAATATATGGGAAGGAAAGTCGAAAAGTGAAAGTGTTGCAAACAAAGGCACTGGTCATGTCTGTATATGGAACTGAAACCTCAGTTGCTCTCTCCCTCCCGGTGTAGATTGAATAAATATTTGGATGGGCAGCCCTTGGACAAGAGCTTATGGATTATTTCTCTGTATAAGTTGCACAAGGAATACTTGGGATTTAGGGCAAATGCCGGAGTGTTAATTGAAAGTCTTCATCAGTGCTCGCTTCGGCAGCACATATACTGAAAGTCTTCATCAAAAGATGACTGATGTCTATTCCCTTGTCCCTATCCAGCCCACATTGCGTGTATCTCCAGACAGGTTATTGGACAGTTCTTTTCTGGAGAACGGAATGGCTCCAGAGAAAAAGTCTTTGCACACTGAGCTGATCTGATAGGAAGTCCAAGAATTCCCCAGCGAAAATATGGCTCCCGTTCAGTCACCCCAAAGTGAAACATGTTGGTTGACGCAGCTCTTCCATACACAGAAAGCTGTCAATTAGCTTTTTAAATCTTTATCTTCACTAGGTATTAACAACCAAAAATCTCTAGTAAAAGCCTCCCAGATGAAAGTGAGGCCAAATAAACATTCGGAAAAAATACCCAGAGGAAATAGAAATAATGCAGAAGTCAGAATTAAACTGTCCCAAATAAAATTTTATGACTCTTAATATTTTAAGATGAGCAAGAATATGCTACAATTATCCAAAAAAAAAAAAAAAAAAGAAGGAAGAAAGGAGAGAAAGAAAGAAAGCAAGCAAGCAAGCCAGGATACTACTTTAAAAATCAGTTCAATCCAATAGATTTTTTTAAAAGCCGGGTGCATGTACTGGTCTAATAAAAATATTTGTTAGCACAGAAGCAGATGAGTCTGACGGAGTAGGCAGGAGCCTCCTCTTACCTATCATAGTTAGCAGTTTGCAGATTCCTGTGATCAGAGTGGTGTTTGGGAGATGACACTGATGGTAAAATTGAGACTAGAGCTGAAGGGGCAAGAATCGGTAGCTCTACTAAACAACAAAGAAAGAGGCTTGTGTATAATTGGGTGACATAATGAACATTAAACCAAGGCTTTTGCAGAGGGGCTCAGGTGAAGCCATATCAGAGAGAGCTAGAACCGACGGAGCTGCGTCATCAACTACGAGAAGAGAGTGGGGCCTGGGAAGAGCTGGTACAAGAGCTGGTCTCCAGGTAGGACCACAGTGGGTCCCCGTCTCTGCAGTCCTTCTGTCTCAGTCTGTCACTCCACGTTTGATCAGGCAAGCTTCTGTAATGGCGGTGGGCTCCCCCTTCCCCCTCTGTATAATGGGTATACTAGCAGTATCCTTGTCACAGCTGTGTGAACGTGACATGCAAGAGCACCCATGAAGAACTCAGCAATTGCTTGGTGCAAAACACGCGCTGAACCCATGTTAACTGCTGTCCTTACTGGAGGTGATACATCCATGGAGAGAAGCACAGGGGGAGGCCCAGAGCACAGAGGGGGAGGACCTTGAACTCTTCTGGAATGGGGGTTGGAGCTATCCAAGTGACTTGTCCAGTTAAGAGGATTTGCAGGAGAGGAATTGGGCTCATGTAGGAGTCGCTGGGATCCAGGAGGACTCTGAAGCAATGGGAGAAATTAATTCTACATCTAAGAGTGAGGAGTGGGGAACATAACAGGAATGCCAAGATTGAAGGGACAGGGAGGCTTCAAAGAAATTAAGAATGAGAAAGTGACTATTTGGTTAGAGGACTAGTGGGGAACAATGGGAAATAATTTCAGGGAGTGCTTCAGCATTCTTCAACATGAAGAAACTGTTGGGCATGTCCCTTGGCTTGGCACCTAAGGTACTGACACCAGCCTTGGTGGTCTGAGGAGCAAGGAGCCCGAGGGCACAGAGTACAGGTGCTGCAAACACGAGAAAAGCAAATGGAGCCCTGGATCAGGGGCTATTCTCTCTAGAAGCCTGTCTGGGAATGAGAGAACTGGGAGAGATTTGAGAATGTTTACACATGAAAGTAAGATTTCAGAAAGAGAGAAAAGAGGAGAAAGACTATACATGAGTGAACATGTCCCTGAGGATCTGTTCTCTTCTGATTTTTCTATTTTGCCTTCTTAGATAAGTGAGATTTGTAAATCCCAAAAAGACGAATTATTGTTCTTGGCACTTACTTACATAAGAGCTGTTTTAAAGCCCTCACGGGAGGGTGTGTTTTTTCTGTTATATACCCCCTTCTCTGTATGTTTTTTTTTTTAAATAAATAACAACATATGCAAAGGAACACTGAGAAGTGAATCAATCAAAAATGACATCACATCTCTAGGGATTATTCTCTGTGCCAAACAGAAATAGCTCTTTTTGACAGCTTTTCCTATTAACATGCCACCTCTAGGAAGAATAGGCAAATGCTGTGCCCCACAGTCAGAAACCTGTTTTCTATTTCAACTTCTGCAGAAAGGTAATTGAGTGATATCGTCTGGCTATAAAGGAGGGTGGCAGGTGTGTGTATGTGTGTGTGTGTGTTTCAAAGAGACTTGGAAGTTGAAATAGAACTCTTAATAGAATTAAAGAAACATTTTTAACACTTTCAATGGAAACAATATAGAATGAAATAGAATGAAATGTGTATGATTTCAGGGTGTGACAAAAGGCATTTCTGCTAACAAGCTGTAGATGCAGGCAGCCTCCAGAAGGCGGCTCCTGCCGCTCTGTTTCAGAACCACAGTCAATAGGAAAAGTGCATATAGGAGAATAGATCAGCTTTTCTGCATCCACATCTGACCAAACCGGGTAAATACACTGTTGTTAAAATTGAGGACAAGATAAATAAAATCTTTTTTAAAAGGGTGTGGGGGGGTAGTCTTCCTAGCTGTGATATTTGGAGGCAAAACAGCTAAGATACGAAGAAAATATCTTTATTTAGGGGCACTGAGCCTGGGTGGCTCAGTCGGTTAACCGCCTGCCTTTGGCTCAGGTCATGATCTCGGGATCCTGGGATTGAGCCCCCATGCCCCAACTCCCCCTGCTGGTGTTCCCTCTCTTGCTGTCTCTCTGTCAAATAAGAAATAAAATCTTAAAAAAAAAATGGAGGACAAGAACTGGATGGTTATTTTGAAACTATTTTGAATAGGTTTTCAATGCATATGCTGTTTGACTTGTAAGAAAGAGGTTATTTACATTTGCCATTTTGAGAGAGATGATGAAAGCTCCATGAGAAATGGCCTTTGTGATTACTGAGCATATGTCCTTCTAGGCAAAAATACTGTGGTTTGTGTTCCTCATGCGAGTTCTGATTTTTTTGCCAGGCAACTGTGCTACACATTTTTAAAGCATGTAAAAATTTTAATAACTACAATTCTATGTCATAAATACTGGTAGCATCCAGTTTAGCAAAGGACAAATTTGAGACACAAATGATGTTCCTACATTTTGAGCTTTGGTATTTGAAATTTAAAGCTATGAGGAGAGAGGCCAGTCTTCATAGTAGTGATATTTGGAGGCAAAACAGCTAAGATACGAAGAAAATATCCTTATTTAGGGGCGATAGCTATTTGTCAAAAGAGAGTCCTTATGTCTAAGAAATTTTCATCTTACTTGGAAAACTCAGCAAAGTTCTGCTATTCTGATTGGTTATTTTCAGTCATGTGTTTATATATGTTATATGACTAAGATCTATTGTTACTTTTCAGGTTCCTCTTTTTATGGAATTGATACACTCCTCAAAAATTGTGGGCCAGTAATTTATTTTCCTTCCTCCCTCTCTTCACTTCCTCCCTCCCTCCCTTCCTCTCTTTTTCTCTCTCTCTCTCCTTTCTACTTTTCTTTCTTCTCTCTCTCCCTCTCTTTCTAAATGCCTATAGCTCTTTTGAAAGTTTGCTGTGAACACTGGGTAAAGAATAGTTTTATATTATTAAAAAGTATAAGTGATGATTTTCCAAATAAGTACACTTGTCTTTAGCTGCTGCGCAAATAGAGATCTGAAGGCTTCAAAACATGTAGCTAAGAGATGGACTCCTTGTAAATTGAGCACCATGGCCCATGGTGGCCACTTAGAGATGGAGCCA
The DNA here is from genome assembly GCA_028533885.1 of Nasua narica. Classification (NCBI taxonomy): domain Eukaryota; kingdom Metazoa; phylum Chordata; class Mammalia; order Carnivora; family Procyonidae; genus Nasua; species Nasua narica. The sequence continues at coordinate 56,755,633 of CM052802.1, forward strand.
CTCTCTGCCAGGGGGACTAAGGCACGTTGAGCCTAGGATTACTTACAGTCCAATGGCACACTATCTCATGTCCCCTTCTTGCTGGGGTTAGCTATTCCATCTATGTTCCCATGGTTCCAAATCTGTTACAGAATATTTTTGTAAGTTTCCTATAGTCTCCTAAGAAGGTGTTACTATGTGCTCCTTTATTTTTTGCTTGGTTTTTTTTTTTTTTATGTTATTGTAGACTTCTAGCAATGTGAGACAAATAATACAAAGAACTATGCACACACCTTTACCTAGCTACACCACTTGCTTGCACTTTGCCCCATTTGCTCTGTCATTTTCTTTCACTTGTTCTAAATGTTTATATGTATTTTTTTTTTCTGAAACACTTGAGAATAAGTTTTAGACATCATGCCCCATTGTCTTACGATTTCATCGTATGTTTACTGGGAACAAAAGATATTTTCTTACATAACTTGCATAAATGTAATTGTAAAATAAAAAAACTTAACACTGATATATTACTATTATGCAATCCATAATTCAACTTTTATCAACTGTCCCAAAGATGTTCTTTATAGTTATTTTTTTTCCCCAGTCCAAGGTCCAGCCAAGGATCATGCATTGATTTAGTTGTCATGCCTCTTTATTCTTTTCTTTTCTTCCTTCCTTCCTTCCTTCCTTCCCTCCTTCCTTCCTTCCCTCCTTCCTTCCTTCCTTCCTTTCTTCCTAACTCCTTCCCTCCCTCCCTTAAGAACGCAAGTGATTATTATTATTTTTATAAGATTTTATTTACTTGAGAGGGAGAAAGAGAGCATGAGAGAGTGAGAGCACAAGCAGTGGGGAGGGTTAGAGGGAAAAGGAAGCTCTCTGCTGGGCAGGGAGCCCGATGCGGCACTTGATCCCAGGACCTGAGATGATGACCTGAGCCAAAATCAAGTATCAGATGCTCAACAGACTGAGCCACCCAGGCGCCCCATATTTCTGTCTTTCTTTGCCATTCATGTTCTTGACATTTTAAAAAGGCTAGTTATTTGTTCGAATGTCCCTCACTTTGGGTGTGTTGGATATTAACTCATGATTAGACAGTAGATCATCTGTCATTAGGGAAATTACAAAGAAATGATGTTGTATCCTTCTTGGTGCTTCGTAGCAGGGTAGTACAAGATTCACTTACTCCCATTACTAGTGATCCTAACTTTCACCACCCAGTTTAGGCGCTGTCTTCCAAGTTTTTTCTCTGTAAAGTAACAGCTTGTCTCTTTGTAATTAACAAAAAACTTGAGGGGCATTCATTGATGATTCTTACCTGAATCAGTTATTAGCGTGATGTTGCAATATGGTCATTTTCTAACTCCTTCCAACAAGGAACCTTTTCTCCATCACCATGTATTTATTTATGTCAATTTGGACTTGTGGATTTTTATTTCATTCAAGGGCATAATATTTTTTTATCATTATGTGAGGTAAAGAATGTGTTAATTAAGTTGATGGGGGAAATGCCTTCACAATTTATATGGATGTCAAACCATCACATACACTTTAGGTATGTTACAATTTTATTTGTCAATGATGCATCAGTAAAGCTGGAAAAATACATTCTTAAAGCATGGAATTTGACTCTGCTTAATATACAAAACCAATTATGAACAATTAACAATTTTAAAGACTGGAAGTTTTTGTCTTAATTAGTATGCAACTTCTTAAGCAGTCTACTGATGCTACTAATATTTCTTTTCTAAAAAAAACTGGTATGGTATGAAGTTCACCATCATCAGTTGCATGATTTTGAATTTTAGATTTAGGTGTTTGTACACTCACATTGATCAAACTTTCTGTAAGATTTTCCTGCTCTCTCTGCTTGGGCACCCTCTTCAAAGAACAGAGGTTAGGAATGGATCAAAATATATGTTAGTAATAAAAAGTTGCTCCTAATAATTGTTTCATTTCTTCTGTGTAGCTTAATTAAGTAGGCATTATTCATTTGGACTTTTAGTAGGTCTGTATTGTTTGGAATATCTTCGGGTCACTCTCTCTTTCAAAACTGTACATTGTAGTATTTTCAGTGGACCTTATTTGCCTGTATAGAAATCTATAGACTTATGCCAAATAGAACTGTGGGCATAAACTTAAGCGTGAACCTACTGATTATCGTTGCTTCTTCTATTGTCATTGAACAAGGGAGGCATGGGAAGATTTCACTGATTTTGTACTCACAAAACTCTATACACTGGTTCAAAGGCTAAAGAATGAGGAATCTATTAACTATGAAACTGCCTGGAGGAAAATTTGTTTGCAAAAACATCAAATCTAGATCAAAAGTCTGGAAAACATACATATAGTACATTTTTGACCAGGTCTCTTTTTGGTTTTAGGAAAACAGGTGGGGCTATTTGGAGGGAAAGAAGGGCTTTACTGGGACAGAGGCATTGAAATAAGGCTAAGGCATCCATTTAGCAGGTCATTGAGGTCTTGAGCTAGTTTTGTGCCTAACCCAAATAAGGCATTCTGTTGGTGGGAAGTATTTTCCCTGAGATACTCTAAGTCCTTATTATGTTCTGTGGTATTTTTAGGAAGCAGCCTTGACTGTCCATTAGATAAAGGTTTACTTGAGTATGCAAGTTGTTATTTTACAAGGTGAAAGCCACACTGATGTAGCACTTCACTACATATATGGTCTTAAGTAGTACCTACTCTTAATTATATTTAGATACTTCTCTTGGGAAAAGAGTTTTTGCTTGTTTGCATTTAATGTTAGGGAAAGGCTATATGTTTAACCATGGCCTCAATTCAACCTATCTGAAATGTTGTTGGTGCAGGAAACACAGCACTCTATAGTAAGGTCACCTTTATTTGCCAGAATCGCTGATAAAAAAGGTTAAATATCTCTTTGCTGCCTACAGTAGTATCAAGAAAATGAGGTCAGACGACCTCTCTGTCTAGATACTACGGCTTCCATTCTTCCCACATTGATTCAAACAGCCTGAAAAATTAGTCCCATTGGAGAAACTGAATGCTGCCACTCTGGGTTGTAGGGCATAATGGCTTTCCTGGTCAGCCTTACCAAGCTGGCTGCGGCTCTGTGATCAGCCCCACGGCAGAGAGCTTCGATAGGATGATGATGAATTCTCCCGAATTCACCAGTGTGTTGTTCACACTCATTTAAATGGGAGGGCCTTTGCCTCTATTCTATTGCTGTTATCCTTCTTTCTTACAAGAATAGAAGGATTTACTCACAATCATTTACTCAGTTAAGTCGGGGACCGTTTTTATATTTTAAACTCATTTTTATGACCAATTGATGACTAGTTTCAAGTTCGAAGAAAATGTTGATTGATGATAATATTTGTTAATGCTCACAAGTACTAACTGCAGCATAAAATGTTTGCAAGCCATGTTTCCTGTCATCTAACGGCTCATTATCTAAGATGCTAAGATAGTTATATATTCACCCTTCTGTCTTACTTACCCATTAGATCCGAAAGAGAGTGGTAATTAATCTGTGAGTGAAACAATACCTTCTCTAGACATTCTTAATTAAGTCAGCTGTTTGTTCAGTAGAAGATATTTAAGAATGTTTTGGGGAGGAGTAATTGATTACAAGTGGGCCCAAGGGAAGTTTTTGAATGATGGAAATGTCCCACGTTAATTGTGTTTGTGGCTACATGAAGGAATACATTTGTCAAAACACATCAAACTACATATTCAAACTGGATGAATTTTAATGTATTTAAATCATACCTTGCTTCTAGTTTATAAAGCACTCCTAGATGTTAACATAAAACCTACCTAACTGATAGAATGTTCTTCCAAGTATATGAGCAATCAATTAACAGGAAAGGAAATACAAATGGAAAGATACATACTAATGCTACACTCCTCTCAAAATAAGGGAAAACACATTAAAATAATGTGAAATTTCAACTCCTTTTCACCTGTAAGTTTGGGTAAAATGATTGATAACAAACACATTGGATAGAAAAATAGATACTCTCATACTTAACTGGTTAAAGTGTAAATTGGTACATTCCTTTGGAGGGTGTTGACAACTAATGAAATTACAAATGCATATATCTTTTGAACTAGTAATTCCATTTTGGGGAAGCTTGTCCAACAGATATAATTGCATGCATGCAAAATAACATATATATCACATATTACTTGTAGAATTTGTTAATAGTTGCAGATGATTGTTCAAATGTTCCAAAATAGGGGACTGGCTTAGTGAGTTGTGGTTCATCCATATAGTGAAATACTATGCAGCAGTAAAAATGAGAAGGTCTTTAGAAGTTCTGGTACAGATAGCTCTTGTTAATTGAGTGAAATGACAAGGTACACTTTCCAGGAAGATATTCCTTACTCAAAGTACACATAAAATTATGGATATTTTATGTGTAAACAAAGAAACAAAACCATGAGAAGACTGAAAGATGGAGAGAAGGCACAATTGATCAGGTGGTAATCTCAGGACCAAGAGCCCATGATGGTGAGTGCCTTGGGTTTTCCTGATGCCTCATTATATCCAGCCTTAATGCTGAAAAAGCTGGCAACTTGGAAATGTCCATGGGAGAAGAAAAAAATGCCTCGATAAAAGGTTGCTCTCTCCAGCCAAAAGCCTGGGAAATGGAAAGGCTAGCAGAAGAGAAAACTTGCAGAGTAACTACACAAACCAAGTACCACAGAAAAACCTGAGCCCTGTACCCAGGCATAAAGCAAAGTCTGAATAGGCAGAGGAGATTTTCATCCCACTGTTCTCACTCCCCTTTGGTCAGGGATGTGTCAGACAATGTACTCTAAGTAGGGAGCCCAAACTTTCATCTATGCTGGGGATAAATTAGACTTAAGAAATAAATTAAATTTGTTTGTGAATGACACTGTTAGAGGATGAAAAGATAAACCTTGATTGGGAGAAAATATTTGCAAACTACATACCAGCAGAGGGCTCGTAAGTAAAATATATGAAGAACTCTTAACACTCAACAGTAAAGAAAATCCATCTATGAAGCAGACAAAACATGAAACATTTTACTGAAGAGGATATACAGATGGCAAATAAACACATCAAAAATATGTTCAACATCATTAGCCAGCAGGAATATGCAAATTAAAACCATGATGAGTCTTACTGCATACCTTTCAAAATGACTAAAATAAAAACTAGTGATAACACCAAATGCTGGTGAGGATATGGAGAAAATGGATTACTTATTTATTGCTAGAGGGAATGTTAAATACTACAGCCACTCTGGAAAATAGTTTGATACTCTCTCATTAAACTAAACATGCAATTACTTTGTGATCCCTGAATTTTACTCGTTAGGAATTTATTCCAGAAAAATACAAATTTATGTTCACCCAACAATCTGTACATGAATGCTTATATTGGTTTCATTTATAATAGACGAAAGCTAGAAATTTCTCAGTGAGTGAACACTTGAGACTGTGGTATATCTCTACTATGAAATAGTACTCAGGAAAAAAAAAAAAGAATGAGCTATTGATGTGTGCAAAAACCTGAAAGAATCTTTGGAGAATTATGTTGTGTGAAGAAAACAAGTAGGTAAGGTAACATACTACGTGATTTTATTTATATAATTTTCTTGAAATGACAGAATTTAGACATGAGGAATGGATTTGTTGTTGCCAGGATAGAAGTGGGAATTGGTAGGAAGTTGGTAGGAAGTGGCTATGCAAAGGGCAACATAGAGGATCTTTGTGGTGACAGAACTATTCTTTTTCTTTTTTTTTTTTAAGATTTTATTTATGTATTTGACAGAGAGAGACACAGTGAGAGAGAACACAAGCAGGGGAGAGGGAGAAACAGGCTTCCTGCAGAGCAGGGAGCCCGATGCAGGACTCAATCCCAGGACCCAGGGATCATGACCTGAGCCAAAAGCAGTCACTTAACCAACTGAGCCACCTGGATGCCCCTGACAGAACTGTTCTGTATCCATATTGTATCAATCTTGGTATCCTGATTGTGATACAGTTTTGCAAGATGTTACCATTTGGGGAAACTGGGTAAAGGATACATGGGATCACTCTGCATTATTTCTTCTACTTGCATGAGAATCTGTAATTATCTCAAAAAATATAATTTTAAAAAGTCAATGTACCAAATAATATCTCTGATATGCTACTTTATATGTAAAAATTGTGAGACATAATCTATAATTATTTCATTGTAAATGAATAATAGTATGCTAGAAAGACCCACTAAGAAACTTAAAAATCTGGTCACCAGTGGAGGGAGGGATGGAGGGGAAATGGGGACAAGAATAGAAAGGAGACTTTTCATTTATACTCTTTTAACTTTCCAATTTGTATGTTTCTATTTTAGATGATAAACTCTGATAGGTATATATACATATATATTCTTTTGACACAGATCTGCAGTTCCCCATGCAATTAGTTTTCTTTTTTTAATAATCTTTTTAAAATTCAATTAATTAGCATGTAATGTATTATTAATTTCAAAAGTAGAGTTCAGTGGTTCATCAGTTACATGTAACACTCAGTGCTCATTACATCACATGCCCTCATTAATGTCCATCATCCAGTTGCCCCATCCCCCACCTCCTTTCCCTCTAGCAACCCTCAGTTTGTTTCCTAGAGCTAAGAGTTTCTTATGGTTTGTCTCCCTCTCTGATTTCATCTTATTTTATTTTTCCCTCCCTTCCCCTATGATCCTCTGTTTTGTTTCTTTTTTTTTTTCCTCTGTTTTGTTTCTTAAATTCACATATGTGTGAAACCATGTGGTAATTATCTTTCTCTGATTGACTTATTTTGCTTAGCATAATACTGTCTAGTTCCATCCACATCGTTGCAAATGGTAAGATTTCATTTTTTTAAATTAACATATAATGTATTATTTGCCCCTGGGATACAGGTCTATGAATCATCAGGCTTACACATTTCACAGCACTCGCCATAGCACATACCCTCCCCAATGTCCATAACCCAGCCACCCTATCCCTACCCCCCACCCCCCAGCAACCCTTAGTTTGTTTCATGAGATTGAATCTCTTATGGTTTGTCCCTCCCAATCCCATCTTGTTTCATTTTTTTCCTTCTCTACCCTCCACAAATCCCCCTGCCTCTCAAATTCCTCATATCAGTGAGGTCATATGATAATTGTCTTTCTCTGATTGACTTATTTTTGCTCAGCATAATACCCTCTAGTTCCATCCACATCATTGCAAATGGCAAGATTTCATTTTTTAATGGCTGCATAGTATTCCATTGTATATATATACCACATCTTCTTTATCCATTCATCTGTTGATGGACATCTAGGTTCTTTCCATAGTTTGGCTATTGTGGACACTGCTTCTATAAATGTTCGGGTGCACGTGCCCCTTCAGATCACTACATTTGTATCTTTAGGGTAAATACCTAGTACTGCGATTGCTGGGTCATAGGGTAGCTCTATTTTCAACTTTTTAAGGAACCTCCATACTGTTTTCCAGAGTGGCCGCACCAGCTTGCATTCCTACCAACAGTGGAAGAGGGTTCCCCTTTCTCTGCATTCTCACCAACATTTGACTCAACTTTATCTCTTTTTAGTGTGTGTGTGTGTGTGTTAGGTGGAGGTGGAGTAAGGAACAAGGAGAAATGGCATATTCTATAGTTTAGTCTTTGGGTTTCTAGTCATTTCTCAATTCACTTTCTATCCACAAAGCCCACATGTGTTAAACAATTACATGTCAGGAACCATGTAAGCACTTTATATATTAGTTAATTTAATCCTTGTAACAATGCTATGAAGAAAGTGTTATTATTTTCCCCATTCTATAGGTGAAGAAAATAAAGCTAAGTGAGGTAAAAAACTTTCCCAGGGTTACCTAGCTAGTAAGCAATGGAACAAAGATTTAAATGCAGCTGTTTCTGATATCAAAGTGTATGTTTTTTGCTGCTTTGCTTATCTGGGTGAGGAGTTGTTGCATGAACTTTAGGAGAACAGAGATGATACCTCGATGAACTACATGTAACACATCTCCAGAAGATTTCATTGAGAGAGAGGTGAGAAATGGGTAATACATTGACCAGGTTACAATAGTCTGTTTATGAGGGGCCTAAGTTACCATCAATGCCTGGGTCATTGTGAAAGAAATGCATTCCTTATAGAAAGAATGAAAACGATTTTGTAAAACAGTTGAATGTGGGAGAAAAGAACAAAGGGTTTGAGGAGAAAGACATGGTTTTGACTCTTACCAGGGATCACTGACAGTGGAGTTTCCTTGGTTAATAAAAAGAGAGAGAGAGAAAGAAATGCTTCTATTGCCTGATTTTGCTGGATGTGTCAGGATGTTGTGCAGACAGAGAATGAGGAAGAAGACTGGCTATTTGACAGAAGGGGAAAGTTGGTGATGTGAAGTATTTCCAGAAGTCGTGACTCAGGATGATTAGAATAGCTTAACTTGTTATAGATAGTGTACTTGGAAAGAAAAGGACAGTGCTAGAACAAAGATTAAGAAAACCAGACTCCTAGAGAAAAAGAGGAGGGAAGAGAGAGTTGAGCCGGAATTGGTTCAATGATAGATGGATAAATTTGAAATAGGTCTTTGAAAGAAACTATCAGATATATTTTGTGCACCTGTTTAAGATAGGATGGTTCCCTGTGCTGAATTATGTCAGTGCATAATTTTCAGTTAATTTTAGGCTGATAGAAGTATCACTTTCATGTAGCCTGCTATATCTCACTTCTCCTCATGTTTGGCTTTCTGCCACTGAAAGTACACTCAGGGACCAGAGCCATAACCAAGTGCCAAGTCCAATTCCAACTCTAAAATTGGCCATTATGGCCCTTTGGGAACCTCAAAGTTAGTCTTCTGTTGTAAATTGTTGCCTTTCCTTTCTGCACCTCTTCACTCTGTGAGACCAGAATTGATGCCTGGCTTTCCCAGATAAATGTTGGGTGGCTGCCAGCGCTGACTGGGACAATGGTTTCGAAAAAGCCTTTCATTGATCTCAGGGAATTTGTACACAGCATGGGAGAAATACTCCTTGCTGTGGCCCACACCTCAGAGATTTCATGGATTAAGTAACTAACTGCACACAAGAAAGCTCTGCCTGGGGAGACAGCCTCCTTGTTAGTCTGTGTCTTCCAAGTGAGAAAGCCTAAGCCCAAGGAGCTGTTGTCATTTCCTTGTTGACAGTCCTTCCTCAAAAGTTACCTCTCCTCCATTGCACTGTCCAATTGCAGTGAAAGTCTCTCCTCAGCTTAAAAATTATCACCCAGTCCACAGTTTGAGGGGTGTAAGGTAGACTTCCATGATTTGTTAAATCACTGTGTTCCAGTATCTAACCCACCATTTGCTACTATTGTCTAACCCAGAAGAAACATTTTTTTTTTCCTCAAAGGAAATGGTTACTAAGGAGATTGCAACTATTTAGCAAGAATCAAACATAGTCTCAAGTTTAAACAAAGTGGTAGGGGGAAATAAGGTAAACTTTGGTGCAGTACTGAGGACTTTCATATTCTTCTTAGTTAAAATTTATCTGACAAAACACTTTCTGAAGATAAAAGTTTGATTCCTCAATGCTAACCTACACTCCCCAAGCTAGGGCATCCAATAATGAATGGGATCTAGATAAAATGGTTTTTAAAAATGTAATTATTAATTAAATACCATAGAATGATTATGTTCTCTTAAAAAGAGCCCTTTTCTTTTAGAGAGTCATCCTAAAATTCTCACAGATGAAATAATATCATGTCTGGGATTTGCTTCAAAATAATCTGTATGTGAGGTAAAGGGAAGAGGTAGAGGTACCGATAAGAGATTGGCAGGAAGTTAATAATTGTTGACTTTGGGTGATGGGTATATGAGTGTTCATTGCCTCACTTATTCTACTTTTACATATTTTTTCCATCATAAGAAGAAAAAAATAATACCACATAATGGTCACCCTTAGGGGCATTTAGTTCTTGTGAACATCATTATTCTTCTTCAAAGACACATCATCCAAAAGTTCATAGCCACTGTACATCATACTTACTATTCTCCCTGTCCCCTAGGTCTTCATTTAGCGAGCAGTGTTGACAAAAAGTGTTAATGACTTTCTGAAGAGAAGCTCCAGGGAATTCAGCTTGATAAGCCAAGTGGGGAAGAATCTATTCCACACTCCCACCACACCCTGTGCTTCTAAGGGACGTCTCCTGGCTGGGTCAAGAGACCTACATGTTCAATGCCAGAAAAAAAAGTGAGGTTTTAAAAAAAGAAGATAGAGTATGGACAGAACTCAATTTTTATTAGTTGTTATGAACTCTGGAGTCAATCCTCTGTCAACAGGTGTTTATACGATGTACTTAATTAGAATTTTCTTGAAAATTCCAATAAGTGCATTTCAAATTTCTTATTTTGCAAAATACCAGAGATTACTGAGTTCAGTTACAATCTCATCCAGAAAAACAGCACTCCCAAATATACTGATTCTTTTTTTTTTTTTTTTTAGAGTTGGCCTTTCCATAGCACAGTTTCCAGATATATTATGTTAATTTTCCAAACAGGTCAGCAGTTATGACTTAAATAACAATGTAGGAACTGTAACAGTTAGTGCAGGTCCAATTTTAGATATGGGTAGAAAAATAGACATGGATATAGTTTATTCACTAATCAACTATTTTTGAGGGAATTATGACATGTTATATGCTCTGATTCTGGAACCAGACTGCTTGGTCACATCTCACCTTCCCTTCCGCCTGTGTGGTGTTGGGCAAATTATGAAACTTTCCTGTGTCTCACTTTCCCCCAGCTCTGTCGTATAGTTTGTGGACTAAGTTAATATTCATGAAGGATCTAGAACAGAATTAGCTCTTGCACTCATGGAGTATGTTGTTAGACACCAATTCTAGAGTTTAATGCTGGAAAAAAGACTAAAAGGTCTAGTCCTACCCTCTTATTTTATATGAAGAGACTTTTAAAAATACCGATGGCCGGTCTCCACCATCAGATATTTGAGGTCTTGGGTAGGGCCCTCAGGTGATTCTACCGTGCAACAGGAATGAGGGCTGGGGCCTGAGAGTTATAGTAAACCATCCTCCTGGAGGTTTTTCTGCCTAACTTTAATATCCGACATGCAGATGGAATATTCTAGGTGGGATCCCAGCCCTTCTCCCAAATGTCTGTACATCTGTTCGTACTATGCTAAAGCAGAGCAACACAAACATATAATTAGCATGCTCATACCTAATATTTATTACTGTGAAAGCCTCTGATTTTTCCCAGCTTAAAAATAGTTGTTTTCTTTAAAATGCCATATGTGAAAAGGCCAGCATGGCTAGGAGTACAGGGGTAAAGCATTTGTGTAAATCTGAAACTAAGGGGCTGGGATTAATCCAGCAAAGTTGCTTTGGACAGTAACAATTTTCTGCCATCTAGTGGATAATTCAAAGAATAAACCATGTCTTTATTGTAAGACTCAACATTATCACAAAACTATGATTTCCAGGTCTCCTGCTGCTGGAAGGGAATGTTTTTGTGTTAACAAAACAAATAGTTTTCCATAAATTGTGCCTCAAATCTATTCTCACATTTTTATCGATCTGTTGGTTAATTTTTTTAAGGTAAAAAAAGTCATCACGTCTTACGACTTCTCTTAGTGTTGTTAAAAAAATTGTGGACACTCAATAAAATAGAAATCCAAATACAGTAGTCCCCCTTCTCCACAGTTTTGCTTGCTGCAGTTTCAGTGTCCTGGGGATCAGCTGCGATCTGATGATCCTTTTCCGACCTATCTGAAGGCCAATAGGAGCCTAATGCTATGTCATTCACCTCGCTTCATCTCAGTCTGTGGGCATTTTATCATCTCACATCACCGCGAGAAGAAGGGTGCATTCAATACAGTAAGATAGTTTGAGAGAGGGACCACATCCACATAAGCTTTATTACAGCATATTGTCACAATTGTTCTATTGTATTATTAGTTATTTTGTTAACCTCTTAAAGGGCCTAATTTATAACTTAAACTTTACTATACGTATGTTTATATAGGAAAAAGCATAGTATGTATAGGGTTAGGTATTATCTGTAGTTTCAGGAATCCACTGGGAGTCTTGGATGTATCCTCCACAGATGGGGGGGGGGTACTCCTCTATGCTCAATTTCTAAACGGTTGAATACTTACAGGCCTGTGGTATAGACAAATGTGTCTATATTTGGCTCTTTTAAAAGTTTTTTCTTTCCCCAATGCTGGAGGAGGCAGTGGTTTCAAGGTTAAAAGCGTTGGCTCTAAAGTCAGATTTGAGGTCGGAGAACTCGCTTGTGCTAGCTCTGGGAATTTGGAGAGTTTAATCTGTTTGTTTCCCAGTTTCCATCTGGTAATGATAGTACCTGCCTCACAGGGCCGCTGGAAGGATAAAGTCCATGCAAAACACTTAGTGTTCAATGTCATTACTATTTTTACCATTGTTATTTGTTTAGAGGTGTACCCGCATTTACTACTAATGAAGAAGAAGTTCAGAATTGGCTTGTACCCAGACTCAGGTTCAATTTAAATAATCAACAAACCTTTATTTAGGCTTATTTTATATTCAACATTATGGGGGATACAAAGCCGAATAAGACATTGCCCCATTCTTGAGCCAATGTTCTCATAAACGAATGGGGGAGAATTAACTATAATTTAAAGCAAATGTAATGAGTGTGAGCCCAGAGTTATCATAAACAAAGTGTGGAGGAGGAGAAGGATGTTTCCAGTGGGAGACATTGACTTGTGAGTTGTAACTTAAATAATAGGTAAGTTTTTTTAATGAAAATTAAATCATGTAAGTGGAGATGGTAGAGAAAACTCCCTAGGTAAGAGACTATTTTAAGCAAAGGAATCAAGTTGGAAAAAATCTAGTATTTATTTATTTCAGGAGCAATGACTAATAAGATCTGGCTAAACCAGAAGATTTCTTCATTCTTATTTGAGCACCTACTCTGCCAGGCTCTGGTCTGGATGTTACATACATGCTGGTGAACAGAATATACAAAGATTTGTATTCCAGTGTGGAAGAAATACTGGGAGAGAAACTTAAGGATGAGAGGGTGGTCCTAGATTTTGGAGGGTGTCTAATAGAGAGCCAACAAAGCCTGCTAAGGAAGACGGAGCCACGATCAGGCATTGCTTACGAAATACGTATCTGGTGGAGGAAGTATGAGAGATAAACAGAAGAATGAGGCATGGAGCCATGGACACATATTTCCATAGGAGGCAACTTAAAGATTCCAGGTGCGATGTAATGAAACCTTGCACCTTTGGAAGTGAAAAGGACAAAAGAGAAGGAGACCCAACAAGTGGGAGATTGGTACCCGCAGGGAGCAGCCATCCAGAGAATGATGTGAAGTGACGATTCTAGGTTCACGGCAGAGAGAGGAGGCATGGCGTATCCAGGATATCGTTTGTATAGCTGACAGCGTAGATTCCAGAGTTGGGGCCGCCTGTATTGTAACGAGTCAAGGAGGTCAGTTTATCTCTTTAAACCTCAGTGTCCTCATCTGTACAAGGGGAATAATTGAATGTGTCATTTTATCAGACTGTTGTGGAAAACAAAGACAACTTCTCCCACATTCCTGGGGGTTGTGGTGATACTCCACCCTGGAGTGTGTAATGAGGGGAGTAAAGAAGCAACACAGTGTCATCTGCACCTGCTTGCATTTGGCATCAGATAAGTATTTGATAGGGAATTTGCTCCCACCTTGAGATTCATAAAAAACATAACTAGCTGAGATTTTTTCAACAATGATCCCACATTAGAAAATGAACCACAAATCATAAGATCTTTTGTTTTTTTTTTTTTTTGGTTTGCACTTGGGAATCAAAATCATTTTTGATTTTGTGTATTTTGATATTAGTCTGCTCACCAATTGGGAAAGACTTCATTTCAGTATCTGGAAACATACTTCTGATGAGAGATTAAGAGAGATTTCATGAGAAACCCAAGAATGAGAATTAGACTACAGTTTCAATCCCCTGCGTGTTTCATTTCCCCAAATCTCTGGGCCCATCTCTGAACATTTGCTGGCTGCAGACCTCTATTATCCCACCCTTAGAAGCTACACACAAAGCTGAATATAGAAGCATCAGGCTGCACAAGTGTGTGCACTGGTTAAGGACCAGGCGATACAGATCCAAAGAGGGCCTCGATGTTTATTTTCTGGAATTCCACCCAAAATAATTCTGTGAATAGTCAGAATCTAAGTCTGGAGGGAATTAATGCACATTAAGAGAAAGAAAACACCGAAACAGGAGAGGTGAAACTGTCAAGAAAAAGGGAAGCTTAATGAGGAGGAATGAGAGCAAGGCTGGCCCCTGGGAGGACTGGGGCAGCCCATGTGTGCAGTTTTGGTGCGATAAGAGAACTGAAGATGCCCAAAGCTACACATACTCACCAATAGGTTAAAGTAAAATGCTCTGCACCTTTGAGAGATGCAGAGAATGCATTTTGCTGTTTAAGCAAAGGAAGTGCAATTACATTTCTAACTGTGAGTACATGATACAAAACTTGTTGGACGGATTGACTTCAGAGTTGGCAGGCTTGGGATGGTCTGGCTTCACGTAAAGCATGCAGGGTAGGCAAAATCGACTGTCGAGGTCCTCAAGGAAAACTTCAGAAACAGCCAGTTCTTCTCCAGAACCCCTGAAAAATAAGTGTCTCAGGACAACCGTGTGAGTGCTGGCTGCGAGGCACACTCTCCAGATTGGTAGTCTATAGACAGAGGAAACGGTGACATCAACTTGAAAAATTCCAGGCAGATGCCTGAAATTGCAGTTGCTGATTTTCAATCCAGCTGCTTCTTATATGGGCCACTCCTTAGAACATGATCAAGGTGAGTAGCTAAAGGGGTTTACATATTCAATCATGGTAACTGACAGTCAACATACGGAGAATACTGTTACAGAAAGAATACTATTTTCACAACTAGAATTTAGTTCAGTAAGTATCAGTTTTCTATCACGTGCCAGACATTTTGCTGAGCACTGGGGTTTATGAAAGATGAATAAACATGTGATGTAGGGGTGGTCTGGGGAGTCAGAAGGTAGGTGAAGGTAACTGATATTTAATAAAATATTATGGAGTTAAGTATGTGCCAGCAGACGTGAAGCAGTTTGCATATATTTCACTTAATATAACTGCAGCTTTTTTTCCACAAAAGAATTCCATTTATTACATATAACAAAACATCTGAAAATCCTTTCCCCTGTTTCTCAGTATTTCTCAGTTCATTCAGAATGGCAGCTATGCTAACTCCCTAGTCTTACTCTCTCAAATGTCTCAGAAATCTTCTCTCCTAAACTTGGCTCACTCTACATCTTTGTTTTTCTCACTTCCAGACTCCAAACTTTTCTGGCTCTCTTCCCCCCACCCTCCTTCCAAGATTAACTGCAGCTTTTTAAAGTTCGTATTATAGATCCCCAATTAAAAATTGGAAAACCAAGGTCTAGACAGTTCAGTCACTACGGAATGTCATACGCCGAGGAAGTGGCAGAGCTGAGATCTGAACAGTTTTTCTGGCCCCAAAGACCGTCTTCTTTTAATTAGATTGCCTCCCATTCCTGACTTGTAATTTAAATCAAGTTGTTCAAAGTTCTCAGAATCGTAAAAGTTGAAGAATGATGATTACATTTTTCTGAGGGATGTTAGTAAAGATTTCACATAAAATGTAACTTTGATTTGGGCTTTAGAGGTTGATTAAAATTTTTGCAGGCAGGTGAGAGGAGGAGGCTCCTAGGCACAGAAAAAGTAAAAGGAATGGTATTTTGGGGAAACAAAAGCTTGCAAGGAAAAATTAGAAAGTTGTAACTTTTCTTGCAGGATTCAGAAGTAAGGCACTGGGGAAAGGAAAAGTCAAGAGAGATTAGAAAAAAACAGCTTTGTTGATATATTTTACATATCATACATTCCAAATACATAATACAGTGATTTTTACTAATTTTACCAAGTGCAGCCCCCACCATAAATTAGTTTTAGAATATTTTCATCCCCCTCAAAAAGGTCTCTCATTCCCACCTAGAATTAATTCCCATTCTCACTCCCATCTACTCTCTGTCTATAGCTGTGCCTTTTCTGGATGTTATCTATAGTTGGAATCATACAGTCTGTGGCCTTTTTGGTCTGGCTTCTTTGACTTAGCATAATGTTTTCAAAATTCATCCATGTACCTGAACTTCATTCCTTCTGATAATGGAATAATATTCCAGTCAATGCCTCTACTATGTTTTGCTGATCTATTCATCATTTAAGTATTTTGAGTTGTTCCACTTTTCGGCTATTACGAATAATGATGCTGTGAACATTTGTGTGAACATATGTTTCCACATCTCTTGGATAGATACCTACAAGAAGAATTGCTAGGTTTTATGATAGCTTTATATTTAACTTTTTGAGAAGCTGCCAAAATATTTTCCCAAGTGGCTGCACTATTTTACATACTTGCCAGCCGTGTATGAGGACTCCTGTTTCTTTACATCTCAACGGCACTTGTTACTGTCTTATGTATCATAGTCATTCTAGTCTGTGCGAATTGGTATCTCATGGTTTTAATTTGTATTTTTCCTAATGATTAATGGTGTTGAGCATCTTTTCATATGCCCAAATCATAAATGATAAAGGCTCTCTTTGGATAATGCATTAATTAAGATGCACGACATAGGAAGATAAGTGGAATTTGCAGGAAGGGTAGTAGAGTTACAGTGAACTGTTCGCACAACACTAAGTTGCATTTGTCCAAAAGGCCGCAAAAAATCCGAGACTACCTCAGAACTTAAGGGAGAGGATGTAAGTTTGGGACACAGCTATGCAGAAAAGGCAGTTGAAATCATGTAACTAGAGGAGCTCATTAACATAGAAAATGTAGAGCAAGAACCTTGAGGAGAGGATATTTAGAAATATCTGTTTGTAAGGAATAGATGACTGCTTTATTTTTATTTTATAGAATTCTTTAAAAATCCTAGTGAAACATTACATTAAAAACCTAAAACAAAACAAAATAAATCATAAAAAATATAGATGAATTTTTTAGGAGTTTTAGGAGACAGGGGAGACTGGTATCATGGATGCCATTGGAAGAAATTTTCTTGTTGTTAATGTTAAAATTTAATTGTACTTCTTTGTAGACCTTTCCTTCACACAATAAATAGCAATATTGGATCATATCATATATGCTATTTTATAACATTCTATTTCTACTTAACCTTACATCATGGACATATTTCCATGTCATTAAGTAGTCTTAAAGTTAAGCCTTTTTAAAAAAAGAATTTATCTATCTATCTATCTATCTATCTATCTATCTATCTATTTAGAGTGTGATGAAGGGAGAGAGAGAGAGAATCTCCAGCAGACTCCCCACTGCCCATGGAGCCTGGTGAGGGACTTGATCTCATAACTCTGAGATGATGACCTGAGCTGAAATCACTAGTCAGAGGCATAACCAACTGAGCCACACAGGTGCCCTTTAAAGTTATGTTTTAACAGCTATTTTAAAAGTATTTCATTGCAATTAGGTATCATAATTAATTTTCCTTTTGTTTTATATATATATGTATATCCACATAATGTATGTAATTACAATATATATAACTACACATAAATATACATATATACAGAAGTTCCCTTTTATTTGGACCTTTGGGTTGGTTTCTTGTCAGGGGCTACTTTAACAATACTGTAATAAACATTCTAGTGTAAAAATATTTGTGTGGCTTTTTAGTGAGTTCCCCAGTATAAGTTCTTAGGTATCAGAATATCTTGCTCAAAGCTTACGAAAACAATTTAAAGACTGTTTTTATATGCATTGCCAAATTGTCCTGAGAAGTGTTTTTCTCTCCCCAGCAATGTATGAAAGTAATATGACAAATGTATTGAACATGAAAAATATCTCATAAATGTAAGGAAAATATTTAATATCATTATAATTTTACAGGATTTGTTTCTAAGACTGATATGAGCATCTACTGATGAGACTGGCTCTGAGCATTTGTGTTTTTTTCTAAGTTTTTGAAATTATTTTATTTTTTAAAGTAAAAACTGTATATATTTAAGATGTACATCATGTTCATTTGTCATAGATATACATAGTGAAGTGATTATTACAATCATATTTTGAAAAAACTAGAAGAGGCCAACAATCTCAAATAACTCACAACAGCAGAGAACGCTGAAGAAGAGTACTGACTTTGCCA
Organism: Nasua narica; assembly: GCA_028533885.1. Taxonomy (NCBI): domain Eukaryota; kingdom Metazoa; phylum Chordata; class Mammalia; order Carnivora; family Procyonidae; genus Nasua; species Nasua narica. The sequence goes on from CM052802.1 coordinate 56,773,786, forward strand.
GCTGCATAACCATTGGTGGTGTCTGAGAGAGAACTTTCCCTTGCTGGGAGGAGACAGATATCATATATTGTAGTTCTCCAGTACAAAATTTTATTGTAGTTTTTTTTTTATCCCATTTAGTTTGTTTGCTGCGAATGCCTTATAGTTTTGAAAATTTTTTATTATACAGGGAAAAAGTTTAAAAATTCAATTTAATTTCTGTTTTTTTCAGGAATGTCAATTTTTTTTAAAGATTTTATTTATTTATTTGAGATAGAGACAGTGAGAGAGAGCATGAGAGGGGAGAAAGTCAGAGGGAGACTCAGACTCCCCGTGGAGCTGGGAGCCCGATGTGGGACTCGATCCCAGGACTCTGGGATCATGATCTGAGCTGAAGGCAGTTGCTTAACCAACTGAGCCACCCAGGCGCCCAGAATGTCAATTTTTATCACCATTTTTTTTCTCCATTTGTCCTTTATCCATCCTTCCTCATTCATTTCCTGTTTGAGGGATTGGATTGGGGTTCTCACATAAACAGCTCCATACGTGATGCTGTAGAGACAAAACAGAGATAGACTGTCATTTGTATAAAGAAAGAATAAGCCTTTGGGATTCGGTGTGTGGACTTCCATAAATACAAACTTGATATTTGTTTTTGCATGCGATGAGAATAGCATTTAATGTCACTGTTTGAGTCACTGAATGGATGTCTGTTGAGTTCATTACTGTTTCTCGTTCAGAGGACCCTTTATGGACATCCACTCCATAAATTTATTACCATTCGTGGGAAAATATTTGACCCAAATACTCTCTGCTCCTCTGTGACATGGATCATAATTCTATCACAGTGAGCTGTTTCCTTTTCAACCACAGAGATAAACAATCAGGTCATTCCAGATACATATAAATCCTGTTATTTCTTTTAGATAGACTCAAACTTGAGCATGAATCCCTTGTTTCTTTTCCCTCCTTTCTGGTTCCCAGTTTGTGAAATCTCTCTCCCACTTTCACATTCAATGAGGTAGCTTGTCCTAAAGCTGGTCATTCAGAAAAATTCAGAATGGTCAGAATTCTGAAAAAGAATTTCTCTAATTCTCTCTGGATCATGCATATTTAGTATCATCTGGGAAGCCATACGATGTCTCAATGGATGGACTCATTTCTAATTTCTCTGAGTGGATTAAGTGAAGACGCTTGGTATCCTTGCTCCTTGGTGCCCCTTGTTACATTGGGATAAAAATCCAGATACAGTAATTTCTGAAAAGTTGTAAGGTCTGATATATTTTCCCAAGTTTTGATAGATCTTCTTTACCTGTCCCTAAAAAGAGGTCCTCTTTATAGGACCTTTACAGTTCTTTACAGTTACCCCCAGCTAACTCTTTATAGTTACCCCCAGCTAACTCTTAAAATGTTTCTGGTTGAATGATAGAGATCTGAAGGTCTGACACTTCTTGGGGGAGAGGTTCAGGATAAAAGTAATATCCTGGCAATTAGAATTTCTAGTGACATTCTGACTCTTTTGTTGAAGAAACACTATTCCAAGGCATAAAATTTTTTGAGTTACCATTCCAATTTCATTATATTTCGAAGCCATGTGATTTTCAAAAATGAGCTAGAAATTTTTGGTAAGAGATGTTTTTCCAAATGTTTCTTTGTGGGACACACCTGGACATTAAATGAACTCATAATCTATAACATAACTCTGAAGAGAACCTAGCTAATGCTTATAGTGTGAATTAGCTAGTTTCTTAAAGGCTCATGTGACAGACACAAAGTTCTCTTTAGATGAAATAAATAAGAGTTTAAAATCACTTTGATTTATTTTGAGGTATAATTGACATGTAACCTTATATTAGCTTCAGGTGTGTTACCTAATCATTCCGTATTTGTATATATTCCAAAATGATCACCCACAAGTCACCATACTAGCTACAGTTTTTTTTTCTTGTGATGAAACTTTTAGGATCTACTCTTAGCAGCATTCAAATATGCAATACAGTATTATTAACTTTAGTCACCATGCTATACATGACATCCCCATGACTTGTTTTGTAACAGGAAGTTTGTACCTTTTGACCCCATTCACCAATTTTACCCTCCCCAACTCCCCGTTTCTGGCAACCACCAATCTGTTTTCTGTACCCAAGAGCTTTATTTTTTTTTCTTTTCCAAATTTTTATTTAAATTCCAGTTAGTTAGCATACAATGTAATATTTGTTTCATGTGTAGGATTCAGAGATTCATCACTAATATACAACACCCAGTGCTCATCACAAATGCCCTCCTTAATTCCCATCACCTATTTTTTTTTAAGATTTTATTTATTTATTTGACAGAGAGAAAGAGATTACAAGCAGGCAGAGAACCAGGCGGGGGGCGAGGGAAGCAGGCTCCCCACTGAGCAGGGAGCCCAACGTGGGGCTCCATCCCAGGACCCTGAGATCATGACCTGAGCCGAAGGCAAAGGCTTTAACCCACTGAGCCACCCAGGCACCCCCCGCATCACCTTTTTAACCCATCCCCCTACCCACCTTCTCTCTAGTAATCCTTAGTTTGTTCCTTATAGTTAAGAGTTTGTTTCTTGGCTTGCCTCTCTCCCTCACCATATTCATTTGTTTGTTTCTTAAAATCCATGTGTGAATTAAATCATTCATATGGATTTTATCCATCATGATAAATCAATCATTTATCCATATGAATGATTATGGACAAATATGGTATTTGTCTTTCTCTGACTGACTTATTACACTTAGCATAATACTCTGTAGCTCCATCCATGTCTTTGCAAATGGTAAGATTTCATTCTTTTTTATGGTCAAGTAATATTTCATTATATATATATACATATACATATATCACACCTCCTTATGCATTCATCACTTGATGGACAATTGGGCTCTTTCCATAAAAATTTAGCTATTGTAGATAATGCTGCTATAAATAAACATTGGGTGCCTGTGTTTATATCCCTTCAAATCAGTATTTTTTTATCCTTTGTGTACACATGAGCTTTAAAATCACTAAGAATTCCAGCAATTCCTCCAATACAGAAATAATAAGAAATTAGCTACAGACTATCTCAGTCAAAACAGGATAATCCAATTAAAATGAGCCTTTTCCGATAGGATATTTTTAGGATCACAGAAGTGATAATTAAAATAAAATAATTCCTAGTTTAGAATATATAAAAAATTTGGTCACTGTAAGAAAGATCACAAATGTGTTATTTGGGTCAGATAGAATTCAGTTATGCTGTATCTATATTAATACTCTGAAATGGTATCTGAACATATAGTTAATTTGAGTGTTGAAAAATGGATGAGACAAGAAGGTAAAAGTCATCATGCTACCTTATGTACTAGAAGTAGAAACACCACAAAGCTATTCCATATTGGCACAGTTAATGTAAAAAATAAATCTCTAAAAACAATTTGAGGAATTCATACTATGCAAATTTATTCAGCATAAGAAACTTCTGAAAACGACAATTTATAAAATAAGTAAAAGCTACATTATTACAATAATAAATATCTATCTAAATGTATTTGAGAATAATTTATGTGCTCACTTAAGTATTTTTAAAACATATTGTAACAATCATTTTCTTATTTAAAATATGAGTTATTATGAATACACCAAGTAGATTAAAAAATACCTTTTTTCTTAAATCCAAAAATGGTGTTACTAACATCAGAGATATGTTTTTAGGTTTTATTTTTTTAGTTGTGGTTCTATATTTTGCAACAATTTTTAGCCAACACCATTTGTGACAGCGTTATGCATTTTCACAATGGTTGGCCAATCTTTCATTCCAATGTATAACTTAATGTTTCCTTTAAAGTTATAGCGACTGTGTACGTTTTGAATCCATGATGGGACCCTGTCATACTTCACTTAACCAATGAACCTGGACTGTTCCAGTATAACATGTTTATGATCTTAAATAGTGAAAATTGAAACCTTGGGTACCCTACTTATTGTTATGGAAACAGAAATTCTTTCATTTTTCTTTGTCATATTTAATCCTAACACGATAACATAAAATATTTTGATTTGTTGACTTGTATTCTCATCCGCAGCTCTTGCCCAGCATTACTCATTGCTCCTTCTTTCTTTTCTGTAGCCACTCACCGAAAGTGTTACTGCATTAAGAGACTTAGCCCCCCTGGGGCGCCTGGGTGGTTCAGTGGGTTGGGGCCTCTGCCTTCAGCTAGAGTCATGGTCTCAGGGTCCTGGGATCGAGCCCCACATCGGGCTCTCTGCTCAGCAGGGAGCCTGCTTCCACCACTCTCTCTGCTGGCCTCTCTGCCTACTTGTGATCTCTCTGTCAAATAAATAGATGAAATCTTTAAAAAAAAAAGAGAGAGAGAGAGAGACTTAGCCCCTGAAATCCTGCCCTCTTTAGTTCTAGTCCATACAGAATCATTAGCATAATACTCCTCAAACACAGGCATACTGTTTTTCTCCTCTATTTAAGGCCAGTTAGTCACTTTCTAGGACCTGTTATATCAAATATAAAGCTTTTATCCTCAGGGTTAATATTCTGTCTTCATCTGACCTTTTCTCGTTTAGCTGTCTCATTTCTTCTTGCTCTTTGGCACATTCTCCCTGTTACTTCCAAGCCATCTGGTTGTTATTAGCACACAGGATTAGCTTCTAACTGCTTTCCTGCCCATGCAGATGTCACTCCTTGAATCACTGGGTGCCCACTGCTTCCTGAGGCAGTCTCTTCCATCTTTGGATAGGTCAGTTAGAGAGCTTTTCTCTTTACTGACCCGAAATCAATTACAGTAAACAATATAGGATTTTTACTTGAATCTTTGTGTGTGTGGCAGTCTAATGAGGTCTTCTTTCCCCATAGTTTTGCATATGTGTATTATGTCCACAGTGGCACTATTTATCAGCTATAGGGAAGATCTCTGTATCTGGCAATCTCGCATTTCCATACCCTCATCTCCCACCACCCCAGAACGACAGCAGTTTGAACTCTAACTCTGTGCATGGTATAATACATATCTGATAATGAAGCTACATTCTAAATATGGAATTATTTATATGTGAAAAGATATATACTTAAGTATACGTATCAAAGGATAAAAGAATCTCTATCTCAGAAATGATTCCACGAATTTTAATTATACAGATAGAATGCAAGGCTGACCATGTGCATACTCACCCCATACACAAGGCAAAATGCTTAAACATTACCCACCGTCTAACTCAGAAAACATCACATTTTGCATATTTTTCTATAACTGGTTAACTGAGACAATGTTACATATTGTATATTTATCCAGACCTTTTAAAAGGGCTTGGTTTTCTAAATATATAATGCACTATTATGTTCTGGATCATAGAACAATGGGTGTATTTAGTTCTATATGTGTAATTTCAAACAATGCAAGAAAAATATTGATAGTTTTACCTACATTTTACACTGTGAATGTGAAAACTTGGTGTTGTTACTACAAGAAAAAAATGACAATTTTATCTTTGAAAAAGCCTTTGTAGCCTGACCTTTTATTAGCAGCTCTAAATTGTTAGCATCTCCAAATGTCCTTGCATTTTGAACTGTTTCGAAAATCGTGTTTCCATAACAATTTTAATTGCATCTCTTGTGATACTATTTTAATCACTGTAATCAGCTACATCATATAATTAGATTTCAATCAGAACCTTTAATGCTATGTGGTAATCTGAGAGTAGACACTTATAAGAATGTTGTGTCCGCATGGATTTCTTCTCCTGACCTCCATCTACTCCAGCTAAGTGACACTGTAACGAGGATGGTAATTGACCACGGAGAAAAGAGGTTGCTTTCCATTTGTCCCTCATAATGTGGAAAATATTGCCCAGGAGCAGCTAGGTAGGGCCATCATCAGTTGATGTCCGGCAGAAAGACACACATATGGTGATAGACTTTTCCCTAAGGCTGTTACTTCTCTTGCAAGCAATAAACATTGACTTATTTGTAGAATGGCTGCTCAGGGTTGGGGGTGCACCTGTGGGCCATGCAGGAGATTGGAACTCTTGGGACATGCTTGGCATGGGGTGAGGTGGGTGGCACAGGTGTGGGGCAACAGTGGGGAGGGCTCATCTGCAGCCCACATTGCTCTGTGGTACTGCTTTGCAGGTCCTGAATCACCAGCAGTGAATTATTCTTTCTCACGTCTTATAATTACTAGATTTCGTCAAAGCCCACTTTTATGTCTTCCCATTAATCATCTATGTAATTTCAGAGGGCAAAATGCATGAAGCTCAGAGCTAATTATGCATTCTATTATGCCTTTAGATATCTGGATGAAAGTCATGTTCCATCGCTCAATCCCTTCCCTAAAACTCATTTCCACAAGTGATGACTTAATGATCTATTTACTTTAAAGGTTTGCCTTTGGGGACAATGATTACCCCGGTTAGCTTATTTGAGAGAATAGACTTCTTTTTCATGGAATCTGTTAAGTATTTAGAAAAATCATGTGGGCTTTGGAAATGCATTTGACACAACGTGTGTGAAACCTAGGCTTTGACTATTCCCCGATAGAAAGGACCCCGTTACACCCATGCAGAGTATGAAAGCCATAGTGTTCAAATTCTCATTTCCATTTGTTAAGCATGGACCCAACCAGCTGTGGAAGCAGTGTAGAGGAGTGCAAATTGCAGCTTTGTTTTGCAACTCCAAAGTCAGTATGTGTGAATAAAAGAATGATAAAGAATTCTCAAATAGGATGATTACTAATCAGTTGTTCTGATCAGTTTTGTTCTTCTACCACGAATAGCCAATCTATCACTTTATATATAACTAGCTAGCTAGGAATGCAAACATTAGCTTCACATGTCCCGGCTAATTTAATCTCTTAATTTCCTTTTTCACTCTGCAGTTTTGAAAAACAGCAATCTTTGGTAATAACATCCATGACTTCTAGGTATAGGTCATATGTTTGATTACAATAAGGAGATATTTTCCTGTGTTTTTAACAGCAGAGTGCAGTATTTTGCAAGGAGAGATGCCTTTGTGAGTTAGGATATATTCATTCCTGTTCGACTGCTTTTTCTGAGCCCTTATGATACAGTTCAATCAGGATGTGTGCAAAAATCCTTCTGCTATAATCTCTACATTAATATTTGCTAAAACTAAATCAGAAATACTACTTCAAGCAAGTTCTGGATTTAGTGAGAACAAAAGCAAGGTGGATTTCAGGTGGGGGAAGACTGTCTCCCTCTAGATGTCAGTGTCCAATCCAGAGCCACATTTGCGGCAGAAGATTTCCTTGTTCTGGGTCAGGAAGCCTTCCCCCACCAAGGAGACCGAGCACTTCCCACAGTTAAAGCATTCACTGTGCCACTGGCGGTCTTGAAAGCAGATAAACTTGGCACCTCTGAGACCTGTAAAAGAATTGAGGGAAAAGAATATTCTTTCAACGAATAGATTAAGCATTCTATTGGGTACTCTCTTAGGAACTGTAGAGAACAGCAATGAGCAAGAAGACTGCATAGAGGCAAGTATGCGGCCTTCCATGCCCCTGTGTCCATCTGGGAATGTCACCCTAGGCAATTACCTCTGATGAGATCCAGCCTGATTCCCAGTCAACTTTTTCCATAATCTACAAAAGTAGATAGAATCTGAATATACAAAGCAGGTATTTTTGGAAACAGATAAAGTCACCTAAGACAGATAAAGAAGTACAGTATAGGACGCCTGGGTGGCTCAGTTGGTTGAGTGGCTGCCTTCGGCTCAGGTCATGATCCTTGAGTTCCAGGATTGAGTCCCACATCGGTCTCCCAGCTCCATCGGGAGTCTGCTTCTTCCTCTAATCTTCTCTCCTCTCATGCTCTCTCTCACTTTCTCTGTCTCTCAAATAAATAAATAAAATCTTATAAAAAAAAAAGTACAGTATAGTGCTGTGGGAAGGGAGGGGGACAGATTTCAAAGTCAGAGATATCTGGGTATGACTATAATTCTTTCTCTCTTCATGACCCTGAAGCAAAATTAAGGTACAATAAAATAAATGTATACTTTCTAGCCTGGTGTCTGATGTTTTTAATGGCTTTGACTTCTCTTTCCTCTATTTCTGTGTTTAGTTTTACTCAAGATAAATTTCCATGGTCATACTGTGGTTTGGGACACGATTTCCAAAAGTCCCCAGTAGAAGATTTCATACAGACCATCATGTAACTAGCCTAACATGGCGACTTTGCCCAGAGACAACGTCAGCGCAGGCTTGCAACAAAGATCTGGGAGTCTGATCACTCTGGCCCCTGAGGCCACCCTATCCAGTAACTGCTCTCTAAAAAGTGCCTTGTCAGCTTCTCCAACTTCCACCTGGGCTTCATCTAAACCATAACGTTTCCAAGAAAGGTAATAGAATTTGAGTCTTCAGTGAGAATCTCTTTCTATATCCCTAATATAGATCCAGGCTACCCCGTTTAAGGAATTGATTTTGAGGAGTTGAAAGGGAGAAAATGTGTAGTGGTTGGGAACGGTTTGGGATGCTTTGGGTCTTTATTTGCCAAATTTTTTTTCCAAGTGATCACAGTGTTACAAACTTCTCATGATTTGCTCATTACAGAGTGTGGCTAACATAGTTCATGTGTTGATTCACATATAATTTCCAAGTATTCCATTTGGGGAATCAAAAAAGATGAATAAGCATTCTATTTCAGATAAATTCTCCTTAAATATGATAATGAACTTTTATTTCCATTACTAGAAATGTTATTTGATATCTTTACATAAATTTTACTAGTTTATAAATAAATGCACATCAAATTTCTTTACCTTCTTTGTTTTTTTTTTAAGATTTTATTTATTTATTTGACAGAGAGAGACACAGTGAGAGAGTGAACACAAGCAGGGGAAGTGGGAGAGGGAGAAGCAGGCTTCCCGCTGAGCAGGGAGCCTGATGAGGGGCTCAATCCCGGGGATCATGACCTGCACTGAAGGCAGCCGCTTAACGACTGAGCCACCCAGGCGCCCCTCTTTGATCAAATTTACCTTCTTTGATCAAATTTATAGCTGCCTTATTTATGATGCTATCATCATTACTTGCTAATAAGAGTAAATCAATAATGAACCAGTTAATTCCCTAAATGTTATTCAAACATTAATAAGCTGACTGCAAGAATCATGTTCTATATATGCATGAATCATCTCTGTTCATAAAACTAATTATTACACATCTTGCATTTTGATGCTTATGAGTTTTTCTTGATTTTATTAGTAAGCCCATACAAGTGGTAAATATTAAAATAATTCTTCCAGAACTTTACAAAGGAGAGAAATAGAAGCATCTGGATGTAGGAATTTAAGAGAGGTGGACTCAACATGTGAGATGTTTATAAATTGTTTCAATTTTGAATACATTACCTGCCTTAGGTCATGAGGGTCATTTGTAGTAAGAAAGTCCCCCAGGAAACCCATCTCTGGCCCTTGTTTTATTTGACTTCATTGATTACTGAAAATTCAGTAGAATATAAGCTAGCATTTGTTGAGCACTTGAAAATGAGTCCATCACTATTCTAAGCCCTTCACATGTCTGCAACACATAGCTCTCACCTTACCTTCATGAGTAGATACTATCATCAACTCTGCTTTGCAGACAAAAATTGATGAACAGAGAGGTTCAACCACTTGCCCAAATCAGCCAGCTGGTATGGAGCAGATCTGGGATTCATTCCTAGGCCATCTGGCTTCAGAACCTGTGCTCTTAACTTCCCCAAATTCAGGCTGAATTTATCTTTTGTAAAGACCATAACCAGGAACATTAGCATTCCTTTCTGAAGAAATAACATTTGAAACTCCTTTTACTCAAAATAAACGGAAATGGCAGACAGCGAATATGTGATCTTGTTCAACTCCTCATTGGCAAGTAAGGCAAATGAGGACCTCTCTGGTGGTGAGTTCTTTACCCATGATCACACAGTAGTCAGGGGCAGAGGCAAGGCCAAGGTCTTTTACTCCCATCACATCAAGCTGCTTCACTTACCCCGGAAAATTTGAAAGGTTGATCCGATCTTACAGGAGAAAAAAATTACAGTTCTACCTTGAGTTTATTCAAATGAATCAAATTTATTCTGATGAGATTTTAAAAAACCACACCTGAGACTCACAGATAGATTTAGTTGATATAAAAAAGTATTTTGGGGGCGCCTGGGTGGCTCACTGGGTTAAAGCCTCTGCTTTCAGCTCAGGTCATGATCTCAGGGTCCTGGGATCGAGCCCCGCATCGGGCTCTCTGCTCAGCGGGGAGCCTGCTTCCCTCTCTCTCTCTGCCTGCCTCGCTACCTACTTGTGATCTTTCTCTCTGTCAATAAATAAATAAAATCTTAAAAAAAAAAGTATTTAGGAAACACCCGAACATAGTTTCTTAGATTGACATATTGTTGGCATGAATGTGCAACTTTCAAAAGATAAATATATGGCAGCATAAGAATTCCCTGTAGTACATTAATTCAAAGAGCTTAATTTTAAAGAAACACTACTATAAAGCATATATACACACAAACACACACACACACACACAATCAAATAATATAGTGAAGTGAGTTGGAAGTTTTTGCAGGCATGTTAGTCTCAGGTGTCTCTCATCAGAGCCAAAAGAAGATTATGATAATTATCAAAGAGCTGATTATTCCAAATTAAATACATAATCCTGTATTTGGATTACTTTTGGGTCAAATCTGTGGTTCTTAAGACGTCCTTATTTACATGCAGGACAATGTGTTTTTTCTCTCTGAACCTCAAAGACCTGGGCTCAGTGATTAACACAAAACAACCCAACAGAAAAAAGTCACTTAGCAGCATGAATCTGTGATGGATCAGAACTGAAACTCCTCAAGTTCAGGGCTCACACAGGCTCTTTGCAGGTCAGTTTTAGCCATTTGAGTACCCAGGAAATTTTTGTTCTTGTTTTTTTAAAATATTTTATTTCTTTATTTGACAGAGAGAGAGATCACAAGTAGGCAGAGAGGCAGGCAGAGAGAGGGGGAAGCAGGCTCCCTGCTGAGCAGAGAGCCCGATACGGGGCTCGATCCCAGTACCCCAAGATCATGACCCGAGTCGAAGGCAGAGGCTTTAACCCACTGAGCCACTCAGGCGCCCCCCCAGGAAGTTTTTAAACCCACTTTGAGTTGTTTAATTTTCTCATTTCCTAATGGAAGCCCCCCCCTTTTTTTCTGACTAGTTGAGGAAAAGTGTTCTAGAATAAATCAACCGCATTCATTGGGGTGTAATTCCAGATTCTACCAAGGAGATTTATGAGCTCCCAAGTACTGATGCGTTTCTGGAAGTCCCATTTTCTAACTAAAACTAGTAGTGACCGTGGCTTATTCCCCTGACTGTAGGAGCTATGAGATGTGTAGAGGCAGGGCGTGGGGTGGTGAAGAGCCCAAGTCTGGAGCCCAAGAGTCTGGGATTGCCAACAGAATCCAGTGCAAGGCCTGGAAAGGTAACAGCTGCGGGATGGAGATGAGTGGTGGGGAACCGAGCCCTGGGGCAGCCACTGAGTCTGTGACAGAGACCCCGCTGGGGAACGTGAGGGCAGTCTGCCCACCTCCAGCAAGCTCTTCATGTCCTTTTGGCTGCAGAGATGGGTTTTGCATTTGTTGTTTCCAAACATGTGCAGGCCAAACAAAACACACCTGCCAGCCGGCTGTAGCCCTGGCCGGAGTGAGATGCTGAAGAACAGTGCTCCGTGCAGACTAATGGGACCTTGTCTTTTCTTCTGGGTAACTCTCTCCCTCCCCCTTGCAAGTCAGTGAAAAGCTGCCAAGCTGGGTTTGCAGTGAAACTCTTTTCTTCCTTTGAAGATGTAAGAAGATTCAACTTTTATTTTGTGATATATTTGAAGATGGAGGAGGAGGAAAAGGATAAAATAATCTTTAATTCTGTGTTACATAAACTGAACTAAAAAGAAATGGAATATGATCTAAGAATCCTAGGAATCGGGAATAAAGTACGGTTCTGCCTAAAAGGATAGCTGCTGGAGTTCTCAGCTCATGCTAGCTTCATTTTTTTTTTTTATATGGGATTAGCATTTTGGAATTATCTCTGAGGAAAATATAATGCATCATTTTACCTTGAAAATCTCTTAAACATGTATCAATTTGCCATTTGTGATATTTTCAAATCATGTCACATGTATTTTGTTCATTAAACACAATGCTATCCTGTTTTATTTCATCTATTCATAATTAAAATGTATTGCAAGTGGATAGAAAGGAGAATGATACACTTGTTAGAAGCATCTTAAAATGAAAGTTTAATTAATTCCTGACCTATGCCACCCTAATTATTACAGCTTTAGATTTCTGTACAATACTTGCATTTAATTAAAATCTTTTCTATTTTAGGGCCCTTTGCCCTTGTTTGGAATTAAGCAGAATTTTTCTTTATAAGTATCCCTTTCTCCCACTCAAATCGTTAAATGTCAGGCTCCTCGTGAAGTTCTTCTCTGACCTCTCAGCTCATCCTGTTCCTGAATGATTACTTTACTTTAGTCATTACCATTAGGTTTAATATTAATTACCCTCTGCAGAACAAGGCTGCCCTAATTATGCTCTCCACTTGCCTTGAGGCGGTCTGTGTAATATCTGTATTTATGTATGGATACAACTGTGTGTGTATCTCAGAAGATTATCGTTTTTCTGCTCGCCTTTCCCAAATTAACTATGTAGCATCTACATAGCCACATCTATGTAGCATCAACATTGCCATCATAGGACCATATTAAACTGAAGAACTCACCAGTAATGGGCTTGGTGCAGGCTGCACACTTTTTCGCATAAAGATGATTGTAGCAGTCCAGACAGAATGGATAATCATCTCTGGACATAAACTCTTCTTCACAGAGCTCTTTCCTACAGCCACTGCACAGGAAACACTCTTTATGCCACGGCTGGTCACGAAACGTTATCCCCCCTGAAGTTATCACCTGCCAAAGGATCACAAAAAGACAGTGACCGTGGAAGCCAGTACAGTTCGAACCTGTCATGATCCTCCTCTGTGTCCACAACTGGTACTTTGGGCTACTCTATCACCTTGTGTCAGGATATCCTTTCCCTGTGATTTTTTTTTTAATCGATATGATAAGCAAAAGGCTATAAGGGTTAAATAGAAACAGCAGGAAATATCCTAATTTTTCTCCTAAAATGGAGTAGAAAAGAAACGGGGCCATCATGGACTCAGGAAAATGAAAAAGAAGTAGACCCTGATTCCTTTTCTCATTGTTTTCTTTCTTGTTGGGCTTCAGAGATCTGCCATCAAAACTAAGATATTTTCTGCACCAGGTTCTTATTTCCATGTCTAACTTTTAAGGATGCTGAAAAAAGTGACTTTTCCCTAAAAGCTTTAATCCATCAGTAGCAACCCTGAATGGCATTGTTAAGCACCATCACCCACTAATCATGACTAATGTTTCTGAAGCGAGCCTTCAGTTCTCGGCCCTGTGCTAAGGGATGACCTCTTCTTTCGTTCTTAACAACCGACACAACCTAGACTATTATCTTTTCCCCTTGAAGAGATGAGAAGCTACTGAGTGTTAAAGTGATCAGGTCACTCACTAGGTCTCCCAGAACTAGTATGCAAACCTACACAGTCTTGACTCCTGAGCCTGTGTGCTTAGCCAGGAAAACAATATTGAGGCAAGGTTATTTTTCGCTCATTAACAGTTGATAAGTCCTTGTCAAATGAATGAACAAACACCAAGGGGAAAAACATTTGGACAGCAATTCTGGTATTGTATCTGTCCCCACAGATGGGGTGCTGTGCCAACTGCTTGGGTTTTCAACTTTAGAACTCTATGTAATGAGTACAGCTTGTATGTTGAACCTTAACGTGTGATGTGCAAGGGTTTTGTCAGAGATGCTTATTATTCCTCCCTAACATATATATATTTTTTCTAAACCAGTTTAATCCATGCGTTGTAGTTTTCAAAAGACCGAGACATCTTTATTTAGAATCATATGGGTAAATATTGGACAACCGCTCTTGGGTAGCAATTTTTAAATCACAGCATCTTTCGAATCCATGGCTGTTGGGCTCTTGGAGTAGCTCTGGAATCTGGAATGTGTTCATTTGCTCTCTGACGCAAGTCCTGCAGTCTCTGTATTCAAATTAACTGGATAGAGAAAATATAGAGCCTCTTCTAAGCCATCTTATTAATGAAAAATTTTTAAAAATGTCATCTATGATACATGCTTTTGAAAAGATGATTCTAAAGATATTTTTGAATCTTACAACAAATATCTTAAAAATTAAAGATATTTGATAGAAAAGTTATTTTTCCTTCAGGAAAAAATGTATACTAGTTTAAATAAGTAATGGGAAACATAATGGTGTGTGTGAACTAAAGCAATTTAAAATACCCCCTACTGATTTCAAATGCCTCATTGCAGGCACAGCAGAAATCAAGATGCCTTTGATTTGTTTGGTCAAATTATTAGCAGGCAATGCTTAAAAGATTCCAAACGTGAAAAATATATTCACAGCAAAAGAAAACTTGATACATACACCAAAGACTGTTTAATTAGAGAGAAGAAACTCTGGAATATTAAAATAGTTTGCTTGTGATGATGTTCCTTTTGAAGAGGCAGGCAGGCTAAGATGAAGCCGAATATCCAGGCGTGGTGTTTGCCATTGATTGATCCCAGGATTTGGAACAAGTTTCTTCTCTGGAAAAGTGGAGGCAGTATTGGTCTTGTGCTTAGTAGACCATAGCCGATGAATCAGAGAATACTATATTTGAACCTCGAGGAGTTTGGATTCAAAGCACTTGTGGTTTGAGGTTACTTGTTTTGGGTAGAAAATAAGTTTTATTTATTTATTTATTTATTTCTATTTTACTATTTTTTAGAGAGAGGGAGGGAGAGAGAGATAGTAGGGGCAGTGGGGGCAAAGGGAGGAAGAGAGAATCCCAAGCAGTCTCCACACCCAGCAAGGAGCCCGATGTGGGGCTTGACCTTGGGCCCATGAGATCATGACCTAAGCCAAAATCAAGAGTCAGACCCTTAACCAACTGAGCCACCCAGGCACTCCAGAAAATAAGCTTTAGTTTCACAAAATAAAATCTATGAAAAAAGTTCTAAGGTCCTGATTTTCCAGTATTTTTGCCCATTTTGTTTGTTTTATTTGGTCTTTGGTTTAAGCTGAAACATTGTTTTTCTTGATCAGAAACATTTATATCCAGCTTTCCTTAAAAGACTTATGGTTTTAAAAATTAAATAGAAAATAATCTGGCATGCTGTGATCTGTCTACTACCCAATATAAATATTTCACAAAGTTTTGGTGACTTCAGATCATGTCCTAAATATAGGACAGGCTCCTATAACTTGGGAAATGCCAGTGTTTGGCCTCAAATAGTGCTTAGCATAGATGTACAAGAGAAATTCCCCCTTTTGCATCTTTATAGCACTGAAAGAAGCATATATTGTATGCCCAATAAATGTTTTTAAGATAATTCCCACAAGTCTCATTAATATTTTAGCTTAAGTCTTTAAGAAACATAGCCAACATGGCCAACTTAGTTGTCCCACAAAATAGTGAGAAAAATCTATTTTGTTTCCAGCATCTGTTTCTAAAATGCATGTCTTCAGGGTGCTTGGGTGACTCAGTCGGTTGAGCATCCAATTCTTGATTTCAGCTCGGATTATGATCTCAGGGTCATGGGATCGAACCCCATGATAGGCTCCACACCCAGCATGGAGCCTGCTTATAGATTCTTTCTCTCCTTCTCCCTCTGCATCTACTTGTTCCCCTTTTGCATGCTCTTTCTCTCAAAAAAGAATATAATAAAGTAAAAAAATAAAATGCATGTCATCATCTCATAAATCTTCTGAGCTTCATATATTGCAGAGTCATGGGATCTGAGGGTTGCTTATAAGGTCATTATCTCAGTCAGTGTTTCTGGTAGAGTAATGGAAGTCTCTGGGTATTAGATAGTTTTCTATCATGTTACTATCAATTGTGATTTCAGCCATAATTATAGTGTAATCTAATGGTTATGACTTAGGAGTTTATTGTTTCCTCTGCAAATGCAGTCCTTGTCTTTTAAATACATGCAGAAAATGACCGTGCACATGCACTCCCATAGAAAGTGGTAGTGAGGCTTCTAGTTGTCCAGATGCAATTATACAAATGGTCTTGAGATCTGCCAAAGCAGCCCATAGATCAAAAATGTTCAGACACCACTGCTTTCCCATCACAATTTATAGTGTTATTTTAAACTTTATGATGCCTTATGGGTAAAGGATTTCTTCAAGTACATCAATATATATTTTATGAAATACAGACAGGTTTTATCAAGGTGACAGAAATGAGTAACGTTTTCACGTAAAAGCTTAAAGGCTAAGAAAGAATTGGATGAAGTTTACTTGAAAGCGTGACTTTTTTCTTATTGGAAGATATGTTTTGAATGGGTATCCAAGTCAGAACAGTATGGAACTGGAAGCAAACCACTTGCTGCCCCTCGTCCTCTTTCTGTCTTTATGTCTAATGAATTTCCCTAATGATCTTGTCACTCTCTTGAGTCTACTTATCTACTCTTTAGAAATATTAAAGCTTTAAGCCAAGAAGACATTTGTGTGGCTGGGACATAATGTGAGAAGTTAAACATCCCGTTTAAATTGGTTACTTTAGTGACTCTGTGAGACAAATCATATTTCTCTGAAACCAAATGGATCCAAAACTATTTTCTAAAAAAATGTCTTATATTCCACAAAAGATGTGTGCCCTCTGCCAGAATACATGAAATCCTGTGAGGTAGCAGCGAATGGAACTGGACTATCTTGAGCTTTTGGAACCTTACATTCATGTTCTGGGTAGAATTTTATGATGATAAAAAATAGGTGGCTGTCTTCATCGTGGTAGGTAGTGTGGTCCTGTACATACTAGAATTCAAAACTAATGTGAATGTGTAAAGACAGACAGAACATGATGGTATCAGTGCATTCCAAATATCTAGTGAGTTTAAAAAAGCAATGGTCTGGAAGGTTCCACAAGCTTCATCCTCTTTAGATAATTACCTTCTTACAAAAGCTGCAGTAGTGCGCAAACTCCTTCTCAAAACATGGCACGCAGTAATTGCCGCTCTCTTTGGAAATCAAAGGTTTAGTTCCTATTGGCTGTCGGCAGTGCTCACACACAAAGCAGGTTTCATGCCAGTAGTTTCCCTTAAATTCCATTTTGCGGGAACCTGTGCCCCCCAAATAAGAAACTGTTAGTACAAATGAAGCATCATTTTATTTATTTTAAGTTAAAGATGTGTCAAATTACCCAAAATACATATTGTAATGTTAAGATGATAAAAACTTAATTGTCCTTACAGAAAAATAGTGTTTTGTTAGCTTCTAAAACACTTACCTGAAAAAAAGAAAGTAGAGTTCAGCCATGATGAGGGTGAGTTGCTCTTTTACTGACTCTTTTGTGATGTGTAAGCTACAATTTTGAGATTTGAAAGTATAACTAGTGGAGATTCTGAAAGGCTGCATGAGGTTTAGACAGATTGGGCCATAATTATCAGTCCTGAGATATTAGGAATGCCTGAGGCACAAACTCTTGGGATTGATGTTGTGCAGTTATGGTCTTCTAGAAACTCTTTGAATTCATAATAAGAAAATGAGAGAGAATTGTGTTTTATGCTGTTGTCCATAGGGATTTAGAAGATAATGAAAACAGAGAAGGTGCTTGCCTGAAAGTATAATGATGTACATGAATCTTTGACTTGCCTAAAAGGAATAAAGATGAGGGACCTCAAACTATTTTTTTTTTTGTCCTGCTACAAAATGATGGTTGGCTCCATTCTCCTATGATGCATTAAGCTTCCTGATGCCATTGTTTATGCCTAGGACAGGGTGTTTAATGCAGCGTTAGTGTTATTGGGTTAGATTTTATCTTTACTCTATGGCTCAGATTGTGGTTGAAAATGACTTTATGAATTAACTTCATGAAAATACATCAAATACTATAATTTACCCATACAGAATAATTACCCAGAAAGAATAACCTTTTATTTCTAAAAATACACACAATGGAATAAAGAGATAGCAAGATGTCTTTCTCCAAAGGAGGGCTTTCTTAGCTACCCTACTCTTCCTGTGTTTGGGCATAATTCAAAGCCTTGCAACTTCAGTGAGAGACTGGAGCTCCCTTGGGATCTTACCAGGCATGATGGTCTTCTTGCAGTGGAAGCACTTGGAGGAGCACTCATTAGAATAGCACTCTGAGCACAGCAGGCGCTCATCCTTGGCAGCAAAAGGCTTTTCCACCAAAGAGTGATTGCATTTGGCACAGTTGAAGCATGCTTCATGCCAGTGTCGGCCTTTGTAACAAAGATCCTTTGAGATAGTAAATATGAGTTAATTAAACGTGCTAGTGACAAAACGGGTCATTTGATAAGACAAAACTGAACACTCCTGGGACTCTGGTGTCAGTAGTTTGTGCTGGTAGCTTGAGGGAAAGTTGTCATTGATACTATTACCCATGGAGAGGAGACTCTCTGGGGCAATTCAGATCTAGAGCCTGGGGCTTTCTTAGTTGGTCACTGAAGACAGATGGAAAATAAACTTTTTCTTATTTCTTCAGATTTCCTCTTTCTTCCTTTTATAAGCTGTAGGATCATGGAAATCATGGAATCATTTTTATTTTTAGGTTTTAATATCCTATTATTGTTTGAGATGAGACAAAATCTCAACACCACAACACAAAGACAAAAAGGAAAAAGAAAAAGAAAAGAATAATAATGTGCATTGTGGGAGGAATGGGCTGTATGAGACACAGTGGGCTTAGGGGACATGAGCCTGATTTGAAGTCAGAAAATACAGATTTTTGAATCTCTACACTTCCAGTGATTTATGTGTTTATTCATTTACACTCTTGTCATTCCAGAAAAAAATCAGCATTTTGGCTGTGTAACTCTGGGCAAATAATGTAACCTCTTTAATCTTTAGCATCTTAAACTATCTTCGAAGATCGTTGTGAGGATTAAAGTATATGTTGTATTTCATAGTGCTGGGCCCCGTACCCGGTCACTGATGGTAACTTTGAAGATGCTTATGTCCAGTGGTAGAGCAATACAGTATTAACAGCCAATACCGAAGGAAACGAGACATTCCCAAGCATTGGTCTGCTTGTTTGCATGCAATCATTCTGTGAATTGAAGACCTACCTTGGAACCTGATTCGATTGGTTCCTTGCACTCCTCACAATAGTTAGAAAAGATACGATCGTAACATGAAACACAATATGGATTGTCATTCTTTAGTACATACTTCTTCCCAAGAAGTGATGCTGTGCAGTATTGACAATCCAATTGAGCAGTTGTCATTTTGGTTCAGTTCTGTGAATAAGAAAATGATTCACGTACATGAAAGCAAATTTTTTATAAGATAAATTATAAAGCTTTAACAGGAGCCACTTGACTGAATTTATATCTTAGGTAAAAACAAACAAACAAAAAAAACCCAAAAACCACCAATTTAGAAAAATATGCTGTAGTCATGGTGACATTTGGAGTGATTTAGGAAAGGCTACTCTCCCATTTTGGCAGTTCCTGTGTGTTTTGCTAACAAAATGCAGTAAGCCAGCAGTCAGATGGTGAAAAACATCTTGTATTCATCATTCACTAATGTGAACTTCAATGAAAATGTGATATGTGTTTCACCTCAAGGATATAAACATGAACTGTTGATAGGTCTTTCACTAACTGTCATCACTTACTAACTTGCTGGAGAGTTCTGGATGTAGAGTTCCTTAGAAATCACAACCGTCTGAAATAGAAGCTACTAATCAAGTACGCTCTCTTTTCCTAGCCCATTCTTTTATTTCTTAAATCATTATCGGGCCCTTAAGGAGGGTTCTGCCCATTAGTCCACAGATCTTCCTGGACTACATACTCTCCATTGGGACATCCCCCTTCCTTGTGGCTTGAACCTCCCCAAAAATGCTATTGATTCCCAATCTGTAGCTGAAGCTACACTTGCCTCCTGGGCATCTCCTTTTGGATGGCCCGACTATACTGGCCAAATACAACTCCTCACCAAATAAGACTTAGTCCAAGTGCTCCGTCTGTCTGGTCACTGTTTGGCAATGGTAGATGTAGAAGCTCAGTGGAAACCATCAGTGGTAGGAAAGAGCTCTAGCCTCTAGCCTTCTTCAGGTTTTAGGACTAAACTAAGATGTACATAGAATGGTGAATAGCAGTGCCATTTGCTGAATGAGAAACTGATATTAAATGTTATGCCAAGGCAAGGATAAGAAAACCAGTAAAGAACAGAACATACGGCTTTCAAAAGGTTTAATTAGGCATTGAGCTTGAGGTTTTCATTATCTTCAAAAGCACTATCACTGATTTTCTTGGAAAATGAGATTTATTATCTCTGAATTAACTGGAATATATTAGGAGCTATGAATATTTTCTAATTCTCAACCTTGGAAATTTGTTTTTTCTTAAATTTTAGCAAAATCAGAAAATCAATTAGTTATTGTGATGCTTTTGATAGCATTAAAATTTTTTTTATTATGTTCAGTTAGTTTTTACAGCATTTTAATGCTAGTTTTTATTTAGTACATTCAAATTTTATTCCCATATATTTTTGCCTTCTTTTAATGATGAGGTATCCAGAAGACTGTCTTGCTGAATATATATTGTCATTAGTTCTATACATAGCAGCTTTGCTATATTGTTCTTCACAAAGAAAGAAAAGACCGAGGATTTAAAAAAGTTTTTTTCCCAGGAAAGATGAAAATTCATACTAGAAAGTTCCCAATGGAACATGCCAAAATTATCTGCAAGAAACATTGAATTCCCTATTTGATTAATTCCACAGAAGTGTCCCTTCCAAGTGAATACAAACATATTCAAAGAGTTACTGAGGACTTGGAAACAAGAGGAAAATAGATCTGATTCCCTTGAAAGATTTTAAAATGCGAGTTTTATTCACATTTACAGTGATCACGTGTTTATCTCTTAATAGTGAAATATGGTATATATTCCTTTAACTTTCATCACTTAGAATGGAAAATGCCATTTACATTATTAGTACTTATTTGGCGTTAGATGTATATAATAGCATCGGGGAGCAAGGGAACTCCCAGTCTACTTCCATTTTGTGAGACTTTTAGTATCTTATAAAATGAAAAAGCAACTGAAAGGATTACAAAACTGGTAATGTTTCAGCACTTTAAACACAATATTGCAATACCTATATCTCATTTATTTTATAAATATGTACATATGGCTATCAAAATATATATCAATAAATATAAATATTTATCTAAATAAGTATCACCATCCTAACCACATAATAGACCTTGCTCCCTAGAAAATTCTTACATAATTTCCGTATTTTATTACTTTTTTTTAAAGAAGAGAGTTACTTCTTATTTTGTCTTTTTTTTTTTCCCTTAAAGCAGGATTGGAGAGTTGGGTAGGGTGAGAACAGTCATTTCAACATTTCAAAACCTTGTGATTTTGTGTTTTATAGAGCTATACAGTGAGATGGTCAATGTGCATTGAATATCTCCTCTGTAATATTTGTACTCCCAGCCCTCCAGAAGTCTGGATTCTCTTAGTTTAACTCTTACTTTGGTAGTAGTGAACATAAGTTGAGGTAAGAGAACAAACTAAATGTTCACTTTCTTATTCTCGATTGGGGAAAATACACGGAGTAATGCAGCCCTCATTTTCATGAAGTCTCTTATTTACCCGTAGTTATGTGAACACATCCAAAGAGGTGTTATACCTGTGCAAGTGATACATATTCTACTGAAACCATGAAGTTTTTAGGGAACTAATAGAAAAGAGGATGAAGGGACGCCTGGGTGGCGCAGTTGGTTGGGCAACTGCCTTTGGCTCAGGTCATGATTCCGGCGTGATCGAGTCCCGCATCGGACTCCTTGCTCCGCAGGGAGCCTGCTCCTCTCTCTGCTTCTGCCTTCCTCTCTGCCTGCTTGTGTTCTCTCTCTGATGAAGAGCCAATGCATCAGGAGACCTTCCTGGGAAGACTTTAAGGAAGTTAAGTTGTTGGAACTCAGGAAGGAAAGAAGGGAGGGAGGGAGGATGGATCTTTTTTTTTTTTTTTTCCCAAATTTATTTTAATTTTTCAGTGTTACAAGATTGATTGTTCATGCACCACACCCAGTGCTCCATGCAGTACGTGCCCCTCTCGATACCCACCACCAGGATCACCCCCCCCACCCCCTCCCCTCCAAAACCCTCAGTCTGTTGCTCAGAGTCCACAGTCTTTCCTGGTTCATCACCCCC
>CM052802.1:56805699-56835382 GCA_028533885.1 Nasua narica
AGTGGAGGGGTGAGCCTGGTGGTGGGTATCGAGAGGGGCACGTACTGCATGGAGCACTGGGTGTGGTGCATGAACAATCAATCTTGTAACACTGAAAAATTAAAATAAACATATTTGGGGAGAAAAAAAAAGAAGAACTAGGTTAGAAATCAGAAGCTGTAGATTGTTGCAGCGGTTGCTTGAGCACTAACATATAACATCCACTGCTGTGGAAACCATTTAACCTTTTTGGCCCCTATGTTCCTTAACTATAAATGAGAACACCCAAGTATCAGCTGAGATGTAAGAATGGAAAAGTCATGGGTAAATCGGCTGTACGTATACTTGACTTGATGGAAAATGTGCAACTAGTTCCCATTTTGAAGAAGGAGGCTATTTTCTTTCCCCCTCAAACATTACTTTTTAAAAACTCAACAAACAATTTTTAAAAATAACTAAAGCCATAACTTCAGGCCATCAATCAAAAACAACCTAAAACAAGCATCATAGAATTGTGGTGGAATGTTTGATATTAGTCTCTAGGGACATATTTGCAAACCCAGTTTGTTGGAAGCTGAATGTCTTGTGTGGAGAGGTCAAATACGAATTCTCCTGAGAGCTGATGAACTACTCTCCCATGAAACAAAACAGCTGACTAGAGCTTTCCATCTGGTTAATTCGTTCTATGGATACTAACAAAGGAAATAAAAAATGCTTTGATGGTTTTCTTGGAGGGATTACATTCAGAATCATCTAGTTATAGCAGCTATTACTGAAATGATGGTAAATATATCATGGTAATATGTAACTATATTTTATCAAACATTATATTCTTTCTTTTAATTTTTTTATTTATTTAACAGAGAGAGAGAGAGATCACAAGTAGGCAGAGAGGCAGGCAGAGAGAGAGGAGGAAGCAGGCTCCCTGCTGAGCATAGAGCCCGATGCGGGGCTCGATCCCAGGACCTTGAGATCATGACCTGAGCCGAAGGCAGAGGCTTTAACCCACTGAGCCACCCAGGCACCCCTCAAACTTTATATTCTTTAAAAAATAAAAGAAAAATAAGTCTTATAAAATATGTAGGTTTAATACCATCCTCGATTTCTTTTTTCCTCACTGGGGTATAAGAAAATTGTCAAAACTAAAAAAATAGTCCTTTTAAGATGAACCTGGATTATCTAAATCTCTGTCTATTCAGATCCCAATTTTCTGTTTTTAAATTCATCGTGACCCTTGCTTCTGTAGTTTTGATCACAAAGGAACCACAAGGATTTCAGTGGTATAAGTTTTCTCTTCTACTTCCTGCAAAATTGCTGTTATTTCTGTAAAAGGTGTGTTGAAAGAGCAGATTTGTTCCTCGGTTGACTTAGGGTCTCCTCAAAGTCGCTTGAGCTTCTGATTAAGTGCAGGGTTTGGTGAACATAGGGGCAGCACTAAAAGAGATAATTTATCTAAAAGTATTTAGCACAGGGTGAGCACATGGTAGGGGCAGGGTGAATGTTTCTTGTATATGAAGTCCCCAGATCAACCCCAATTTCCTACAGAATCTATGAGAACACTGCACATCTAATATAAATAATAGAAAGTATTTCCCCTGCCTCTTCTCTATGCTTTTTTGGAAAATTCAACAAATACTCTATGGAACTCCTCAAGGGTAGTAATTTTATCAGTTTGTTTTGTTATGTTGGTCTTCCTTTCATTTGTAGATCACCTTTATCATACTCATTAACTACTTTCAGTAAGTAAACACTAGGAGCTGTTTTCTAACACTGAGGAGGGAGCTCCCTTGATTCTTCTATTTAACCCTGTTTCTATCCGCTTCCTCTTACATCTAATGACAACTACAACCTTATTTAGCAGGAAGTGGAACCGGCCATTGTAGAAACAAAGTCTACTGAGGAAGGACTGAATCTGGAATCTCGGCCATGTCTGTAACACACACTCATCAGCTGAGTTACCCCCACGGGGCCAGCTGTTTGAGCGCAGAAGATCACATGAAGAATATGCTACGGTCTGGAGAATGTACTTCATCAGAGAGAAAATACAATGTCTTTTGTACCTCTTTTTCTTTCCATTTTTGCGTTCAATATCATGGGTCAGAAAGAGATTGTGAATCGATCACTGTAAAGCCAAGATGGCTATTTTATTTTCCCTGGTGTTTTAAAATAAACTCTAATTTCCCTCCATAATTAGTGATGAGAAAGCTCAATCCTCACTCAATTAATTCATCTTAAGAAGATGACAAACATGTTCAATGTAAGCAGGTTAGGTTAATAACCACGGGTCCAGGCACTGTGCTGAGCGCTCCAATCTTCACAGAACAGTTGGTTCATCGGAACCCTATCAAATCTTGAAAAACTAAAAGCACATACTCCTTCTAATAGAGGAAAACCAAACAAAAAATACTTTCTATAATTTTCTTTTAAACAAATATGTTTTTAAATATAAGAAATAAACCATATCTATTCTGATAAGACAGTATTAGAAACTATCCAAGAAAATGAAGGGTGTTCTTTATTTGGAAGGTGGCCAATATAAAATGATAGATGTATTCTTTATATAGAGCCTATAAAGTAGTTTTTTAAATCCATGACTTACGTAAATGACAACTCCAGTTAAACAAATTAGTTAGGAAGAACTTTTAGCCATTCGACTAAGAGCAATAAATAAGATTTTGTGATCAATCACATAATTCTTTCCTGAGAATAAGCCAAGTCTAACCATACAATATATTGGCTTTCATATATCCTGACATTAATGTGCAATATAGCTTCTGTTGGTTTATGATCCTCAAATTCATAAAACACAATGCTGAAAGAGGTGTTCCTTTTTGAACCTTCTGAAATAAGGACAGCCTGTCAACAAGTTCTATTTCACCTTGGACTTAAAGCTGCAGACATTTCTGAGTTTTAAGGTATATAAAGGCACATTTATAAATTGTATTATGATGTTTAATGATTGCCTTTTGTGATTCTCTTAGATATTGTTCATATTCTACCTTGTATGATAAATGTTCTGGAGGTTTATTGTATTTCTTATAACCGTAATATAAATTCACTGAGAGCAACCACTGTGTCTTAGTCATTTCTGCACTCGATTTGAACTCTAGTGATGCCCCATACTTGCTGAGTGATCTTTCAAAATGTCTTGGATAAAACTTATGGTAATTGTTAAAGGGTTTCTTTGTTATTGAAAGTGATGATGGCTCAAGATCAGGAAAATAAGCTGTAACACCTTAGATTCCCCAGTGACTGGAGGTGCTCATCAAGCATCTTTTCCTTGATTTCTGGGGGGGGAGGCTCCAGATACTCTTTCTTTTCCTTGGAACTAATAGGCCAAATCAAAGGATAACAAGGGTCCTCGCTCTTTACAGGTCTACCAGCAGTTTTACAGATGATTGTAGGCATGGAGTAGGTATTTGCTGTCTTTTTGGATCTTTTTTGTTCTGTGTTCAAAATTAGTGGTTCCTGCAGCTTTTGGACTCTTACAGAGCCTATTGAGGGCTGGGAGGGGAGTGCTGGACCTTGGATGAGAGGAGCTCTGTCCAGCCCTTCGCAGAGCTGGAGAGAACAGAGTCCCATGCACTTCTGTGAAGCCCAGCGCCTGTTATTAAGGCCTGGTGTTAAGACATATGCACCCCTTGACATATGCATGACATTTCTAAGCTATTACCAAATTCTTTAATTAATTAATTAAAATTTTTTTTAAAGATTTTATTTATTTATTTATTAGGAAAGAGAGAGAGTGAGAGAGAGCAGGTCAGAGTGAGAAGCGGACTCCCCAGGGAGCTGGGAGCCGGATGTGGGACTCGATCCCGGGACTCCGGGATCATGATCCGAGCCGAAGGCAGTTGCTCAACCAACTGCGCCACCCAGGGGCCCCAATTAATTAAATTTTTTAAAAAGATTATTTATTTGAGAGAGAGTGAGACTGAGAGAGAGAGAGGGAGAGAAAGAGAGAGAGAAGAGAGAGGAGAGAGAGACAGGGGGAAGCAGACTTCCTACTGACCAGGGAGCCTGACACAGACCTTGATCCCAGGACCCTGAGATCATGACCTGAAACAAAGGCAGATACTTAACCGACTGAACCACCCAGGGACCCCTATCACCAAATTCTTAACTTTCAGTTGATTTTTGGGGACAGATAACAGTAACATTTTTTAAAACCACTCAGTTTTTAGCATCCTAATTTTTGGTATTTTGACAACACCAAATGACAACACTAAATGGCACTTTAGAGCAAATGAGATAATACGTATCAAAATATCTTAAAAACAATCATGCAAGTATATGCAACTATAAACATTGCTGAGGAGGAAAGTATATAGGAATTAGAATAATCATAGGTGGAAAATGACAAAATTTTAAGAATATTTACAATTTGTTATCCTAATAGTGTTGTAATATTTGATATTGATCAAAGCCAATCTTGGATTCTTAGCAACTAACATTTCATTTAAAAAAATACTTAGAGTCAGGGCACCAGGGTGACTCAGTCATTTAAGCGTCTGACTCTTGATTTCAGATTTCAGCTCAGGTCATGATCTCAGGGTCATGAAATTGAGGCTGCGTGGCCGGGCTCAGTTCTGGGCATGGAGCCTGCTTAGGATTCTCTTTCTCCCCCTCCCCTCTTTCCCCCTCCAAACTCCTCCCCCACTCATGCGCGAGCACATGCTCTCTCTCTCTTTTTCTCTCTCTCTCTCAAAAAAACAAAAAAAAATACCAAATAAACTTGGAGTCATTCTGGGAGAAATCACAAGACACAGTATGATGAATAGATAGGGAAGATTTACTTTTCACAATATAGTGAGATTTACTTTTCACTGTCTATATAGCCCTTTGTACTTTTTGAATTTTGTTCCAAAGGCATGCATCTATTTTAAAAATTAAATAAAATATTAACACAAATCAAAAGACTAAATATATTTTCACCCAACTCTCTTGTTCCTAATCGTAAGATATAAGGACTAGAAGAGATAGATAAGTTTCAACTCATTTTATGGATGTGGAAACTGAATTCTAAAGATAATATTCATAGTTACTTTCAGAAAAATTAGGAAAAATGGAATATATCTTCCAAATAAAATTTTGTAGGCACTTAATAGAAAATATCCACATTGCCAATCAAAATGATTTTTTTAAAATATCACCAGCTATTTTATTACCACATCTGTTATTTGCATGAATCTTAACAAGCTTCTTTTTAGATTAGATTACCACTTTATAATGAATGACCTATACAGGACCAGGTTGTTAAATAAACATTAAATAAACATTTCTTTAAGATCGGCCAAAATTGGTTGCCAGTTTAATGACCCACTTAAAGAATCTTACACTTACCACCATTTTGGTAATTTTTTGCAATTTCTTTCTCAGCTCTGCTCTATGTGACCTTGTATTCTCAAGGACAAAGAAAAAATTAACTTCCACCCTCCAATAAATTAATTGCACAAATAGTCTTTGCCGTAATAGTTTACTAAAAAAAAAAAAGAAAAAAGAAGAAAAAAAAAAAGAAAAAAGAAGAAAAAAAAAGTCGACCATTAGAGCTAGGAGGGGAAGGAGAGAGGAGGGGGAGCTCAGAAGAGAATTTTGGGAAACTCAGGAAAATGAATCCCCTTTGGATACAGTAAGATATTTAGAGATAAAGCCTCTTAGTCCTGCAGTCATTTTGATATTCTGTCTTCCCTATAAAAACATGCTTCTGATCCAATCCCATTTTAACAGAACCACTAAAGCTAGGAGCTGGGAGAGGCTTTTGAAATTCCCTAGTTTGTTCCCCTCATCTAACAAATGAGAGAAACTGAAGTTTGGGCCGGCACATTGTTTTTTAAAGCTGACAAAGTGGTTCCTGGAAAAACTTCCACCAGAGTTCAGATTTCCGGCTGCTAATGGAAGCCATTTCATATACAGATGGGCAAAAAGCTTATATGGAGTGACGGCTTTGGTTACTGATGTGATTTTTTTTTGTAAAGGTGAAGAAAATGAAACCTCTCTTTACTTGTATCTGACACTCCAGGTTTGATTTACTGACCAGGTAACAACTCACATGTGTAAGCAGAGAGGTTCATTCCATAGCTCAAGCCCAGCTGCCATTAGCTGTAGCAAACAAACTGATTATCCTCAAAAGCAAATACATGTCCCCTCCAACATTCAAGGCAATTCAATTTCTATTGGGTTTTTGTTTATTATAGCTATAATTGATTTACTCTGTAGTTGGGAATAAAAATCTGAAACCACATTCGATTTTATTTTCTGGATCCTCATCTAAAAAAAAAAAATGAGGAGTGATATGTGTGTACGTGTGGTTTGTATATTAGTGTGTATGTGAATACGTGTGGGTATGTGTGTTGTGTGGCGTGTGTGAAGGTGTTTGGGTTGGGATGGGGGATGGGTGGTGGAAGTTGATGTTAACTAATGTTGCTAGTATTTCTGCCTGAAGCAAAATAATCTTCTTCCTACAAGAATGTGATTTAAAAAGACACAAGGCAGAACTATATCCTGTACTCTGGTGATATCACTAATCAATAATTTCAAATTACTCTCTTGACAGTTTAAAATTTGTTGGTGATGGAGGGGATAACCATTTGAGCAGTCGTATGGTAATATTTAAAACCAACTTTAATTTAATTTTTATCTGTTCCCAGTCTTAGAGATTTAGATAAAGTTGGTTCTCGGCATCTGTCAAAGGAAAATGACCATAGTCAAAATGAGCACAGTCTCACTGGGCAGCTGTGACTTACACCTATACGATGTGTTGATCTCAGGTTGCTCATGCTAATTTTGGAGAGAAAGTAAATGGGAAAATCTATTATCATTCCCTTGGAAACCAAATTTTCATAGTGTTAGCTGACAAATATTGGCTATGATTTAGCATTATTTTCATTTTCACCCAAAGCCTCACTTAGTGTGTGAATTTTTTGAGGCACGTCAATGTGTCACACACACAGGGGCAGAGACCTCTCCTGCCTGGTTCAGGGCTGTGTCCCTGGTATCTAAAACAGAGCTTGGCTCAAATATGTGTTGAATGAATGCGAGAACAAAGAAGTCAGATGTTTGGCCATGGAATCTTAAAGCTTTAGAGCCAAAGAGCCACTTTCCTCCCGTTTTATAAATAGAGGCCAACCCAGAGTCTTTGGATGACTTGTGTTTGAATCATGCTACTTTCTGTGACCTTCGTAATCAAAGCTTTTTAGCATAGCATTCCAGACCTTTCATAATCTGGCTTTTTCACTTTCAAACCCAACAATATCCAACAGCTCTCTGAACACAGTGTACTTTAGGTCTGTGAGTTTCACAAAGAGCTCTGGAGTGCCAACTTGGGCCATCCATGGTGCTTGGCAGTGAAGGTAAAACGGGTCTTCCCTGTGAAAAGCTTCCATCCTGGTGTGGGAGAGAGACTCAGAAAATTTCTTTACTCTGACCCTTCCACCAGATGAGGAACCTGACTCTTAAGTTCTCACGGCTCTTGGTACTCCTCACATACAGTTGGCCTTAGCTCTAGTTCATCATCTTTCCTGCTCAACAGTAAACTTCAGGCGGGACAGATGCTCTGTTCCCACCAGACGCCTGGTGTCTAGCATCACACCAGCATATGCTGAGTACTCAGTAAATATTGCAGATGGAAGGAATGAGGGCAGAAAGGAGAGATGACATGCAGAAATACTTGGACAAATGCATGGGGTGCTCTGGAAATTTCAGGCAATTTCTAGAAAACTTCAAGAAAAGCTTCTTCTAGAGCTGTGTTGTGAAGGTTGAGAAAGGCTAGTCTCTGGAAAAGGTGAAGGAAGGTTCTTAGGCAGTGGGGAGTCCACAGGGCTGTGGGAGTGATGAGGGATCATGCTGAGGGGTGTGGACGACAAGCCATGGGGCACTATGAGAGCAGCTTGAAGGACCACAGCTGGAGGTCAGGGTTTCGACTATAGTTGGACAAGAAAAAAGTCACTTAGAAACTAAACACTTTTGCACGTCAGAGCTTTAAAAACTCAGCTATACGTTGCTATGAATATATTTAGTCTACTGTTTTGCTCTTGGTCAACTGAAGACCACGCTTTGTAAAAGGAGGTCTGTGACATACACTTTTTTTTTTTTTTAAGATTTTATTGTATTTACTTGACAGAGAGAGAGAGAGAGAGAGAGACAGCCAAGAGAGGGAACACAAGTAGGGGGAGTGCTGACTTGGCATTTCTGCAAGTCACCTTGATGACTTAAATTTATAAGCAGCCGGGAATGCTTTTTTGAATTAAAAATCATGAGAGAAAAAAAGTCATATGAGAGCTCTGATTTCCTCAGGTTTCTCTACTTGTCATTTAAAGGACTTTCTATTTTGAAATTATATGGATAAAACCTCCTCCTGGTTCTCTGGGCTCTCTGATTCTGTTACACTTGAGGAGTGACTTAACTGATGAGTTACTGGGCAAAAGGGCCTCTCCAGGGTAACTCACTCTTTCCCCATCACTCCGTGGAAATTGCCAGGGCACAGACTTACATTCTGCTTCCCTCTTAAGAGATAGCCCGTGGCAGCCGCTCAGTTCTGCCCCACAAAGGACACTGCCACTGCGGGAGCCCATGGGGTCTTCCTGCCCTGGCCTGGGAGGGGCAATCTTTGGAAGAAAACCTTTTCCAATTCAGTTTTAATAATAATAAAATTGATAATAAGTTGATTCACACGTGACACCTGTGTCTACTTCTCAATTGTCTTAGAACTCAAAAGGTAGAGATACAGGATTAAGTGGAATTTTCAAATCCATGCATATGTTGCAATAACGGTGGTTTTATTCTTCAATCTATTTGTTGTACTGTGTGTATGTGTATGTGGG
Organism: Nasua narica; assembly: GCA_028533885.1. Lineage (NCBI taxonomy): Eukaryota > Metazoa > Chordata > Mammalia > Carnivora > Procyonidae > Nasua > Nasua narica. The sequence goes on from CM052802.1 coordinate 56,814,495, forward strand.
GAAAGAGGAGGAGAGAGATAGTAATACATATACCAGCTTTTATTAACCAGGATGTTGAAAATTGGGATTTTTCTGGTTATGCTCACTTTGTAGTTTAAAACTTAAAAATGAAATGAAGGAATGATTAACATGATTTCTATGCTCTTGGCTCAGTCAAAAAACAAACAAAATGATAAATATTCTAATTACCTTGATCAGAATAACTATTTTTAAAAAAATATTTAGGTTATTTATTTGACAGAGAGCAGGAGAGAGAGTGAGACAAAGCACAAACAGTGGAAGCAGCAGAGAGAGAGGGAGAAGCAGGATCCCCACCGAGCTGGGAGCCCAATGCGGGACTCGATTCCAGGACTCCAGGATGACCTGAGCCAAAGGCAGACTATTAATGACTGAGTCACCCAGGTGCCCCTGATCAGAATAACTGTTAATTTTTACTTTTAGTGTTTGGTGTGACTTAACTATTTTCTCTTTCGGTTATAGTTTATAAAGTTTTTGGATTTCAAGTATCAGTTTCCCAGATGCAATTTTGGCAATGGCATACATTTATTTCTATTAATCATTTTTTTTCAGATCATTTGGGGTTTAATTGAATAACATCATAAGTGAAATACCAATTGTATTTTAATAAATGATTTATGGTTGGGGCGCCTGGGTGGCTCAGTTGGTTAAGCATCTGTTTTCAGCTCAGGACTTGTGTCATGATCTCAGGGTCCTGGGATGGAGGAACCCCTGTGGGTTGTGGTTGGGGCTCTCTGCTCAGCCAGGGGCTGGGGGGGATGGGGGGTGGAGAGGGACATGCTTGCTTCTCCCTCTCCTTCTACGCCTCCCCCCACCCTTCTGTACTCTGTCTCTCAAATAAATGAATAAAGTCTTTTAAAAAATGATTTATGATTCATGTATATTATCTGAAACAGTGATTTTTAAGCATTTTAGTTTAAGAATTTGTTTAGTATCTAATGAAAGCTATTTACCTCTTCTTAAGAATATGCATGTGTTCACAGAAGCTTCTCAAACCTGGTAAAGCCAAGGTTCTTGGAACCAGGCTTCAGATTAGAGGTTGTCTTCTCAAGCTCAAGCACCACAATCTAGCCACTGCCTATGTTTGTATGGCCTGAGACCTCAACATAGCTTTTACATTTTTAAATGATGAAAGAAAAAAAAACCATACAGTCTATGGTTGTTTTATTTTTTAAGATTTTATTTTTTTATATATTTTTTAAAATTTATTTATTTGACACAGAGAGAGAGATCACAAGTAGGCTGAGAGGCAGGCAGAGAGAGAGGGGAACCAGGCTCCCTGCTGAGCAGAGAGCCTGATGCGGGGCTCGATCCCAGGACCCTGAGACCATGACCTGAGCTGAAGGCAGAGGTTTTAACCCACTGAGCCACCCAGGCGCCCCAAGATTTTATTTTTATTTTAAGTAATCTCCATATTTTTTTGTCTGGCTCTTTACAAATAATGTTTACTGATCCCTGATGTAAACTTTCAAAGTATATTTTGTGTTTTTTAGTTCTATTTTGTTGACTGCTAAATTATGCTTAAGTTTAGGATTTGAAAAGGACTTCTACAGGCTGCTTAGAAGAATATGAAATTATTTACTAAATGACTTTAAAATAATACTAGAAGTCATTAATATGGTTTTTGGAAAAGTATTTATGTATTTATTTATAAAGATTTTATTTATTTATTTATTTATTTGACAGATAGATCCCAAGTAGGCTGAGAGGCAGGCAGAGAGGGGAACCAGGCTCCCTGCTGAGCAGAGAGCCCAATGCGGGGCTCCATCCCAGGACCCTGAGATCATGACCTGAGCCAAAGGCAGAGGCTTTAAGCCACTGAGCCACCCAGGCGCCCCCTGGAAAAGTATTTAATAACATGGCAAAATGGTTCTGATTTTGTTAAGTAAAAAAAGAGTATGAAGTAAATAACCAGTGTGAGCTCAACCCCATAAGTACTATTAAAGAGTAGAAAACAAGTTTAGAAGAAAATACACTCACATGTTAGGCCTCTTGATTGAAGTTATGGATTTTTTAAAACATTTTTACTGGTCAGTACTCTATAGAAATTGTACACTGTATCACTTTCATAATAAGAAAAATAAGATATTCAACAAAGTAAGAGTACAGTTGTTTAAAAAAAACTCAAAGATCAGAATCTTCTGTGATAGTATAACTCTAAAAATGTTCAAGAGAACAGATTAATAGAGTGAATGTAATTATAGGGCCAGAAATCATTTTTAAAAATTAAATCTTACTTCATTTAGATAGCATGACAGGTTGGTGTCAGATGTTTTTTTCTCCCTCCTTGCAAATTACACCCATGAATCTGCTAAGGAAGTGCTGATCTTTATGTTAAGACACAATTTTCCACAAAATCGAAGCACTGTTAGTTCTATACTGAGAGGCATTTGGTCAAAATGTATGATAGACCATTCTTTGTTCAAAGGAGACTAGGAAATGGTCATCATCATAATGCAGAGATTCACACTCTAAAGGAAACTGAATAATTTGACCTGTTTTTCTGTAGGTGCTATACTGGCTTGGTCAGCTTGATGAATGAATGAGTGAATATATGAATGAATGAATTACTCTTATGTATGACTTTTGGCTCTGTAAAAAAAATAAAGTTTGGTATCCTGATCAGGACAACTATTAATATTCTTTTAAAACATGCTAGGAGTTACATGATCATGTTAATTAAATTCTTATGAACAGTTGTAAGGAAAAGGAATCATTAAAGAGAACAGGATCAAGCTGGGAGACAGGAATCCCAAAAGCCTATTCCCCACCATCTTCAGCGCTATAACTGTGATTAAACTGCAAAAAACTCATAAAGTGTATTCTTAAATAACATGAGGGGAGAATCTGATACATCATAGTGATCTACTGAAAACTAAAACTCAGGAAAATGAATGGAAAGGGTCCATTTGGTGAATGGCAAAATGAACAAGCAAAGGAATAGCTCAAATCTTTGCTAGTAGCAACAAAATTGTAACAGAAGAAGTTGAGAAGAAATAAAAATAAAAAATTACTATTACTTTAATACAAAATTCTACTAAATAGGTGTTTTTATTCCATCTTTAAGGCAGGGAGGCAAACTCATCTGCCCGAGTTCACAGGGGACTCAACATGGACCAGACTTCAAAGTCTTGACTCTCTTCTCTGTATCATACTATCACCATTTCATTGCCTTATTAACCTTGTTTATTTATTTTCTGAATTTGAAACTTTTTCCTCCTTTCCAGTATGTTAACAGTCCAACCCAGAGCAGCATTTGGAGGGTTACATCCAATATTTCCCTTTTCTCAAACCAGATCTTAAAGCTCTCTCTTCCTTCTCTCCATTTCTCTTTTTACAAGTCTTTGGAAATGTGTCTATAAAATGTACTCATTCTTTACTGATTTACTGATTACTCATTCTTTACTCTTTTGCAACCTGCAAAAAAGTGTGTGAGATACTAGAAAGTCAGCAATAATCACCACAGTCCTTTACTCTAGTGGGACAGATAGTCTCATACGAGGAGATAATGTGAGACTGGAGGGCACATCGATAATGTGAGAATACTCAGATTATGAAGTATATGTAGTAGTATGAAATATGGACCTGGGTGGAAGGTGGTCTGTAAATACTTCCTGGAAGATGTATCATCTGAGCTGAGATCTAAAAGATGAGGGGGACCAAGTTGAGTTAGATCTGTGTGCAGAGGGCTCTGCCAAAAAGTGCCTATGGGAACTTGACAGAAAAGAGGCATTTGCTCTCTTCTTAATTTGCTAAAGGTCATTCGGTATAAGTGAGCAGTTGTGTGTGTGTGTGTGTGTGTGTGTGTGTGTGTGTGTGTGTGTAGATCATTGCCATAGTAAAAATTGGTTTGGAGAAGAATGGAGAGGCTAAGTTACTGAGGGTCTTGACTAATGATAGTAAGTAGCACTTAAAACTTACTCTTTGCTAGGCACTGTAGCAAGTAATTTTAATACAACATGTGTATTCCTCATTATGAATCCAAGAAAAAGGTATATCATCATGATCTCCATTTTATATATAAGGAAAAGGAGATGCACAGAGGCTAAGTGACTTCTTCAAGTTCTCAGACCAAGTGAGTGACACACCTGGGACTTGAGCTCCAGTCAGTCTAGCATGAGAAACATGGTCCTTGGGTGAGAATCATCAGCTTCATCTGGAAATCTTGTTAGACATGTAAAAATTCAGGCATCAACCCTGACCTACAGAAGCAGAATCTGCATTTTAAGAAAGACCAGGTCCTACCCGAGCACCTTAATGTTTGAAGAGATCTTTTGTAATCCCCTAGACTCTGTTGTTTCTCTTTAACCTTGAGAAGGAATCTGGACATTATCTTAAGGCCAGTGGAGTGTTAGGGAAAACTTCAAAGGAAGAGGTTGGGAAAATTAAATGTGTTTTTAGACCAGTTGTTTTAGGTCAGTTGTTCTGGCTTCAATATGGTGAATGTGGTAGAAGAAGACAATTCTGGAGGCAGGGAGACCTGTGAAAGGGCTACTGTTCACCGAGTAAAAGAAGATGGCAGCCTGAAATAGGGTGCTGGTAGTGTCAGAGGAGAGGCATAGGTGAATGTACAAGGCAGCCTAGCCAGAACTTGGAGATTCTTTGAGTCTCCAAAAAATATGTGAATTGAGGGAGGGAGGAGTTCCCCCCAATTTCTGGCTTGAGCAACTGAACTGGCTTCATCATGGTGTCATTTACCTTCTAAGAGTATACTTTAGGGAAGTAGGGTGGGTGCAGGAAAGGGAAATGATTAATTTACTTTTAGATTAAATAATGAGATTTGAGACTTTGGGGCAGCCAAGTAGAGTTGTTTAGCCAGGACCAAAGAGAGCGCTAGAAACCACATAAATGGCAGGAAACCATATAAATTACTTGGGCATGTTGGAAGGGTCTTAGTGCAAGTCCTCGTTGTCCCTGATGTCCCTCCCTCCTTCCCCATTTTACTCACCAGGGCCCAAGCCTGCTCTACTCAGTTCTGTTTTCAGCAGACAGTTGAACACATAGGTCTATAGCTCAGAAAAGATATCTCAGATGTAGATTTTTTTGATTTGTTAGCCTATAGAACAAATGATAACTGAAGCAGTGAAATTGCCCAGAAAGAGAAAAGGAGCCCAGGATACAGGGGAGAAGAAGGAGAACCTGCAAAAACAGACTGAGAAGAGTGGTCTTAGTGGGAGAGAACCATGGGTTTGGTGTCATGGAAGACCTGGGTAAAGAGTGTCTCAACGGGGAAAGTGGAGAAGAGGGTTAAATTGATTTGAGACACTGACTAGATTATGAGAAATGTCTGCTGGATTTAACAATACGCTAGTGATGAATTGAGACACCGGGGAAAACTGGTGAGGACGAAACCGGGGAAAACTGGTGAGGACGAAAACCAGACTGCAATAGAGAAGCGGGATTCAGGAAGTAGAGATTAATAGAGTGCAGACAAATTTTCTGGAGATTGATCTATGAAGCTGAGGGAGAGAGAACTGTAGGAGCTCAGTAATGAAGGTGAGGCATTTTAAGATGGGAAATTTGATCATGTTTAAGTGCTGACGGAAGGAGCCAATAAAGAAGGGAAGGTCGAAGACAGTGAGTCCTGAAGAGTAAGGTATGCCCCGTTAGGGCATTGGTTTGGATCTTCCCTTTTAGGTTCCAATGTACCGATAGGTAGGTATGGAGATCTAGGAGGATGGCCAGAGAAAAAGGAAGACCTCTCTGCAGTCATCTATTGCACATTCTGGGGTTTTCAGTGGGTTAATCCTATCCCTCTTCCATCTTAAGCCTTGTTCTCCACAAAAGGAATGTTCTGCTACTTGAATACTTCGCTTTTATTTTCATGACCCACTGTCCAGGACAAGTATGGCCATGAATTAACTAAGCACTTGCTTTAAAAATTGACCCTTAAACTAAAATCCTTGCCTTAGCTTTACCTGTCTTCATTGGACAGTTTAGAGAGACAGTTTAGGTATTCTTCTACCCTAAGCCTTTTGAAGATTTGGTGAACCCACTGGCACCAAGGTATGCCTAAAGCTGAGGTTTCTGGCTTCACAGAAAACAGTGGTTCATAATCAGGACCCCCAAGAATACTCCAGGAAAGATTTCAGGAGTCTATCAACCCCAGAAATGTCATTGAAAAATCTATTTGCAACAGGCTTTTTTTTTTTTTTTTTTCTTTTTCAGAAGAGGGCCCATTGGTTTTGTCAGATTCTTAAGGGCATCTGTGGAGACAGATAAATACCTAAGCTGAGCATTTCCAGGGGATCAAAAGGTAACCAAGAAAAATGATGACAATTGCAGAGGACAAAGACAATTATAAGAATACAGAAATACAAGTTTGATGAACTGACATCTGACTCGGAACTTCCTATGTGAACCCAAGGACTTGGTTTTCAGTTCTAAAGAAATCATGTTTCCTAGATTGAAAACATAAAAAACAAATCAGAGCCTTTCCAACGTGTTCTAGATGAACATTTACTTTCAATATTACAGTAGAAAGTTAGTAGGCTTGCCTAAGGATCCCAAATTAATCCACCTTTATTCAAAATGTCGTTGGCAAGTATAATAAAAATAAGAGGTGAACCTGTCAGTGAGGTGATGTGATATTAAAACGCAAATACGCTCCTCTTGCTTAGGCAGAACAGGCTCGGAATTGGCAACCAATGATAACGTGTGGGAATAAATAGAGCAAGTGTGGAAAAGACATCGGAGTTTACCTTCCCCATCAAATGATTTGGATTATGGCTTCAGGCATTTATCATAACAAATATGTTAAGAAATACCTTGTATGAAACATTTTCGCAGTGTTTGTGTTAAATATTCATCTAAAGCCTTCACTAATGAATATGCTAGAATTTATACACGACGATATTATGGATGTGAAATGACGGCTAAAATGACTTGAGGATTTTCTTACATTTTATTTATCAGGATTACACATTTTATTAATGATTCTTTTTAGTTTCCACCTTTTTGAAACCCAAACTGACAGCTGAGGGGTTGCATTGGGTTTTCAAATGGCTGACAGACACCAAAGGGAGTCTGACTACGCTGGTGAGAAAGTGAAAACACATATGGGGTGCATGCTTTTTGTTGCGGTAATGCTGTTTGCTTCAGGAAGCAATACTTTCGATTCCTGTACTCGATTATATATTTGTATGAGCCAGACACACAGATATTTCAGTTCAATCTTCGAAAACCTCCCACATTAGGAATGGCCTTTAAGCCTGTGTCTGGAAAGTAGGCAGATTTTTCTTGAAAATAGCAGGAAATTCACTAACTTACTTAAACTCTGTAAATGACTTTGAGTTGTGCTCTGGATGTATAAACCCAGCCATAAAATAACCACACTAATAAAGTTAGTCATTCAAATGAATTAAGCCAAATAAATCCCCAGAATCCTGCCACCCCCTTTTTACGGCAACGAAGCTATACCCCCGCGTACAGACCATTTTCACAACAAAGGCGACAACTCTGAAGAGTTATTTGACCACTATGTAACCTCCGCATGCATATTATTGAAATGAGAACTCTGAAAAGCTCATCTTATAAAATTCGATAACTGTTGGCTCAACTGGCTGTCAAAGAGTTTCTAAGAAACTTCAAGATATGCACTTACTTGCCAAGTAAAAATTTTCTCATAAGCAGTCACTAGAAAGTTTATAAGAATCTCTCATACTTAAAAAAAAGTTAAAGCTGAAATACCACATAAAAAAACCACAAAGGAAACATTATGGAAAAGAAAACAAAACTTACTTTTTCCCAAAGCTTCCTTTTCCTGTGATTTAAAGAGTATCAAAGGAGAATATATGATGATGATTTTTTTCCTCCAGCATATTCAAATGCCAACTCCCAAAGGAACAGAATGGACCACCAGAGATATCTGAGGGTCCCTCCCAACTGCAGCTTTTTCAGCTTTGTAGAAGGAAATAGGAGGGTGAGTGGGTTTCCTCCAAGTCTTGTGATGTGCACGTAGTTGACTCCTACTGGGCTGAGAAAGCACTCCCTGTCAATTTTTACTTCAAATTGTGAGTAACAGATTCTCTGCAGGATATCCTTAAAGGGAAATCCTGCCAAAATTAGTATTTGGAATATCTGGATAAGCCCCCAAAAGTTTAAAATACAAGTGTATATACAGACAACTCACATACATACTCAAGAAATTTCCACTGCCTAGGCTCAATTAAGGGCATATTTGAATTTTTAAAAATTTCTAAAAGAATGATGGATTTTCTTTTTCCTTAATTTTTTTTTAAATTTTCTTTTGTTTTCTGATGACTCTCTGAACCTGTCTTTTAGGTTAGAAATGGTTGTATTACAGACTTTTTCTGTTGAACTATCTGGAAAGAGATGAGGGCCCATGTTCTTACCTGCAGAATTTTTGGTTACTTGAGAGAAAAACCCTGAGTTGTGGCCTCTATCACTGCCTTCTTAGGAAATTTGAGAGCTTTGAGCCCTGGATTTGACTAGAATAACTGCAGGTTGTTACCTGCTTCCTGAACCTCACTGTGGACTCACCATTCCCTGCTTTTGCTTATTGCCCTATGAGCTGGCAACAATTGTTATGTCACGGCATGGCTGTGTGACTTCATTTAAACAGAGACTTGTCTGGTCTTTTGAAATCTTTGATTAAAAAATGAGGAAAAGTGGATTGGGATGCCTGAGTGGCTCAGTCGGTTAAGTGTCTGCCTTTGGCTCAGGTCATGACCCCAGGACCCTGGAATGGAGTCCCGCATCCGGATCCTTGCTCAGAGGGGAGCCTGCTTCTCCCTCCGCCTGCTTGTGTGCGTGTGCAGGCTCTTTCTCCCTCTCTCTGGGACAAATAAATAAATCTTAAAAAAAAAAGTGGATAGAAATTTTGAGAGTTGGATCTAAAGAAATGTTTGAATGTTGAACTAATCCAGAACAGGAATTCTCCATGGGTCAATTTGATCCATAAAGCCAATGACGTTTGCTCCTAGAATTCTACTTGAGGCTGTTTCTTCGTTTTATAAGGTGGGGTAAGAGGAGAAATGTTCTGCCTTCACCCCATTTATTCCCATTGTTCTAAGTGCTAAAGGAATTATATACTAATATTTTCTGGGATCAAATTCAGGTAGATACAATAAAAAAACTTGAGTTAGGGAAATGCAAAGCCAGTCAAGTGTGTGCATTGCTATTCACCTGAATTTAATGATTAAGATATGAAAATGAAAACGTGAGCAGCGACAACAAATCGACTCAGTAAAGGACACAAGCACATTCAACTAGTAATAGATTTTAACCCTCATGACACTACTGCTAGCCAGGAATTATTTTTATCCTTTTCTGGGTGAGGAAGTGGAGTCTTGGAGATATAAAATTGCCAATGTTCCCATCTAATTATGGGGCCATCATCCTCTTTGTTTACTTCTATGCTTCCTGAGAGGGTGATCTACATTCACTGATAGAACTTCTGATCCTCTTGCTTCCTCCTCAGACAGTTGCAACAAATCTTCCCTTTGAACCACTCTGCCAAAAAAGCTTCATTAAGTTCGTAAAAGGTCTTAATGAGCACTTTAAAGGGTGCTGTCTTTAACCTTACCTGAAATTTCTCCTCTCTGACCATGTCTATTTCTTTCTGAAATTTGCCCTTTGTTTCCCTAAGTTACGCGCTGCTGATTTCCTCCTTGTTCTTACCACCCTCAGCGTCCTCTCCCTTTATTCATCTCACCCTTCCCTAGAGCTTCCTCCTCGGGTCAGCAGGCTTCTCTGTACACTTTCCATGGCACTCCTGATGGAAACCATTAGGGATTATGTGACTCCCAAACCTGTATTCTCGATTGTTTTCGCTCTCTAAGGTGCCAGACCTGTCTCCTGTTGGCTGTTGGCTGTCTTTGTCTACAGGTCCCCAGGCACTTCAAACTGAAAAGTCCCTAAGAAATCGCCTCATCTTCTCTCCACTCCAAACCTGCTAGTCTGCTAGAGTTCCTCCTCAGGGCATGACACAATCATCCAAGCCGTCATCTTAGACTGTCCTCCCTTATTCTCCACCAGCCCCATCATTTATCCCCACCCCCAACTTTTGCTGGTTTTGCTACTTTGTTAAATCTCTCCCTCAAGTTTGTCATCATTCCTGCATTCTGGTCCTCACATTTCTCACTTGGATTACTGTATCAATCTTAGAACGGTTGGTATCCCCTCCTGTCATTTCTCTACATCACTGTAAAACAGTATTTTAAAATATCAGTGTATCAAATTATAAAATACATGCTTCTTGCAGAAAACCTACACTAAGAATTGAAAAAAAAAAATTTAAAATGACTTTCAGTCTAAGAGACAGTCACAACCCAAATCTCTTTAGAATATTTTGTATGCATGCATAGAACTATACAAGGAAATGTTTATGTGAATGTACTTATGCAAATGCGTACACAGTATATTTAATTAGAAAGCCAAGACCACATTATATATAGTTCTGCATCCTTTTCTACTTAATATACTGTGAATGATTTTCCAAATCAAAGATTTTTAAAGTGGTTATGAAAAAAGGCTGCAATATAACGCAACACCAGAAATATATTATGGAATAGTGCACTTCTCTCTCTCTGATTTGTTTTCTTCAACACCAAAACTTACCCTGAGCATTTATAACGTATGAACCACAAGAACGTAGATTTCAATAAGAAATGGGGAAGGAGGAAAATATAGAACACTCATTTTAAGTTCATTTATGTTCATTGGATACTATATAAACGACTGTGTATTCTATACTCTCTATGTGTCCTGCCTCCAAGCAATTATCCAATCTATAGGTCTATGTGATAGAGTTTAGTTAGAGGTACATTTTAGGTGAGTAGACAGGCTCAGTAGGAAAGCAATTTGATCAAGGGCTTTTCCTTCTTCGCATTGAATGACAAGACACCTGAGAAAACCCTTGGGAACTTTGTCTTAGCTTGACTAGTCAGAGAAAGGTGTTTTTTTGTTTGTTTTGTTTTGATTTTGGTGGACTGTCATCTGAATAAGCAAGAGTATTTCAGAGCCAAGAAGACCACCTCCTTTCTGTGTAGGACAGGTTGTCCATGCTCCTCTTTGACTACAGGCTGGGAAAGACTCCTCCTACATATTAAGTCCCCATTTTACTTTTCAGATAGGAGAGACACTGATTTCACAAATACCATATTTTAAGGAATTTTGGTAAGTTGTCAAACTGCCTTTCAGAATGAGTGGTCTTTCTAAAAGACAAATCTAATTACCTTACTTTCCTGGTTAACTTAATCTCAAAAAGGTTCCCCTTATTTTCAGGAAAATGGCTAAACTTTTTTGCTTAGTGTACATATAAGGAATTTCAGGATCTGTCTCTGGTCTCTTCAGCTTCATCTTACCCTACTTCCCCAGACAATTTTTCATATTTCTCATACTTAGGGTTTCCCAAACGTCTATTTCATATTAGTTCAGTCTTAGTACTTCCAGATCTCTCCCAGAAACGCCTGCCTGCTTTCCTTTCCCCTATTTTCCCGAGGCTAGTCCTACTTTTCTTTCAGGACTCTGTTCAAATCTAGTCTGTTTAGTTCCCTCCCGAGGTGCAAGACAATGGACTTTCATTTCTTCCCCACAGCATCCTCTGCTTACTTCTCTCAAAACGCTATATTGAACTAGTTGCTGATTCTTGCCATCTCCTTGGAAACAGGTGTATTTTCAGGATGTACATTGGTACTTCTAGTACTTAGCAGTCATACCTGTATCCAGGATTGTTGAGCCAAGGATTTAAATTCACCATGTCTCCCCTTTCTTCTATCACACAACATAATCCCTTCCTTCCTGCTCTTTAAACACAGATCAAGGTTAAGTCTTACTACTAATCAATGAAGGGAAATAGAGGTACAAATAGAGGCAAGGTTGGTAGAACAAATAAAACACAATACTGGGAACTTATAAAAATTTAATACATGTCCAAAGTAATTATTCCCTCTTGTTTGGTGATGTAAATGAAATAAACACTGTGTTTCTGAAAACCTGAAAGTCAAGGTTTCTTTTTTCGATGGTTTGGAATAAGTTCTCTCTTGGGTTCTATTTATTTTTTTAGTGTGGTCTTCAAGGTAGAACAACTTGTGTGACTCCTTAGGCCATTTTAATGGCCACTTTAATAGTGGTCCCAGATTTCTGTGGAAAATATATATCCCAGAGAGTTCATCTATGTGTTTGTTTCATCTCCCATATACACTGGGATAAAGGCTTCATTGGTATTAGTCAAAGGAAGCAAACCTTCCATTGACTCCACCCTCTACCCAACTCACATGTTAGTCCTTGATAGAAATAAAGTCCCATTTGGCCCTGGGTTGAGTAGCATTTCTGGGGGAGAATGAACTGTTCCTCTTCAATCTATAGGCTGCACTACCACTGTTGCACTTTGACCTCATCCTTGGTGCTTTATGGTCTAAAATATATTCTCTAAAGAGTTCAAGATGGTTCTATATTCAGGTTAAGCAACTTCACTTATTATTCTGATTCAGTATTAATGCCTTTTCTGAAAATTCACTGTGATTTTGATAAGATATGCCACTGTTCATTGAATTCTTCTGATGACCAGAAGTGGGTTTCCCTCAACTCTTCAGAAACACATGGTCTGGAGACAGAAACATGAACACATTATTCAAATATCTCTGTTGTATCTGCAACAGTAGGAAGTAGCAGATATGAGAGTACAGCTGCATTTTTCTGAAATTCAGCTAACTCAAAATGATTTACTAAGGTGAAATGGTTCATGAATGGTAAACATTCAAGGAATGAGATACTGAGGACTATGGAACTATTTTTGCATAAGAAAAATTTAACAAAAACTTTGAAAAATGTTCAAAATCAATTTTAAAATATAAATACATTACATATAACACACACACAATGCATTCTAGTAATTAATGAAAGCTTCAAAGTACCATTAAATTTAATAGAAACCTTTATTTTTAATAATTCTTAAATCTGCCCACCAAGATCATAGTAGATAGCCATTTAAGAATTTTTATTTATTGAAATTAGAATTTTACATACAAAATCAGCTAGATAACTTTATTTTCAAAAACAATAAAAACTCTTCTATTTACTGTGGAAAAATATGAATCATTTTGATAAATGAAAAAAAATGAATGTGAACAAGACAGGATGGCTTTCTTTTTATTTGTTTGGTTGTCTCTCCTATTTTTATTCCTAAAATTAAGAAAGTTAGAATGACTTTATTTGCTTCATTGTCTATGATCTAGTTTGACACAAATGTGGATTACTTTGGTATCTGCTGAAACATAAATGAGATGGTTCTTTAAGACTGAATAAAACGTTAGGCTGGGTGTTCAATATTTTGAAAACTGAATAAACAAAACGAGTTTGTGGTCATAGAGGATTTGTCATTTTTCTTCCTTTGCCCATATGAAAATACATTAATGGAAAATTACCAATGGAAAAACATTTTTAAATTTATGTTACATTCCTATCAACTTTAATAGTAATGCTCAATTAGCAATTATATCAATTTCTTTCACTCAGTATTAATACTTTGGAATTAGAGGTAGACTGGTATGTGTATTCAAACATTTTAAAACACGTGCCATATTAAGAATTATATAAAATAGTACTTTTTTGATACTTGAGATTTAACTATTCAAAATAAATTTTTTTGATATATAATAAATTGTTGCTTAAAATTCATTTGCTTTTGAAAACAAGAATACCTATTTTCTTACAAGGATTTTCATTTTTGGAAAAAAGTAAAGTTCTAATGACTTCAGTGCACTTGTGGATCCTCCCGTAACAAAGAATTAGGTGCCAGAGTGGCTACTCATACAAAAAAAAAAAAAACAAAAAACAAAACTTAGAAATGCAAACTGGGTTAAAGAAAAATACTTGTATTACATTTTTAGTTACTCTAATGTTAAAATGTGACTTATACCTCTTAAAAAGTAACTTTTATTTTTTCTCTCACTTGTTAGCATCTTGTGTTAGAACATACCACAGCAGTGTATGGGCCCCTCTGGTATTCTGCACCTTTAAAGGTATCCCCTGAAACCCCCAACCCCATAAAAGTTCACTCTTGTGGGGGATATGGGAGGCCCTCTATCTGCCAGAAATAAGAGCAAGGGCTTAGTAATAAAAAGAAAGTTTTTGTAAATTTCTGTATTTTAGGTTTGAAGCATTATTAATTTAAAAATCTATGATTTTTATTTTTGACACCAAAGGGTTTTCTTTTCCTTTAAAAAAAAAATGACATTTTAAGGTGCTGCCTAATATGTATATAAATGTAAGAATATCACTTGGAAATCTAACAACACAACACATGAGTCCTTTTCTAGAGATGAAAGATTTCAGAAAATTTATTCTTCATTCAGCATCTGAAAATAAAATAAACCTGAAGTGGTAATTTTTAGAATTATAATGTGAAAAAGAAGTCTTCCATGGCTGAAACCAATTTACAAAAATTTCACTTTTTTCTAAGATTTACACTGAATACAACAATACTCCTTTTTAAACTGAATTGTGTGTGTGGAGGGGTGTGTGTTATTGGGGGAAATCAAGGATTGTGAAGTGAATATTTTTTTGGTAACCACTCACCTTAAACTTTGGGGAAAATGTTTACTATATGACAAAAGTAAATTCAGATCATTACTCTTCTGTCACAGATGATTTCCTGGACTTGAGAACAAGGTCTTTAATGGAGGAAGAAAGTTCTTGAAGCTCTTTACGAGTAGTGTTGGTGACATCTTCTTGTTCTTTGTCTAATTCATCACTTAAGGGATCATCTCCCTGTCCAGTCTTCTTATTTTGACTAACTAAATGCTTTACAACTAAACCTTGATACTTTACCAAAAGAGTATGCTGATCCTGTGAAAAGAGAAAAGAGAAGAAAGGTAAGAAAGAGAAAAGAGAAGAAAAATTAAACATGATTTAATTTTCTGTGCAACAAGCCGTATTTAACCAATACACAGTGAAGGTCTTCATCTTTACAAATCACTGGCCTTGTAAGTAGAAAGCTAAAACTAGTAAGGTCCTTGCTGGCAAGGATTTTACAGGTTAGGGGTGATAAAACATGAATACACATCCTTTTAATGTAAATTGACTCAGCTAAGTTCTATTACTAGAGATTAAGTCAAAGTAATATGGAAATTCAAAGAAGCCAGATTCCTTTCAGCTGAGAAATTTCTCAGAAGAATTTGTGCAGGGTAAGACTTTTGAAGCTGGTCCTTGAAGGACAGCTTGAATTTGTAAAAGCTGAAATGGAAGACGTCTTTTTACCATAGATCTTAGAGAATCCCAAAAGATTCTTGAGCTGTGCTGAGTTTTAAAAAGTCAAGCTTCTGATTCACTGTTCACATTCTTGGAGCAGGAAGCCATATTAATATGTTTTGTGTCTTATTGTTCATGATGATTCACACCTATCCATTGAAAATATTCAGACTCTAAAAGCTTTACAAGTTTCAAGTGCATGGAAAATGTAATACCTCCGGAATTTTACTATTAAGAAAAGCAATGATCTGTGGGACACATCTTCCAGGTGCATGGAGCATGCTGTGGGTCGAGAACTGAAACAGAAGGACTGCTGTGAGGTGCAGAATAAGAGCAGGATCTTCTGTGACTTTCAGCTGTTCAGCCAGTGCTTGTCGATGCTGGAACAGTATCTGCCTAAACAAAATCACAAAAACACATTCTCATATTTTAACAAGCTCTCACCAATTTTAGTTCTTCCCTTCTGTATTCATTTTTCGCTTTTCTAGTTTAATTACCTAGCTCCATAAACATCTTCAGGGACATTTTAAATATGAAATATAGACACACGTAATGCTGTGCATAAACTAATATGCTAGAAAACGATAAAGAAAACTACACAGCAGGGATTCTCAAAGTGTACTTTTTATTTTGAGTTCTTGGGGATCAAACAGAAGTGCACTGATATAAACAAGATTTCCTGTAAAGACGGTCTCAAAGCTAGTATAAAGTTCCCAGGCTTGATCAACTACGGGATTAGGGAACCTTGCTACCTAATTGATACTGGTCAGAGAGGGTCACCTAGGTATTGAATATGCTCGAAGCCATTTGGCCATTTGGATACAAGTGTTCTCGGTGCAAGATTCAGATAGTCAAATTTCAACTTCAGATATGAAATATCACACATCTAAGAATTTATTATAATATAAATTAATTCAATGTTACCTTTCCCTTTTTTTGTCTCCCCTTTTCACCAAAATATCGCAAGCTTCTGCTGCAGAATCCAGACAAGAAAGGAAGTCTTCTATGCTCTGAAACGGTATTTAATGCCACGATTTACTTTTATTAACAGGTTGCCTGAAGAAATATAGTCACTTAATGATTTTGTAATTTTACGTCCTAAACACAATTTTTAAAAAGGTCAGTTTGTTATTGAACTTGAAATTGTGATTTAGGATAAATGTTCCCAGCCTGTTCTCCCCTTTCACCTCCCACAGAGATTTAGTTTATATTTATTCTGATAAAAATCTACTCAAAGATCACAAATTCTAGCCCCATTATCTAAATAGAATCAGACTTTACTTACCTTTTCATTCAGAGAGCTATGGAGTTTTGTGAGGGCTACTTTGGTTTCTTCTGATAATTTACTTAAAATTTTTTTTCTTACCTACAAAGGGAAAAAATTCTTTTGGAATTGTGACTTTGACATGCAGTAGACAAAAGATCAAACAAATAAAAACAAAGCATATTTATTACTATAATAGAATGCAGGATATGCTCAAAAACCTTCTAAAATCAGGGAGCTAGCCAATAGCCAGTTGGCCAATCAAGATACATATAGCCCTACTCCTCCCTTCTGGCCCAGAAGTGGAAGAGGAAGATGGGGAGGGGAGGAGGAGAGAGAAAAGCATTCATCTTGTGGGGAAAAGAGAATTTGAGGTTAAGAGGCTATTCCCTCCCTTTTCCACTGGGGTGGGAAGAATGTTCTTCCCTAATGCCAGATGAGGAAGTTCCCACTCATAAGTTCCAGAATGCCTATAAACTAGAGAACTTGCTCCATAGGTGGCTGGTTGTTATACTATATGGTGAGTGGAATCTTTTCAGCATCCCTCTCCAGATATCTATCTGGCTCAATAACAAGCTAGTGCTGTCTAAATTTGTTCTCTGAACACAGTTTGTTACTTTATTCCTCCCTAAAAGTGCACTGTTTACTCTCTGTCAAATCTAGATAGAAAAAGGTCTTTTCTTTCTTTTAGATGTTACTTGTCATGCTAGTGAAATATGATGGCATTCTTGACCAGAGTCTGATTGATGGCCCTAGGAAGTGTGAAATTTCTGGCAGAGGCCTAGTGGAATGGGTTGGCTGGCAGGTCCTGAAAGTTACAGTGGAAGACCAGGGAAACCTGCTGACTCCCTGTCACATGCCATACCAGTTCTTCTGTAGCCCCTGAAGGGCACGGGACAGGACTCCATGTGTTTCCCACAGCAGAGATTGGCACAGAGACGGGATATATGGAATTGTCCAGGCGGTTGAGATTCAGTGCTCAAGCTGAAGAAGGGAAGGGGTACAGTATTTTGCTGGGGTAGGAGGGAGAAATAAATGTGTCTCTGTTTGGAGGTTAGGGGGAGGTCCTTGCTGTGGGGGGAGTTATATGCTAAAAAACAGCCCTCTAGACAACCTACGCCACC
Source organism: Nasua narica (assembly GCA_028533885.1). NCBI lineage: Eukaryota > Metazoa > Chordata > Mammalia > Carnivora > Procyonidae > Nasua > Nasua narica. Next base: position 56,832,114 of record CM052802.1, read on the forward strand.
TGTAGGACAAGAGACACATCGTAAAGCCACAGTATTGGACCTAGATCATAACCAGTGATATGCAGTCACTCCTATGAAACACTTTTTGCCTCCTTCATTTTTCCTAAATCTTTAAGTGGATCTATAGGGATAGAGAAGAAGAGGAGGAGGAGTGTTAGGGATAGATTAAACCCTTCCTTCTCTAAGCAACTGGGAGCCATAGCTCTACCTTACATTTTGAGAGAGGAAGAAATGAATTTTGACTTTAGTTTGAGATTAGCATTTTAACAAAAAACTGCAATTCATCTAAATATTAAAATGAAATAGTGTCACTACTCAAAAATGACTGCGAAATTAAGGAATCTGGCCAGAAAACAGTCATGGGATCGGCAACTCAGCCGGAAAAGGGGATGTGACATCACCACAAAAATTAGGAAAAAATAAAAGTGTTGATTCCAAAGTAATTAAGCACTATTATTTTCAATATACTGGTCATATCATCAATTTAAACTAAAAATCTGATTTTTTTTCTTAAAAACCCTTTCCTATATTTTACTTTCCTTTAGACTACTTCTAATGTGAGAAAATAAAATATGCTTTTATTTCAAAACATAATACATCAAGAATGCAAGAAAATCACTGTCATACTTCACTTGTAATGGCTGCAGGATCGTCTACTGCCATCATTAAATCCGAAGCCAAGAAGTTGAAAATGAGGTTAGTGATATCAGTACATACTGTCTTCAGCAAGTGCTTTGTAAGAGCAGCTTGTGTATCATCTGGAAGTAAAGGTACTTTATTAAAATGAATGGCCTGGAACAATCATGAAAATCAATGAAAAAATAGCAGTAAGTATACCTGTAAAGAACTTTACTCCTTTTTCAAATAGCCGAATATTATTGTATAGGTTTGAAACCTCTTCTTGCAAGTCTTTGATTGTGCGCTTTCTACCAGTTCCAGAGGCAGAAGAAGTTGAAGACATGAACACTGAACGTACCACCTCAAGATAAGTTTTATTAAGAGGTCTGTGCACAAGATAAATATATTTAGCTTATTAAAACGCACTGGGTTTACGCATATAAGAAATTTTGCTTCTATGGAAATAAGCCTTAAGAAAATACCACTATATTTTTTAAACAAATAAGATTAATTTGGAGAATAGTTCACAAGAATTTGTCCTCTAATCCTAGGACTTAAATAACTTAAGTGCATTATTTTTCTCGGTCTTAAAGTACTCAAAATTACTGCACTAAAGACTAAGAATAGCAGTAACAAAAGCTTTTAATTCAAATTCAGTCCAAAGTAGTGTTTAAAAATTAATTTGAAGAAAAGGACAAAAATCTGTTCCCCACACATAGGAATAATAAATTCTCAATTTCTAAAGTTCTATAAAAGATAATATACTCAAAACTTTTTTAAAAAACTTTTTATGCTCAACAACTTCAGAATAGATTAAGTAATGGCAAATGGTTAGTAGTAACTGTCTTTTTACATACAAAAAATATGATTACGTACTGTATTCATGCATAAAAAATAGTCAGTGAAATGAAAAAAAAACAACCCACTATAAAAGCTATATTTCTAAATTCAAAGTTAGATGCACTGGGCTGCTGAATTGCATTTATTGACGCTTACATGCTGGAACTAACTTGAGGGGAAAATCATGTTAGTTAGTACTGGTCAAGTTATACACAATTTCTTTTACTTCTGTATAAAAATAAATTTAGGTTGGCTCAATTACAAGCTAGTGCTGTCTAAATTTGTTCTCTGAACACAGTTTGTTACTTTATTCCTCCCTAAAAGGGCACTGTTTACTCTCTGTCAAATCTAGATAGAAAAAGATCTTTTCTTTCTTTTAGATGTTACTTGTCATGCTATGTCAGAGAGCCGCCAGTGACTGGTGTTGGTATTTTTCTCCCAACTAGGACGGAAACATCAATGACCGAGGATGCCTCCACACTCTTGCTTATTTCCCACACTGCCTCGCCCAAAGCACTTACATGTTTGTTGAATTGAACAGACTCTATAGACAAACAAAATCTGGAATTTGGTGGCTGGATTAAATTCTAAGCTTTGAAAAGACCTAAAATCTGTCTTCCATGATGTTGGGTGAAAATTTTATTTAATAACTCATTGAATTTCTATCATAAAACAGAAAAAATATGTTTTTATACTTACTTTATTAAGTACTCAGCAAGTTCAGAAATAAATTCTTCAGGGGCATCTTGTACGTGTTTTCTTAAAACATCTTCAATCTCATCCTGGAACATAAAAGTGATCTCTGGCTTCTTCCTTCCTGTAGTAGAAATACACAGTAGGAAAAACAATAAAAACATAAAGCAACCTATAAGCAAACAAGGTTCATTAACATATTTACTAAGATGGTAATTCATTCATCGTCTACCATAAAGACTCTGACAGTGCCAGTGACAGCAATAACCAATGAAAACAATTTTAAAAATAGTGGCATTTCTCATGAGTAATAATTTTCTAACTTTATTTAATGACTGTTTTAATGTCAATCAAAAAATAATAAAGACAATTTTCCCCCTCATCTACCTGGGATGATGCAAATACTGGCAAATCAAAACAATCAACTGGATGGAAAAAATCTTTTAAGAAAAAGATAATTTCTCTTTGTTGAACAATGTATACTGAGAAGAATTTCCTTCTTTATAAAAATGAATAGTTACCAAAAATCAAATTATCCTTACAATTTACAGAAAATCTTCAGGAAAGATCTTTATAATCATGTGAACTCAACTCCAGTAGAATTAAGCTAAAAATTGTCTTTTGGGAAAGGCAAAGATGAAAAAACCTCATAGTTTTACACTCATCATTTATTTTTCTTCTTACAAAAATAATTCTATGCCAGGAAAAATTTGTATGCAGCTACTGTGATGGAAATAATTGTTAAGTGTGGAAATGTCATGCCTTCTCACTGACTTGGATGACCACAGGTTGCAAAGAACACTAACAATATTTCCATTTTCAATATTGTAAAAATATAAAGGTGATTATTTCCAGCTAAATTTGGTTATTGTAAAACCTTAGACATAAAAATAAAAAATAGTAAAATAAATAAAATAAAAACTAGCTCAAAAGTCAGTCTTCACTATGTGTCACGATCTAAGTAATTTGACATCATGGTTTTAGGACAGATGGACATGTTAGAACAGATCCACTATCCTTTGTTTTTGAGATCTGCTATCCATTCCTCATCTTTCACATCGCATAGTTTCTGCTTTCTCTGTTTGCTTCATGCATGCATTTTACAAGTTATTAAATTA
>CM052802.1:56835882-56871092 GCA_028533885.1 Nasua narica
TATTCGTGATTCATATTTTATTTCCAGTGTTATCACTTTTCATTCCTTGGCTGCACTTTCATCTTTGTTGGCCAATTCCCTTTTGATTATCTATTTTGCAAAGTGTCCTATGGACTCATCACTGGGAAACAAGGAGGCAACATAACTACGTGGTTTGTTGTCTGTGCATAAAGTGAAGAAGAGACACACAGTGATCAGTCACTGACAGACTTTGAAATAAGTGATGTGACTGTCATAGCTCATGATGCACATGTATTATTTATGTGCTGATCAGTGGACTGAGGAGCCAGCAGCCATGTCTGTACTTTATGCAATTGCTCAGTTAATACACCCCGGTAACTAAAATATGAACCGTGTTGTTGGGGGCTGGTGTCAGCAACTAAGCTGTCGTATTGAAATTCATGTCCACTCACTGGGCAAAGAAAGCAAGGTCTTCTTTCATTAGCATATACATCTAATAATATACATCTTAAGAAAATGTTTACAAAATCACACACATACAAAAGAGAAGTAAAATAAAGCTACATACCAGTGTGAGATGACTCATCATCACTATCCTCTTCTTTTCTTCCTTTCTTCTTGACTTTTTTAATTTTGTACTCTCTGGCATTGCCGCCACCACCTCCTCGCACACTTCCGCTGCCCTCTGGTGGAAAACAATATTAGTTAGTATCAGCTAACTAAATAACCATTTTTAGAAAACAATGACACTATATTGTCATACTTAACTTTACAGAAGAAAAATACAAGCCAAATAATTATACTTTCAGCTGCTATTTAAGGTGGGAGGTTTTTATTTTTATTATAACAGAGGTTTTATAATTCAGTCAATAAAAAATTAATAATCTGTGAAATCTCTTGAATTTGAGCAACTCACTTAGCGTACCAGCTCTAAAGGCAATCTCATCATCCATAGTCTCCTCTTCCTTCTCGAAAGATGCCTCTTTTCTAGAGCTTTGTCTGACTTTTTCGTGGCCAAACCCATTCCTTTACTGCTTCTTCTCCCTTCCCCAAAAGAAATGTGCCCTCATTTGCCATCTTTGTTACTACAGCTTCATTAATAACCCGTTACAGTACTTCACAAGTTTAATTACCCTCAGTTTTGTCTTTTTGGTTGAAAGATTATTATTCATGTTTACAGGAGACATCCTGAGTCTCCCACCACCCAATGAAACGATGAACTTCTTGAGAACAGGGAGCATGTCTCACTAATGTTTGTAGCCTTGGGATTAAAGCAATGCTTGACATATTAAAAGGTGCTCGCTAAATGCTGACCATGAATATTAAATTGAATGAGTAGAAAAATATAGTTATCAATCACCTATTGGCTAAAGACTAAAAAAATTCACATTATGAGACAAACTAAAACACTGTAAAGTAATGTTATTGAGGTATTTCTCTATTACATGTTTACATTTAAAGTATCTTCAACAAAATAGGACACTTATCTAGAAATGGGATTGAAACACTGAAAAATAATGATAATACCCTTCTTCATAAAAGAGTCATTTTTCAATAAAGAAAAATGACATATAAGCTACAGATCTTTTTTCTAAATTCTAAGTACAATTCCTTTAAATTTCATCATGTCCTATAATTGTAAGTTCTATTAATTTATTTTCCCTTGTTTTTATGATAAAAAAATACAATTTTCAAAAGCATACATATGGCAATAAATTTCTTATAGGGAAGACATTTTATTTGACATTATTCCAGGAACTATACCTAGACTATGACAATATGATAGTACTATCATTGAGATGCTGACCAGATGACTCTGAATTTTTAGAAGGAAATAAAACAGACTAGCTATTCTAACATAAGTGCAACCAACTGATTAAGGTGAATTTTTAGGTATATCTTCAAATCATATGATAAAATATGCATGGCTGTGAACAGTACTATGATTTATTGGAGTACAGTTTTCCCAGAAAAATAGAGAGAAATTTCAAAGTATCAAAATTGAAAGATTTTGTAGAAAAAGGTGTTCGAAGAGGAAAGAAATCTCAAAGGAATAGGAGTGAATTTCCACAACAAATAAAAATGAAATTTTTGTAACACATCTTCAATATAGCTGTATTAACGAAACATGTTGAATATCTTATTTCTTTGACCCTGATAGAGCACTAATAAAATTGTTCCCACTATAGAAAGTATGGAAAACACATTAATTTCCAAATGCAAGTTACTAGTATACGAGTGCTACCTCAAATAATTGCCAGTGACTTAATTACCAAAAAAAAAAAGAAAAGAAAAAAGGAAAGAAATGAGATGTCCTTGGGAAACTCAATAATTTAATAAATATTTATAGAACATCTAAAATACACCAACAAGTGCTCTAAGGACTAAGGAAACAATAAACAAGATGGACAAGGTTTCCAAACAATAAAACACAAGACAGTGATAAAAGCAATACAAAAAGACTGGAAGATAATATGATGGAGAATGACTGTGTCTACCATTCCAGGTGGTGAGGGAGGCCTCTATGAGGAACTGACATTTAAAGTTGAGCTCCGAATGACAAGGAGAAACCTGTTACCCGAAGTTTGAGAGAGAACATTCAGGTAGAGGGAATAGCTACTGCTAAGGCTTTCAAGCAAACACAAACTTGCCAAATTTGGAAAAAAAAAAAAAAGGCTACTGAGCTGGGACATAGACAATGAGGGGGCAAATAATGGGACATGGGCCAGGTCATGAAATTAACTTAGTTCTCACAAATTTAAAAAAGAATAAGTAATCACTAATATTTCCATTTTCATAATCAAAATTTAATTCATTAGCAAAAGATCTGGCTAATATTAGCAGTTAAAAATAAATCAACCAAATAAAAGGCCCTTCAAAGAGTGTAATATATGTAGAGTTCACTGCAACAAATAAACGAAACTCATCTTTGAATCTTCTTGGTTAATAATAATTTATTACCTGTTGCTTTTCTCCTTCGCTCATCTTTTTTATCCTTTTTACTTGTATTAATGCTTTCTAAAATGGAGACCTGTTTCAGATCTTCTTCAGTGATTAAATGAACAGGATTATTTTTCATTTCCTGAAATAAAACATGCTTTTCTTGGTAAGCAAAAATATATGGCATTACCGAAAACACAAAATAAAAGTTATTTACATACTCAATTATTATTACTCATCCTAATTATTCTTGTTTGATCTTATTGCTAAGAAGAACGATAGAGCCTGGTTCAACAGTTGCCACTCTGAGACTATTTGTCCTTGCCAGAGATCAGTTTCTTCCCTTGCTGTTCTTGACTGCTTTGAATCTGTCATCAAAAAATAAAAAATCCTATCTGGTCCCTGAAAAACTGATCACACAACAGGTCAATCCTCTTCAGCTGATTTGGCTTCTTTACCACTACTTTACTAGGTGACCTTGCTCTTTTTCTCTTTGAGGTTCCCAAGTCCAGTGCCACTTGGAGACCTGAGATCACAAAGTCTCCATCCTCCACTCTAATAGAACGATCATGTAGGATGAGTTGCACACTTAATCATATAATCTGTTTTTTCCTCCAGACTCATTCCTGATCTCTGCTTTTTAAAAAATTATGTTAAGACTAATAAACTATTTCCACATTCAGAAACTGTTTTTTCATCACGGGACAGGGTTCTAAATCTGTACTGACAAAAGTACATTTTCATGTTAAAAATGGTATTTCCCTTTTAGTTTACCGAAGAAAAATGTTTAGAATGTTGACAGTTCAAACAGCGGAATCACCTTTTTTTTTTCTCAAGTTATTTTTGTAGTTGGAGGGAGGAGCACAAAGAACAAAAAACTCATGACCATGTTTTTATCTTAGTGTAAATAAAAATAATGTAGCTACTTAGTGACTTGGAAGATTATATGTGCTAGATGTTTTGTATACATCTCTCCTTTATTTAAATTTATCTTTAGAAAGGAGGCATCGTCATCCTTCCTTTGAAGATGTGGAAACTGGAGGTCTCTTTGTCCAAAGTCAAACAGAGTAAACAAGGTGAGATTAGAACGCAGGTGTATTGGTATCAATCTTATGTACTTTTACTCTGCTGCTTTGCAGGCAAGACAGAAAATTATCTCTTTTTTTTTTAAACTATTAAAGGGCTTAAAAGGAATAGAGATGGATACAAATTATTTATATACTTAATAATCTCTCTTGGATTTATTAACAGTCTAAGATAATGGGCTTGGTCTGCCTATCGATGAGCAGGTTTTATAAGTAGATCGGGCTGCTAACTAGAAACATGAATTGAATAGTCATTAAAGCAAACCTGTCAGGACCTCTGCTTCTAGAAACTTTGATAGCACTTGCTCTGAGGAGCTAATAAATTTTTGATAGTACCAATAATTTCTTTCCTCAGTAAGTTATCCCATTTGCGCATCCCAAATAGGTAAAATTATTAAGGTTCTACCAGATTTAGTAAATATATAGTATATATAGTATATAAAATATAGTATTATAGTGATTGATAGATATACTATATACTTGTACATATAATCCACAGATATAATTTTTGTGGATTTTAATGTTGGACCTTTAGGTGACTTAATTGTGAAGTGTATGATTTCATTTATATGACTTCAATTTATAAAATTATAAATTATAAAATTATAAATATAATACTTATAAAATTATAAATTATATAAAAATATAAAATTATATAACCAGCTCTCTAAGTTCTAACTTGTATGTCCTGATGGGAGTGAAGAAGGGGAAAAACAAATCAAGAAGAAATAAAAAGGAACGATGCATTAAAGGGAAATGATGCATGAAACACAGTGTTCACTTTCCGGTATATGCTGCTTACTCCATTTTTCAAAAAATGTCAGATGATTCTAATGTGAAAATTCTATTAATATTAGGAGAAAGGAAATCTGGCTTACCTTTTCAGCTTTCTGGTGCATCAGTTCACTGAAAAGTTCTGTGCAGTTATTTATGAATTTTTCGCTGACTACAACAGTGTCACTAAAAACTACAGCTGAAGCCTGCTTGCTGAATGCTCTCATGACCTGTTGAAGCAACATGGCAGCATCTTCAACTGATAAAGAACTGGGTAACAGAGGCTAGAATCAGAAACAAAATGAATACAAGTATAAATACAAGAACATACAGATAAACCATTTGTTACATATATGTCCTCCCTAGGTGATCTCATTAAGTCTAGTGGCCTTCAGAACCTCTCTATGCTGATAACCTCCCAAATTATATTTCTGCTTTCATCATCACTCTGAGCTCTGGAGTCATATGCCCACTGTCTCCCTAATATCTCTGCTCTTATGCCTAACTGGCCTCTCAAATTCAACATGTCCAGAACGACACTGATTGCAGCCACCAACCCACCAACGCCTAGCTCCCACCCACCTTTCTCCTTTGCTCCCCATCTCAATTAATGGTACTGTTCTCCATGCAATTATCAGGCCCCAAGCCTACATGTCACACTCAGTTCTCTCATAAACCCACAAACAATCCACCATCAAGTCCTGACAACTTTACCTCCAAAATAGATTTCTTAGCTCTTTGGACTATCTGAAATTACCGTTTTCATTAACTATCTTTACCAAGGAAACTTGTGTGGACACCACATTCCTAACAAGTAAAATGGTTCCTGGCACACAGATGGTACTTAAAATGTGTTAAACAAATAAATGGAACACTGAAATCTGGAACCTCTGGAAACTTGGGTATCCAAAACAAATAATTTTCTACTTTATAAAGAGAATCTGGGCCCTGACTCGTAAAAATAGAATGGTTTCCTGTTTCTTTCTCTTGGCCTATACTTATCTCTTTGGCATAATAAAGGTAGGTCAATACTGAACACTGAAGTAAAACACTGTCAGGGCTAAAGCAGCTCATGTGAATACATGAGCAGAAGTTAATGAGTGGATAAAGGATATACAAATACTATATAATGCCTGATGCCTATAAAGTTGTAAATACTTGGATAAGACTGTGAGAAATCTCATTAATTTCAATGGCAAGATTGTTATGAGTGTTATACTGTTTGCTTATTTGTTTTGAGATTTATGGAATTCTGGATGTTGACTATCCATATATAAAAGGACATTCTGCCTCAAAAGCTATAAAGTCTTTAAGCAAAATTAAGATTGTTTTTGCCATAACAATGACTGCTAGAATTTGGCCACAAAACCAAGACTATCTTTATGTATCCTAATGACTACCTACTAGTGAACATCAGCTATCATTGGTTTAAAGGAAAATTAATAAGAAGAAGATAAAACATACTGCAATATCAACCCATGTTCCAGAGCTGATGGCTTCCTCTACTGATGCTTCCACCTGATCCACAAGTCCTTGACCAACACAAGCTGCTTTCAAAAACAAGAGTTGTGTCGTCTTGTATCTTTTCTTTATGTAGCTCACAGCATCTGGGATTCCAAGTCTGGACAAAGCATCAAATTCTAGAAATATATCACACACACAAAAATGGAACTAAACAAAGCTGTAGAAAAATTAGTTCAAATGCTTCCTCAATCCCAGCTATGTCACACCCTCTCGAATTGAGGGGTCAAAGGGAAACATGAGAACTACAGATCAAAAAAGTAGAAATGGGGGAGAAGGAGAATGTAATAATTTAAGTAAAGAAACAAAAACTGGAATTTATTTTGCTTATTACAGTTGACTAAAGATATCAGACAACTTAGGACAAAGTAATTCCCTAATTTAATTTAAACTAGACTTAGCATATAAACAAAAGTAAAAAAAAAAAAAAGACTTAAATTTATAGCCATTAAAGTTACTAGAGATATCTATTATACTCTCTGACCCCGAATAATCTATTTAAGAAAATTAATTATAATGAAGTTCTAATCCAAGTCCATGACTGAAGAAACTGAAAAGTACATTACAGAAAGCGAAGAAAACATAAGCGAAATCCCATATTGTAGCAAAGAGTTAAATTGTTTGAACATTAACATCTTACAGGTTTATTACTGAGAAAGCAACTGACCGCTTACTTGATTTGACTTGGGTTATGAAACTGATCAAACTAAGTGAGCTACATGTACATACATAATATATATGAATATTAATATAATATTATACTAATCATTTTAATGATTAAATTCAGTCAATCTACTTTACCAAAATGACAGAACCTCAGAAACAGAAGTGAGAATAGCTTCAGGATTTCTGAAGAAGTGGGTGACTAATAAAAATGCACACTGTAAAGTTGATAGCCAATAAAGTATTTCTAAGATTATGTATCTGAATAATTGGGAAACTTCATAAAATATAAGATATAATAAATAAAATTACTTTTCGTGACTTAAAATATAATTGAAGTTGTAATAGTATCACAGCACTGGAAGATTGGTAACAATCAATACCAGTTTGGGCCTTTCCACATTAAAACTATTCAATAACTATGAAATTAAACTCAGTTCCAAAACCAACAAAAATCTGCAATTTGGCTACTTTTACACTCAAAGAGAACCATTATAATCTGCTGTCAGTAGCAGAGCATGTGTGTACTCCCAGAACTAATAAAATACTTTCTAAGAATGTAAGCAATATAAGAAAGAAGTTTTAGTTTCAAAGACAAAAAGAAATAGTTACCTAGATAGCCATTCTGCCTGAAAAAGGAATCCACCCAAGTACTCTGTGTTCTGGAGTAAATGTCAGGGACAAACACCGCCTTATCCTGTCTCCCACCAACCACAGTGCCTCGTAAACGTCCACTATTAACGAGTTCCTCAAGCACAGCTTAAAACAAAACCAAATACAAATAAATCAGAGCAGGTATAAATGTCAAAAAGTAAAATACTATTTCACAATTTAGTCATTCTCCTTTAAAAAAGCAATTTTAAAGTTTAATTGAATAAATGAAAACATTATAGTTTAGACAAAACTTTCCTGCCATTTATGAGAATATTCAGGTAAGAAATTTAGGAAATTCTGGCAACTAGCTAAAAGTGCTGAACTTATAACTCATACTGGTTAATATTAACATTGAATTTTTTAGTTAAGAGTAATGTGGGGAGGGCGCCTGGGTGGCTCAGTTGGTTAAGCAACTGCCTTCGGCTCAGGTCGTGGTCCCAGAGTCCCAGGATCGAGTCCCATGTCGGACTCCCGCCTCTGTGGGAAATCTGCTTCTCCCTCTGACCTTCTCCCCTCTCATTCTCAGTCTCTCTCTCTATAATAAATAAATAAAATCTTTAAAAAAAAAAAAAGAGTAATGTGGGGAAAAAAAACCATGCCATTATTTATCTTATGATATGTTTGAAAGTGGATGACTGAACACTTTGAGAATAGATAATATGTAATCACTAAGTGTTTCCAAGTTCAATTTTCTCATATTTAGAAAATTTGAGACATCTGGATCACATTAGAATCAGTCGTGTGAAATAAAGCCATGAAAATTTTTATAAGTTATTATATTTCTACTGTTTTTTTATGTTATTACATTTCTACTGTTTAAATTGCAACACGTGTAAGAGAAGTATAATGCTGTGGTTAAGAGGATGGGTCTGGATTTGGACACCCTTTAAATCCAAATCTCAACTCTGTCACCTACTCACTGACAAAAACTGGGCAAGTCATTTTACTTATGCTTCCACTTTCTTAGCCATGAAATAGGGATAATAGAAAGTGTCTCCAAGAATTGTTGTATTCAGGTAAAGTGCTTGGAACAGTAGCTGGCATATGATAAGCACCCAGTAAATTTTAACTAAATATCATCACCACCACCACCACACATCATCACCATCATTAATCACCGTCATCATCATCAAAAGACTAATGCCAGTCTGAGAACTGGATACTACTACCATTAACATAAAATATATGCTTTTTTCTTTACCATATCATTTAACTAAACATTTCATTGTTTAAATACCAAAATCCCCTGAAAAAGATAAGGCAGATAGGAAGGAGTTATTTCTAAGCAAACAAGAAAGCACAGTCAAAAGATGACTGGCAAAGAAATGTTTATGAAAATCAGCCTTTATCAGAAATAAAAATTAGCTTATATGAGTTTCAAGATTTTGGTGCTGAGTAAATTAAGATACATCAGAAAAGTCTAGATTTTTCGAAAGACTGCAACAAATAAATTTTGTGCCTGTCTAGCACAAATCTATGCTAAAAGTTATCAAGTTATCAATTATTACTTGAAGAACTTTACATGAAATCTCACCAATTGCCAATTCATAGATTCCAATATATGTTACATTTTTAATTTTAAATTAAACAAAAAATTTAAATTTAACTCCATATTCTGAAAAATATAGTGAATTAAAACTAATTGTTGGTTTTTAAACATGAATTTGTTTTCATCCTTTGTTTTAATCCTTCTATTTGCACAGATATCTGAGCCAAAAGATTAAGTCATTGTTTTTAAAAATTATTCCAGCAAGACTTTAAAAAAAACCCTTCAAAACATGGTAAGAGCTTCACAAATACACACATAATATAGGTAATGAACCAAGACTATTCTGGAGATATTACAATGTTGTTTAAATGCTAAAAACATATTTTTACTGGTATTATCTTCTTTGTAAAATTTTAAAATTTTTTTATTTCTTAGAATATTTTATTTTTTTACTTATTAATTAAGGAAGCTCTATGCCCAATGTGGGGCTTGAACTCATGACCCTGAAATCAAGTCTCATGCTCTACTGACTGAACTAGCCTAGCACTTCTGTAAAAATTTTTTAGACAAACACTATTTACTTTCATGCTAGAAAATGTAGCAAGAATCTGTAATAAACAAAGTGAAAATTATTCTCAATCCTACAATTTTAAATATCTCTCTATAAATATATATGCATAGCAGTATTTTATACACACACACACGCAGAGTTTGTTTTTCACTCTATTCCTTTGGGGTAGCCACCACTAAATGTCTGGTGGATATAACAGATATACACATGAAAATTGTTATGGAGAAACTTTTCAACTAGAAATATTTTAGTTATGTAAGTTTTAAGATTAAAAGACGTCAATACATGAAAAATTAGTAAGTTTCACATTAATAGTCTATTCAGCAACTAATTAAGTGACATAAAATTTAAGGCAAACTCACAGTAAAGCAGCTGCTCTTGAAATCCGTATTTTGAAATCAGAGAATTTACTGCTGTAGGCCTTTATGGAACGAAAAAAAAGATCTTATTCATTCTAGAGTTACATATATTTATGAATTATAAAAATAACTAGGATAACTAGTTTATGAAAAACACCAATTAATTTAAAAGAAAAAAAATGAAGGCCAAAAATAACACCAGATTTTACATCCTTAATCAGAATAACACTACTGAAATTCCAAGGGAATTGATTTATATCCACAATCCAGGATCAATTCACTTTCTCACCAAATTCCCACCTCACAGTTAATGATACCTGATCTGCTTTTATGTTTTTCTTTATTTTATTCTGTCTCTCTGGGAGGCTCTTTCTCCCCCTAGGAATAGCCAAGTGAATGTTATCTGATTCTCTTTTTGAAGAAAAGTGAAATTATATATGTGGTGAAAGGCATCTGGAATGATATACTCCCAGATTAGTTAAATGACTGGGAGGGAGCCAGTTAAAATGCTCCTTTTTATCACTATTTTCTGTAATGACTGTTTCTTTAAAACAACAACAACAACAAAAACAACAAAAAAACTAACCCTCCCAGCTTTAATGAGGTATAATTTACATACAATTCAAACATCTTAATAAATTTATAAAGTTGAGGAACCATCACTATAGCTCTCAGGTCTAGAATGTTTCCATCACCCAAACAATTCCTTGACAGATGTTTGTAATTAATTCTTGCTTCTACCCCTAGTCCTGGAGAACCACTGATCTGCTTTCTGCCTCTACAAATTTGCTCTCCTAGAAATTTCATATAAATAGAATCCGTATATGGTCTCTTATGTCTGGCTTTTTTCACTTAGCATCATTTCGAGGTTCATGAATGATGAAGCATGAATCAGTACTCACTCCTTTTTACTGCTGAATAGCATTCCACTGTATGGAGATACTACCTTTTGTTTACTCATTCATCAGTTGATGGACATTTGGATTGTTTCCAGTTTGGAGCTATTATGAATAATGCTGCTACAAACATTTGTGTTCATGTCTTTGTGTGGACATCTCTCTTCATTTTTGGGGGGGGGGTAGATCCCTGTGAATGCTTTTCTTTTATATTATCTCTTTTTTAAAGTAAGGGAAATTATAAAGAAAACAACACAGACTTTCTTTTTATGACTATATTTTTTCCCTCTTCATTTTAAGCCAGTTATACCTGTTTTCTGGTTTGGGTTTAGTCTGTGTTTTTGTTTTTATGCATATAACTAAGAGACTTTTAGGTTATTCCAAGTACTCAATTCTCTGTTGTTGATTATTTAAGATGTTATGAATTTTCTCTATAACAAACTTGGGAGAGCAAAAACATTTGTCTGAATATGAATTGATATTTAAAACCCCCTATGTTTAGGAATTTTGGCTAACTTTTATTTTTACCAAATTCTCATGTAGATTATTTGTTTTTTACTAAATTAATTTATCCTACTGTTTCAGCTAAGTTATCTAGAGCCCCCAAACCAATCAGGTTCAATTAGGTGCTTGAAGTTTGCTCTCTGCTTATCTTATAATTATTATAACCTTCTCATGCTTTTTTTGTTTTGTTTTCTGTTCCCTTCTACCTGAACACATCCCTATCAAAATGTAGAGGGCTCCTTGAAGAACTTTATCTTAAAATTTCTGCATGTATAACTTATTGTGGGTTTTCAGTAAATGTTGAATTGAACTGCACAAAATTTCTAGCTTTTTTTGTACAATAAAACTTAGCTGTTGAATTTTTATTTCAATTTGGAACACAATGTAGTTTAGTATACTTATATATCTGTTTTAAGTATTTCCTGCTCTTCTTTATGGCTACCTATAACAACAGTATAAACCCTTTTAAAACCAGAGATGCATGTGTTTTCTCTGAAGTTAGACCAGAAAAGTGGTGGTGGGGGGTTCCTTATATTTAAGAGACAAATATGATGATATGGTACATTAAATGGAACTACCTGGAAGCCACATAGCCTTGCAATATCTTTTGAGGCTCAGAATTTGTTTTGCCCTCATGCTTTGATAATACCGTTACACAGAGAAACTCAGGGCTACTGTGAGTCAGAAAAAATATTATTTGCCAAACCCGATAACTGCACTCACCACATTAGTCAAAGAAAAAAAATATGTGTCAATAGGAAAATATGCTTTGTTTTTATTTTTTGACCAAGTAATAAACACATACAGTACAAAAAAGGTACAAAACTGAATCCCCCCTGCATTCTTATCACTCAGCTACCCAGTTCTCCCAGAAACAACTACTGTTACCAGTTTCTTGTGTCAGGTGGGCACAGGCTGTCAGAGCCTATGTGGACAAAGGAGGGCATCCACATGGGGATGAGAGCTGCAGCAGCAATGGGAAATTAGTCACATAAAGGGAAATCACTCAAATAAGTAAATTCAGCTGACCCTTGAACAATGTGGATTTAAACTGTATGGGTCTACTTTATATGTAGATTTTTTTTTAACATTTATTCATTCATTTGAGAGAAAGAGAATAAGAGAGCTCATGAGCATAGGGTAGAGGGGCAGAGGGAGAGAAGTCCAAGCTGACTTGTGCTGACTGTGGAGCCTGATGCATGGCTCGATCTCATGACCCTGAGATCACGACGTGAGCTGACACCAAGAGTCAATGCTTTACCAGCTGTGCTATTCAGAAGCCTCTGTATGTAGATTTTTGAAATATATATATGGTACAGCACTTAAAATGTATCTTCTTTTTCTTATGATATTCTTGCTTTTTTTAAAAGGATTTTATTTATTTATTTGAGAGACAGAGAGAGTGAGCACAAGTGGAGAGAACGGGCAGAGGGAAAGGGAGAAGAAGACTCCCTGCTGAGCCAGGAAGCACAACATGGAACTGGATCCTAGGACCCCAGGATCATGACTCAAGCAGATGCTTAACTGACTGAGCCCCCCAGGTGCCCCGTCTTTCCTATGATATTTTTAATATTTTCTTTACTCTAGCTTACTTTATTGTAAGAATATGGCATAAAATTAATGCAACATACAAAAGATGTGTTACTCAACTATTTGTCACTGGTAAGGCTTCTGGTAAACTATAGGCTGTTAGCAGTTAAAATTTTGGGGGAGTCAAAAGTTATTCCCAGATTTTCAACTGTAGTGTGGGGGTTGGTGCCCCCAACTTCTGTGTTGTTCAAGGGTCAACTTGAACTTCCCATTATATTAAGGATAATGGGAACTAGGTTTCTCAGGGTCAGAAAAGGGAGTTGCAAATATGGAAAAGGAGAAAACTAAGACAAAACTAACTGGGCGCTTGAAAGGGAACTGGAAGTATCAGTGTGAACTCATGGTTTTTGATAAAAAGTACAAATATAGGTAAATAGAAGGGTGTATGCTAATGTGTCTGTGTATCCCCTAACGTGTCTGCTGAGAGGGCTTGGGAGCAGTGACGACCAAATAGCAATAAGCAATTTAGTGTCCAGATCTTGGTTTTCTAAATAGTATACTCTACTAAAAAGGACCAGGCAGGATTCCTTGAGGAAATGGCTGATTCCAGGTTTGGGACAAGAGAAGTATGAACTGAGGTTACAATTTCTTGTTGTACCAGAAAGAAGAGAAGTGCTCCAGGAATGATGGGGTCATATTAAAAGGACACAGAAGCCAGCCTGAAGGCTGGGCCAGTAGTTAAATCAGAGCCGATTTAAAAATATCTAAATAATGATAATAATAGATTTTAATACAATGGATAAAATAGGGAGCCATGAATCCATACTGATTTAAATAAATGAATAAACTGAAAGTTTGATTAAAAAATAGGGTAACTTACAAGATCTCAAACTGCCCTCCCCATAAATACTTAATTATAAAGGAAAAACAAGTAGCTTTATGGCAAGCCTAACAAATATCTCCTTATTAATAAGTTATACTGCACACCATCAGTAACTATAAAAATCTAAACTGTATACCCCCTGCTAGGATTCAATAACGAGAACACAGAATCACTTTGGTTACATTCCTATCAAAGATGCATAACCTGAACATCAGCATGAAAAAACAGCAGACAAGCAAAATTGAACATTTTACAAAATAATTGGCCTATGGTATTAACAAAAGTGTCAAGGTTATGAAAGTTAAAAAAAAAAAAAAAGACCAAGTAAGTGTTCAGACTGAAGGTGACTAAGGAGACATGACAATTAAATATAATACATGATTCTGAACTGGATCCTTGTAAAGTAAAGGACATTATTGGAAAACTGGTAAAACATGAATGAGCTCTGAGGACTAGATGGCAGGTGTATCAATGTTAATATTCTGATGTTTGTATTATAGTTATGTGATTATATAAGACAATGCCCTTGTCTGTAGGACACAGACTAATGTATCTGTGGTGATGGAATACTATGCTAGGAACTTCCTCTCAAATGGACAGGAAAATAAATTCTCTTGCAATTTTTCTGTAATTGTGAGATAATTTAAAAAAAAAAAAAAGGAAAAAAGAAAATGGTTGCACTAATTTGCAAGCTTTCTCCTCCAACCTGGCCTTTTGTACCAGTGCCTTGCCTGTATCAGGTGCTCAATAAATGCTTTTGATTTGTCAAAAGACAAAAAAACACAATGTCCCAGAAGGTAATAAGAGGAGAAGAAAGGAGACTGTTAGAAAACTACTAAAAGAGTCTAGTTAAAAAAAATGGACTGAAGTGGGGGGAATGGTCATGCCACCCAAGTAAAGATTACATAAGTATTTAGAATACAGAATTCAAAAGCCTTTGTGTTCTGAAAAAGGGGGCAGTGAAACAAAGAATGGTGTAAAGGATGACTCCCAGGACTGTGGCAAAACCAACTGGATTAATAACATTTACTACTAAAATGGAAACACAAGTGGAAGAATAAATTCAGGTAGGGTACAGTGGGGCTCAAGGATAGTGAGTTATTTTAAATATGTTGAATTAGAGGTACTTGTTAAAACATTTCAGTAGAGATACTGTGTGGGTAATAAGAGTCTGAAATTTAAAAGAAAGGTAGAGCCACCTAGGAAGACAGTGCCAGACTAAGACGAAAAGATGGTCTGAAACGAAACTTTAAAGGCTAGGGAAAGGAGAAATACCCAGACAAGGTGACTTAAAAGGTACAACCAAAGGAGGTTAAGAAGAAAGCAGTAAAATGTGATGTTAAAAACAAAAACAAACAAAAAAGAACGGGAACGTTTTTAAGGAGGAAGATTTAACTGGAGTTAAATGCTGCTGCCAGGTCAAGTAAACAAGGTCAGAAAGTATCCATTAGATTTCATGATATTGACATCATTACTTGGTTAGCTGGTAGAAGCCAGATGGGGAGCTGAGAAGTGACAGAAGGTAGGAAAACTTAAGACAGTAAATCAGACATCAACTCTTGAGAGGTTTACTTTACGGAAAGAGACAAACAAAGTGGTAGATAGAGTGGAATATGGGGTTGAGAGAGGTTTGGTTGTTTTAAAATGAGAGAAATCTGGACCCAAAAACCACTGAGATAATTAATGATACGAGAGAGGAGATTAAATTGAGAATGTACATTTTGTCATTTCAATATTAGAGTGTCACTCAGGCTCCAGCCATTTCAGAAATTCTTTTTTTTTTTTTTTGAAGATTTTATTTATTTATTTGAGAGAGAGCAACATTGAAAGAGAGAGCATGAGTGGGGTGAAGGGCAGAGGGAGAAGCAGACTCCTGAGCAGGGAGCCCAATGTGAGGCTTGATCCTGAGATTCTGGGATCATGATCTAAGCTGCAAGCAGACAAGCACTTAACCCAATAAGCCACCCAGGCGCCCGTATTTCAGAAATTCCTACTTCAGAAAAGTTCAAGTGATTTTGAAATGAAAACTGTTATTCATTAGAATTGTAGAATGGCATTTAGTAAAAAGGGTTAAAAAATCATCGAGTCCTGTCTGCGGCTCAAAGGAATTAGGTGACTGACTTTCGTGCTGCAGCTCACGTGGTTACTGTGTGATAGAGCTAGGGCCTGCGGACTCTGACTTTCAACTGCATGCTCCTTCCATGATCCCAGGATGACTTTATATACCCAATCTCAGTGTTCTGTAGACCCGTACCTGGGGTCACGAGGGTGACTAACATGGGGAGTGGAAGAAGACGTGCGTTGGAGAGAGTCTGGCTACATTCTAGGGCTCTGGAATCCCCAAACCCGTTTCACAGAAGCTACCAACTCTTCTATATGTCTAAAAAATTAGAGTCCTGAATGGGATTTTAATTAAAAAATAAATAAATAAATAAAAGAAAAAAAGCTGATAGAAAAAAAAGCAAACCATGATCATAGATATGTAAAAATATATGTATCTTAAAATAGGCTTAAAAAAAATGAAACAGGCTTACCGGGTAATAGCACTGAACAGTCCACGGATGCGTGCTTTATGTCGAGCTACAAAAGCTTCAGTAAATATTACTCCTCTGTTATCAAGATCAATGTGTCCATTAATAATTCTACCTAGTCGCTGAGTTAGTGCCTGGAGGTAAAGACGCACATTTTTATTAATTTGAAAGAACAAAACTATACATATATAATTGTACAGTCTTAATAAAGTCATGCTCTTAGCTGATGTTGTATTATCAATATGCTTGAGAAATTTCAACAAGCACAAATTCATAGAATATATAAGCTAAAATGAAGATTTAGGACCTAGAAAACTTTATAATCTCAGAGCAGAACCAAGAATTCAATGAGTCAAATAGCTGATATGTTAAAAGGCTTTGCTACTTGCTAAGAAGGGCTATTTCTAATGAAAAATAAAAGTGACTGATTAACCAATTTTCTAGATATAGGCAGCCTGAAACATACAGGCAGCCAAGACAAACACATGGTCTTGAAGAAGACCCTATCTGGAGCTTTGAACACTGAGTAAAATAAATGTTACTCCAAGATTCTGAAACCTAGGGAAATATAAGACCTAAAAAGTTCTCCTCTCTGATGCAAATATTAACAAGTTTATCTGTGCCCAGAGATCTACACTGGCAGACAACAAGATTTCCTGGTAATCCCAAGAGAGCATTTTTCCACAGCTACACTATGACTGGAGTCAGGTACATCTGAAATAAATCTGGACATATTTCACATCCCAAGATGAGTTACAACTACTCAAGGCAGCCTGGCTGATACTTTTTGCATAAAGAAAAATGAATTCAAACAACCTCTTAATGAGCTTTTAGAATACTACCTATGATATTCAGAAAAAACTAGAACTGAAAAATGTTAAGAAAACATACACATTTCCAGAATATATCAAGAGTGCAGTTTTTTAAGAAATCATTTGGATCTGTTCTGATACTTTCAAAAACTGTTTTAAAAATACATTTTGAGGGGCACCTGGGTGGCTCAGTGGGTTAAAGCCTCTGCCTTGGGCTAGGGTCATGGTCTCGGGGTCCTGGGATCGAGCCCCGCATCTGGCTCCCTGCTGAGCAGAGAGCCTGCTTCCCCCTCTCTCTCTGCCTGCCTCTCTTCCTACTTGTGATCTCTCTCTATCTCTGTCAAATAAATAAATAAATAAAATCTTTAAAAAAAATACATTTTGACCTGGGGCTCCTGGGTGGCTCAGTGGATTAAAGCCTCTCCTTTTGGCTCAGGTCATGATCTCAGGGTCCTGGGACCAAGCCCCACATCGGGCTCTCTGCTCAGCAGGGAGCCTGCTTCCTGCTCTCTCTCTCTCTGCCTGCCTCTATGCCTACTTGTGATCTCTCTCTCTGTCAAATAAATAAATAAAATCTTTAAAAATATATATATATATTTTGACCTTCTGTGATTAAACTGTGATTGCTCACTTAAAATAGAACTTAGGCTCTTTAAATGCTATATACAATAGGTCTATATTCAAATCTAAAAGGTATTTTAGATGCAATAATAGGAAATCACTCTCTCAAAATGAGTGAGTAAATCTGTTTGTATTACAAATTCTTCTCATGCAATTATGGTTTGGTAAATTTTTGTAAGCTGGATTTTCTTAAAGTGATATATACCTAAGAAGACATTTGGCTTTTCTCTTATTCATTCCAGTAAATACAAAACAAAATCATCATTTATTGAGTACCTTTGTTGTTCCAGACACCTCACTAGATACATCATGTATATAACCTTATTAAAGTCTATGAAAAGATAATTATTCCCATTTCAAATATATAAATTGAAGCACAAAAGTTGAAATAATTTTCTTAACACTGAATAACTAAACAGTGGCATAAATGAATTTAAATAAAAGTCTGTTTAACTCCAAAGCCCATGCAGTTTCCATTGTACAAAATAAATGTCTATAATTCTAAAATGTAAAACTATTTTAATAACAAAGAAATAATCATTTCTAAATGATCTCATCAGAGCCGTAATGTTCAGGATGTATCCCCAAATAAACTGCCACAACAGCAATAGTAAAATACTTGCAAAAAAGTAATTAATTAATTTAATAATGGTGAGAAATTCATTAATGGTAAGGAAATCTAGTTTTTTTTTTTTCCAATTAAAGTTCTTTATCTGAAAACACATTACACTATTAAGAAAAAATACCTGTGTCAGAAAGTTTCCAGGAAGATCATAGGTTTTACACAGCTCTGATATGGTGACCTGACCACTTTCTTGCAATTTATCATTTACCTCTTCTGCTAACCGATCCAAATAGTTCCTAATAGTTTAAAAAAAAAAATAATTAGGAGTAATGATTTTCTTCTTTTATGTTTAATTTCTGTGCAGTAAAATATGCCAACAAAATAATGAATAGGGTATGTTTAGGTAAACATGATTCATGACTCATACTCTGAAGATTATTTTTTTCTTATCAATGTAACTAAGTGTAAGGTCAATCAAATGATAAGTGCTGGGAGTTTTTTAACAATGTAAATACAATGTAAATTCCTTCAGTCATTTTTCATTACCATTTTAGGAAGAAATTTACTTTCAGAGTTAAGATCATATAGGGAAGATTGTAAAAATTGTGTTTTGTGCTGCTTTAAGATAATAGGAAAAAAACCCAAAGTTTTTATTATTTCCAAGTACTCCATACAATTAAGCACTATTAAGTAAAATGATCCTAAAGTGAAAATCAGCACTATGAGAGTTCTAAACAAAATGCCAAACTGGTCACAACTGCTTTAAATTTAAACATATGAAAAAAAAAGAAACACAAAAAAGTGCTCTTAAATATGGTACTTACTCATCTATCAGTTGTCCCAACACTAACTGAACATGTTTTTCTGATTTTACAATGTCACCAATTCTACTTTCAATATGAGTCAGATCCACATTAATTACCTGGAAAATAGATAAAATCCTATTAGTGGTAAGTTCATATTGTTTCTTGAGTTTGAAGTTACATATTAGAACTATCTTTTTAAAAACTTACTTTCTCTTAGATGAATTTCAAATTAATTTGAAATATTGTGAAAAAGTCTCAGTCAAATAAAAAAATTAGAAGCTTATTGCTTACTAACTTTCATTTCTGAACAACTACATTTTCACTTGCTAGGAAAGTTTGCATTAAGAAGCTAAGCTATATTTTCATACAATAGGCACCATTTACACAAGATTTTCCAGCTTCTTGTATATAGTGTACCTTGCTAGTGATATGCACACTTATATTTTCTAGAAATACCTTCTACTTTTAAAAATATTTCTCTACTTCTTTCATATATTAAAAGCACATAAACATGAACTTATTTTCCTCTCCAAATTACATAAACCCTCTAATTACATAAAATGACAACTATGAGTTTATTTGGCAAAGAATAACCGAATAACTGAGAAAAAAGAACTTATTAAATCATTCAATATACCAGAACTTATTAAATTGATTAAATATATTAGTGAGGACTATAAAACTATTTCTTAACAAACATTATACAAATAAGATACCAGTATTAGTGAATACTTAAGTCATAGTATCAAAAACTTGAGAAAGGAAAAAATTTTATAAATTTAAAATTTACCTGTTGTAGATCAACAATGTTTACTCGACCTTTAAAGAAAAGACATTTACTGATTTCATATTTACATGTAAGTACACACAAGGCAAAACTGTAAATGTCAACAGATTTACGTTTTAGGCAGTTGGAGTCCTCCTTCTACAAAGGACATAAAGCCACAACAATTAATGTTTTCAAATACAAACCATTAGCTAAATAATTATTTATGGCTGAAGGCAGAGGCAATAATTTATTTTTGAAGTTTCATTTGTCACATCAGTCCAGCAACAAACATGAACAACTACATTTTAACTTGGTGATACATAAGTCGGCCAGACTATAGATTTAAGATTTACCTCCCTTCACAATTTATCTACTGTGACCAAAGAGATACAACTAAATTCAGTTGAACTTTTTTAAATTTTTGGAATGAGTGGATTTCCACCTATTCGCAAAAGAAAATCTGTCAAGTATTCCAAATTATAGCTAATATTTTATTAGCATTATGCAGGAAGATGAACCAACACCAAGGGTATATCTGATAACATCTAATGAAGGGTTTTCATAGTTGCTTCTATTTTAGTCAAATAGTGTTCAAATTTGCTCAGTAGTTCAAATTTTAAAAAGACAAACAAAAACTTCATGTGCTTATAACAGCGTTTCCTACAATATAATATGTGTAGCACCACACTGTTTGCTAATTTGCAAATACTTAAAGGTAAGTTTTTAAAAAGAGTGGGGTAGTATAGCCCTATGTTTCAACAATCTATAATCCTTTAAAATCTCTGTTCTCCTTTCATAATTACCACTTGATGATGAATAGATAGCTAAGTACCATCCCCTGAGCCATGCAATAAATTCATGAACTGTGAATAGAAACAGTTGATTAATTCACCTATAGAACACATAACTCGTAATAATAATATTATGATAATAATAATAATTTGGGGGGTCCTATACCCTCCAAATAACTTTTGTTTTTTCCCTTCCAAATAACCAGAGAAAAATAAGGAATTACTTACCACCTCGGACATGCAGCTCATCTCTCATTTCTTTACTAATTTGAGCTGGTGTAATATATTCCTTCCCATCAAGTGTGTGAACTACTTCTAGCTGTTTTTGAGCAATCAATTTATTCACAATCTCAATGCAGTTCCGCTCTGACAACCTGAGAGACACAAGAAGTTTTAAAATGCACTCCATACATTTGTGCTTAACAAAATTAACAATGCATGAAAATGGGCTTTTTGAAAAAAGTTTGGGTGAAGAGTCACTAGGTTCTGTATTACAAAATCTGTATCTCTTATTAGTAATAGCCATACTGATTCAGTAAGTTAAAAAAAAAAAAACAATTCTTGGGAGCAAGTAGGTTTACATAAACTTAAATCATGTACCTAATTGGTACAAACCATTCTATTACAGAATTTCAAGTTTGCTCCCTCCTCTGGGCCTGCTTCTACTCTTCAAATCTGAATAGAAAAGTGAGGACATATAATTTAGGTAGGAAAAAATCCTGCCCTTTTACTTCCATTTCCAGTTTCAGTTCAATAAAAAACCAAACAAACGAGGATTTTCTTTTAAATTAAGTGTGTGATTGTTTCACTACTACTATTGGTCGGTATGCAGGAGATACGGCCTAGGAAAACCCTGATGGCAACTGTTATCCTAGCACTTAAGTATCTGCCCTAGTTTGCTCTCAGTGCTACAAAATACAGTATTAAAGGATTAAGGTCTTCAAGCCCGAGAAGGCACAAAAACATCAAAGGTGAGAGATAGTCAACGGATAAAAAAGGATTCTATTAACATTATATGTGCTCCGTAACATAAGAAGCAGAGCTAGGGTGCCCGGAACACATCCCCCCAAAGTTAGTGGGTTTGCGAGAAATGTCAGTGTCCAAGAAGTCCTTAAAAATGACAGACGGAATCATGGGTCTGGCCTAGCACAACTCTTCTGGTGCACAAAAAGGTAAAATGTTTTAACATAACATTTGCTAAGTACTGTATTTTGGCCTTAGCCTCTCCTCTCCAGCTTATTCTAGGTCAGGGAATGTATAATAGGCGATGATGCCATAGGGACTTGATCAGAGGAACACTCTAAAAACAGCTAGAAGTCACCAGCCTCGGCCACCAAGAAGGCGGGGCGCGCCAGCTCTTGGCTAGGGCATGTCTGGGGGGTTTCGGGGCGTAGAAGCTTGCGGGCTTCACCGCCGAGAACTATACTTGGAAATGCAATCCAGGTTATGGGAGGTAGGAGAAGGCAGAAACGGTGATACAGGGTGGGAAGGTGCGGGGTCTGGAGCCAGGGATCCCGGCCTCAGATCTCGACGTGACTGCCCAGGGGCTATTTTGGACTCCGCAACGGAGAGGGAGGGTCGGCACCTCTGTGTGGCCTCGGCGAACTGCGCCCGCTGGAAGTCAGCCGCCAACCGCCTGATCTCCTCCCAGGCGTCCGCCATCACCGCCCTACTCGCTGAGCCGCCGAAGAACTGCCGACACGTCAGCCCAAAGGCAGCAGGAGCCGAGGCGGAACAGGCCGCGCGGAGGGACAAGAGACTCCTCCTCCGACGCAGATACCGAACGCGCTCGCCCCACGCCGGTAGGGGCGTGCCGGAAGAGCCGCAGCCCCGCCCACCTCGCACTGGCGGGGCGTCCGCCGTGTTGGGTAGCCCGCGTGGTTTTGCTGGAAGCTAGGTGGTGAGGCTCCAGTAATAGGGTGAATTCAGGAGGGGTCAAGTTAGTAAAGTGCTACTTTCGGTCTTTGTATTGTAACTAATGTTTCAGGGCACTGATAACCAAATTAACCAATTTTCTTTTTCTTCTGACTTTCATTTATATTTTGGGGAGAGGGCAGGGAGGAGGTGCCCCGGTGCCTGCAATTAGTAATACCTCTTTTTCTCTGGCTGTTGACAAGGAGCCGTCCATTGGGTGTCATGCTAATTTTTACTTGGGCTCAGAGCTGTTGTAGCTTTTTGGGAGACAGTACTGAAGGTAGGTACTCTATTTTTTTTTTTGCATAAAGAACTAATTCGGGTACCATAAAGGCTGGGAATTGCTTTCATCTCCTTCTAGTTTTAGAATGTTACTCTTTACTATTTCTCCTCTGGGAAAGGTTGGCTCCATCAAGCAATGAAGAAATAGAAACCTATGATAATACGTGTATACAGCTACGGATGAAATGGAGGAGGCAAAGGGCACGTTTATTTTGCTTTCTGCTGCATTGATACCAGTAAAAGGTATTTACTCTGTCCCCTTTTACTTTTATACCGAACGTTTCACTTTAAAAGAAAAACTTGCCATTCCTTATAACTGCATGCCCTATAGAGTTGGTGAAGGGGAATTGTTTCAGTTCTTTTCTAATCTCAGTATCTTATTCCGGGTGACTCAAATCCAATGCCACAAAAGTACTTGTCCAGTAAAGTTCCCAGCTTTATTTAAAATGCAGAGAACACAGTCACAAACCCTGTTACTGAGTACTGCCACCAAATAGCCACACCATCTGGCAATGTGACTGCCAACCAAGAGGTGGAACAGCAGAAGTCAAGAAGGTAATTTGGAAGAGAGTAGGTGGTGTGGTTCCAAACGATATCATGCTTTAGAACAACCAGAAACATTAATTCATATAACAGACTTACTGATTCTCTGTCAGATACCTATCAGGAGTACATTGGTTGGTAAGGCAGACATGATCTTGCCATAAATCTAATAAAGCAGATTTTTAAAATAAGTACTCAATATAAATTATAATGCAAAGGAAGGTATAGTGTACCATGTGACCACTTGGCATTCAAACTTCTTTACTTATAAGCCTCTATGAGTCTGGATTCTACTTTTTGGCAGCCTCACACCACATGTAAGGTAGTGGCCTGGACACACCAAGCCCTTTCAGGACTCCATATCTTTCTGGAATGCCTGTCTTATTCCTCACTGCACCATGCTCCCATTTATTTTGTAACTTATTTTTCCATAATGTCACAGATTAAATAAAACTCTTCAACGAAACCTTTTTAAATTCCATAGTTATTTTGTATGCAGTGTCCCCACAATTCTTTATTCAAGTGTCTATAATAGCAAGCAAAATTGTATTGCAGTTTTTACTTACCACATCTCTAAATAGTCTGAGCTCCTCAGTGTTTCATAGCATTAGTATGACAATTGGTACATAGTGCCTGATATATTTCATATACATTAAATAAATAAATCAGTGTAAATGTTTTGGTGCAGCATTTTACTTTGGTATAATAATAACATTTACATTTATTCTTTTAAAAAAAAGATTTTATTTATCTGAGAGTGCGCAAGAGAGAGCAGGAGCGAGGGGAGGGGCAGAAGAAGAGGGAGAAGTAGACTGTCGGCTGAGCAGGGAGCCCTATGTGGTGCTCTATTCCAGGACTCCAGGATCATGATCTAAGTTGAAGGCAGGCACTTAACTGACTGAGTCACCCAGGCACCCCCATTTACATTTATTCTTACAAGGCATTAATTCCTAAAAAAAAGGAATAATTCGTGATTGTATTTTCTAGAGACTAGACTAAAATGGCAGCCACTAGCTTTATGAAGCTATTTAGATTTTAATTAAAATTAAATAAAATGATACCAACAATGAACAAGTGGAATTCGAAATTGAAAACACAATGTAGTTTACATTAGCACCCCCCAAAATGAAATACCTAGGCATAAATTTATCAAATATCTACAAGATCTATATGAGAAAAACTATGAACTTTGATGAACGAACTCAAAGAAGAACTAAATAAATGGAAAAGGATTCCATGTTCATAGATAGGAAAACTAAGGGGAAAAAGATCTCATGTTGTCAAGATGCCAGTTTTCCTCAACTTAATCTATAATTCAATGCAATCCCAATCAAAATCCCCCAAAATTAATTGGGGGATATCAATAGACTTACTGTAAAGTTTATATAAAGAGGCAAAATAACCAGAATAGCCAATACAATATTCAAGGAGAGCAAAAAGTTGGAGGACTGACATTACCTGACTTTAAGACTTACTATGAAGCTACCCCAATTAAGATAATGCGGTATTGATGAAAGAATAGACAAATACATCAATGAAAACAGAATAAAGGGGCCAGAAATAGACTCACATAAATATATTCAACTAATCTTTGACAAAGGAACAAAGGCAATACAATGGAGAAAAGATATTTTTTTCAACAAATGTTGCTAGAGTAACTAGACATTCACAGACGCACAAAGGAATCTAGATGCACAACTTTCAGCCTTCATAAAAATTACATTTGGATCACAGATCTAAATGTAAAATGCAATGATAAAGCCCTTAGAAGATAACTAGAGAAAATGTAGATGACTTTGGATATATCAATGACTTTTTAGAATGATGTATGAAAGATAGAACACTTGAAAGCAAGAACTGATAAGCTGGACTTGATTAAAATTAAAAACGGCTCTCCAAAAGTCAAAAGTCAAGAGAACAGAAGACAAGACACAAACTGGGAGGAAATAGTTGCAAAAGATATATCTGATAAAGGACTATTATCAAAATATATAGTCTTAAAACTCAACAGTGAGAAAGCAAGGAACCCAATTAAAAAATGGGCCAAAGACCTTAAGAGACACGTCACCAAAAAAAGATATACAGGTGGCAAAACAACATTTAAGAAGATGTTCTGCATCTTGTCATCAAAGAAAGGCAAACTGAAATGAGATACCATTACACAAATATCAGAATGACCAAAATCCAGAATACTGACAATGCCAAATGCTGATGAGGATGTGAAGCAATAAGAACTCTCATTTGTTGCTGGTGGGAATGCAAAAAGGTACAGGCACTTTGAAAGACAGTTTGGTGCTTTCTTACAAAACTAAAAATACTCTTCCTGCATAATCCAGCAATTGCACACCTCAGTATTTACCCCAATGAGGTGAAAACTTATGTCTACACAAAAACCTACACACAGATATTTAAGGCATCTTTATTCATAATTGCCAAAACTTGGAAGCAGCTAAGATTTCCTTCAGTAGGTGAATGGGTAAATGAACTGTGATACATCCAGACAATGTAATATTATTTGGCACTAAAATGAAATGAGCTATGAAATCCTGAAAAGACATGGAAGAACCTTAAATGCCTACAACTAAGTGAAAGAAGCCAATCTGAAAAGGCTACATTCTGTGTGATTCCAACTCTATGACATTAATGGAAAAAGCAAAATTATGGAGACATTAGAAAGACCAGTGCTTGCCAGGGGTTGGAGAGGGTAGAGGAATGAACGGTCAGAGGACTGAGGATTTTTAGGGCAGGGAAAATACTCTGTGTGATATTATAATGATGGACATGTGTTACTCTATGTCCACACCAACAGGATGTAGGACACCAAGAGTGAGTTGTAATGTAAACAAGAACTTAGAGCAATTATGATGTGTTAATGTAGGAAATGTTCCTCTCTGGTGGGAGATTTTGATAATGAAGAGGCTATACATGTGTGGGTGTGGAGATTATATGGGAAATCTCTATACCTTCTTTTCAATTTTTCTATGAACCTAAAATTGCCCTGAAAAAATAGTGTTTAAAATATTAAATAAAATTTAAAAGCTAGTCACTCAGTCACAGTAGCCACCTTTCAAATGTGCAACAGCCATATGTGGCCCCTAGCTGTCTTACGGAACAGTATAGAAAACCATTTTCACCTTCACAGAAGTTCTATGGGACAAATGTGATTTAGACCTTTGATAAAGGCACCCTTTTGTTCATTCTGATATCCTAAGACTCAAAACAACTCTCTGCACCTAGTAGCCATATACCTTAACTGCAGTATCAGTTATTTTGAAGGGGGAATAAGAATTTGAATAGAGACCATTTCAAAGTTGACTAACATTGTGATACAGAGTAGAGTAGCTTTAAGTGATCTAATGTATGAATAGGGTAATGGTAAACAGTATAAGTGGCCACTGAATAAGAGATGAGAGATTTCTTTCAAGAATAAGCTTTATGTAGACATGGAAAACAGAGTTTCAGTTCTCTAAAAAAAAAACAAAAAACAACCTTTCTAACAGCTTGTGTCTACAAACTAAGTCAAATTTTGACATGTATATTGTCCCTTGTTTACTAGAATATAATAAAATTTGAAGTACTTTTTCCAACCCAACTAGGAAAATAAACCCAAACAACTGCAAAATGTGTATTGCCAAACAAGTCGTTGCAGAGTTAATTATATCACTGATATTATCTTATTGTAGTTAAGGACTTAACAATTACCTTAATACCACCATCAAAAACGGCGGTAAATCTTATACATAAAAAGCATCAATGCCTTAGGAAACCACTATGATTTATGGGTGGAAGAAAAGCAAAAAGGTCAGAAAAAAGATGAAACTGAAGAACTAGGAATAAAGGAAGCAAGAAGGTATAGGGGATGGAATAGTTAACACCTCTACAGAGTCAAAAATAATGAAAATAAATGCAAGCCCATTAGCTAGTAGAGTAAAGAGATTATGACTTTTAAGAGGCATTTTTTTTTCTGCTATGATAGTAATGGAAATCAGATTGCAGGGTATCTCATGAGTGAATGTGAATAATTGGAGCAAGAACAAAGAGACACCTGATCAGATGTTGCATGAATGGAAGATAAGTCAGTGAAAAGAAATTATGATGATGTTGAAGAGGTAGCCAGCAATCACTCAGGAATTACAGAATCACAGCCTTATAGGGCAGGAAAGGCTCTTCAGATCATTCATGCTAATATCTACCCACAGTAATAAGTTCTCTGCAAGGCCCTGGCAGGTTATGTACTTTTTGCTTGACCACTTAGAGTGATGAAGTATTCCCTTTTTTTGTAAAGTAGGTTAATCTATTTTGGGAAAGATCTAATGGAAATTCCTTCCTTATAACAAAGCAAGATTTCTTTCTTTGTAGCTTCCATATTTTTTCCTTGGGTCCACAGAATGACTCTAATATGTCTTTCCCATGAAAACCCTTGAGATATTCAACATGTCTCTCCTGTTTTCATTCTCCAAATTAAGCTTTTCAGATCCTTCGATTATATCTCCTGACAGAATTTCCAGACCTCTAGATATCCTGGCCACCCTCTCTTATGGAACTCCAGTTTGCCAATATCAGCTTTAGAAAGTGATGCCCAGAGGAATTTAGTATTTTGCACATAGTCTGACTAGAGCAGATAACAGTGAGATTAATTTCCCTAGATGTTATATTTCTGTTAATTGGACTCTTGGCTTAAATGGAGCGGGTAATGCACTGTATGTGACTGCTATTTATGTAAATTGCTATCAAACTAGGTTTAGTCAACTCCATACCTGAAAAACTTAATTTCACCTTAGTAACTTTGATTGATTGATTGATTGATTGATTCATTCATTCATTCATTCATTCATTCATTCATTCATTATTTCAACAAATAGTATTTGAGGTCTACTATCTTCCAGGCTTTGTGGTATGCCCTGAGAATACCAAGAGAAACAAACTGTTCTAACCAATTGAGATTACTTCAAGAATTAAATATCATTCAACATTGTTCTTTCTGCCATCACTTGTCATCTATAAATTTTAAAAATATAATTAAGCTTTTATTTAAGTTAATAACAAAATTGATTAAGAGAGAAACAAAGATATATATTGTGATAAACTGATGACACTGGTATGTTAGAATCCTAGATTCAAAAAATTTTAGAGCTAGAGGGGACTTAGGGACATCTAAAAGTCTGATTCATTTATTTTATAAAGTAAAGTTAACATGTACCTTTGAGTATGATTGTCTTAAATATCATATTTCCCCTTTTGTCTAAGGCGGAAATCACGGAGTGACAGTTTTTATGGGATAAAAAATAAAAATTTTATTGGAATTCCAGAATTCAGATTTATCAGTCTTAGAAGGAGCAAATTTTTCAAGACTTACTCTTAAAGAACTCATGCTGTTTCCTAATAATCATGGGTTTCTTCATCAGAATCCTACAAAAAGCCATCTATTTGCTAACTTATTTTAGAATATTTTTTGATTTCCTATATTTTTCTTTTTCTTCTCATTACAAAATGAAGCTTAAGAATTTTTTTTTTATGTTTGTAGGTTTCGTTAGAGGGTGAGAGAGCAAATTTCTGCTCATTGTGACCTTCCTTTTTTTTTGTAATATGCAATAATCTGATATTTATTAATCATAATTGCTTATTCATCCCAGACTGCCAATGGAGGACCTTCTCCCTGGGGCTACTTTTGTGTTTTTTTTTTTTTATTAACATATAATGTATTATTTGCCCCAGGGTACATGTCTGTGAGTCGTCAGGCTTACACATTTCACAGCACTTATCATAGCACATACCCTCCCCAATGTCCATAACCCAGCCACCCTATCCCTACCCCCTCTACCTCCCAGCCACCCTTAGTTTGTTTCGTGAGTTTCTTATGGTCTCTTATGGTGACCTTCCATCTTTATCAGTAAAACAATAACAGGTGTCCCTTCTGGTTCACATCATTTAATCATTATACATAATCTTTATAGTTTGACCTATGGAGTCAAATGCATGTAAATACTTTATAAAGTATAAAGTTATCTATGTTTCTATGCCCCCGCCTTATTCCTTACTACTGTTGTGACTCTACTGTCAGGATTTCATTTTAGAGCCATATTTTTGTGAAAATTGTTCTGTAAATATATGTATTTATTTCCAAAACACGAAGTATTCTTTTGTTTCCAAGGGAACAAATTCTATATTAGTCTTTTCTGGGTTTGTACCCCCCTGCCAAATTTCTTCACAATGCTGTATTTAGGGCCAGACTTATTAGCACCAGGCGTCACTTGCTTTCCTGTGTAAATTTTGCACAGTATAACTGCCAGGCAAAATGACAAAGGTGAACACGCAAAGGAATGAGTTAGTGTTCTTGTCAGTGCTTGGGCATTGTTTTCGAAGGAGCTGAAATTCTTCTATTTTATCAACCCAATGTGATGTAAAAGAATATATCAGCCGTTTGTGTCACTGCTAAGGCAGTGGTGTATAGAATGGTATGTAGAGTTAATAGTCCCAGGGACACATTCTAAAGAAATACATAGTATCTGGGTTTCCTGCCAAACAGGGGAAAAGTCACACTGGCTCAAATCTCCAGGAATGACTTGTGTCTTTCTTCTTCTTCTTGGTACGTTTGACCACTTTCACCTGCTTCGCCCATCTCCAACACCTCACCCCTGGCAACCGACTACTGATCTCTGTATCTGTGAGTTTGATTTACTTTAGAATCCACACTTAAGTGAAATCACAGAGGATTTGTCTTTCTCTGTTGGGTGTCTTTCTTCTTTATCTCTTGCTCCTTCTCCTCTCTTGATTTTTCTCCTCCTCCTCCTCTTCTTCCTCCATGTACTAATCATTAATTACACCTACAAGATGATATGTTATAAAAAAAATTGAGGACTTGGAGCAGATGCCACATTATAGCAGCAGCAGTGACAACATCTGGAAGTTGTTAAGAGCCACAGCTGGCGTCCTTAAGATTCATCTTTTTAAATTCCATTCTTAGGAGATTGTTTCTGAAAGTAAGTTCCAGTCAAGCTCCTAAAAGTTCCAAAAATCAAGAGTAGTTGGCATCTATCCTAGTTCATGTGCAAGGTAGATATGTCTTCAGATATATGGATGCACAGTCTATGTTACTACAAATCTTTAAGGTAATTCTTATGTTCTCTTAATTTGTTTCTTTGAATCTTAAAATCTGTGTTCATATTTTAAGCAGGTTGAGTTCGTTAATGAGAGAGAGATTATTGCTGATACCTCTTATTCATCATAGTAACTACATTCCTGTGTAATTTTTACATGGATTAAACACTTAATGTCTTGCTTACATCTGTTTGACCATAGCAATTCCAATTGATTTCATGTGGTCAGCAAATCACAGCACATAAGCTCACATTCTTCCTTTTGATACCCACAGTAGACCACTAATCAATTATGGCATTTGTCTTGATAAGCCTGGAAATGCCAGAGAATCTTTCTCAAACAATATTCCAGCCAACTGCTAACAATATATCAGAGTTGGCACTTGCTATGAAATATATTCCCCATTCTAGAGCAAGGCCATTCCTCTGAGAAATATCCTGATGTAAAAAGACCTCTGGGAAGTGGCATGAGAAATATAAAGATCACCATGGATTATGTCAATACCTCTCTGAATGGGGAATTGCACCAGGAGAATCAGATACAGATCCCAATTTCTTAGGAGCCAGGAGAAAAGATAATTCTGGTTTGGACTTAGAGTAAATGTAGGATGGAAACAAAAGGAGGAAACATACTTTGGGGTTATATCTATAAATCTATAAATTGTTTGTGTGGCCATCACTCAGATTCCTCTTATTCTACCGAGCAGTTTTTTTGTATCTCACAGTGGTGCTTAATTGTGACATCATAGGTGTTTCTTGGGACTAAGGATCCAAAGTAGTGGAAGGGGGCACATTTGTTTTTAGTTTTGTTTTACCACAGCGTAGAGGAAGGAGCTTCTTATTCTTTCACTAGTTGTTCTCACTGTTTGGTCTCAGGAAACTTTTGTGGTCTTAAACATTCTGAGGATCTCTCGAAGAACTTTTGCATATGGGTTATATCTATTAATATTTACTGTGCTAAAATTAAAACAGAAATAAAATAGTTATTGAAAATGACTACAATAAAATGACAACATTAATAATATATTTTTTTTGGAAAATTGATCTGTAGAACAAAAAATTTAGTGAGAGGAGTGGCATTGTTTTATGTTTTTCCAAATCTTTTTAACATTTGACTTGTTAAAAGAAAATTCAGAGAACTTTATTTGATAAGAATATTTTATTGAGAAGAAACAAACTATTCGTAAGCAGGGAGACTTCAAAACTGAAAGTGGTGGAAGTTTGGCTTTCAGTGGTTACAGCTCAGTTTATAAAGCATAAATGAGGAAGTGTATTGTTTTCTGTTGTGATTTGTTACAAGAAACTCACATTCCTTTTAGGGTAGTAGCATTCTATCTGCTAATTTGTTTGCCTATCTGCTTACTTGATTGGCTAGGAAGCTATAAAGTCATGACAATATGATGAAAGCGTAAGTTTTATTTAAGGTCAGAGTCAGCACTTCTGAGAATCAGGACAACTTTAAACTTACGGTTACATGACTATAAATGTTTGGTGTTTGTGTATATTCAGACTGTGTCCTTCATTTTGTGGCTTAATAGAAGCTTCTTAATTTGTTATGATATACCATATCAGGTAGTCTCTGAAAAACTTCACTGTATGCTCAGGAAAAAATAAGTGTGAAAAAGATACTTATATGTATTTTTATTATTATTTTATTATAATTTTCATTATTAAATAATGACATAATACCATTTTGAAAATAGTTTTGACCTCATAGACCCCCTGAAAGATTTTAGGGACACCAGTTGTCTCTGACCCTTTCAGAACTGATGCTTCAGTGATGACTGCTGGCCTGATATAGAATGAATGTATAAAGTCCCTTGCTAGGGCTGTTCTTGGCATTTCATTATTTAAAATTATCAGATCTGTGGAAATAACATAATCAACTGAGATAATCCATTCAACTAAATGTTTATTAAAGAGATTTTCATAACTTTTATAATATTTATGTTCATAATTTAGAGAAAGAAGACCTCCCAATACAAGTAAACATAGACAGTCAAGATTTGGGGGAACATAATGCAGATACTCAGGCTATATAGCTCTATAAAGTTGGCTCATGCATTTATTTAATACATACTTTAAAAAAATTTTTTTTTAAGATTTTATTTATTTATTTGACGCAGAGAGAGAGATCACAAGTAGGCAGAGAGGCAGGCAGAGAGAGAGGGGAAACAGGCTCCTTGCTGAGCAGAGAGCCCAATGTGGGGATCGATCCCAGGACCCTGACATCATGACCTGAGTTGAAAGCAGAGGCTTTAACCCACTGAGCCACCCAGGTACCCCAATTTAATACATATTTATTAAACACCTATACTGGGCTAAAGGGATGCATGAACAACTTTCATTTGTTGTTACCTTCATTTGAGCTTACATTTTAGTTGTATGACTTGCACCCCAAATATAGCTTTTAAGCAAAACCAAACCAAACCAAAACAAACAAGTATGTCTATTACAAAATTATTATTGGCCAAAAGTGAAGAAAGACCCTCAGGGGAAGCAAAGATTTTTGGAGATGTACTATAGTAAATAGTTTTCCTACAGTAAATGTCACAGTAGATTTTGCGAAGTTATTTATTATAGCCTCCGTTGATGAAAGCTGAGGACATGAGAACAAAATGGAGCTGAGAGTATCACAGACACTGCTTTCTGTGGAACTAACATTATCATCCATTTGTTCGTCTTAGAAGACAGTGACTCTAAAATGAAATTACTTTTCTTTTTTATATCCACATTTTCATAGTATAAACCTCATTGTTCCATTAGAGCCCTAGTACTGCTTCCCAAAATTAGTCCCAAGGTTATACCTTATAGCAAGAGGGCCAAGAAATGTGGAGAAACACAGATTATTTGATGGGAAATAAATATTTCATACAGCTGGTGCTTTGAGAGTGTATTTCTTTCGATGGAAGGTTTTTTGCTTTTGTTTTTTTCCAGAGTGGGAAAGAATGGTCTGTGTCATGGAGTGAATTGTGTTTCCCCCAAATTTATATGTGGAAGTCCTAACCCCAGCACCTCAGAATGTGACTGTTTTTGGAGATAAGGTCTTTAAAGATGTAATTAGGGTACAATGAAGTCATTAGGGCAGGCCTTAATCCGATATGACTGGAGTCCTCATAAAGAAGGAAATTAGGACACAGAAATGTATGGAGGGAAAATCATGTGAGGAGTGAGAGAAGACAGCCATCTACAAGCCAAGGAGAGAGGCCTCAGAAACCACGCCTGTCCCCATCTTGATCTCAGATTTCTAGCTTCTGGAATTGTGGGGAAAAAAAATTTGTTTTTTAAGCCACCCAATCTGTGGTACTTTGTTATAGTAGCCCTAGAAAATTAATACAGCATGAGTATATGATGAGGAGAAGGAGCTATTGAAGGGGAAGTAATCAAAGATGAGAGAAAAGGAGGCAGCAGCAGGGTGGGAATCAAGGGGAGAAAATCCCAGACACGGCAGAAGAGTATAAGAGAAAATCACAGATAGTTGGTGTGTGGTCATTTAAAAAATACCACCAAAAGATATCCAGGTCAATTTCCTGGAATTGATGAATATTACTTTATTTTATTTTTTAAAAAGATTTGTTTATTTAATTAGGAGAGAGAGGGGCAGAGAGTGAACCCACCTGTGCGAGGAGAGGCGGAGGGAGAGAATCTCAAGCAGACTCCCCACTGAGTTTGGAGATCAGACCATGACTCTGAGATCACAACCTGAGCTGAAAACAAGAGTCAAAGTCTTAACCAACTAAGCCACCCAGGTGCACCTGTGAGTATTACTTTATATGACAAAAGATGTAATGAAGTTAGGTTTCTTGAGAGGAAAAGTTTATCTTGGGTGACCTGTGTGGGGCCTGACAATAATAATGTGTGTCCTTATAAGGGAGAGGCACACAGAAAGGGAGAGGGTAATTCGATGTAGCCTCAAGCGGAAGAATGCCTATAGCCAGTGAAAGCTGGATAAGGATAGGAGAGAACATATTTCTGGTGTTTGAAGCCACCAAGTTTGAGGTTATTTCTTACAGCAGTCATAGAAAACCAATAAAGATGGGCTAAGCTTGGATATCACAAAGGAATTTTCTTCCTTTTACACATGAAATACAAAAGTAGGGTTGTTGATACACTAATTATCTTGGAGGGGTGAAGTAGTTGATGTAATTAAGATTATCCATTTTGCAAGTACAAATACCTCACAGACTTATCTGATTTTTTTATTTGGTAGAGACCCTAGAGTTTAGACTGAACCCAAAATATAATAGAAGGCATTGAAATTTTTTTTTAAACAACAGAAATTTATTTCTCACAGTGTTGGAGGCTGGGAAGTTCAAGATCAAAGTGCTAGTTGATTTGATTCCTGGTGAGGCATCACTTCCTTGGCCTGCAGATGACCACACATGGTGGACAGCACAAGTGAGCTCTCTGGTGTCTCCTCTTTAAGGACATTAATCATAGTGGATCAAGACCCCATCCTTAGGACCTTATTATTATTTTTTTTGCATAAATATAGCTTTATTTAAAAATTTTTTTTATTAATATACAATGTATTATTTGCCCCAGGGTACATATCTGTGATTTGACAGGCTTACACATTTCACAGCACTCACCATAGCACATACCCTCCCAATGTCCATAACCCAGCCACCCTATCCCTACTGCCCCTA
>CM052802.1:56871192-56886474 GCA_028533885.1 Nasua narica
TCTTTAGGGTAAATACGCAGTAGTTCAATTGCTGGGTCATAGAGTAACTCTATTTTCAACTTTTTGAGGAACCTCCATACTGTTTTCCAGAGTGGTTTCCACTTGCAACCAGCTTGCATTCCCACCAACAGCATAGGAGGGTTCCCCTTTCTCCGCATCCTTGCCAACATCTGTTGTTTCCTGACTTGCTAATTTTAGCCATTCTGAGTGGTGTGAGGTGGTATCTCACCGTGGTTTTGATTTGTATTTCTCTGATGCCGAGTGATGAAAAGCATTGAGATTTTTAAAAATTCTTTTGCCAACCACCTTTTACTAACAAACAGCAAAGCCTCTTGTTTTACTTCATGAAGTATGTAGTTATAATTTTTTTTAATCAGACAGTAAACAAAGGGTCAGTAATGAAATACCCAGCTCCTCAAGATATGCATGTTTTATAAATAAAGTTAGAAATTTCCAATTGCTTTTCCTGAGGTCAAAACAACGTTCATAACAAGATTGCTTCTTTGAAATTCTGTGATAGTACAATGTTCTAGATTGTGATATACTGGAACATAGCGAAGTCGAATGGATTTTCCTCATGAAAATCTGTAAAACTGCTATGATTGAACACTGCTTCAGAAGTTGGTAAATATATTGTTTATCTAAAATCTTGTATGTGTTATTATACTTATTCTGGCAGGTGGGTGGGGGAAATTTGGGTGAATGTTTGTTGTTAGCAGAAGGATGAATTAGTTTTGCAGAATGGGTTGGCATCCCATAAAATCCATTCACAAAATAGTTGCTTACTGGAGTTTTTCATCATTATGTCTGAGAAAGAGAGGCACATCTGTGCTCTTTGCAATATGAGACATTCATCTTTCAAGCAAATGATACACACTAGAATCGATAGGGATATGAGAGAAAAAAGATTCAGTACGTAGTTCTAATTGAGACCTTGATTCCAACACTGGAGACAGAATTGATAGTCAACCCTATAGCTACACCATGAAAAGCCACATAACCATGCAGAGGCTTCACACATTTCTCTTCTGTCTATGATGAGTTTCTTTTGAGTAATTTGGTAGAGAAAACAACATGAAAAAGATACATGCTGGGGTTCCTAAGTGTCTCAGTCAGTTAAGCATCTACCTTCAGCTCAGGTCACAATCCTGGGTTCATGGAATCATGCCTACTTCTCCCCGTCCACCTGCCCCTCTGTCTGATCGTGCTCTCTCATTCTCAAATAAATAAATAAAATCTTAAAGAAAAAAAAAGAAACATGTTTCTTTAGAAGTCCTTAAAGTATTACTAATTATTTGTTTAGCTTGGTTTCAGAAATTTGATATGTTGCTATTTTAAACAAATATGAAATTCTCTAAGCATATAGCATGAAATCATGTTCTAAATCCAAAGTCTTTTTTCTTCCTCATGGCATTTGCTCAACAACACATAAGCCAAATAATGGAAGAGGACATTGTATATATGTGCATGTGTGCATGTGTGTGTGTGTGTGTGTGTGTGTGTGTGCACGTGCTAGGGAGTGGCTAGAAGGTATGGAAAAACAAACCACCAGGGACATATTCTAGCACTTCTCGAACACCAATGATTCTTTATCTCTAATCTCTGACATCCTTCACCTGTTTCAATTCTCTTTTCAAACACCAGCAACCTGTCTTATGAGTTTCCTGGCTCTAAGGTCAATGTCACTCATTTTTGTACTCACATATTCATATAGCACAATGCCCTGAGGTAGATATTAAATCATCAGTTTATACATTGATTATTACTAGTCACTTACCTGTTTTGCCAATTTCAGTTTACATTTCTACAACATATTTATATTAAAAATATAATTATTTTAAAAGCATGGTTCATGCCACAGATGCTTTTAAAGATACTTAATGACTCTGCATTGGTCGAAGTTGTGAAGTACAGACTCCTAAAAATCTCCTGAAATAACTCTATACATTCTGTCCCCAATTTACTGCTCCAGCTGTATCCTAATCTTCCTCAGTGCCCTTAATGAAGGCTGAGATCCAGCCACATGCCACATTGTAGTCCCTCTCAAAATCTGCAGGATTCCTGCAGAGCTCTGAATATTTGCACCTAATAGTTTGTCTTTCTGAAAGGCCCTTTCCTCTCTTTATCCCTGGCCATGTAATTTTCTCCCTCTGGTTCTCTAATAGCCTTTATCTGCTATCCTTTTGAATAATAGAAGAACCTTAGAAAACTTTAATTTTTTCCACCTATATAAATTTTAAAGTTTATTCCATTATCTTATTCTCCAAATTACTCAAAGACATAACATTTTTTTCTCTCTGAGTTTCATCTTTCTTCTACTCCTTCTTTCTTGGTTCGAATTCCTTCATTATGAAAAAGATCCATTAGAAATACTCTCTGAAAATAGCCATCAGTAGTAAAACTATCATTGTCTTTATTTGTCCATCAGCAAATCCCATTTGATCTTCAAAATGGCTGCAGAATCTGACCACTTTTACAATGTTCCCTACTATCATCCTAGTCCTCTTCAGATGGGTGATGGGAACAGCTTGCTACCTGATCATCCTGCTTCTACTCTTATCCTCTCAGTAAATATTGCTAAGTACCACCCAAAGATCCATTCTCTCCTTTTCTGTTAAAAATCGTATCCTATTATATTGAAGTGATATAGTAGTGAGCTCAAAAATGACAACTCCTTACCTCTCTTGCAAATGAAGTGGTTGAGGAGGTGTTAGAGTTGTCTCTGGGTGAAGGTTTGGGGAAAGCTCTCCTTTGAAGGAGCTGATAAATCTAGGAGGAACACCATTTTTGTATTGCTTCCTTCTGCGTTTTAATGTCTATCATGTGAAAGTGGTAGCAAGCAAAGTCTAAAAAGTAAATCCAGGCAAATTACTGAGACTTTGGTACTGATATCTTTGAGTAATGGAGTCTATGTTAGCAATCTCCTAATTGATACAATTTAAGACTACTGCCCCCATAACAGCCAGGGAAATATTTTGAAATGTTGGTTTATAAGAGAAAACATAAGAAACATTTTTTCATCTTTGGAGTAGGTAAAAATTCTTTATACATTACCTCCCAAAATACTGACCAAAAGGAAAAAAATGACAAATTGAAGTGCATTAAAATTAAAAACTTTCATCAAGGATAACAATAGATATTGAAGACACAGGGCGGTAGAAAATAGTTTCAACACGTACATCTGACACAGAATTTGTATGCAAGAAATATAAAGGACTTCTAAAAATCAGGAAGAAAAATACTACAACCCAACAGGAAAATGAGCAAAAGACTTAATAGGTACTTCACAAAAGAGAGTATCTAAATTACAATTAAACATTTGAAATGGGCTAATGTGCTCCACCTCATTAATTATTAGGAGATTGCCAATGACATGAAATGAAAACTAAGGTAATGATAAAACAATATACATCCACAAGAATAGCTAAAACCAAGACCGATGGTAACGAGTATTGATGTGTATGTGAAACACAGCTGGTGAAAGTATTAAGTAGATACAGTTTAGAAACACTGATTGGCTTATCTACTAATGCTGAACATAATGAATATTTTATACATTAGTAGTTTTTCTCCAAGGTAAAATCCAATAGAAATGCATCTTTATTGTAGTAGGATGGATAATGCCCCCCTTGAGAACGTCCACATCTTTGTCCTCAGAACCTGTGTTACCTTACATGACAAAGAAACTTGACAGCTGTGATTAAGTTAAAGCTATTGAGATGGGAAGATTATCCTTGATTATCTGAGTGGGCCTGATGTAATTGCAGGACTTTATAAGAATTTATAAAGGAATATGCATATAAATACACATATATATGCATGTGTATATACACGCAATATATATGCATAGATTATATTCCTGCATATAAATATGCAGGAATTTGTAAGGACTGCTTTTGCAATCCTTACAAAATCCTTATAAAAGGATTGCAAGAGCAGTCAAAAAGAAGGCACAGTAGAGTGATGCAATGCCAACAGCCTCTGACAGCCCAAGTGGCAAGGCATAGAATTCCCCTGGAGACTCCAGAAGGAACCAGACCTGCTGGTATCCTTATTCTTATCCCGTGCACTTCATTTCTGACTTCTGAACTCAGAACTGTGAGAGCACTAACTTTATTTTCATTAATACCATGTTGCTATGTCTAGATAATGTAAGTGCCCAGTAATCATCCTTGGGAAAAAAAAATGTGTGAATGAATGAATGCAAATATCTTTTATTTCACTCTTACTCTGATGGGTAAGTTATCATGGTGTAGAATTCTAGGTTGACAGTTACTTTCAGCACATTAAAGAGTTTTCTGGCTTCTCTCTTATCTTTCAATTCTTTCCTTTGCAAGTACAACTGGATGTTCTAGCCTCTGTGTCTCTGTAT
The DNA here is from genome assembly GCA_028533885.1 of Nasua narica. Classification (NCBI taxonomy): domain Eukaryota; kingdom Metazoa; phylum Chordata; class Mammalia; order Carnivora; family Procyonidae; genus Nasua; species Nasua narica. The sequence continues at coordinate 56,875,565 of CM052802.1, forward strand.
CACATGGATAGAGGTTTCTGTGATTTGTCCTGCATAAGCGACAACTCAGACCTACACATGTGAAGGCAGGCTAAAGAATGTTGTTTATGAGATTTGTGGTGCATAAGTGCCTTTTATCTTTTATTTTTATTCAAGTACAGTTATTTCATAGTGGTTACTCAATAACTACACTGTTAGAAGTCTGGAGGATATAATCTGTTGTTTATCGTGGGTCTATGAAAAAGAGAGCTCTGTGTTTGCATACTAGATTTCTTCTACTTTTTTTTTTTTAAGACTTATTTATTTATTTTAGAGAGAAAGGAAGAGAGAACACCCATATGAGTAGGGGGAGGAGCAGAGGGAGATAATCTTCAAGCAGATTCCCTGCTGAATGTGAGATGGCCCCGGGGCTCCATCTCACAACCTTGGGATCATGAGCTGATCCAAAACCAAGATCAGATCAGATCTTGGTTAGGTCAGATGCCTAACCAGCTGAGCCACCCAGACAACCCTAGATTTATTTCTTAATGATTGTGTGACCTTAGGCAGTTTGCCTAAATTTTTAAGGTTAAATTTCCTTCATCTCTTTGAAATAGAAATCATGTTAAATATAATTCCCGTAGTTGGTTGCAAGGTTGGTTTTTGTTTTTATCTGTTTGGTGAATGTAAAGGTGAGGAAATTTGGACTAATTCTTTTTTTCTAACAAAATAAGTTGTAAATGTTTTGTTTGTAGGTCTAGAAAACTTTGTATTTTGGAGCTCCCTGCAATCACAATGATTCAGTCTGACATTATCTTGATAGACAGGACCTCAATTTTACTGCTAGAGAAACCTGAGAATTTTTGCTCCTAGCACTATGGAGGGCCAGATCTCCTACTACAAAATGTGCCGGACGTAATCAAAAAACTTTTTAATATTTATAAGGGAATTCCTTGTTGTCCAAAAATAAAGAAAAAGTAGAAATCTGATGTGGCAAACCAACACTGGATTTGTGGCTGTATGAAGCTATTTTCTGACGCAAAAAGGCTTGTGTTTTCATGGCTCAATAATACCTTGTACCTGTGCAAAGTGATTCCAATAGTCATTTCCTTCGAAGGGATATTTTCTCAGTAAAAAGTTAAGCTAGGAAAGAAAATCTTCCCCTCAGCAGAGATACATGACAATGTCACTTGTTCATCCTTGGTTCTGGTTCTAGCCGGGGCAAAAAGAAAGAATTTCTTAAGAATTCCTAAACACAACACTGACCTCTTGTGGAATTGTCATTCGTATTTATATAATCCCAATCCTAGGAATTAGAATAATGTGGTCATGGGTATCTGGCAGAAACAAATAAAGTTGCTCTCCAGAAAAGTCCGCATTTAACTCCAATCCTATCATTGTTTCCATAGATTTAGATTACCTGAGCTCAAAATTCAGAATTATAAAACACCCAAGGAACAAGCCATCATGAGTGAGAATCAGTATGAACAGCAATAGAATTTGAAATTTGGTACAGCCTCAATGGGAGTTTTTGTTTTGCTTTGTTTCATTCTTCATTAAGATGGAACAGACTTAAGTATGCTTCTAAGACAATATCAAAAACAGATTTAGATGGAAAGAGGTAGGGGAAATAGTGGACAGAAATCCTGAACACACCTGAAGAATAGAGAACAAAAGTTGAAGGAAGAGGGCCCATTTATCCCCTGAGGAAGGGAAGCTGAGGTTGAAATATGAATTAAGCAGGGACAAGACCTTGACTGATGTGAAGTTCAATTTTCTCAATGTAATAGGAAGACTGAAGGAGGTGAGAGTGAATAGTGGAATTGAAAGCTTGAGGTCATGAGTAGAAGTTTAGATTTTGCAAGGAGGACAGGAAGATGAGTAAGAGAAGGACTAATGATCAGTGTTGAGTGCCTAAATGTGGACTTGAAAATTTGAGCTATATTCATTTTGTGAGATTATGGCATTTTCTGCCAGGTGTGGAAAGTTAGAAGCTATAAAAACCAGTTACAACCAAAAGCATATTTAGAGCAAGAGCAAATGAGAAACTGCAATTGTTGCATCAAGAAAAATATGAAATTTTATTTAATACTCAGATTTCAAGAAGGAAGGAATTGTGCATAGGAATTTTGAAAGCTTTTGTTGAAGTTGAATTGATTATAAATTTTAAAGATTTTATGCTACAAAGAATAAACATTAGCTATCCAAAAAAATTATTTACGTGAACAGATACTGGACAAATGAACTCTTACTGAATTTATTTTTATCCTATTATATTGATTGCCACAAATTCTAAATTGTTTTCCTCTTTGCAAAGCATGGAACAAAAAAAAATCAACCTTAAAACTCTTTTAAACAATATATTCAGAAACTGGTTGGTTACCGTGCATGTTAATTTGGAATCTTGACAGCCAAATAACAAGTACGTGTATGAATTTTAAGTAATTTCCTCCATCATCATTTTAATGCTACTGGAATCATTCACTCTGTTAGGTGCTCTAATCATTTATTGATTTTCTGGTAACTAGCATGGCAGCAGCAACAAAAGCCTTACCACATTTCTATCTAGAATTGCTGCTGTATCACAGCACCTGCTGTGAGGAAAATTAAGTATAGATGAGAGATCCTTGTTGATTTTACTCCCAGCAGGTTTCACATGAAAAAAAAAAATACATTGGTCCAGGACATCCTGAAACAAGAGAAAAATAAGGAGAAATGAAGGGGATCTGAAACAATAAAAGGTAAAATAAGGTGGAAAAGTAAACAAGGTAAGACATAATTTTTAAAAATTGTGCAAGTCAGAGGCTGAGAAGAAAGGGCATCCCCAATATTGGTTTGGTGAGAGAGCGAGGCCTGGGAAGTGCCCATTGTCAAAGGAAGTCAGGAGTTGGTCTGATTCCAGTGCCCTTGGCATCTCACACAGTTCTTTGGCAAGCAAGTCTCCTCTGGAGGCTGCTAACCGCTGAGTACCCCTCAGGGGGAGTTTATCAAGAGCGTTAGATAATATAACTTAGTTGCTACATTCTGTTTTGCTACTAAGGATTTCATAAGTTGCCAATATTTTCTTTTTGTTATTTTAACATTGTACTGTTTGTTTGGGAAGGCGGTGAGAATTAGAATGAGGTATATTTTAGGCCTGACTAAAATAACATCAGGGCCAAGAAGCTTCTCACCAAGCATCTCGTAGACTCGTTATTTTGACTTAGCCTAGGAAACTCAAGGAAGCTACTGTTTCCAAACTACCCAGTTATTACATGCTACTCCCTTGAAGGCATGCTGCTTCAGCCCATCTACTCCCTGCTTCTGTTTCTGCCTTGGGAAAACGAAGCACCCAATGTGGAGTAACTGAAAATGAACAGAAACATGCTCACTGAAAATATGGTTAAAGGAAATAAGTTTTTTATTTATGAATGTGACAACGGTAACAGCTTCTTACAAAAAATAGTGCTGTAAAATAAACATAGAGAGTCCAAAGAGAAAGTAAAATAAACATCTCAGTGTTTAAACTTCATACCATTAGCCCCTAATGCTTTATTTTAGAGGAAATCCCCTTAAGTCCTCATCCAGAGGCCACCTGATTGTCTACATTTTTTTCCATTTACAAATGGTACCCAGGATAGGTAGATTTAGATAATCCTGAGAAACCTACTCAACTGCAGACTCCATGAGGGCAGAGACCATATTTATCTTATTCAGTTTTGGATTTCTAGTGTCTAGCCTATGCCTACCACACAGTAGCAGCATAATACATATTTGTTGAATAAATGAATAAATGAAAATTAGTTAGGGTGATCAGGAAATCTAGATCTTTCCCATTACCCAGATGTATGCTATATCCTGAGAGACCTGAAAAATCTCAGTTGTGATGCTAACAGTCTTGCCTTTTAGAAATAACTGGAATGGAAAATGTTTCACTTTTTTTCTGTGGTCTGTTAGCTTTGTGTTGAATGGCCTACAATGTGAGATTTATAATTGAGAATATTAGCAACTACTTAGATTGAAAACAAACTATATTCAAAATAGTGACCTCCAGGGAGAAAATTGATTTACTTTTATTAGCTTCTTAAGCCAGGCTTATTTTTAATATCCCTTGCATGTCTAAAACATAGACTCTTTCAAACTTAACTCTAAGTTATGATGCCTATAACCTAAATATTGTCTCAACTAAGAAATTTTTGATCAAAGTAACAAACTATTTATTGCCTTATTTCAGTGTAAGGTAGTTGGACCCCAGAGACTAATCCCATGATAACAATAGACTTTGAGTAGTGTAGATTCTTTTTGCTTCTATTTCTTTTTTTTTTTTTTTTTGCTTCTATTTCTGAAGAAAGATCATGAAGAACAAGACAGCTGTAAACAATAGAAACCTATTCCCTTACAACGTGGCTTAAAATGAAAGAGAAAACATGTCAGAATATTATTAGTAGTATGTGTTACAATCAAGGATGTATGCCAGGAAATATTCTTTCCATCTGGACTGAGCTAACCATAAAATATATTGGTTAAGAGCACAGACTCTGGAACCGGGCTAAGGTGCTTACACTCTAGCTACACCACCTAGTGGCTTTGTGATTTTAGTAACACTTAACCTTTCTAGGCTTCAGATTAATATGTAAAAGTACAGTAATAATATTACTTATGTATTAAGGTTGTTGGAAAAATCAAATGAGTTAAGATGAAGTTCCTAGAGAGTACCTGGAATATCGTTAGTGCTAGGTAAGGGTTTAGTCTCCCATCCTTTCTGATAAAGTAACACAGAGAACTTGAGTCATCCTTTGGAGAAACTTTTGTGAAGGGGAAGAATGACAATAACTATGTCAATATTAATTCCATCAACACCTTGGCTGTATTCTCTATGCATTTGGGGAATCATTTTACTACTGTTTCTGTTCTATGATGACTTTATTTTGGTAGACGTAGAAGAGATTTAGAGAATTCTTTGGAAAGCAAACTCCTCTGTGTGGCTCTCTCTTGGCTTAGACTAATGTACTTGACTTGAGTAGTCACCCCCTTGAATAGAGCAGTCAGCCCCCAGGAGTCCAGCTGTCCATCTCTAACTTCTTTGCTGAGGCCTGCTTTTCCAGGTAGGTGTCAGTTTTGGATAGGATCCAAGATACCTCCCAAGCTTGTTCTCTCTAATATGTGGCCACATCTGCCCGCAGAAAGCAGACATGCATCTTTATGCATGCTAACCCCAAAGCAGGAAGGAGCACCTCTCCTTCTTGCCACCACCAAAGTGACCTGCCCGCATGCTCTTGCCCTTCAGAGTTCCTGGGCAGGAGAGAGTCCCCAGTCCACGTGGCCCTCCTAACTCTGGGGGCACATATCAAGTTCTCTGAGGGCTTCTCCTGAAGACTCTCTGTACCCCTCCTTGGCTCACAGCATCTCAGCAACTCTCCCCACAAAAGCTCTTCTAAATCCTTTCTCCATTGGCGCTGCTAACTCATTTATACTCTCTGCATGAGCTTCAGAGTTGTCTAATTTTCCACCACAGCACTTCGAAATGTTTAAATTCTACTGGATGTTGTCTCTTAACTAATTTGAATATCTAGTGTCCATCATATCTTGGTGCCTCAGTTAAAATTTCCTGTTTTGTCCTTTTATAGAAGCAAAGCTTAGTTCTATAAGGGCATTAATGATAGATTTTTTTTAATGATAGATTTTTTGAAAAGTTTTTTTTATCTAAAATTTCTGTTTCCTGAAAGTTTCTTTTTGCAGGATGTGTTGTTCTCTGTCTTTTATCCGGGGCCCTTCCCTCAATAGTGTGGTGGTCCCTGACTGTCTGCTCACATTTCAGAGTGAGACACAAGTATGTGACAGAAAGCCTTCCCTGCATGTACGCAGACTGGGCTATTGACTCCAGTCTTGGAGCATTTCTCTGTAGCATAATCCAGCCAGGCAGTTTCACTGCAGAACACTAGTCATAAGGGATCTGTTAGGGCTTTTCTCTAGGGATGGTCACCCCAAGGAAGAAATCCCCTAATCTCCTGCTTTCGACTTGTGAATTATTGAAACTGGATTGCCAGTTTTCTCCAAGCTCAGAAGTAGAAGGGTATTAAGGTTTCACCATTCATTATGTAGTACTTGATTAACACAATCTGTGGGATCAGCCCTACCATCTTTGTGGAAGTGACATTTAGATGAGAACCTGAAGGTTAAGTCAGGTGACCCATATAGGGAGTAGAAAAGACATTGGTTTAGCAGTGGACACAGCATATCTGAAATCCTTGAGCAGGTATATTATTTGGTAAGTTCAAAGATTTGAGGTGTAACCAAAACCCAATGGGCAAATAGAGCAGGTAAGTTGGAATAGAAGTGATGGACAGGGGGCAGACTCTATAAGTTATTAAAGGCTGTATTTAAAATTCTGGATTGATTCCTGGTGTAATGAGAAGCCATACAAAGATGTTAAGGAGAGTGGCATGATTAATACTGGGTTTCTAATAAAATAACTCTGGCTGCTGCAGGGAGAATATATTTTAACAGAGCAAAATTGTGAGTCAAAGAAGAGTTAAAGGCCCTTGGGAACTAGAGGCTGTTGCTGTAGTTCAGAGTAGTGATGGCTTAAAAATGAATGCCAATGATGGAATTCCGGTCTTAGTAACTGCAGAGAATTGGACTGACCCTTCCACAGATAACAATTATAATACATACTGATGTGTGTATGCATATATGTGTTTGTGTATAGATAACTTGAGGGCATTAAAAAATGGCCAGAAGCAGGCAGAACTTAGAATTTAACACCTAAAAGAAGACACTTATACACACTGGGAGGAATTCACATTTATATAATTTTTTTAAACACAAGTCACATGCCATCTGCATAATATAGAATAACTACATGTAAACAGAAAGCCAGAATTCTTCTGTTTTGAGAAATGAGAGGATGGAGTTTGAGAATGCCAGAGTGACTGAAAATTTAGAAGAACCTCCTGCAAAGGAGAAATTTATAGAGACGGAGACCAAAAATTGAAGATGAACTCTCTTCGAGTCCTTGGCTAACTTCTGAACCATATATGCATGGGGGAGATGCCAAGAAATCCATTAGAAAGTAAGAGCTGAAAGGATGGCAAATGGATAGAAATTTTAGATGCTTCTCAAAGCAGAGAAGACAGAGTTTGGAGTTAGAGTCCTCTCAAATTAGGGAATTCGGTAAATCCCGGGGATTTTCTACCCGCCTACCCTTGGAAAGCATAACACTAAGCCGCCACAGATTCTAAATAATCACCCAGTAATTTAACTTCTTTCCAGAACAAAACCCAACACTTTTTGGAGAAAGATAATAGATTCCAGCATTTCTACAATGAAACCATGTATCCAATATTCAACACAAATTTTTAGACATGCAAAAAAACAAAAGAATGTGGCCCATAATTAATACAAAAAAGCAAATGAATCAGATGTGAAAATTAGCACACAAAGACTTTAAACCTGACTTTGTAAATATGTTAAATGACCTAAGGGGAACAATAGATAAAAGGAATGAACAGATAAGAAATCTCAGTAAATGTTGGTTCACAACCTAGAGAGTTCCTAGAGTGAAATTCAAAATGAGCCCCCATATACATAAGACAAACAGAGACAAATAAAGAGGCAGCCCACTCCAGGTTGGTAGATGGTAATTTTAATAATCACCTTGGGCATCTGCAAGATGAGTAGATCTCCATAACCATCCACCATAATCTAAAGTTTATATAGAAGCCTCAGTGGGGTTCAATCATATTCAGTCCAGATAGTTTCAACAACACATTCCTCTCATAAATCTGTGTCTTTGCAATGGCTCCTAGAATGGTTGGAATGTACATTTCAAGGACAGGGAAGGGAATGAGGAGCTTTTGATTGCTTGGGATCAGCTCACAAGTCAATTAGTGGTTATGTCTTTTTGATGACCTCCTGTAATACTAAAGAATGAAAATCTCTAAAAAACTAGCCATTTTAGAATTGAAAAGTACAGTTTCTGAAATAAAAATTCACAGACGGGGCTTAACAGCAGATTGGAGGATGCAGAAGAGAGTCAGTAACTTGAAGACAGGTCAATAAAGATTATCTCATCTGAAGAAGAGAAGGAAAACCAACATTGGAGAAAGAAAAAACATAGCTGCAGTGGGCAATGGGATGATATAGAGTGATACAACATATGAGTAGTTTGAATTTCAGAAAAAATGAAACATAGAAGGGGGAAGAAAATATTTGAAGAAACAATGGCTTCAAGTTAAGTGAAAAACATCATCTGACAGATCCAGGAAGCTTAGCATTTGCCAAAAAGGGAAAATATACAAAGAGGAGTCACACTTTAGGCACATCATAGTCAAAGTGTTGGAAAGCTAACACAGATTTCCGTCACATTGTGCACACAGGAATGGTGATATGAACATTAGCTGCCTTCTCATTAGAAACATGGGAAGACTGAAGACAATAGAATGGCATCTCCAAAATGCTGAAAGAAAAATAAAATAATTGTTGCTAGGGTTCTATATCCAAAGAAAATACTCTTAAAATATGAGGGTAAAAAAGAAATATTTTCAGATAAATGGAAGCTCAGAGAATTAGTTCTTATTAGGCCTGTACTTTCAAGAAATATTTAAGGCTGGTCTTCATGCCAAAGAGAAATAACACCTGATGAAAATTGAATCTCCTGGGAAGAAGGAAAGAGCTAGAAATGGCAAACATGTAGGTAAATATGAAACATTCCTTTTTTTCTACTCCTATTTTCTGCATAAGATAACTGATGGAGGTTCATGACATTTATAACACAAGTAAAATATATAAAAACAATAGCAAAAGAATAGGAAGTAGTTAAGTGGAATTTTACTCTCACAAGATTGTTAATTTTACATTAATTAATACATCATTAAGTCTAAGCAGATGGTGGTATTAATCTCTAGGATAACCACCCCAAATAATACAAACATATATAGCTAAAAAGTCGATATATGAATTAAAATGAAATACTGAAAACAATTTGGTAGCTCCTTTTTTCCCCCCAAGAAAGTCAGGAGAGGAGCAACTGAGAATCAAAAAACATGATAAATAGAAACCAAGCAGCAATATATCCATAGCTGCATTAAACATATGTGGTCTAGCAGACCAATCTAAAGGCAGAGTTGACAACAGGAGAGATGAAATTGAAGGATGAAACGGAGAGATGCGTTGGTAGTAGATTCTGGCTAATGTAGAAAGTGTGTATTGTGAAAACTATCTGACATAAAGTGATATTGCTCTATTTTATATGTTAGAACTTTCACAGATTTATCAGGCCTAACGTTAGAGCCATGAACAGAGCTCGCTATTCCTAATGGTTTACTTCATTCCCTGCATCCGCTGGAGACTAAAGCACCCACCTAGGTACTAAATTATCTCTTTCTTTTGGATGTTTATAGTCTGGAAGGCATTGAAATACCTCAAGAATAATAAAACAGGAGAATGGGGGCTGATACACCCTTGGTTATTTCTTTCCAGAGTTATTACTTTCCTTTATATCATCCAACACAATGTAGTCTGTATCTATTTTCAATGACACCCAGGGGATAAGATTCCTCTTGGCAACTTAGAGCAATGCTTAGCAAGTTTCTCTGGAAAGGAATGTTTTATATGTAGCATGAATACCTTGTGTTGCTCTTTGAGTTTATTTGAGTAAATTAAGCATTTGTTGAACACGTGCTATGTGCAGTACACTGAGGGATGACAATTAAAGGCAAAAACAATAATAAAAAAATGTCTCTATTTCTTACTAAATTTAAATATATGTGTGGAGAGAGCTATTTAAATATTCAAGTAGTTAATTAAAAATGTAAGAAATATGACAAATATTAATTGACTGGCAAAGATAATAAATGCAATATAAATCCCTAACAAGTATAGACAACTGTGAGATGGGCTGGTTAGGGACAGCTTCAGAGAGAACATAAGACTGTCCCTGACCCTGAAGTCAAGGTAAGGTTCATTCAGACTGATGGAGAAAAGGACGAGAGCTCATTCCAAGTGAAGAAAATTGAGGAACAGTGCTGAGTGCTAGTGGGTCTACATTTTGTACTTGAAAACAAAGGGCCAACTAGCCCAACTCCAGCAGTGGCTTTAAGTGTCCATGCACCAGGGCCTAAGACAGGAAAGGCAGGCTAGGCAGAGCTTATGGGAGGCAGTGGATACTGGTCAGGTTATTTTGACTATCACCAGGAAGCCATTGGCTGTAACTGAGGAGAAATGTAATGTGGTAGAGACAGTATGAAAATTAACCTAGTTTTGAAGAGTTGCCTGGGTTAGAGGCAAGAAGATTCCTCTTGTTTTGACTTGAGTATAGTCAGAGGAAGATTTGAGTAAAGCAGAGTTACATGTGAGAAAAGAATAAGTACATTTACTATTGTCCACCTTTATAAAGCAGATAAGAAAATGCTAATATTGTTAATTGTGGAACCATTCCAATGGCAACATTACACTTGTTGAGTATCTGTGAATTTTAGCTCATTGAAATTTATGTGACCTTAGTTGTGATCTTTTAGTAATCATAGAGTTATGTCTTCTAATAGCCTAGAACTCAATTTAGATGAACTGCCCTGGGTCCCCAGGAGAAAGACTCAGAATTTAAAAGTCTGTCACTGCTGTGACTTTATTATCTCTCTTTTGTTCATGGGGCATAGAAGCTTTCTATAGAAATGCAATTTTTTTTAATAAAAATGAATTAATAATGCCTCCATAGAGGTTTTCATTCTGTATTTCATTTTGGTTTCAGGCTTATTTCAACCTTCTTTGTGATAAAGTGGAGGCACACTTTTATCTTTACTTATTTGCTGTGGAAGATTTATGTAACTCACGTACCAAAATATCTAGAGCACCTGAATGAATATGGAAACTTTAGAGTGCTAATTGGCAATATGGTACATCACCAGATAAGCACATCAGATGGACCGCTTAGAAATAAATATCAAAAGCTCTTTTCTTTTTTTGTTTTTTTGTTT
>CM052802.1:56886974-57083732 GCA_028533885.1 Nasua narica
CCATATAAATTTTAGGATTATTTGTTCCATTTCTTTGAAATAAATTGATGGTATTTTGATAGGTATTGCATTAAATGTGTAGATTGCTTTAGGTAGCATAGACATTTTCACAGTATTTGTTCTTCCAATCCATGAGCATGGAACGTTTTTCCATTTCTTTGTGTCTTCCTCAATGTCTTTCATGAGTACTTGGTAGTTTTCTGAGTACAGATTCTTTGCCTCTTTGGTTAGGTTTATTCCTAGGTATCTTATGGTTTTGGGTGCAATTGTAAGTGGAATCGACTCCTTAATTTCTCTTTCTTCTGTTTTGCTGTTGGTATATAGAAATGCAACTAATTTCTGTGCATTAATTTTATAGCCTGACACTTGATTGAATTCCTGTATGAGTTCTAGCAGTCTTGGAGTGGAGTCTTTTGGGTTTTCCACATAAAGTATCATATCATCTGCAAAGAGTTTGACTTCCTCTTTGCCAATTTGGATGCCTCCCCTATACTTTTCTTAATAACAGCTTTATTTATTATGAAATGCTGCGATTGGGTCATAGTCTGAATTGGGAAGGAATTAGAGTAGATATTTTAATCCAAAAAAAAAACTTTAGAGAAAAATTTATTCTTTTGAGCTTTTCTTGTGATATTGTATCATATGTACCTATGATGCTAGTGTGCATCAGTCAGTGAGATTCCCTATGAATTATTCTCTGCCTTGCTTATGTCTCCCTGGTATATCAAGAAAGCTATCTATGTCCAAGAGGGCCCTGGCAACAGTATGGAAGAGAACTTTGCAACTTGATGATGCAATGACACTACCTGTTAGATCATTTCAGGGAAAAATTTGGTTATAGGCTAGATATGATTTATATAGTACTATTATGGATGAAGATGTTAGGAAACCATTTAATTCTGATTTCATTTTTGGCTCTTATATATTGGTTTGATTCATATCTGTTATTAAGATTTGGGGAATGTAGAGATCATTTAAGGTTATCCAGAATTCTATAAGCCTAATGCAATTTGAGTACATTAGAGATGGTCAAAATTACTGACTTTTAAATGAATGAATCATTGTATGCTTCAAAGTAATTTTATAGGTTGAACAAAATTTAGTAATTATTAAGATGTAGCTTTTGTTTATTTATTTATTTATTTGTTTGTTTATTTATTTATTTATTTTTAATTTTTTCCCCCAAATATGTTTATTTTATTTTTTTAGTGTTGCAAGATTGATAGTTCATGCACCACACCCAGTGCTCCATGCAATACGTGCCCTTCTTAACACCCACCACCAGGCTCGTCCAACCTCCCCACCCCCACTCCCCTCCAAACCACTCAGTTTGTTGCTCAGAGTCCACAGTCTCCCCTGGTTCATCGCCCCCTCCAATTTCCCCCCATTCAGCCTTCCCTTCCTTCTCACAATGCCCTCCATGATTTTCTTTATACTCCACACGTGAGACCGTATGATAATTGACTCTCTCCGCTTGACTTATTTCACTCTGCATAATCTCTTCTAGTCCTGTCCATGTTGATAACAAAAGTTGGATATTCATAAGGTGTAGCTTTTGAATTGTTTTCCTGGTCTCACATAAAACCTAGCTTAGACAAATCATTAAAAGAAATCAGGGAAAATTTTCTCACAAAAAGTATCCTGCTCATTAGAATCTGGACAAAATCTTTGCCAGGCCATTTCCACCATGAGAAAATTCCAGGATAATTATTCTCCATTAATCTTTAAGAAGTGTGGAGAGGGTAGCCATTCAGAGATAGAAAAGGATTATTTTGTCCCCCATCCTCCTGTTCTGAGATTTCACATGAATAAATTTTTAGTTTGCATGAAATGGAGGAACCCCACATATAAATACGAGGGATGGATATGCAGTTATTCACGTGTTGACTTTTATCTGCATCTCACAATGCTTTAGAGATGTCAGTTTGGCATGGCTCTATTTCTGGCTATTTGCACTTGCATTTGCAAGTGTTTGTGTTTGTCTGGGTTTCTGATCTCAAGAATACTGTATTCCTTATTTTTTCTCTTTTTGCAATTTCATGTGGCTTATAAATCCTTTTCTCATATATTTTGTCTACTTGTTTGAAGTAGCATATTAACAAAAGGCATTCATAACAGATATTATAAAATAGTTTCAAATACTCAACTTAGTATGGAGTTGGCAGAGAAAACAGAACTGCTTTGTATTCTCTTCAAAAGAGTGGAATAGTCCTGAGTTTGACTGTGGCAGAGCAAAATCATGGTGCGACAGGGAGAAAAAAATTAGAGGAACTTCTCGTTACTTACATTTTTCCTGTCCTCGGTCTAGCCTTCCAGAACAAGGGTGATACAGTAGTATTATGATGCCTGTTCCTAACTGAGATCTATAATTTTATTGTAGTTGCATTTAGACACATGCAAATCCTATCCTGTAAACTGATGTTATCAGTGGGGAGATGAGTGGGGAATGGGTTAAATAGGTGATGGGGATTAAAGAACGCCCTTGTGATGAGCACCGGGTGATGTATGGATTATTGAATCACTATATTGTATGCGTGAAACTACTATAACACTGTATGTTACCTAACTGGGATTAAGATAAAAACTTCAAAAAAATCCTATCCTGTCGTGAACATGGAGACCCAAGTTTATATCTCATCTCTGAATGCATTATACACTGTAAGAGTTCAGTCACTTGAATGGGGGGGGGGTGCCGTGATCATGCCTCTTCTCAAGGATATTTGGGAAATCAGATTGCCACTTGGCCCAGTGTCTAAGGAAAGGAATGCCAGCTTTTATTCATTTTAGATTTCTAAGTATCTGTTGGACTGTAGCTAGGACACTGTTCAGGAGTTAAAATTCTTTATATTTTTTCCTAAATGTGACACCTTTCCATCAAAGGATCTAAAAATATATCTGATATCACCATGACTTTGCTTTATTCCATTCTCATTGTAGGCTGGACAGTTGCAGGTGATTGTGGAATGATTCTACTCCTGAAAGTTGTAGGTGAATGCAAAGTAGACCAGAGGGTAGGGAGGGGTTAATGAAGAAAACAGGAGAAAAAAATGAAGTGTGCCTACCAAGAATCAAAGACAGTAACAGTTTATGAAAATGTCATGTTGGCAAGAGAGATGTGAAGACTGGAAAGGAGGCATTGGTCATTGGTCATGGAAAACTTCAGTATATTTATGATTGGATTTTTTCCCCCCTGTGCATAATGGATAGTATTAACAAAACATTCTTTCTTGTGGGATGGAAATACTTTTCTTCAATTTTCTTATGATCCTTATGCAATTTCTAATTATAACGAAAAAATTTAACTAGCTGCTTATGTCCTGTCCTCTATTGTGTAATTTCAATCCCAGAACACTAAAAATGGTTTACCCAAAAGTGTGTACACACAGAAACCTGTAGAGAGATACAAAAGCCTATAGATGAGGCTCTAGAAAATGGCTGAGGTGTACACCATCTGGTCTCTGTTCTCCTGAAGACTGTGGTTTATCGAGGCACAGCATGTGGGACTTTGACCCCCATGCATGGGTGGTAGGCCAGAAGGCAAGAGGTTCAAACTCCTAGATATTCCCATTCTGTTCTAAATGATTATTCCAATAATAAAAAATAAAAGTAGTCTGTTGCCTGTGAGAGACAACTGGTTTAAAAGTATTAGTTATAGCAGATGCTGTTTATTTCTATTTTGAATTACTGTCCTCTTTTTCTTGATCCTATTTATCTTATATAAATTAGGTAAGTAACCAATTTACATTATAGAATTTTATTATTTTATTTAATTTTAGTTTAGTTTACTTATTTTTGTTATGTTCAGTTAGCTAACATATAGTAGAGAATTTTAAAATGGCATTGTGAATGTGTGGCCAAGTTCTATTTCAGTGACCTTTCAAGATTGCTATCTTGATTAGCTTTAGGAAATAACTGTCTCTAGGTGGCAGCATTTCAAGCCTTTGTAGTACATATTTTAAAATGTACAGAACGAGATGGCTAGTGATGATTTGGGGGAACTGCCTAGTTTGCTGAGAAGAATCAAGGACTTGTTCAAGTTTTAGGACATATTTGACATTAATTGAAACCAACCTGGCAGGAAAATTACTGCCAATGAAATAAATTATGGCTGGGGGTACCTGGGTGGCATAGTCAGTTAAGCAGGTTAAGTATCTGCCTTTGGCTCAGGTTATGATCCAGGGGTCTTGGATGGAGCACCACATCGGGCTCCCTGCTAGGTGGGGGGTTTGCTTATCCCTCTCCCACTCCCCCTGGTGGTGCTCTCTGACTCTCTCTATCTCTGTCAAATAAAAAAAGAAAATCTTGAAAGAAAGAAAAAGAAAGAAAGAAAGAAAGAGGGAGGGGGAAAGAGAAAGAGAAAGGAAAGAAGGGAGGGAGGGAGGGGGGAGGGGAGGGGAGGGGAAGAGAAGAGGGGAAGAGAAGAGAAGAGGGAGGAGAGGAGAGGAGAGGAGAGGAGAGGAGAGGAGAGGAGAGGAGAGGAGAGGAGAGGAGAGGAGAGGAAAAGAAAGAGGGGCGCCTGGGTGGCTCAGTGGGTTAAAGCCTCTGCCTTTGGCTCAGATCATGATCTCAAGGTCCTGGGATCAAGCCCTGCATCAGGCTCTGCTCAGTGAGGAGCCTGCTTCCCCACCTCTCTCTCTCTCTCTCTCTGCCTACTTGTGATCTCTCTTCTCTCTGTCCAATAAATAAATAAAATCTTTAAAAGGAAGGAAAGAAGAAACTAAGACTATGTTTTTGTTTATAGCTGGGCTTTCTAAGAATCATCAGGGTGATTCTCCATCCATCACAGCATCTAGAGCTTTGGTGGAAAGAAGACCCTCTCCAGGCATCCTTTGCAGATTGTGTGAGTGCCACGAGCATTCTCCGCTACAGTGTCTGTGTGGCCCCCTCACCCGTTTAGCAAAGGGGAGGAATTAGGACCTGGCCCTAGTTGCATGCCCCTGACAATACCAGGTTGGATGTCTGTCATTACCAGTAACATTTATGGACTGCTTCTTGTGTGCTAGCTTCACTCTCTTTACTTACATGTGCTCACAGGAACCCTGACAGGTAGGCCCTGCTACACTACACTTTGCAAATGAAGCACTAAGACGGAGAGAGGATAAGTGATCTTGTCCAAGGTTAACGTTGCTAGAAAAGTGGCAGAACTGAGGCTTGAAGCCAGCCATTGTGCTCCAGAGATTTTGCACTGATCTAGCATGTTCTACCATATGGTCCTGACCAGGGAGAAGGCCTGGAGAGAGGGAGAAAATTATAGCAACCGGTGTAGCATAGTTTTTATTGGGCTTATGGGAAAAATATCACTTTATGCTCAAGGCTCTGCAGGGGATTCTTCTGAAGGTTTGGCATCTACTTTCTGACCTGGTAGTTCAATTCAATTCAACATACATTTATCAAGTGCCTCTTATGATCTAGAATCATGTAAGGCACTAGGGACAGAAAGGCAGATGAGATACAGATAAAACTACATACTAAATCTGAGAAAGGTGCTCTTTATTTTATAAGTGTCCTCTGATGGCAGTTCTTTGCTGATGTCCTTGAAGGAGTGGAACGACACAGTGAGAATGCAAAGCTCCAAATGCATGCTTATTTCTTAGTAGAGGTCAACCTGCCTTTTTGTGCACATCTCAAGTCATTTAATGAAATACAACTGAAGATGTACGTATCCGATGAATCTGATTCATTGTCCTCTCTGGCTATCAGTAGTAAGTCATGGTTGCTTCGAGCTGCTTATTAACCTGCTGACTCCAGATGGGTTTCTCAGACCATGAACATGGAATAACTCCGATGGAAGAAAAAGAGTCAACTCTTTTTTTTTTTTTCCATCTCTGTATTTTAGATCATTTTGCTTCGAACCCTGCTCTACTTGTTTTTTTAAAATAGCAAACAGCATGTAGAAAAATCTATCATCTCTTAAATAGTCATGCAAAGAATTACCTGGCCATCCTGCCTCTCTAGCAATGAAGGCATCCTCTGAATTACTACCATCAAATCCCATGACTTACCTGAAATAAATAAATGAAAACCCCATCCCTTAGCTGTTGAGCAGCCACTGAAATTCTTGATTCTGTGATTATTTTCTACAAGTGACTTTGAGAATTAATTAGGGATTAGAAAATGTGAAAAGAAGATGCTTGGACCTCACAGATAGGTTCATAAGACGGACTTCAAAAGATTTACCTTCATCTCTAATATCTATGAGTTAAGTAGCATATTTCGAGGGAGGGATGATTTGGGGCCATGTTGTTGGTATCACCCCAAGTATTTCATGATAGTAACCACAATAACCAGTAGGTATTGAGCCAGGATCTATGCCAAGTATTTAACAACGTATTGTCTCATTTAATCCTCCCAAACATCGATTTTTTGTATAAGAAAACAAGCTCAGAGAGGTTACTTTTCCCAGGTCACATAGCTAATGCGGCAGAGTGGGGCTACCCGCCTGGGAGATTTGTCTAAGTCCATACTCATTGCTACCTTTCCATAATCTCTAATAAAGTCATTTTATTTATTAACTCTAGTTAGTGCCCATTCGCTCAGCATATCATAGCCATAAGCCATTCCCGTGTCCCTGAATTTTTGTGGATTTATTGTGAGAAATAAATTCATCCCCTAATTATATACCTTCACTTCTCCAGATACCTTCATTTTACAACTTGTCATAGTTATTATTTTACCTTCATTTGTGTTGTAGATTTCACTAGTGTCAGTATTAGTTAGCTTTTGATGAAATAAATTACTCCAAAACTCTGTGGCTCGATGCAACAGTAATCACTCATTATCTCTCCTGGTTTCTGAGGGTCAGGAATTCAGATAGAGTACAACAGGATGAATTATTTCTGCTCCACGATGTCTGAGCCTAAGCTGGGGGTGGAATCATCTGAAGGCTCACTCACTCTAGTGTCTGGTCGTTGATGCTGGCTGTTGGCCAAGGGCCTAGCTGAGGCTTTTGTTGGAATATCTGTACAGAGCCTCCCCATCAGTCCTGGGCTTTTTCACAACATGATGGCTGGCTTCAGGAGAAATTATCTCAAGACAGAGAGCACCAATGCAAAATCCAAATTACCTTTTTTTTTTTTTAAGTGTATGTGTGTGTGTGCATGCATGCAACTTTATTAAGGTATAATTCACGTATTATACAGTTCACCCATTGCAAGTGTACTGAATATCTTTTAAGGTCTATACTGTTAGCATTTATATAAATTGATGCATAGTTAAATAAAATACATGCTAATGCTGGGGTTATTGATAAAGTGAAGGTAATTAGGTGTTCTTGAAGCATTCCATAAATCATCTCACCATCTCAGATTATAGTTACCTTATTTGAAAATATGGTCCTTGATAGGAGAAAAGGCATGTTGAGTGCCTGGGCATTATACATACATACATACATACATACTCTGTATCTTTGTCAGGAACTTTCTGTATACATGTGACTACCCCAAGAATAATCACACAAAATTGCTGATAAACGTGACTTCTGTTGTGGGAGAGTAAGGAATTCCAGCTGTAGACCCTACTGAGAAGCTGTCCTTGATTTGTTCCTCCCACTTCATTGCAAACAAATCTCTGATTTTGTTCAGATATATGACTGAAATGTGAGCAGGGAAGGTAGAATTCCACTCAGGCCCTCTAGCTCCAGGGAATCAATGAAGCCCACATTCTTCTTTTATGCCTTGGGAGTTGTGGTGTGAGAGCAAGGCACTTGAAGGTGTGATAGCCATTTTGTGACCATAAGGGGAGAGCCAATAAAGTAGCAGAGAAGACAACCCAGAGCCCTGACAGTTTTGAGCAGCTATAGTAACCAACTCTGAAACTTCTATTTAAAGAGTTTTGATAAGATATATAAATGTCCTTGATGTTCAAGGCACTTTAGAATGATTCTTTTTTTTTTTTAAGATGTATTTATTTGAGAGAGAGAGAGAGAGGGAGAGAGAGAGAGAAGGGGCAGAAGGAGAGGGCGAGAAAAACCCAAGCAGACTCTGCTTCTGAGCATAGAGCCTGATGTGGGCCTCAATTCCATTATTCTGAGATCATGACCTGAGCGAAAACCAAGAGTTGGAATTAAAGGACCGTGCCACCCAGGCGCTCCTGTTCAAGCCACTTTAATTCACATATTTTGTTACTTGAAGCAGAACTACTTCTAAGTGACAAACTCCTGTGGAGAAAAACAAGTCATGTTTATCAGGAACAGAACGAAAGTACACGACTACTTACTCTCATTAACAGCATTGCTATAAACTGTGAGTTAATCTTAAGGTTATTATAATTTCTAATTTTTCTTTTGGAAAGTCAGTGTCAGGAACAGTGTTTGTATCTTCTAGGCACCCGAGGCCATAATGACTGTGTTAAAGAAATATTGAATTAAGATTAGAATAAAAAATAGTTTACCCAAGTTTTGAACTTTATGCTTTAAAATATTACAGGAGACAAGGAGAAAGCTCTAAAGAACCGAACAAATGATTTAGGAAATAAGAGGTAGGATTGGAAACTATAAAATATCTTTATGGAAGGGGCATAGACTGCTAGGCTAGGGATCATTTTGTACTACCAAATTGAGTGCAGGACTCCCACTGGAGTCAATCAGAGTCATATGCAAAAATCAATGTCAGGGTCTTTCCCTGAAACCATAAATGAGGAAAGCCGAAAAATCTGAACTATTTCTTGATAAATGTCTGGGAGAGCACCAAATGTCAGGGAGGCCAGGTGTTTGATGGAAATGAGCATGCTTGATACTCTAATGTTGCTGGATAAATTAATAAGAAAAGAGAATTCCATTCACTGACTTTCCTTAAACTTGAGATGATTTTTTTAAAGCCCTCAGAACTTCAATAATCATTTTTTCCAGATGGTTGAGAATTTTAATGAATAATATTCACTCTTTGTAGAAACAATATGAGTAGCCTTTTTCTTTCCAATAATCTTAGAAAAAATTCCTTCCTTTTAGACCTAAATTTAACCTGTGGGAGAGTGGTTAACTTCAGTCCACTCTTGTTTCTGGAGTAGAAGGTATTAGCTTAATATGCACTGCACCAACCGCTTTATTATGAGTTTCTTTGACTGTTAGAAAGGGGGGTGAGGTAGAGAGTGTGCAGCATTTGGCAATGTCAGGTCTCTGAAAACCAACTTTTTGAATAATTTTGTCATGGAGGTTCCAGGGAATAATTAAAAATCATCTTTTAATGATTAAAAATCACCCAGATATAGTTATGTAATTTAAACAGAAGCTATGATTTATGAAAAAAATAATGCTGTAATTCAGGAGGTATTTGAAGAGCCAGTATATAGAATTTTGCTTGAAGTCAGTGTTGATTAGAACTCTTTCATATCAGTTGTGATAACAGAGGGGATTTTAAAAAAATCTTGATTTTAATCTTTAGTTATGAAAATTTTCACAGGCCTTACCAGGCCAGTTCTGTAATTTATAAGCTCATCACTCATGGGGATAAGTGGTTATTGTATTTTTGTTACTATCTCCTTCTTGTGGGACACACTGCATCATTTTTATTCGAATGTTATCCCTCTATAGTTTTTATTAAGTTGGTAACAGAGATTTATACCATGCATCATTTTAGGGTCTGCCGTATGAGCTCTAAGGCAATTTTGATAAAAAAGTAATAATATTGATATATTGATGGAATGATCTAAGTTTTTTTGTTTGTATGAGAATTCAAAGAGGTTCTTAGTGGGTAAGACCAAAGATGTAGACAGTCTAGTATTTGCGGACATAGCCCTCAAGAAATTTGCAAGTTGCAGGAAATGTGATTTTCATGGTATTGTGTGGAATTTAGGCTCTACAGATCCTGTATTTGGCTCTCTTTTACATTCAGGGGATTGGAGAAGCACCTAAGGGGTCCCTTATCTTGGGGACCATACAGTGGTTTAGTGGAATAAGAAAGGAGGCCACATCTTTTTTTTTTTCTTAAGATTTTATTTATTTATTTGAGAGAGAGAGAATGCACAAGCAGGGGAAGCAGCAGGCAGAGGGAAAGGGAGATGCAGACTCCCCACTGAGCAGGGAGCCCGATGCGGGACTCAGTGCCAGGACCCTGGGATCATGACCTCAGCTGAAGGCAGGCACTTAACTCACTGAGCCACCCAGGTGCCCCAGGGGGCCACATCTTCTGACCCTTGTCCAGAGGTCCTTAGACAATGTCATAATATCAATCTCAAAATTTTCTCATAATTTACTGGGGTCTATCATTTTATAGTTATCTGAACCCTTGTTTTTCATTACAAGGTTACAGGTTCAATTAAAGTATCAGTACACAAAAATTGCATTTATTATTTTTGTCTTAGAACAGTCCTTAAGGGTTCCTGGGTGACTCAGTTGGCTAAGCGTCTGCCTTCAGCTCAGATCATGATCTTCGGGTCCTGGAATTGAGCCCCATATTGGGCTCCCTGCTCAGCGTCGAGACTGCTTCTCCCTCTCCCTCTGCCCATCCCTCTACTCATGCGTTTTGTGTGTGTGTGTGTGTGTGTGTGTGCACACGTGCTCTCTCTCTCTCTCTCTCTCTCAATCTCAAATAAATAACATCTTAAAAAAAGAATCTTTAAAATTTCAAGGTTATTTCTGGTTCTGGTGTTTTGGGATTTAATAAACTATTGCATAATTTACTTCTCCTCTTCATAATATAGCTCCTCTGGGTTGCAGTGAGCTCAT
The DNA here is from genome assembly GCA_028533885.1 of Nasua narica. Lineage (NCBI taxonomy): Eukaryota > Metazoa > Chordata > Mammalia > Carnivora > Procyonidae > Nasua > Nasua narica. Next base: position 56,897,635 of record CM052802.1, read on the forward strand.
CATAAAATGAGAATATTGCTATAATTGATCTCGAAGGTCCAGCACTAGAATTCTATTAATCTATACACAATTTTCACTTATTCTTCAGATGAACTCTTCCTGGTATTAGTATTTTATTGTGTTTCTCTCATTGGGTAATAAAGGTTTACTTTATTGTGTATGTATGCGTATGTAAAATAATTTTAGGCATGAATGGTTAGAAACATTTTTTTGGCAAGTAGCCTCTTTATTCCTGAATTAAATTAGGTTTAAGCCTGACCCTGAAGGTAAAACCACTGTAGTCTTGTAAAATGCTCTAGAATCTGGATTGAAAGTCAAGTCCCTGGACTAGCTTCTGTCTTCCATGTTCTTTAATGCAAGTCTCTCTTTTCTGATCTCTGAGTCCTTAAATTCTCAAGTGCCAGAAATGCAGAGCCATTACTCATTTTCTCTTCTCTGCCACCTGTAACTGCTGGTATTTACTGACCTGACACTCTGGATAAACTATGGCCTTGTTCTCTAAAATTCCAAGGGTCTTAAAGCCTTGCCCAGTGATCCTGGGCTTGTCAAGGGTGGTCTGGTTACTAGGTGCTCAAAGACCTCTCAGATTGTGGTCATGGGCCTGGGAGAAGACTGACGGGTATGAACACATTTAATGCCAATACTAGGATGTGAGGTGGGAGTCAGTGGTATTGGAACTCCAGGGCCTGGTTTTTCTAATAAGTCAGAGCAGTGTCAGTGATTATACTGATGCATGTGATTATACTGATGGTGGTGAAGAGAACTGAATTAGAAATGTCATTGGGAAAACTGGAAATCTATGCTCATAACAGATACAATATAAGCGGGGGAAATGCAATATTTAATTTGGTTATGAAAAAAATATTAATTAGAGTACTTTTGTGACCCAGTTTTAACTTAGGTTTATTTTTTGAGCAGCAAAATAACAATTATATATAATAGCTAAATATGTCACATGGGTTTTATTACTTCATGGTTCAATTTTATTCATGTACTTTCAGTGTTCATAAAATGTAGTTCTCCACGCATGCAATGGGATAATTGTTTTATATCTTAAAGGAAAATTAGATTGCATCCTGACCAAGGTAATTTTGAGCTTAAAGGATTTATGTGAATGCTAATGAATGCCCACCTGAGAACTCTCTGGTACCTACAGGCAGATCTTGGGAAGCATTTTGAAACAGAGAGGTTTTAATCACACATTAATTCTTCGAACAAATTTTTTAAAACAACATCTCTTGTTTGTTTCTACATGTTCATTGCAAAAGTAATAGAAATTCAGAAAAACTTGTTATGTGAAATAATTATTTACCCACATACCCCACAGATAAGTGAACACTAGTTAACATCTTGGCATAAACCTTTATAATTCTTGTATAATTCACATATACTTTTTTTGGACACCAAATTTCTCCCAATCTATTTGTCTTTTTTCTATTTTAAAATATTAACTTTTTAGGGGCTCCTGAGTTAGTCAGTTAAGCGGCTGCCTTCGGCTCAGGTCATGATCCCAGGGTCCTGAGACTGAGCCCCACATCAGGCTCCCTGCTCAGCAGAGAGCCTGCTTCTCCCTCTCATCTGCCTGCCTCTCTGCCTACTTGTGCTCTCTATCTCTCTGTCAAATAAATAAATAAAATCTTAAAGAAAAAGTTAACTTTTTAGGTCTCAGTAGATTTTCCAAAAAATGAGGGTGTTGCTGTAGTTGGTCTCTGAGGTCTAGCCCCACCAATTCTATGGACTTTAAAAATTTTCACATATTCTTTGGGTACAGTCTATATAAAACGGTGTGTACTTTGGGTACACACCAATATAAAAATTCTTTTGAATTCACCATTTCATGCCTGCCAATGTTCTGTGAACATTTGTATGTCATTGAATATTATTTAACAATATAATTTTAGTGGCTTTATATTATTATGATTATAGTGTAGTGTTTTACGAATCTCTTTTTAAACATTAAGGTTTTTTCCCTAATTTTCCAGTTGTATTTTATCCTCAATTATTGTCTTTATAATAAACTCTTATACATATGTCTGATGATTACTATATAATAAATTTTAAGTGTATAATTTGTAGAAATCAAAAGATTCCCAAGGTTTAAGTATTTTATAAATGTAGTGAAAATTACCTCCAGAGATGATCCTCCAGTTTTTGTACTCCCAAACTTTAGCTCAGTGTATTATTATTTGAAAATATTTGTTGATCAAGTTTAATATGATGACAAATTGCTTTCTGTTCTTTTGTTTACAAAATTTTTCATATTTTGTTAATCATTTATATTCCTTTGTCCATTTTTTTGCACTTATCTGCTTTATTGATTCCTTCACCTATTAACACCTTGTCATAAATATTGCAAATATATTTTCCTGAGTTTAGTGCAGGACACCCAAGCTGTGTGATCTTGGGAATTCTGTGTATTTTGCCTGTGTCCCAGTTTCTTTAAAATTGGACTGATATAGTCCATCTTTTCAGTTAATGTGCTCTGGACCTGGGGGTCTGAGTGGGATTGTGACTTTTTATTGGAGTGAGCACCCTCACCTTCCTGCTCTCCCATTCTCACCTTTGTACCTGGTTATAGAAATGGAGTAACCCTACTGTGGGCTGCAGGTCTATTTTGTCCCTAGAAGTGTCAAGGTCTTTCAACAGCTCTCTGTGGGTCAAAGCCCTGAGGTTGCCCCTCTGGCCTTGCAATTGTGGCCTCCTGGCTTCTGGTACTAAGCACCACCATGTGGACTCTCACGGCCATGGAGATTAACAAACCCAGCTCTGGGTCTGCCTCTCCCGTAGTCAGCCCTGGCCTGCAGAGAGGGCCACCTGCCATACGGCTTCTTAGTGATGCTGGCATCCTTCTCACCAGTGCTCTCCTCATGGCCTTGATGAATGGCACCATGTTTGCTGTCTCATTCTTCCATTGGGACATGATCCTCTGATGAGTATTCCAGCCTTAACAGATACATTTTATTCCAGCTCACTCACATCTCTGAGCCCCTTTATTCTTTACTACCTGTCAGGCAAGTCAGACATGCCCACCTCATTGAGCGGGGTCCATCACTTTTGTTAGACTTCCAGGAGCCACTCTGGCAATAAACATAGCCACTCCCTGAACTTCCTGCCAACTCATCAGCTCTCCGGCTGTGGAAAAGTGCCCCAAGTAAATAAATCTTTTTTTATCCAGTCTTAAATTCCAGCCTTTTATGGAATTTATGAAGTTCCCTCTTCATAATCCAATACCCGATTCAGTCTCCTGGCTCCTGCTGGTGTGAGGTAGCTAATTCTTGCAGGTCCTTGGGTGTTGAGTCTCTTTTCTTTGGCAGGCCCAGCGTGACCCCATGCAGGTGAGGCAGGGATGTAACCCTAGTCATCAGGCTGGCAACCAGGAGAGGAGGTGCAGGCAGTTTCTGAGAGGTATACCTGTTGCTTTGCATGGGAGAGGCCTCTGCAGCATCTTCTAGCACAGGGACCTAGGGGTCAGGGTCCCATGTTTTTCAACCCAAGACCCTGGCCTAAGGACAACAGACCCTCCTTGACTGAGCATTTAATCATTTGTGGAGCTCTGACTCTTTAACTTTCAAAGCTTCCATTGATTTCCTGATCAACTGTGTCTTCTCTCCCACTTTGTAAGCTATTACAGACCAATGGCTCTCACACTTAGTCTTTAACTGCTTTTTCGAAGCACTTATTTGTCTTGTTATTCCTTTGTAGTTAGCAATACAATTTACCTATAATCAACCAACTCTACTGTCTTTGTAAGTATTGTTCTTCTTTATCTTCCTTCGGGTCACTATTGAGGACTGTTAGCAATGGGGCTTCCCTATTCCAGGGACTATCCATGTCCCATATATAACTCAGGATGGTGTCGTCTTTGCCTAAGGAGCACTGAGAGACCTCATCCCCCAAACCCATCTTACTGCCTCTTTTCCTGGGTCACAAGTGGCACCAGCTGTGTTTGTTCAGGTCCGCAGGAAGCAGGGGCCAGGACAGAATTAGACATTTGTATTGGTCTCCTATGGCTGCTTTAATGAATTACCGTAAATTTAGTAGATTCAAAAAACACACATTTATTCTCTCACAGCCAGAAGTTCTGAGATCAGGTTCACTGGGCTGAAATCGAGCTGTCAGCAGAACCACAGTCCCTCCAAAGGCTCTATGGGAGAATCTGTTCTTTGCCTCTTCCAGCTTCTGGTGGCTTCTACCATATCTTTGCATTACCAGCATCTTCAGACCTCTCTCTCACTGCTAATCTTCACATTGCCTTCTCCTCTGCTTGTGTTTAGGTCAAATCTTGCTCATCCTCTCTTTTATTAGGGCATCTGTAATAGCATTTGGACCCACCAGAGTAATCAATCCATCATCTCCAGATCTTTAACTAATCACAGTTGCAAAGACCCTTTTTCCAAATAAGGTACATTTAGAGATTTCAGGGATTATGAACTGATATCTTTGAATATCAGAATATTAAAATATAGCCTTCTACAAAATACAGGAGATTTATTAGGGAAATATATCCATGAGGAAAAAAGGGGAGGGAACTAGAGACAGTGAAGAAAGCCTTCACTGCAGGCCTGATGTCTCTGAAAGAGAGTGAGAAGGAAGGGGAAATGTGTATAAAGTGTTTCAGACTGTGGTGTAATTCCAGGAAATTTGTGCAGGCTGATAGAGTCCTTGAGTCAAAGTATTCCACTGAAAAGGTCCTGTGTCTGCAGGAAGGGGTCTGTACCCATAAGCCCATTTGTGAAGTCACTAGCTTAGTGCAGCCCTTGGGAATTGTGGACTGGACAAGAATGTGGTTGTAGATCCAGAAAAGCAACAGCTTGAGCCATAAGTCAGTTATGCTCCCTAAAGCAGTAGAGCTGAGCATGCATTTTCATGGCCACCACATTCATCCATATACCTTTTCCTTACATCTTGTCATCAATCTTCACCTTTCTAATGTTCCTGACTAGCGAGGCAAACCATAGCCATTAACCCATAACCATTAGTGATTCACTCATTTATGCAATTTACTTACACTGTGTAGAACTTCTTGAGCCTAATCTTGAGTGCACCTACCACATCAGATAAGGGCTAGTTCATAATAGGCAGTCCGGTCATGTAGTCGGTATATAAACAGGCAGTTTTATATATAACCTTGCAAATGGGTTGGGGCAGCATGTTTAAATATGGTATATATTCCCTCCAAAAATCTAAAAAAAAATCCACTAAGCACTGTGCCTTTTACTTCATGGTGGGAGTGCCAAGTGCAGACCTGCCAGAGATCACTGCTCCTCTAGAAGCTTCATCTGTGTGGTAAGTCTCTGAACTTTGAGGGGGTTTCACTCACCTCCCTTAGGCATGCATGTGTATTTCAAAAGCATCTTCTTTTACTACTTCCTGATCCCCAGGTCTAATTAGCATATAGTCATCAGTGTAATGAACCAGCATGATATTCTGTGGAATACCAAGGCAATCAAGGTTCCTCTAGGATGTCAGACTGATAACCAAGGGCTCATATAGCCTTGAGGTAAAAGAGTGAAGGTGAATCACTTCTAATTTTCTTTATTACCTGGTGTAGAAAAGAAAATGTTTGCTGGGTCAATGACTGCGTAAAAGGTGCCAAGGGCTGTGATGATTTGCTCCAGTGATGATACCACATTCGGAACGCTAGCTGCAATTGGTGTCACAACCTGATTAATTTTATGATAATGCGTAAGTATCCCTGAATGTACATCTGGCTTGTGGACTGGCTAAGTAGGGGAATAAAAAGAGGATATGATAGGAATCATCACCTCTGCATCTTTCATGTCTCTGATGGTGGGAGTGCCAAGTGCCAACCTCCCAGAGACCATTGCTCCTCTAGAAACTTCATCTGTATGGTAGGTCTCTGAATTTTTAAGGGGTTTCACTCACCTCTCTTGGTCATATATGTGCATTTCAAAAGCATCTTCTTTTACTACTTCTTGATCACCAAGTGTCTGCACCATCCAGGGATACAATATTGCTTTCAATAATGGGGGAGATATAAAGGGACTTTTTCTGTAATGGCCCATACACTCTGTTATAGAACCAATGTGTGGACACCGCATTTTGGAGGAAAAGAACCACAAAATGGGTCTGCAGTCACAGTGGATCAACTGTGAGATGGACTCGGGCCAAACCTCCCATCTATCACCTTACCTCCCTCTGTCTGACCATGGTGTCATTCTAGGCTTTGGGGGTGAACATGAGTTCAGAGTAGTATCTGTTAACCCCTTAATGTCTGAGTGTTTCCCTTTCTCCAGTGCACAGTCACCTTGGTGCCCTGGAGAAAGGGAAATACTTTCCCTCTGGCCATATGTCCCTCTGGGAAAGGCTTAGAGGAAGTGTTTAATAAACATGTGTGGCAAGTGGAGGGTCTTTCTAAAGCCCCCATCAAGGGACTCTGGGTCTGAGAACTGGCTTAAATTTAGAAACCACTTAAGTGGTCTTTTATCTTTACTATTAGTGCCTCACATCAACTTTGTGCCACTTGACCTAGAATTTTTTCACTTTTATGTGTCAAGCAGTATTTTAATGTCTGCCCATTTTTTTATCCCTCAGAATTTTCATACTCAATTAGCCACCACCAGAGATCATTTTAGGTTAAAAGACTTTGATTACTGCTCCACCCCATTGGCTTATTATAGTAATTGCACACAGCAAGTTTCTAGTGATTAAACAGTGCCACCTGGTCTCTATCCATCTGGAAATAAAACTAGGGAGCCCAATTTATGACGGCATCTGCAACCATCATGTCTATCCTATAGAGAACAACCACCAGAAAGCTTTTTGAGGATATTGGTGTTCCCCACACCAATACATTTATTAATACCTTGGTAAAGGCAATGTCCTCTGGGTCCCAGCAAGAGGAATGGTTAGAGATGGCTACACAGATTGCATATAGTAGTTTTATTTGAATATTATCTCCTGAAGTCTTCACACTCTTTTTTATTCTATGCCAGGGTCAGGAATCCTCACTATCCTCACTATCTGTAGGCCACTAATGAGCTCATACTTTAAATTTTAGCCCTCATTTCTAGGGGCTTTGTATTTGGAATGATTTTTTTTTTTTTTTTTGCTTAAACAGTGTCAAATTGCAGGAACTGTGTTATTCTATGGTCTAAGATTAATGTTTACATTAGTTAGAATGCCATTTACATTTATTCATTATTTCATATTTCTCTTAACTACAGGGACCTTGTTATGCTTTAATTATCTGTTAAAAATTCCTTACCATATTATTAAAATTGCTTAAAGTTTTTGAGTATAGCCCTCTATTATCAGCCCACAAATAAGTTTTAATCTTAGTCTTTTGTGTTTTTATGAATCTCTATGATTATGCTCTGCATTCTAGTGAGTTTCTCAGTAATGTCTTCCTACTTGTTAATTCTCAATTTGTGTACACCATAAAGTTTATCCCATTTCAATCTCATTCCAATTGCTATATTTTCTATTTCTAACATCTTAACTAAAAAAATTTACATGTGGGGCACCTGGATGGCTCAGTTGGTTAAGCATTTGCTTTCAGCTCGGGTCATAATTTCAGGGTCCTGGGATTCCAGCCCCACATCAGTGGGGAGTCTGCTTCTCCTTCTCCCTCTACTCCTCCCTGCCACTTGTGCTTTCTCCTTCTCCTCAGGATTTTGAGAGAATTTTGAGAATTTCTCCCTCAAATAAATAAATATAGTCTTTAAAAAAATTTAAAAATTTACATGTACCTCCCTCCCCAAATAATCTAGAATACATATGTGATAGACAGACTTCTAAGATGACCCTCAAGATTTTTGTCCCTTGGTTTTCATGCCATGTTTAATCCTCTCTCCTTGTATGTGGCAGTTTTTTTTCCTCTTACTTGTTTTTGTTATCCATCTCTGAGGAGTGGTTATGCTGCTGCCTCCATTTAGCATTTGTTCCAGTCTAGAACAAGGTCATATAATTTTTTTTAAAGCCAGTTTCCTGTGATGATATTGGGGATGGTGAATACAAAGTTAATGTGGTAGGGAGAGAAAGTTTCTCGGTTTTAGGTTGTGGTTTAGAGGGTGTTCTAAATCCTCTGCCTCCCTAATTTGGACTATATTCCTAGACAGCATTCTACAAGAATGTGTGTGTGTGTGTGTGTGTGTGTGTGTGTGTGTATATATATAAATTTTATTATTTTTCAGCTTTCTTTCAGGAGTTGGTGTAGCCAAAACATAGATCCTGGCTTCAAAGGGAGCCTGGCATTAGTTTTATGTGGAATTTTTGAGTTTCCTTTGTCCTCAATATCAGCTTCTGGCCCAAAGGCCAGCCATTCTGTGGATTCAGTTTCCACGCAGTATTTTGCTTTTCTGTCCATTTCTAGTCCATCATAATGTTTAACTGTTAAGTTGTTTGGTTTTCTTTTTTATATTACTTTTCTGTGATTTGTGTATCTGTGAAACAGAGACAGTTTTCAATGTATAAACTTATTTTGCCATTTTTATACAGAAATCTCTCAGCATGATTATTTTCCTTATAAAATGTATTTAGTTCATTATTGTTTCTGGTCCCAAATTAAGCATTTTGTGATTGAATGAAGGAACTTAACCCATTTACATTTATTGCTTTATGGACAAATTTGATCTTTCTGTTATATTGGCCATGCCTGAGAGTCCTGTTAGTGAGCATGAGATGACTATAAGACATTTCATTAATGAATAGAACCTTGTGAATATGTCCTATTCTTCTGGATTATTGTGTTGATTTTGCCCCTTAAGGATATTTGTACATAAAAAAAAGTTGTCATTACTAGAAGGAAGTTGATTAATTTAATAAAACAGAACACCATGAAATTTTTACATGAAATTTAAGAGCAGACTAAATCTAAGTCTTCTTCAGAAGATCTTGACTAAAGAGCTGCCATTGCTACTGGCTGCTATCTTTCCTTCAAAGATTTTTGATATATACAAGGCAGTGGCTTATTTTAGCAGTTTTCTCCAATTACTACCCAGGGCTCTAACTCCCTACTTCTTGGACCTGGTGAGTAAAGGATTTTTTTAAAAATAAAATTTTAATTTGGAGTAATTTTAGATTTACCAAAAAATGAAAGACAAAGATAATACATAGAGCTCCTGTATGCCTCTTACCCAATTTCCCCTAAAGTTAACAACTGAGCATTCATGGTACATTTCTGAAAAAACTAATGGTACTTCACTTTAACTGAATTCTAGACTTCATTCAGATTCCACTAGCTTTTTCACTAATGTTCTTTTTCTGTTTCAGGACCCAGTCCATGGTACTAGATTGCATTTAGTCATGGTGAACAGATCTTAAAAACTAAATAACATAGATTAAAAACATTGGAATTTTGACAACTCTAGAGCAGCCTGTAGCTGTGTCTAGGATAAATGAATTTGAAATTGTGATTCATAGGGACCACTGATGTTGCCTTCTGTGGAGAGCCTCACTTAAGGCCATAGACAGCATAAGGAAGAATTTTCTTTTTTTTTTTTTTAATATTTATTTATTTGAGAGAGAGAGTGTGAGTGTAGCAGGTGGGAGGAGAAAGGGGAGAGGGATAGTGAGAGTCTTAAGCAGACTCCTTGCTGAACATGGAAACAGACACAGGGCTCAACCTAATGATCCTGAGATCATGACCCTGAGATCACAACCTGAGCAGAACCAAGAAGTGGATGCTCAACCAACTGTGCCACCCAGTCACCCCAAGGAAACATTTTCAATCAGTTGCCTTGACACTGTGGAGTGCAATGAAAGTAAAGAAGAATTAAAACCAAGTCATTGGCACCATGTGTAGTTGGGTGCCTTCTAATGGATAGAGATTTGTTGCTAATACAGAAAGGAAGTATCAGGAATTCAGGACAGGTCACACTGACCCAAAGGAGCATCTCAAGATGGATGACAGACCATTTAACATCCCAGAATACTGGACTCTCTAAGCTGGTTTCCCTGACTACTGGAAGACTCTCTACTCAGTGGAGTTGAATGACCAATTGTTGAACATTTGAAAAAGGGGTCAGGGAATGAACTATGTGTTAATATTGGGGATACATAGTTACTAAGAAGGCAAATTCTTTTCAGAGGCCTATAAGCAAATGAAAGAAGATGTTCTCCACAAAGATACATATTGATTTATCAGAAAAAATATACTTTTGTGTATGTTTGACACTCCAGTACCCTTCCTAGCAGCTAGAAAGGGTGGAACTCTTCACTATTAAGTACTCTTACTCTTAGTTGACCAAATGCTTATAGGATTCAGAAGGATGCATAAAATAACACTTCAGTCTTGAGTCAGACACTCCAACTTACAGAGTCCAGGGGATTTAGGAATGGCTCCTCTATCTTATTCATCTCATGCCTCCAGTTTTTTAGGCTCAACTCTGGAGCTGCATTATGCGGCTTCCAGTCTTATAGTTATTGGGAAATTCAAAACCTCTGCTTCTTTTGACCTCCTCTGCTTTCTTTTCTCACCTCCCAGCTACCCCTGGCCCTGTTTTTAACTCAGTCTGATTATTATTCAGTTCTCTCTGTTTCTCTTTTAGATAGGGTTGGGATTGTGTGGGTAGGGGCAGCTGCACTTTGGACTGCATGGAAGGGGAAGCTGCAAAGCAAGCTTACAAATTACTCAGACATATTATAGTGCATATGTCCTGTGCACTGTTATGCTAGGAAGACCCTGGTTTCTTTCTCTAGCTTTAGTTGTAATACCAAATGTCTGCTTTTCTTCTCCTTGCTTATATATGTCACAGGAAACCAAAAGAGAGCTGGTACTTTCTAGAAATCAGGAGTGGAACATGGGGGGGGGGGTGGGAAGAGGATGAGGAAAATACCTTGTTTTGACTTACTTATTATATGTTTTTATGTTCTTCAGACTTGCTAGTTTCTCTTTTTCTTTCCTGTATTCCAATTTGGACTCAGTGTGTTGGCTTGTTTTTCTTCTCTGGTGAGTTGGAGAGTCTACTTTCTACTTTTATTGTACTAGTGGCTATTTTTGACTTTTTATGCCATATTTGAAGCTCCTGCTCTCTATTGAACAATTCTCGCAAAAATGAGAGAATGTTTACTGAAGAATTGAAATTCAAACCGAAGCAGTTTCATTCCAGCATTGTTGTGCTTAATTATTATGCTCATAAACCTGCACAATGATGTTTCAATCATTTGAGCCTCATTTAGGCTTTATATTTAGCATTATTTCCTAGTCTTTTTAACACAAATTATTTAAAGTGAGATTTCTTGAACTGAGGTTACATTTTCCTGGGGTATTCCTTACCTAAGTTTACCTTAGCCAGCAAATGATGGTTTGTTTTACTGGAATGCTGTTCTCTGAAGACTTAGGGAAATATTGGTAAATTTTTGTTGTCATATATATTTACAAAGAAATCAGCAGAATCAAGTTCTATATGTATCTTTGTACATTGTGTGTGTGTGTGTGTGTGTGTGTGTGTGTAATTAAGGAGAGAGAGATAGAGGGAGAGAGAAGTAAATTACCCAGAAAAAAGAAAATATGCAAAGAATATAAGGAAAACTTGAAGCAAAGTGCAATATGCCATGGTGTTAAAAACATATGCTCATGCCATCCACTGCCATAGCTTTTGTAAGTCTGTCACACAGAAGAGCTGGGCTGTGTGATAGTTTACTAAGTCTGTGGGGTTCTGTATAGCTGTTTTTTTTTTTTTAAATAAAATTTACCACTTCATGGAACATTGCTTCATTCCTCCACTTTAATTTATTACTAACCAACCAAACTCAGCTCCATCAATTGATCAATTAAAATTCGTGCTGAAATTGTGCTTTAATACATGTTAATTTATAAACATAGGATTTTTCTCTCTTTAATTTCCAATCAAAATGAGTTTCCTTTTCAAAAAAAAGTCCTTAGTTATTACCTTTTATTTTACTTGTCCTTCTTTACCTTACTTAAATGTCCTCATTTACCTTTAAAAAATTTTAAAAATATATTTCTCTTTGAAACCTGGATGTGTGAAGCACAATCATGAACAGAGTATAAGTACAAAGCATCATAAGGAAATTGAGAACAATATGAAATCATCATATATTGTGGTAGATGAAGGCATTATTCTTAAACTTCCCACGATGAACTTGGCAACAAAGAAAATGATAGCTTTTTCCAAACACAACCACTAAGTAGATAGCAAGCAGTAATCAATCAAAAGAAATTTTAGATGTACTTAGATGCCAATTTAAAAGTATAGGCTTTTTATTATTGTAAAGATGCAAATGAACATACATTTCAGTACTTTTATGTACGAAAACAATGAGTGATATATTCATGAAATAATCATTCTTCCCATACCATTAACAAAGACTGGATTTACTCTCTTTGTGCATATAACATTTTTCTTTTTCCTTTTTTCCAATCTCCATACTCAGACATTTTATCAAAATACATCCAAATATATATTTTTCTCATTGATTATTCTTAAAACTCTGAGCTTTTTAAAATTTTGATTTACCGACTTAGGATTTTCTTTAGTGAAGAAGAGCATTTTTTGATCAGCTTTTTGCTCCTTAACTATTCCCTCTCTTCCATTCATCTTATCTTGGAATTCTTGCTTTATCGGTTGAATATTTCATATTTTTCTTTTAGGGATCATCATTTGCATCTCTTAAACTTCTCTTCCTCTTACAGATGATTTCTCTAACTTTTGGTCTCCTACTTAACATATTTAACTTTCCTTAGACAACACTTTCTGCTACTCTTTGGGTTTTGGAACATTTTTTCTTTATTATCTTTTAATAACATGCTATTTGAAAGACTTCAGCCTCCAGAAATGGTGAGCTAGCTAATTTGGACAAATGAAGAACAACTAAACAGATTTGTAAAACAAAGACAAGAGTTGGAAAGATAAGAACCAAAGATCTAATTGAAGGCATTGCAGAGCTACCTTCGTAGAGATGACTGGCCAGATTAAGACATGAAGAAAAGAGAAGGCCAGGGAAGTATGTGTCAGACATTGGGTCCTGCTTTTTCCCTTGATGCACTTGCCAATTTGAAAACAGTGACTGAGAGCCTAGGAAGCTGTGTAGAACTTCTATCACACTCATAGAATTAGCAGAACAAATATTGAAATTGGGCAACAAGGAAGTGTACCCACAAACAAACTAGGCTTTCAGCTGAAACCCTGAAGAACTACATGTTAGGAGGAAGGGTGAAAATATCATAAACTGGCTTTTGCAAGGTCTGACCTCACCTTCAAATCATTTTCATCCGTGATTGGATTAAGTGGATATTTTCATAGATTTATTCCTAGCAGAGAAAATGCGAATAAATTTTGATTGGAGAAAAAAATTATTATATCTTCAAATGATCTCTAGATATTTCTACGTATAATTTGCAACGCTTGATAAAAAAGTAACAAACATAAAAGTAACTAAATGAAAACCAACAAAAAAACTAAACATGTCCAAACAAAATGCAGATGTTAAAGTTGACAACACAAATTTTAAAGTTACTGTGTTAATATTTTAAGATAGTCAATGACAAGTTGACATATTTAACTAGAGGACTAGAAATGATGAAATACCTGATTGGAAATTTAAAATTAAAAACCAAAATAAATAAAATTAATTATGCAATCTTTGGCTTTAACAGCAGATTGGAAGCAGTTCTCAAAAAAAGAAAAAAATGAGTTAGACAATAGGTCAGAAGAACTATCCAAAGTGAAACAAAGAGAGATAAGATGGAAAATATGCAACAATGGGAAAGAAAATGTTATGCATGTGACATGCAATTAAAATGTCAGCAATTGGAGTCTTTGGTGGGGAGGACTGAGAGAATGGGGCAGAATCTGGGAAGACCTCTGAGAGAACATTTTCCCAAACCGATGAAAGATATCAAACCATAGATGCAAAAGTATAAGCCTTCAAACAGGATAAGTATGAGGAAAATTCCACACAGTAACAGTATTGCAAATGAAGACAAAGGTAAAATCTTAGGAGAAACCAGAGAAAAAGATATATTATTTCAAAGGAATACTATCAAACTGACAGTTGGCTTCTCAGAAGACAAAGGAATAATATCTTCACAGTGTTGCAAAAAAGATAACTACCAACACAGATTCTATACCCAAAGGAAATATTCTTCAGAATGGAGGACAACAAAAGACTATCATAGAATCAGAAATGGAAAATTTATCAACAATAAACCTACAGTGAAGGAAATTCCAAAGGGGGATTATAGGAGAAAAGGTAAATGACCATAGATGGAATGTTGGAGGTGAAGAAGAAATGAAATGTATTATAAGAAATAAATATTAGGTAAATATAGAGGAATATTGTCTTTGAAGGAATAATAATAATGTCTTATGAGGTCTTAAATATATTTAGAATTAAAACACAAAAATGACATCAAAAATATTTAAGAAAGGTAATATACACAAATAAGTCTTTATTAAATCAAGTAGTCAGGGTGTAATCACAGATAATACTGATCAGTTTCACAGTAATAGTAAAAGAATATATATAAACCATACACTTAGTTATGGAAGAAAATGAATTAGACGTATTTAGTTAATCCAAAAGAAGCTAAAAGAGAAAAATGCAGTGCAAGTAGAATAGATATTAGTTGACTAGCATTTATATGTGAGGCACTGGGCTAGGGGCAGGAGATATTTAACAACATATTCTTTGCTTTTAAGGATCTTAGAGTCTAGGTATTAGGGAGTGTTGTGGGACTGGTAGGAATATTTGGATTCCCCAGAAGCAGACCTGAAAAGGATTTCAGTGTAAGCAGTTTGTTTGCAAGGTGCAGGATACACTGGCAAGAGAATGAAGAAATGAAACAGTAAGAAATATAGCAATAATAGGTGTGCTAACAGCCAGCTATTACTATGAGCTAACAGAGCTTAATTTCAAAGGAAAACTCTGGGATATGGTATAGAAGAAGCACCTCGAAAGTATCCCACATGAGGGAAAGGGACATTTTTGCCAATGGTTGGACAATGGTTCCCAGATAATGTTGATTCCTTGGTGCTTCTGGCCTCATGCTTTCTCCCAAGGTTTTGGAGAAAACTGTCAGACAGATGGAGATACTGATGTTTGGAAGTCAGGAACACCAGAGTATTGAGACTTTAGCTACATTCCATCCCTTCACCATTTTAGTGCCACTCTTGTTCCTATTAAGTTTCACTCTGTCCTATGATAGCTTCTTCGGGCTGGCCAACGCTCAAAATTTCTATCAAAAATGATTTACATAGAAGGGTTTGTAGGACAAGCTATACTCTCTGACGCTGCAGCTGATGTTGAGGCCACAATTCATACTCATCACCTACTTTACTTACCACCCATTCAATATATTCCTCACCCTCAGCCAGCATTTCTATTGATCTAGAATGCTTGGTGAGTGGGCTAACCCAGATCTTTATGCCTGAGGGATTTGAGACTGTGCTTATGTGCTTAAGGCAATGGTTGCTACAATTGTCCATTAAGAGTCATTACACATATGGAAATGCTCAGAGGTAAATCAGTGGCTTTGCTGAATCCTAGACTTTCTGCCCATGATCTAACAGCAATTCTGTCTCTTCACGATAATCAGGGAGTAGCTGATTATCAATCACTCTTGTTAATATAGTATAGCAACTCTTTGCTTTTGCCTTATGGTCTTCAGTCATGAGGAGCTTAAAATTGCCAGGCGTAAGACATAAATTCAGATTGAGTGGAATCTTTGCTGTGCTCCTGATGGAAGTATCTCCCCTCCACTTCCAGAAACCAGAGCCAATCAGCAGAGGCAAAAGTTGTGGGAACGAGAAGTGTGAATCCTCCAAGTGAATTACTGAGAGTGACATTTAGAAAAACCACCCCTATTTCTACACTTTGATTCCCAGACCAGGGGCATAGCACTGTAAAATAGACATGGGTTCAGTATACATATTGCACTTTGAAGAACAGCCCTGCACACACAAGCTGGAACCTCAGCTAGACTATTAAGGGGCTATTACAATGTTAAATGAGGAGGGGAACTTTTGAGTGAACTTCTGTGTGTATGTTCATCATACACACATACACATGTTCATCTGTGTGTATGTCTGTGTGTATGTTCATCATCATGCTGTCTTTCTTGTGAAGTGGGTCCCTTTGACTGTAGTGATGTTACAAGGGATCCCGTGACACTAAACACCTTGTAAGCCCTTACAGAGTGATGCTGGTAAAGGGACTCCATGCAAGGAGAGCAAAACTATACCCAGAATATGTGCTAATTTTGTTAAAGGGTGAATTGCGGCCCTGCTGGGGTAGACAAGATATGAAATAACCAATTTGCTATCAAAGTGTGACTGGTTGGTCTCCTAGAGGGGTGGTATCATATTGAAGACACAGTGTTAGTCTCCATAGCCAGTCAGCTAGACTTCCAGCAGCAACAGGAACTAGCTCAGTAGAGGTCAGAGGGAGCCCATGCTTTAGACAATGTATAGCCTCTGGAACAGAGAGCAACATGGTTTGGTTGGCCTTCCTGGGTTGATTAGATGTGAGACAGTAACCTTCTTCTCACCACACGAGCTCGGATAGAATTCTGACTATTCCCTTATAACTGAGTATAAATCTCAACACTCTACTCAAATTCATATTCCTGGTATTTATTTGAAAGAGATACATTTCAACTTTGGATATATTGCTTGCTCTAAATTTTGTATCTTTAGGTACCTTGTTTTCAGTTTTTATTTGATTTATTGTTGATGTAAAATCTGAGCATAAACATTTTTCTTATTCTTTTTGAATTAAAATTACTAAATACTTTGTATTACTTTGGTAATGAAAATAGTTATTCTTGAACAATGGCAGGAAATATTCTTGAATTATACAAGCATCACAAGGGCAGGGATCTCTGCTATGTTTATGGTATATTCCAGGGATCTGGAAAAGTGCCTAGCACATAGTACATGTCAAGAAACATTTATTGACTAAATAGATTTTCCATAATACTTTTTTTAAACAATGATTTTTTTTTTAGAGATTTTTATTATTTATTTGTCAGAGATAGAGAGAAAGCGAGCACAAGCAGGGGGAATGGCAGGCAGAGAGAGAGAAGCAGGCTCCCCGCCAAGCAGGGGCTGGATCCCAGGACCCTGAGATCATGACCTGAGCCAAAGGCAGCGGCTTAACCAACTGAGCCACCCAGGTGTCCCAGACTTTCCATAATACTCTCGCAGGGTATTGTTATCCTTCTTTTACTAATGCAAAAGTTAAAGCTCAATGTGGTTAAATGACTTTCTAAGAGTGACACAGTCAGCGAATGGCAGAGAGAAAATTTGGACTTCATTTAATCTGACTTCACAGGTGTCACTTTCTCACAACTCAATAGAGATTACTGGGTGACCCTGATTGTCAGACAATTCATTGATTTGTGTTTCCCAATATATGGAAAACTCAATGAGGGCAGAAAATTAACTTACCGGATTTTGTAGCCCCAGGAGTTAACAAATAACTTGACACAAAATAGGCCTTCCGTAAATATTTGTTAAATAAATGGCTCTGCTTTACTCAAATAACTGAGGCGAGTTTACTGCCATGGGGAGACTGACATTAAGTTTGCTTTGCCTATTTATTGATCATGACAGTGCTCTTTGAGTGTAATCATTCTGCCGAAGTTTTTAGCTTCAGTCACACAGGATTCAATGATGTAGCCTTAGACACAAAGAATGGGAAGCTTGTTTACCTACTAATCTTGGAAATGAGAAGGTGTGGTGGAGAGAAAAAGATAGGTTTACAATCTTTCCCCAGTACTTGAAAGCCACATAAGGATTTCTTAACAGCTTTAACAAAAATACAACCTATAGTCCTTGGTTAGAAAATTTTCAGTGACATTATTATTATGGTTACTTATGGTTATTATTATTACTACTGACTCAGCTATTATTCTAGATTGATTTTTTTTTATGGTACTCAAATGGCCCCCAATGACTGTGGAGTTTTTCCCCATGAAAATGAACATACATGGAATTGGATTCACTAAGGAATTTAGAAATGGGAACAGAAAAGTCCTCCTTGAACTTGAGTTAAGTGACTATATATTTCTAAGCTAGCATATTCAGGGAAATGAATCTTCTGTGCTTGTATTTGTTTTCTGTAAATCCGTCATCTTTTGAGATTTCTTATTGTAATGTGGGAATTAGCATTTTTTCCAGAAGGCCTTACTGAAAACATTTGTTGCTTTCACAGAATCCATGGGCATATGTTTGTTTTGAAATACGAAAATAACTTGTACAGATGTAACAAAAATGCAGAAAAAGAACAAAAAAGGAAAAATTAAAAACATGTATTAATGGGATCAAGGAAAATAAGAGGTAGTACTATTCACAAGGGTAAAAGAATGAAGCAAAATCACCAATCCATTTCATGTTTTGATTCAATAATTCAACATATGCCCTTATTTTCCCTAATAAAAATATAGCCAGAAAAATTTAGTTTATAGTAACAGTAAAATTCTCAATATAATTATCAGTGCAAGAATGGCTAAGGCAGTGAGAGGAGCTTTTACTAGTCACAGTCAGCCTAGTGTGATAGACAGACAACCTTGAACACAGCCCTGGTGCTATGACAACTGACATTTCTAACAACTTCCTCAGATACCAGCAAAGAAGCAAATAGAAATTTTACCTTATTTCTCTTATCTCAGAATTTGACTGTCAAAAATGAAATAAAAAGGGAAAAATACCGCCTGGAAACTTAGATTGTTTTAGAAATTTAGAATTTCTAAGTTTAGAAATTTTAGTTTCTAGGAAGGAAAGAAGAAACAGTTTCATTGGCATTCAGTCCTCTGATTTTATGCTTGAGATTAGATCATTTTAATATATATTTTAATATCCCATGAGCTCTGGATTGTGTGTGTGTGTGTGTGTGTGTGTGTGTGTGTGTGTGTGTATAGGTGGGTGTATTGCTGGTTAAATCTATCATCTGTCACTTGTGCTAGAATAAACTTTTGATAGATTTAGTCTGAGGAACATCACTACTAATCAGTTTTTTAACAGTAGGGGCCAAAATATGAATGCATAATATTAGATTTTATCCCAGTGGAAAAGAACCAAGAGAGTTTCTGAAGCAGAGTAGAGAAGTTTGAAGCATTCTGTTATAATTAATGCTTTTCCTGGTCTTTGGATAAAGAGGCATTTATTGCCCTCTGCTCTAAGCTGACATCTTCTATGATGAATTTGCTTTGAACTGTAAAACAAAGAGATTTTTCAAAGTATAGACTATAAAGTGATGATAGTTTCTAAAAGGGTGACCAGTATGAGGAGAAAAATATTTCCATTCATCATGTAGGTTTATATTTTATACTCCAAGATTAGGAAAAAGAAAGTTATTCTTCTTAGGCAAGGATCAGTTAAATAAATCCCAGTAACGAATGCAAAGTTGAATTTTTAAATTCCAAATTAATTAATATTGATAATAAAAAAGTAGCTCAAAATCAATATTGATCAAACATTTAGTGTAATTTAAAACCATAGTAATGTCAATACCATCATATGGATATTGGCAGAATCATATGAGGCATGGTGGACCAAGTGACAGAAAGATAAGGAAATCCATGAGATATTTGTAAGAGATTACATCCCAACAGGATCCACTCCCACTATTATGGGGTTCCTCAAACTAATGGCTTTATCTGGTTACTTCCAATGTTTCTACTTGGCAGTATCTGAAGAGATCCTTTTAACTTGGAACTTTTAGAGAGCCACTGAGTCTGCAATATGGCGTAAAGTATGTAGAGTTCACCAAAAGTTAAATGAAGTTCCAAACGCCAGTGTTGCCAAAGATTAGCTTGAAAACCTATCTCCTATTGATAGGAGACAAAACAATATCTCCTATTGATGTACTCACAGTGGTATAAGGCATAAAAATCTGAAATCATGGAAATGTATTGAAGACAGAGAAGCCAGGTAGTGAATTAGATACAGTACTTGAGACCGAGGGTATGCATGTATGGAAAGGAGCCAAGACTGGGTGCCAGCAGTGAATGTTTAGCAGAGAGCCGAGCCAGAGCAGTGCTAAAGATATTGCCAAAACCCAAACGTGAAAAGCAGGTTAGACGGCAGGGGGTGGAGACACTGGATCATCTAAGTTAATTAAGTAAACTGCATCTCTTCCTGGTCTGGGGTTGTTTATAAGAGGCTGGGTGGGTGTGTGGCACAGGGAAGTGGTGACTTGTACCTGAATAATAGAATACTACCAAGATCCTAAATAGGATTGAGTCCAGTAGTGCCTCTGAGGCAATTCTTTCTGTATTTATCTTCTGATTTACCTTGTTCTCTGCCAGTGCCTCTTCTTCGAAGGTCCATGTGCCATACTCATCTGGTCACTTCCTGATGTCTGCACAAACTGATATATACGTGTGCATATATCAGTTTGTGCGTATGTATGTGTGTGTGTAGTGTGTGTGTGTGTGTGTGTGTGTGTGTGTGTAGTCCTGTAATAGGTGTCTTGTGGGAACAAAAGTGTTCTGGTTCAGTGAAGGCATAAAAACAGAGAGACGCTGGGGCGCCTGGGTGGCTCAGTCAGTTAAGTGTCCAACTCTTGATTTCAGCTCATGTCATGATCTCAGGGATTAACCCCCACAATGGGCTCCATGCTCACCATGGAGTCTACTTGAGATTCTCTCTTTTCCTCTGCTCCTGCCCCTTGCCCCCACTTGTGTGTGCATGCTGTCTCTCCCTCTCTCTCAATAAATAAATACTGTCTTTAAAAAAAAACAAACAAATGGGGAGATCCTGAAAGCTATATGGTATGAGCACCAAGGCAAACTCTCTGTTCCTTAGTTTTCCTCAGGACACCACTGCTCAATAGTCCTTCAAATCATAAGACAGAGTGTGAAAAGTATATCAAAGATGAGTTATGATCCAGAAATGTTTACCTTTACTGGGAGTTGCAAGTTCGTAATTTTGGGCTAAGAAATAGCAATTCTATTCACTTACTATGTATATTAAGAGCAAGGGAAGGAGAGAAGAAAGAAGAGAGGGAGGAAAAGAGAGAGGAGAAAGAAGGAAAGGAAGGAAAGGAGGGAAAGAAGGAAGAGATGACTTCAGAGATAGCAATGACAGAAAACCCTGGCCAAGGTGGGGTGTCAGATGAGACTTCTAGAAATGGATGATACCTGAGCAGAGTCCTGACAGCTGAGTAGGAGTTATCCAGGGAGGAGAGGTGTGGGTGGGCAAAGATTTGTCGAGAGGGCTTTCCAAGCCAAGGGAAAAGTCTAGAGATGAGAGGGTGAGGCATGCGACAGGAACTTCAAGTAGTTAGATGTGTTGTATGTGAGAGGAGGGTGTTGGCGAGGGATGATGTTGGAGGCTTAGGAAAGGGAAGCTGTACAAGGGACTTTTGCTCTGCTGGGGGATTTGGACTTGATCCTCATGACAATGGGGAGTTCAGAAAGATTTTAAGTGGTACAATGTCATGATCTGATGTGTGTCTAGAGAGTCTTTCTGATGGCAGTGTGAAGCGTTGGTTGGAGGTTAGTCAGGCCAAGAAAGGAAGGCCAGGTAGAAGGCAATGGCAGGAGTCAAGGAGACACTTGATGGTGACCAAGACTGTGGTAGTAAGGGTGGAACTCAATATAAGTGGGTGGATTAGAGGGATATTAAGGAGATGGAATCAGCTTTTTGACTGCTCTGATTATTATTTCTTTCTAAAAAATGTTTTAATTTTAAATTTTTTTCAGCTTTATTGAGGTGTAATTGACAAAATTATAAGCTATTTATATATTATTTTATTTTTTTAGGATTTATTTATTTAAGAGAGAGAGCATGAGTAGGGGAAGAGGGAGAGGGAGAGAGAGAATCTTTGAGCAGACATCCCACTGAGTGTGAAGTCCAACATGGGGCTTGATTTCATGACCCACGAGATCATGACCAGAGCCGAAATCAAGAGTTGGATGCTTAACCGACTGAGCCACCCAGACACCCCAAACTGTAATCTATTTAAAGTGTAAAACTTTATGACTTGATCCACATATGCATTGTGAAAAGATTCCCCCCAAGGGAGTTAATGAATCAGTTAACACATTCATCACCTTACCTATTTACTTTTGGTTTTGGTGAAAACATTCAAGCTCTACTCTCTCAGCAAATTTTAGTTATATAGTGTAATGTTACCACCATGTTGTGCATTAGATCCTCAGATCTTACTCATTTTATAACTGATATTTGTACACTTTTATCAGCCTCTCCCCATGCCTCTCCCACCCCTCAACCCCTGGCAACCACTTTTCTCCTCTCTTGTTTCTATGAGTTTGACTTTTTATTTATTTTTTAAAAGATTCCACATATAAGTGATACCATGTAGTGTTCTCTATCTCTCTCTGTTTATTTTACTTAACATAATGATCTCCAGATTCATCCATGTTGTTGCAAGTGGCAGGATTTCCTTATTTTTTAAGGCTGAATAATATTCTGCTATCTTTGTATCACATTATCTTATTCATTCATCTGTTGATGGTCTCTTAGTTTTTTTCTATATCTTGGCTATTCTGAATAATGCTGCAGTGATCAGGAGAGTACTGGTATCTCTTCAAGATAATGGTTTCACTTCCTTTGGGTATATACCCAGAAGTGGGATTGATGAATTATATGGTAGTTCTATATTTAATTTTTTGAGGAACCTCCATACAGTTTTCCACAGTGACCATACCAATTTACATTCCCATCAGCAGTGCACATAGGTTCCCTTTTTTCCAAAACCTTTCCAGTGCTTGTCAACTCTTTCTGTTTGATAATAGCCATTCTCACAGGTGTGAAATGATATCTCACTGTGGTTTTGATTTGCATTTCTCTGGTGAGTAGTGATGCTAAGCACCTTTTCATGTACCTGTTGGCCATCTGTATGTCTTATTTCTTTTCTGTTTGCTACCACTGGTTAGGTCTGTGCAATTCTGAAAAAAATGGGGACGTGACTTTTTCTGCTTTCTTCTCAATATGAACACCTCTGCTAGTGTCTTCTGCCAAAGGTCTCCTATAGAACAATGCCTTTTGTGACTACATGGGTGGGATTTCATATACTTGCTTGAATTTGGTGGCAAAAGTATCTTTCACATACAGTGTTGAATAGTACGGTTCCGTTATTTAGATAATTTTGTTTGGTAATATTATCTCACCCGTTGGTTACTGCAAGTGTGTTTCAGGCTTTTTGCCTGCAGCATTATGGAGGTCATTCTTGTTTGTTTCATGCTCAGTAATGCTGAAAAATATCCTCCAGGAGTCTGAGGTAGTGTCCCTGATGGCACTTCAACAACAAGATCAGTGATTAGCAAGCATTTGGGTTCATCAGAATCCCCTGGGGAACTTGTAAAATAAAAAATTCCTAGGCCTTGTCTTTAAGTACTCCAATTCAGTATGTGTAGGATGGGGCCCAGAATCTCCTTTTTTTTTTTTTAAAGATTTTATTTATTTATTTGACAGAGAGAGACACAGTGAGAGAGGGAACACAAGCAGGGGAAGCAGAAGAGGGAGAAGCAGGCTTCCCACAGAGCAGGGAGCCAGATGCAGGATCATGACCTGAGCTGAAGGCAAAGGCTTAACCACTGAGCCACCCAGGCACCGCTAGAATCTCCATTTTTAATAAGTCCCCTTAGGTGTTTCTGAAACAAATGGTCAGATAATTACATTGCCCACTCCTTCCAGAAAGCCCCTTTTCTGTAATTTGATTGTTTATATTTTACCTGATTTCTGAAGTGGAACTTGAAATAAATGTATTACAATAAATAATGGATAAAAAACATGATTTTTGTATTATGTTCATTTCTCCATTTACTTTGTAAACTCTAGTCAATTTAAAATAATGAAGGCATGAAGCTTTTTAGGTAGAATGGTAAGTAAGGTATTCCAGGATGTTAAAAGTGGCTTTGCATGACATTTAGAAATTAGAATATCCTGATGATAGGGCAAGGAGCAGTTGGATCTCCCTGTAGGACTTATAGAATGAGCATGTGTTAGAGGTGGAGGTGTCTTCTGGAGCTGTGAGACCTGGTGTGTGGTCCGCAGTCAGGCCCCATTAGCATCACCCAGGAGGCTATCAGAAATGCAAATTTTCAGCCCACCCTGCCCTACTGAATCAGATCTTTGGGAGTTGGGGGTTTTGTGCTTTAATAAGCTCTCCAAGTGATTGTGATATACAAGAAGTTGAGAATAACTGGTCTAGTGCACTTCTGTCTCTCCATAGAGACTCTATGTTTGGGTTTTTAAAGTTTAGTAGTATGTCTTAAAGTGTGGAGGTATTGCCCGACTTGTTTCTCTAGAATAAATCCACATCTTAGAGTGTATTTATTTAGGATTTGGTTCACCCTAAAGGGACAGCAAAACCAACCAACAGTGGGTTTAAAAGGTAGAAATTGCTTTCTCTCTTGAAGTACAAGTTAGGAGCAATCCAGGACTGGTTTGACCCTCCACAATATAAGAGTCCCAGGCTCCTTTTATTCTATTCCTCAGCCTTGCAAGCATTGCCTCCCCAAGTCTGCCCATCACCTTAGAAGACTGTTCTGTCTGGAGCATGGACATCTACGTCCCAGTCGGCATAAAGGGGAAAGGAGAGGATGGACACTTCACCACTGGGCACACAGACACCACAGCCCCTTATATTCCACTGGTCAGAGCCAAGCCATTGGTCCTCTTTAGCTGTCTAGAAGGTGGGGATGTGGAGTCTTGATTCTAAAAGGTGATGTGCACAGCTGAAATTCAAGAGTTTTATTATTGAGGACCATGAGGAAAAGAGAAATAGAGTGAGGAGTAGGGGGACGGATTGGTTGTTTCTATCACAGTGGGCGTGCCCACTTACCTGGGAAATATACATTTCTTCTTCTTTTTAAACAAACTTTACTTCTCTTATATATAGTTATTTATTCATTCTTTCCATCTTTCCACTTCAGATTTCAATCTGTTTCTTTAGTCATTCTCAATACCTTGGGGAAAAGGATGTTGAATCCTATGGAAGTTACTATGATGAAAAGATTCTTATTGTATCTATCTAGATCGATCTATCTATCTATCTATCTATCTTTCTATCATCTATCTATCTTTGTATCTGTCTGAATGTGTACATAATGTTTCCATGACAAACTTTGCTTCTGTTAAATATTGTTATTTACCAATTTGTTATCTATGTGAATGTATAAGGAAGTTCGTATTTTTTAAGTAATGCTTCTAATGGCCCACTTTCTCAGAATTTATAAGTTATGCCCTGTCAGAGAATGATTTCCGAACCTTTAGGGAGATATCAAATTTACATGATAATATCAATGACTTATTTTAGGTCACTTTAAATAATTCACTCCTCATTTTTTCCAACTTAATATTTCCTGACATTTGAACCAGACAATGGCTGAATACAAATGTTTTATGTGCTCTTTAGTGGAGACACCTACTGTAAAATGGTTATTGAAAAGCCTATGAATCATCTCTTCTCTAAAATATTCAGTTCTTTAAGCTGATTGCTATTAGCTTTTCTTATTATTTTAATTAGAAGAAAATATGGCTGCTGAAAATCAGCCCAAGGTTCTATAAATAAAAGTATCCATCCTGCAGAGTCAAATTTTAATTAACCTTTTAGTATGCCAACCTTTCCACTAGCATTTTTCAGGGCTTGCAGCCATTCATTTTGTTCAAAAGCCATATGGGCTATTTTTCATCTGTATATAATCCAAACCTATGAGAGAGTGTTCCTGGAATACAAACATGCCATTCATCAGCTGTCACTTAAATACCTTTATTTAAATAAGAAGGCACACAAATGTAATACAGTGTAGTGTGATGCAGGGGGAAATACACAAGGTGGAATAAAATAACTATCTCTTCTTTTCCCATTTATCTCTTCATTTTAGTCATAATTTATGTCCTGACCTGCTCTGGGCAGGGTAGGTTTCTTAACGATAGACTACTTACTGGTGATTAAAGCAACACCAGGCTATAATTACTGGGAATCATTCCACTTTTCACTTCTAATCATTATCCACATGAAAGGTGTTTTCATAAGCTATTTGTTGGAAATCCATAGATGACATAAATAAGCATTTTCTGCTGATTGATTTTGTATGTTGCTGTGACCGTGACTCTGGAAGAAATGCCAGATCAAAGAACAAAAGGTGGCTGGACCTTAATTCACTTCAGTCCCTGGTTACCAGAAAAATTAGTTTTTAGGAGAATGTTTCTAATTGTTATGCAGTCAATGAAAGCCATCAAACACAACCATAGCAACCACTGTCAGAACCTGACCTTAATAAGCAAAGAAGACTGATATTAATTCAGTTTCTATGGTTATAGTCAAAGTCAATGTGATATTTTTCTATTTAAAATTTACAACTCTCTGTGATTATTATAGTAATTGAACATCAACTGTATCAAGTTTATTACACTTACAAAAGAACCTGATGATAAAGAATGGCAGTTTGTTAATAATACTCTAGATCTATAGTTGTGATTTGGTGAATCCAGTTTTGAGTAGAATGCACAAGGCTGACCACTGAATACATAAAAGAACTCATTGCTATGATCCCGCACTATCTGGACATTTCTACTTCTCTGACCACTGCTTTTCTGCCTTTTGGTTATATCTCTTTCTGAAACTCAGTTCCTTACAGGTAAATGCTTTATAATCTATGCATATACCAACATATACATTAGCTATTAGCTAATAGCTGTTAGCTATTGGGCAGGACAGAAAATTAGACAATCAAGGCAAAAATGGCTAAAATCAAGGATTCAATGAGTATAGAATCATGGTAAAGACACAGTGAGAGTATAGGGCGAATCAAAGGAGACAGAAAAGGATAGGTGTGACTCTGGAATGGGCAAGCCATACAGCCAGGGTAGTAGGCAGCTATGACCTATCTCCCAATCCTCTCTCTCTCCTCCAACCTTCAAATACTTGCCCTCCCCTTTACTTTAAGCATGCTTGGTAGGTAATCTCTGAAATGGTCTCTAGTGATCCTCACCTCTGGATATTTACACCTTTAGATAATCCTTTCTCCTTGAATGGGTCTAGTGACTTGCATCTTATGAGATGAATAGAGCAAAATTAATTGGCTACAACTCCTGTGATTTTAGAAAGAGTGAATTCCATCTTACTACCACTCTCTCTTGCTTTATAGTTTGTTTCACTTTCATGGAGTAAACTGCAAGTTTGTGAGATGCTCTCTAGAGAGGTACACATCGCAAAAACCAAGGGAGGCCTTCTGGCCAACAGTTCATGAGGAACCAAGGCCTAGGTCCAGCAGCTATGAAGAATTGATCTTTAAAAAAGATCCTTTCCAGTTGAGTTAAGCCCTGGGAGTTAAGCCATGCCTAGACTCCTGACCCATAGAAACTGTGAGATAATTGCTATTGTTATTTTAAGCCACCAAGTTTGGAGTAATTTATTATACCACCTTGTTAAATACTGCAGCCAGATTCTGAAACAGCTATAAAATCTGGCCTCAGAGAGGGGGAAAGGGTTTGAGAGGGGAAGGGAAGGGTCTGCTCAGCACAGAGACAGGGATCAACATTCAGAGGTCAAGAAGAGTGGAGGGGAAGGAGGGCAAAGGAGAGAAAAAAGGAGGAAGCAAAAAGCATACTTTCCCTTAAAGGCCAACATTTAAACCGGAAACAAGACAAGGGCAAAACGAACATTATGTACCAACAAGAGGGAAGAGTTGATTGTATCGCAGTACAACCAGAGAAAAACTTGACTTTCAAAGTGGGGCGTGTTGCAAGATCCCCTGCTCCTTACAGGTTACTACAGACCCAAGGAATGATAATTAGAGAAGAATAATCCATTATATTCATGATAGATCTCTCCACAGGATCCTTGGTTTAAGGCCTTGCAAATATTTGAACTGTTGCAGGACAAACAGAACTCAGGATTTCGAATCACAAATTCTGTACCTCATATTTCATGCCCTATCATGTTTAATATTTTACGTTTGATTATAGAGTTGTCTTTTTCCTCTGATTCATGCAGATGTTACAGGATGATGGGAGTGGGGTATGTGTATGACATAATCTGAAGAAAGTACCTGTGATATGCTACCTGAAGCCCCTTATTGCAGCTGTCCCACTGCGATGCCTCTCACTCACAGAGCTTGGTGTTTGCAGTGGACGTCACTCAGAAAAAACAAAAAACATGTTTCTGTAGACATCTGTGGTTTAGCACATAATTACAAAGCGCTTTCTATAGTTGTCATCCAACTTGGGGTCCAGAGAATTCTCACAATTCTGTCAGGGACTATTGAGAGAACTGTTTCAGGAATATGGCGAGTGATAATCTTAGATCTCAGATATAAAAATTCCCGTTAGGTCTTTCCAATTGGAAGTTCTTCCAGGAAGACTTATTTTAGCAGTTTGTATCTACTTCCGGTGAATGAATAGTTTCATCAAGATGACTGGTAGGCTCTCAGCACACCCTACTTGTGTCTCTCACATTTTCCAAAAGATATTTGGCTCTTATGTGGGTGGAAATGACAACTGTAATTAGGATAAGAGTCTTTGCTATCCTTTGCTCCAGCTCCTGATTTGTGCCTCCTTAAGAGAAAGAGATGGCTGAGATATTCCTACTGATGCTCCAGTGGGCCTCCCCCTGAGTGAGAGCTAAACCATACTTAGTGTTATAGGCTCTAAGTGTTGGCATTTTCTCAATATTTATTCTAGTTGCTTACAAATAGGTATAGCCAGTAGGTAAACTGTATTCTCTTCATATCCTGCTCAAGATGAATTCACCAGCTTTGGCAGCCAGAAATCCTTGTGACCCACTTCAAGTGCAGGTTTCTGCTACCCCTGGAACCACAACTTGTTCCTAATACTTAAGTCATGGTGCCTAATGGACACTTTCTGACAACTCACTGTAATTTTAAAAATCCCTCTTGATTTGCTCATCTCTTAGGACTTGGCTTCCATGGGAAGATGGGAGTGGGCATTTTCTTCATGCATGTCATTATAGATCTGAACTCCAACTATAGGTATATGAAGATATGTTAAAGAAACAACTTTTGAGCATCAATGTCAAACATTATATGAACTTCTATGATAACAATTTATCTCCCTTATATTACCACCCTTTTCCTTTCATTATAATTTTATTACTTTTTATTTTCTGTATTGGTTACCTTGTAATTTTGTCTTGATTCATCATTTATAGATTTTTCCTCTTTCTCCCTTACTATCACAGATAGGCTAGTATCTAAGGTATAAGGAAATAGTTTATTTGTCAAACTCTGGCACGAATGCCTGTGTAGAATGATTCCATTCTGCTCTCCTTTCCAACAGTGCCTAAGACAGGGAGGATAATTTTGTGAATCTTGGCATATATAAAAATATCTTTATTCTATTTTACCCTTGAATGAAAATATTCTAGGTAGAAAATTACTTTCTTTCTGAATCATCAGGTGCTGCTGTTGAAAAGCTTGATGTAATAATTCTGATTCTTATTCTTTGGATGTGACTTCTTTTTAAAATTATTATCATTATTATTAATTGTTTAGGGTTGTCTTTTTAACATGGTATTCTAAAATGTCATGATAATATGCCTTATTTTGGATAATTAAAAAAATTAACTGTGGGGTTCTTTTAATCTGGAAATACACACTTTTTAGTTTTGGAAAAGTCTGCTTTTAAAAAATATTTTTATCTCCATGACTTTCCTTCTATGCTTTTTATGAAACTCATAGTAATTAGTCATTTGAGCTCTTGGTTTGATGCTGTTAATTCTTAGCTTTGCTCTCATATTTTCCTTCTTCTTGACATTTTGTTTACTTACAGGCTTCTGTAGAAATTTTTGTTTCAACTACCTTATTTTAGTTCTTCCTAATAAGGGACATCCATTTTATTGATGCAAAAACTTCTGTCTCCCTGATACATTAATTTGCAGCTTGATTTTAATTTTGAAATGTTCTTGCATTTCACTCATTATCTCTTTCTGAATTTCTTTTCTTGGTTTGCTTACTTAGCCTCTCTCTTAAATTCTGGAGACTTTACACACGTGTTTCCTGATCCTTGACGACCATTCCTATTTAACAACAACGCCCTTAAATTTTGATCAGAAGCTCTGTGATCTCTGGTGCTTGCAATGATTACTTCTCACTCTTGTGAAATTGGTCTGAATGATGGCCAGTCACTCAGGCCTCAAATATCCATGCCAGGAAGTCAGTCTCTAGAATCTTTTAATTTTTCCAGAAAATAATTCTCCACTCTTTTACATGAGGCCAGCCTATTGGTTTCTAATCATCTGTGTAAGGTGGGGCAGGTTGTAGCCTCAGTCTGTTATGGTTACAGTGGTTTAGTAATTACTCTTATTTTCAATTATGTACTTCATTCTTGCTCTACTATGTGCCTCATATTCCAATGATTTTATCTCCAGTATTCAATATTATCAGTGACTAAACCTTTATACCCAAGCCTTTCTGTCCCTTGGGATAAGGTACCTGACCACTTGTATTCAGTGTGTGGAAATGGAAGAGGGAAATTGAAGGTGCTGAACATAGATGGTCAACCTCTTTTCTGTATCCCTCATTCACCCCTGCCCCATACCTGTTTTATTCTCTGTAATTTTCTGCCTTCCTCTGTATCAAATGCTTCCAAATCCTGTGCTTTGCTGGGTGTCTGAAGGGGCTGGAGGTGGAAACTAGCCCATTTTTTTAATCAATCCCTCTGCATGTCACTAGCCTGGGGTTCTAACTCCTAATATGTTTTTGCTGCCATATTAGCTAAAATTTTTCTGAGATCTCTAGTTTCTTGATCTCAGAGCTAATAAACATATGCTCAGAATAGTAGTCTTTTTTTTTTTTAAAGATTTTATTTATTCATTTAACAGAGAGAGAACACAAGCAGGCAGAGAGGCAGGCAGAGGCAGAGAGAGGAGCAGGCTCCCTGCGGAGCAAGGAGCCCGATGCGGGACTCGATCCCAAGATGCCGGGATCATGACCTGAGCCAAAGGCAGTTGCTCAACCAACTGAGCCACCCAGGCGTCCCTCAGAATAGTAGTCTTAACTTGAAGCTGTTGAATATAAAACAATTTGTATCTATGGTTCCATTTATTGAGCATTATGTGCCAGTCATTGTACTAAGCACTTTATATATGTTATTTCATTTAATATTCCTAATTTATATATGAGGAAACTGAGGATCAGAGAGATAATAAAGAATAATATAATTATAAGATGGCCAATACAAATTTTATTCCATTGAGAATTAGCTGCTTTACTTTACAATTTTTTTAAGCAACAATAAGAAAATAGACTTATATGAGTGGAGTGTCTTTCATCCCACGAGGTACTAGCCTTAGCTAATGGCAAGATTATGAGTATATATTCTTATGATAAGTTTATATATTAGGCATTGTGTGTCTAGTTGAATCACAGGAAATGTCACTTCCAATAAATACTGCAAATTTGGAAAAGAATGGATGATTTATTACTGTGGATTTTTCCCAAGAGTTACTGAGCGCATATCTGAGAGATATGACTCCTTTCCAGTGTAAATATCACCTACGAGGGTTGAATTCTGATCATGGTTCATTAGTGAGTAAAAACTATGCCGTATCTTATGACATAAAGACAAAAATGAAAAGAAAAAACTGTTCTGGCGAGGAAAAGGATGCAAATGTCCTGGGATCCCACTCCCAACAAACTCAG
The DNA here is from genome assembly GCA_028533885.1 of Nasua narica. NCBI lineage: Eukaryota > Metazoa > Chordata > Mammalia > Carnivora > Procyonidae > Nasua > Nasua narica. Next base: position 56,929,196 of record CM052802.1, read on the forward strand.
TCCTTTTTTTTCTCAAACAAAAAGAATCTTGATCTCACTAAACAGAATGCTTAAATCTCACACAGTTGATGATAGACAGTGCTCAAACTGCTGTGTGCATTTCGTCTTCAGCATAACTGTAGGCTTACAAATACCCAAATACTTTAGAAAAAGTTTTCTTTATCATTCATAAAAAATGCATCAAAACTCTTTCACCAACAACGAAAGATTCTTTTCCTAAGGCAGGAGAATAATTAGCCTGATTCTTGCTTCCTTAGTCCTATTCTTGAAATCAATCAAAATAGAACCAGACTTTAGATGAAGTCATGTATTACCTTCAGGGTCTTTTTCTAGGAGGGCAAAAGAGGAACTTTCTTCCATCCCAAGTTTAGGAACTACCCTCCAAAGACCCTGGAGCTAGAAACACTGGAATTTTGTACTATACTTTTTTGACTCACTAATCTGTGTAACAGCTTTTGGGGGGGGGGTGGTATGGTGGTGAAAGAGTGAGTTCCTGACTTTTTAAAATTTATTTATTTGTAACTTTTTATTTTGGTGTACTTTCAAACTTAACAGAAATGTTTCAGGAACAATACAGGGAACCAGAAATATCACATAACCCAAATTCGATTATTTTCATTTTGTCCCATTTGCTTCCTCTCTGTATACTTGCATATTATTCTTTTCACCCTGAATCATATGAAAGTAAATTGAAGCGATCACAAGTCCTATCCCTAAATAATTCACTGTGTGTTTCCTAAGAGCATGTTCTTTCTCTTACCTATTGACAACATAGTTATCAAAATGAGGACATTTCCTTATTTTTTGCCAATTCAAGATCCAAACCAAGAACATGGATTACATTTATTTTTTAATGTCTCTTCAGTGTCTTTTAATTTGGAACAGATAATCAACCATACGTAATGTTTCTGGTCTTAAATTTTTGAAGGATTATAGATTAGTTATTTTTTTTAAAGATTTTATTTATTTATTTGACCTGACCGAGAGAGAGAGATCACAAGTAGGCAGAGAGGCAGGCAGAGAGAGGGGGGAAGGAAGTAGGCTCCCTGTTGAGCAGAGAGCCCAATGCGAATGGTGGGGGGGGCTCAATCCCAGGACCCTGAGACAATGACCTGAGCCGAAGGCAGAGGCTTTAACCCACTGAGCCCCAGGTGCCCCTAGATTAGTTATTTCATATAATTTCCTCAACTTGAGTTTATATGATATTTCATTATTATTAGTCTCAAGTTACCAATTTTTATCTGGAACTTCACTGAAGTGTTATTTTAGCCTTCTCAGTGAATCATATCAGGGCTCATGATTCAAACTACATTAGTATTAGTGATATTAGCTTTGATCACTTGAGTAAAGTGATGTCTACCAGGTTCCTCCATGGTAAAGTCACTATTTTCCCTTCCTAATTAATAGGTAGCTTGTGGAGAGACTATGTAAATATCCTGTTCACCAAACTTTTATCTACTAGATTTGATGTCTGCTCATGGTTTTCTAACTCCATCTTCCTTTCTTCATTTAAGGTCTGTATTCTACAGTAGAAAGTGCATTTCCTTTTTTTGCATTTATTTTTTTATTCACTTATGTATTTATGTTAGGATGGGGTTATGGATTCTTATTTTACTCACTAGGTTATAATCCGTTATTATCGGTATTTATTTGGTGGTCAAATTATCCCGTATTTGGCTAGTGTGAGTCTTTTGGAGCTAACTACTAATTTCATTTGATATGTTCCCTTATTCTTTATATCCTTACTTTCTGTCACAACAAGATGTTCCAGACTTATCTTGTACTTTGCATGTCTTAGCATTGGTATCATCTGTTTCTCCTAGGAATCCTGGTTCCATTTAGTGGAGAATAAATTTAGAATCCTGGTTCCATTAACTGGAAAGTAGGTATGCCGTCGTTACTGGTGTCTTTGCTCCTGTGCCTTCTCAGTGGATAGAAAAGATGCATGTATGTGTGTGCGTGTGAGTGAGAAAACTTCTTCCAGTCATCTTCAGTATATTTATTCACTTGCTGAAGCCTAGACTACACAAAAGAGAATATCAGAATTGGTAAGCTGCAAAGCAAACCTGCTAATTAGAGTTTAATATTTGCTAAGTTTTCTTTTTGAGGTAAAATTCATATAAATTGAAATATATAAATCATAAAGACACAATTCAATGAGGTCTGAAAAATAATATACCCATGTAGCCATATCCATAACAAGATATAGAACATATTTACAAAAAAATTCTCTACTTCCTCTTCCTGGCTAATGAACCCTCTCAAATTCCAAGAAAACCACTCTTCTGATTTTTTCACTTTAGATTGGTTTTTGCCTTTTTAAAAACTTTGCATTACTGTAATTTTTTATATATGTATATAACTCTTTTTTCCTGGCTCTTTTGCTAAGTAAAATGTTTTTGAGATTCACATATTGTTGCATATATCAGTAACTCATACCTTCTTATTACTCAGTAGTGTACCATTGTATAAAATACCAGTTTATCCCTTTTTAAAAAATTTTTTATTTTCTTTTTTCAGTGTTCCAAGATTCATTGTTCATGCACCACACCCAGTGCTCCATGCAATACGTGCCCTCCTCAATACCCACCACCAGGCTCACCCAACCCCCCACCTTCCTCCCCTCCAAAACCCTCAGTTTGTTTCTCAGAGTCCACAGTCTCTCATGGTTCATCTCCCCCTCCGATTTCCCCCAATTCACCCTTCATTTCCTTCTCCCAATGTCCTCCATGTTTTTCCTTATGCTCCACACATGAGACCATATGATAATTGACTCTCTCTGCTTGACTTATTTCACTCAGCATAATCTCTTCCAGTCCCATCCATGTTGATACAAAATACCTCTTCTTTTATGATGGACAATTGAGTTATTTCCAGTGTTAGGCTATTATTAATGAAGCTGTTATGAACATTATGTACAAGTCTTTGTGTGGATATATATTTTCATTTCTCCCATTAAATATATAGGAGTGGAATTGCTGGGTCATGTGGTAAGGATATGTTTCATTTGACATGCAACTGCCAAACTCTTTTCTGCACTGATGCCATCCTTTTGCGTTCTCACCACAGTATATAAGAGTTCCAGTTCCTCTATATCCTTTTCAACATTTTAATATGTTCACCCTTTTAAATTTTGGTTATTCCAGTGAATGTGTAGTGCTATCTCATTGTGATTTTAACTTGAATTTTCTTGGTAACTTATGATGGTAAGCACTTTTTCAAATGCTTATTATGTATTTCCTTTGTTATTCGTTAGTTCCATTTATTAATATCACTAAGTATTGACTTTTGTAAAAGACTTTCTGCAGCTATTGAGATGGTTTTGTCTTATTTTATGCCTGTTAAAAAGATGAATTACATTGATGGATATTTTCAAGGAACCAACTTGTAGTTTTGTTCATTAATGATTTTTCTATTTTATAGTCTTCTCTTACCTTCTTTATTTTCTTTGTTCTACTTGCCTTCATTTTCATTTGCTTATATTTTGCTGGATTCCTAACATGGGCTCTTAAATGTATGATTTCAAATCTTACTTATTTTATAATATAATCACTTAAAACCACAAAATTTCATCTAACCGCTGCTGTAATTGCATCACACAAATATTGATTTTTTGTATATTTATCACTATTCATCAGAAATACTGTCCAATTTTCAGCCATCAAATCTTTTACCCATTAAACTGTACCCATACCATGTTGGTGACTGTATTTTTTGCTTGTGTGTAAGGCTCCTGATATTTGCTTTCATGACCTATGTTGGCCACCGTTATCAAAATAGTAACACAAAACTTGTACCTAATCCCAGGGCCAGTCATCCAAAATTAACTAATGGTCATTTTGTGTGTGCTCCATATTTGAAATTGATTCTACAAATTCATTATCCTGGAATGTATGCTCCCCTCTACATCAACCTCCATTATGATAGAGTTATGATTCTATTCACATGAGTAGTCCTTGGGAAATATGGTAAAGATGCTTCCTCCTTTTTCAGCTGTCCATCTTCCAAACCCCTTTTGTATTTTAAGAGATATTCCATTCCTAAAATCTTGGTTGGATCTAGAGCCCCCAACTCCCATTATAGAAGCCAAAGGAGGTCAAATTTTCTTTCCTTCCCTCTGCCCCTGGCATTTAAGGTATATGAGTAGGTGATATTAGCTTAGCGGATTGAATGTTTCTGCTGGGGACATTGACTCCAAAGTAGTCAATATGAAGACGGAGGGACAGTTTAGAATATAGTACTAATTGCAATGCACAACAGTGACTACAATGGTATCCAGTGGTTTCTCCAGTAATTCCCAGTGATAGCACTAGTGGACAGTTGTGAGGGCAATGAAGCTAATGGTGACTTTCTGACCAGACTGGTTTTGCAGAGTGATGTCCTCACATGATGGTTTTCTGCCTGTCTGCTTTGTTCTTGCCCGATTCGGGAGCCTGATGTCCAGTTTTCCTAACAACTCTTAATATCCTACATCCTTACAGTAAGGCCCACTTCTGCTTAAATTAGACAGAACTGATTTTTCTTTCTTGAAACCAGGAACCCTAACAGTTATAGGACTCAAGGACAAAGATCAGAAAGACAGTTCGTTGCCAATAAACCGAACTTCCCGTGTATCTCTCATTATAAGTAGCAATAGGACAACTTCTCAGCTCGAAGCTATAAGTCAGGTGAATATATGTGACATATGATGGTTTAGAATTTATTCTATTCTTAGGTATAGGATGATGAAATTTACAGATTATTGTAAATGGTGTGTGGTGGCAAATGACAAGAGGTATATTTTAATTCTGGTACACAGATCACGGTTTTTCATCAGTAATGTTAGAGGTAGAGAATTATTAAAAACAGATCATTCTTTCATGGATGGCATAATATTACATGCACCCTAAAAATTCTATCAGAAAATAATATTATACCTTAAGGAAATATGTATATGGGTTTATGGCAAAATTTGCTCAGCTTATGTTTTTTCTATAAAGTAAACTGTGTATTTACCTGGAGTTGTATGGTCACAATAGAGCGGATATGGCTTTCTACTACCAAAGTGTGGCCTGCATGGATGCTAAGAGTAAGAGATAACATTTGCTTGATTACTTATACTTCTACATAATTTAGAATTTTTTTGGCATTAATTGCCTCTTGAACTTTTTTTTAGGACATTAACATTAAGATTCAGCATTAAAAGTGAAAGCTACAGGAGCACATGACTAGAAAGACACTGGTGTCAGGCAAGCAATTAGGCATAAATAACATTAAACACTGTGCTCATTTTTTTCTGCTATAATGTAATTAATCTCCTAAAGTCCATCTCCCAGAAAATGACACCTTTTAAACTTTTAAATCTAAGATAACTTAGAAGTTCATGGATACATATTGATGCTGTTTCATATAGAATTGATCCAGATGTGGAATCAAGATTACAGCCTTGATGGGGAGGAGGGTGTGGAGGTAAGGAATCAGCATTTTTAAAAGTTCCCTCCTAACATGTCGGCAAGTTTAAGAAACTATGAACTAACCTATGGCCTCAGGGTCTTACCTTCTACCCTAAATTGCTTTTCCTGGAAGGAATTATGGTGCCGAGTTTTTTAAAATAAAGGAAAACAAAATCATCTTCCATTTTAACTGTGAAAATGAAGACTATTTTTAAAAATCTCTTTAATATTTGATTATTACAAAAACACTTTAGCCATCCTGGAAGAGAAAATAATCTGCTTAAACATTTAGTTACTTAAGAATCACTGATTGGACAACTATACTATATTTTCTCACATAATACATTCTTTAGCAGTTTTTACTTTTAAGATAAGGTTATATGAGGAATAATGTCAGTTAGTATTCCTATAGCCACTGCTGAGAAGGTGAAAGCCATAAACTTTGGATCAGATGTACCTTCAGATTGGAGCAAAATTACACTCCTTTCTACTTTCACCCAAGTCTTTAGTAATTGATTTGACCTCTGGGAGAGGTATTGGGAGTGCTTATAAGCTGTTCTCTGTTTCTTTTTAGCTGCTTGACATCTCTTCACCTTCATTGACCAAAGTCTTCTGGGTGATTCTCTAGCTACTGACAATCACGGAAGACTGCCTTAAGAAGTCATGTGGAGAATAAAAATACATTTCCTCCGCAACTCTGGAAGTTGAGTAGGGGGGTGGATTATGGAATTATATAGGTACATACACACACACAATTTTGAACATAAAAAGCATATTTTAGTAAAGGTCAATATAATAAAGGAATAAGTGAGTAAGTGCTATAAAAGGTATAAAAAATAATTATACTTCATACTGGTAGTGAATAAAACTGAAATAAATACATATACTTTGAATAACCTGAAAAGTTTAACATTATACTTTATGTTTTTTATTCAGAAGTTACCTGGAGAAAAAAAATCCAAATGCAAACTAAGTACATTCCTTAAGTCTATGCTATTCAAGTTAGAATGCCAGTGCGGTGCCGGGTGGCTGGAGTGAGGACCAGAATCCACTGCTTTCTCCAGTGCTTTATTTCTGACTGTCTTGCAGCTAATTGCCCAATTTCCACTCCCATTTTACCATTTGATTGTAAGAGAGCTGGACTAAATATGAGTTACTCATTTAGCTGGACTAAGTGGGAGTTACTCATTAGGCTGTAAGTCTTGCCATTACAAAACTGCATTTTCTAGCAAAATCTAAAATTTCCACAGACGAAGGTGTGTATTAGAATACTTTATATTTTAGGAAAGCCTGGGTGGCTCAGTCAGTGAAGTGTCTTCAGCTCAGGTCATGATCTTGGGGTCCTGGAATGGAGCCCTACATTGGGCTCCCCGCTTAGCAGGGAGTCTGCTTGTCTCTCTCCCTCTCTCTCTGCCCCTTCCCCTGCTCGTGCTCTCTCTGTCTCTCTCTCTCAAATAAATAATTTAAAAAAGAGAGACTAATTTATATTTTAGAAATGGGCTGTATGAATTCTTTTGGGAGGAACTCTCTGTACTCTTCATAAGAAATCACCTCCAGGCACTTTTCACGTTTCCACTCAAATAGCCAGCCAAGTAGATTCGTAAACTAAATTCAGTCACCAGGTGTTTATGTAAACAAAATACTTTTGTAATTATTTTTAAGTTTTTTTTTCATTGTAAATACATTTTATTAGTCCTAGTATTTATCAGGAGGCAAATCCAATGAAAAACTGGGGAGATGTTCCTGAAAGGTCGTCACTAAAAGAGTTACGAGGCTTTTTTCTTGGTTTTCCGAGTTTAACTATTAGTTTGGAGTGAAAAGTTTAAAACGATGGCTTTGCCTTGTATACAAAGTCAGAACAGCAAGCTTACAGCCTGTCATATGCAGGGTGGTACCCAGAGGAGAGGGCAAGGAGACAGAAAGCACTCCTGATTACTGAGGCAATAGAAAACCCCCTTCAAATAATTCCCCAAACAAAGTGAAGCTAGAGGAGGGTTTCTCCAGCCTCTGTTTCTCAGGGGGCGCTTTGGCCCTTGCGAAGTAACGCTTTCACTTTGATTTCCCTTTAACGAAGCAGGTGAAAGGCCATTTGGCACCAGGCGTTCCTTTTACTCCAGCTGCCTGTGAAGAGCGTGGTTGCCAGGCAACCAAGTCCCTGGCTCTCTTTGTGCCTACATCAGGCTAGGAAATTTGGAGGTTTTTAAAGCCGTTGTCTATTGCTGACAACTTACACTGAAATGCCTTTAGGTTTTTAGGACTATTTTTTTAATTCCTTGCAGTAAAACTACATGATCTCGCCTAATTTTCTCTCTTTTGTAGAAGAGACTATTTAAGTGTACATGGCTATATTTCCACAGGAAAATATCAAGACCTTGACTTCAAAATCACAAGTAATTTACATTTTAAAAGAAGAGCAAATGAGCAGCTTCACAGCTGCATTTCATATGTTCCTTCCTGTCAGCTTAATTTTTTTCATTTTCTTTTTCCTCTCCTTCTTTTGCTTTTTAAATTTTATTAGCTTTTCTCATTTTTTTGCTCCCTTCATTCCACCCCAGTTGGATGTATGCTGCTTTTACCTCTTTCTTTCTTCTTCTATCCAGTGACCGTGAACTCTCTGGTATTTATTCATTCATCTCTAATCAGTTGCTCATCCAATGAATTTGAAATGAATCAAGCCTTTTTTTACAACCTGCCTGGTTTATATTTTCTTCTTATTTTGAACTCTTTTTATTTTTCTTTTTCTAACCTGTGGCTAGGGAGGGCCATTGGGAAATAACTGACAGACTATTTTTAGTTATTATTTGGACTTGTCTTGCTCCTGACAGAGAACCCTACACCATTACCCTCTGTCCCAGCGTGGTCTCTGCGTGCACAATAGTTCTCTTGGCACATTCCATTAGCCCTGAACCCACAGAGTTCTCAAAGGTATTTCGGTCCTACATCAATGTAGGACATTCTCTAACATACTTAATAGTATGAAGATATTTCATGGAAGATCATTCAATTTCAAAAGACATAAAAAAGATATGCTTCCTTTTGTTCTTTTTCTCTGAGTCTGGCAAAGGATCAAAATAGATGAGAGCAAATTGGTCTGGCCATGCTTTTATTATCAATGCTTGACTCTGGTGCTGCAAAGGGAAACACCTGGTAATGAGCAAAAAACTCCCAAAAAACAAACAACAAGAACAAGAACAAGAACAAAAAACCAAAAAAAAAAAAAAAAAAAAAAAACAACCCTGAAACAAAAACAGGTCAAAGTTCTGGAAAGATGTACACTCAAGACAGCCATGCATTTCAAATTTGGACACTTTCTGGTGCTCCCTCCACCTTCCCAATCTGCCAAAGCAAAAACAAAAAAACACCCTGGTATTCATTTATCATTGTGAGGTAAAAAGTAGTGTGTGGATTTTTATTTATTTGCCCACTAAAGATTTGTTGTAATATAGAAGTGGACCTATTTGGCATCTTTGCCTAAAAATCCACTGTTGCAGATAAATTTATCTGTTAAGACTGTTAAAATGAAAAATGGGCTTAATTATTAATACACTTACTGCTGTGATTTTTGAGTGAGCAGTTATGCAATCAACTATATATATTACTAGAATTTAGAGTAAAAACTACTCTCCTTTTATGAGTCTGTATTGGGATCTTCCTCATATTTGTTATGAAAGCCATAATGGAAGAGTTATACCCTTTTCTATATGATAAAATCACAGTACTGTATTGCAGCAGGCCAGGAACAGGAGGTATGTATGGGTTTTAATCTGACTTCGATCCCTAGCTAGCTTTTTGACTTTGGGCAATTCCCTTAATCTCGGTCTCAATTCCCTCTCCTGTAAAGTTCTGAGATAGGAGTAAATACTCTCTGAGATACATTCTGCTATTAAAATTCTATTATTGAATTTGAAAACCACCAAACCTTTCGGTGAGTGAAATTTAGGAAAGGAATGATATAACTTTTTTTTTAGCTGGTATAGTTTTTAAGTGAAAAAAGTATTTAAACCTCCTTGTATTTGTTAATTGAGCTATTTTTTTTTTTTACTTAGACATGCAAGTTCAAAAATGTATATCTGTTTGTTTGTTTTTTTTTTTAACTCCATAACCAATGGTTAAAAAGTACAGCTTCTGGAGACTGCCTATGCTTCATCATTGAGTTGTTGTGGAACACGGGCATGTTCCTTGATATCTTTGTGCTCAATTTAGTCATCTGTCAATAGGGAGTAATAACAGTACCCATAACATAGGGACATTGTGAGGATTGAGTGAGATGATTCATTAAGCTCTTAGCAAATGACTAGAGCTTTACCATGTTCTTGGTATACTCTGCTGTCGCCAGCTATCCCAGACTATTATCACTCCATACTTTATTAGTGTAATAATAACCTCTGAGTTCTAAAGTCTCTTCCTTTAAAATCTATTCTATGCATTCCTCCCAGCTTAGACTGCCCAAAATACAATTCTCATAATTTCCCTCCCCTGGAAAAATGATAGTAACAGATTTCCATTGAACCCATAACCTGGCATTTAAGGCTTTCATTAATATATTGGTTCAATATATCCTCCCAGCTTCATTCTATTATTTCCTCATGTATGAATGCTTTGCCTGAATGGAGCTCCCCAATTGTCCCTGAAAATGAGTGCTCTGCTTGCTTGTTACACAATTAAGAGCAGAGGTTATGATACTTTTTTATACCCCAGTATTAATCCAGGACCTGGCACACAGTGGGCAAGTGATACTTGTTGAAATGGGCAGCCTCTGTTCATACTATTTTCCTCCCAGGAGTCCTCTTTTCTCCCATCCAAGTACTAACCAGGCCCCGCCCTGCTTAGCTTCCGAGATCAGACGAGATCGGGCGCGTTCAGGGTGGCATGGCCGTAGACAGGAGTCCTCTTTTCTTATCTTTACCTACATAACCTCTATCCTTCAAGGTCCCATTCAAATATCATGAGTTACTGCTATTCATAAGCTACCTACTTCCTCTCATAGTAATATCACGGATCTATCTGGTAGCGTTTATATTCTGCTGTGATTATAATTATTTTTGTCATTATCTTATGTCCTCATTTTTCAGTGGCATTGAGAGCAGTGTCCTATGTCTCATTCAATTTTACTTCCTACAATACCCAGCATTTGGCTTTGACTATGTGAACTGCCAGTGGCTAGTTGTTGAGGTAATGAACATGACTAACAGAATAATATTATTCATTGTTTTGCTATCATTTAAAAAAATCCTATTTTATAGAAGCAAATCTGCATTCCTTGCCAGGCTTCTGAGTCTCTCCCATGTCTACTCACATCCCCTCTATGTAACATGACTTTAGGTAAAGCTGCTCAAGTCCTACTGGCCTTCTTGGTATTCCACGGACATGCCATATTCATTCTCACTCCTAAGGCTTTGCTGATGTTTCCTTGGCTTGAGTGCAAACCTGTCTTCTTTTCAGCTATCCAGGCCTTATTTCAGGTCCCATCCCAGTTTCTGATTTCCCCATGGAGCACTCCATGAGTATTTCAGCAATGTTTCTTCTCTTTCACAACTGAAAGGAGAAATTAATACACTTAATTTAATATACAAAGACCTCCCCCCAAATCCAGAATGAAACTGGGAGAGAATTTAAAGTTGCGATACTATGGAAATTCTCATATGGAAACTTGAGAGGGGTTATTTCCATATTAACCTACTTTCTGGGTTACCTTATATTATCCATACATATTATTATTAATGACTACTTGTTTATAAGGTATTTAAGCAATGAAATCTCCTCTAGTGAATTGTATGACCTTATACATGGTAAGTGTTGATTATATTTTAATTCAATAGAAAAATATGGCTTAAATTTGTATCTTATTTTTCATGTGTTTTAATCTTTTAACCCAATTAGATATTAGGTCCTTGTGGGGAGAGGTCAAATCTGAAACTCTTTGGATTTTCTACATGAGCCAGCATAATGCTGATTGTGCTGGAGATTTTCAACACATGAACAATATCCATTGTTAGGTGGGACCTAGCTGACAAAATGACCTAGTTTTTACTTTAAATTTATTTTGTAATACCTGACACTCTAACTTCATTCCGTTTTTCCTGGTCTATTGGTTCTAAGTTATTGCCATACTTACAGTTTTTCCCTGCTCTATTGCCTTCTAATTTACTGTCATACTTACTGGACTTCTCAGTAAATAAGGCAACTAAAACTCTATCTTTAGAGAAGATGTACACAGATACATCTTGGGGATAGGTACACAGGGTAGGAGAGGATTTGCTTTCTATGTCACATTCATACTATTTTCACCTTTGTCTGAAGATGAAAATGGGGTGTATTATAAATATTTGTTGAGTGGTCTATATTAAGAATAGTGTGCTAGACCATTTATATACACAATCAAATTTTCTCTTCTTAATAAGCCTATATAGTTGATGGTTCTAAGCTACATTTATAGACATGAAAACTAAAGGTAAGAAAGAAATAATTTACTCAAGTCTTTATCCTTAAACTTGATCTGAGGTCTGTCTGATACTAAGATCCCCAATAACAGAAGGAGATAAGACAATGGATCTCCAACTTCAATGAACAGAAAAGTCACCCAAGGAAATTCTTAAAATACGTATTACTGGGATCTATTCCAAAGATTCCAATTTGTTAGGTTTGGGGTGAAGCCCAGAAATATATTTTAACAAACGCAAGAAAGGATTCCTTTGGAAAAATTTTGATGTAAGGAATAGTTATGATAATAATAGTAACAACTAAACAACATATGGATTAACACCACACTGTCTACCAGTTACTGCACCACATTACTATTCATCAGACATTGTGTTGTGAAGCATTTATAGCAGATTTTTCATATATTTCTTGCAACCACCTTATGAAACTTATTAGCATCTCCCTTATATTTGAGAAGGGAGCTAGGGTCACAGAGGTCACATAGTTGGTAAGTGGTGGAAATAGTCTGATTCTCAAGCCCATGCCCACAACTCTAGGAAAGGGGCAGCCACGTGAAAGGAAAACCAGGGAAACTGCTGTCATAGAGTCCAAAGGAAGAGAACACAAGGGCAGAGCATGTCTATGCCAGAGTTAGGTAGGATAAGTAATGAGAAGCATTCCATAGATTTATAAATGAGGAGTTCATTGATGATGTTAACAATACTAGCTTGAGTACAAAGATGGGAGTTGTAAGGCAGAATATAGAGAACTAGAGAATGAATGGAAAATGTAAAAAATAGATAGCTTAAATCCTCATTTTATGAGTTTCCAACATAAAGTAAGGGAATGAGGAAGTGTTGTTTTAGCGGAAAATGCAAATTTGGTGAGCATTTTTAAAATATGGGAGAGTCCTGAAAATACGATGAAGAAGGGACAGTGAAAAAAGAGAGGTGGATACAGATTTTAAAAAGGTAAAATTAATGACACTGAGTTTTGGAGAAGATAGGATCGATCTGTTAGCTTTGTTTAGAAGCACTTATTTTTCTGGGATAAGAGGGAATAGAGAAAGGATGAGCACAGCTGTGGATACAGATATAAGTATTTAGTAGAGATGCAGACGTGGGGATTGACGTTAGTGCCATGGAATGTTAAAGTAGCTCGTGTGTGATGGACTTTATTTTTTGTGTTGAGAAAATTAATAGAGTCATCAAGCAAATTGGTGAAGATTTAGTATAGCTACTGTGAGAAAAGAGAGTCAGAACTGACTATAAGTATACAAAAAGATTATTGTGAGGTTAAAAGACCAGCTTAGGGGAAAAGTCCTATATTGTAATAGCATTAGTATGCCTGACTGTGTAGTTTTTGTTCAGTGGTGATCAGTGGAGGCAGAGAAGTAGATGCCAGGATTGGGTTCATCTTAGCTTAGGGATTTAATAAAACAAGTAGTGTGGGCAACGGCAACATGTACCTGAAGGTGTTGACAATAGGCTGGGTGAAATGAGGGACTCTGGGGCTGAAATTTAGGGAAGACAGTGAAACTAATAGAGGCTTATAGACATGGAAGTAAAGATAACCAAAGAATTGGGTTTGAAAGAGATGGTAAAGTAGTAAATCATAAAAATAGTGAAAGAACTGGAAACGTATGCAGTGATGGGCTGAACATGGGAATGAATAGGACCTATCGTATTTAAGTGTATGTGGCAGCAACCTGAAAGAAATGTGTTTGTTTAGTTCCCAAGATCCAATCTATTTTTTCTCTTAACTTTCAGAAATTTGAAGTCCTAATGTCTAAGGTCTTGTGTTGTCCTCCCAGGTACTGTGAGTTTTATGATTACCCTGAACCTTTATTCCCTTTGTCTCCATCGCTATTAATTCTGTTATCAATTAGTCTGTTAGTCAAATTTAGGACCAAGAAGTATTGATTCCTTCCATTTCTAGAATGATAACTGCAATGTGTAAGACCACACATCCGGTTCATCTGGGCAGCATGTTAAAAATGTACATTTTTGGCCTTTCACCAGACCTACTGAATCAGAATCTCTGTAGGAGTAGATCCCAAAGAATCTGTATTTTTAATAAATTCTAAAGGAGCTTCTGACTCAGATGGCTATTTTAGGAGATGACAGTTTCAACTGGGCAGAGTTTATTAGATTTTTCTCCATTGATTTGCAGTCATACTGAGTATTTTTTGCTGTTGACTCCTATTTGTGAAGCAATAATCCTGCTGGTGAGCTTTAAGGTTGGGTGGACAGGCAAGAAAGCAACAATTCAATCTTGAAATTAGTGCATTTCCTAAATTTCTTTCTTACACATTACTGCTCTTACTCGTGTTTGGAAAAACAAAACCAAAAGAGAGATCAAAGTGGAAGAGATTTATAGAATTAAGAAACTTGACAGAAAAAGTCCCAACAGTAAAAATGATTACAAGTAAAAAGAGTTTTGGAGCTTGGGTAGGTGTGGAGAGTGAGAAGTGAGTGAGAATTTTAATTCAGAAAGAAGGATGTGTTGATGGTGACCACAGATGTACTGCACTGATTTCATTTGCATTAGACATCTGGTAGATGCCCACGTATTTGAAACCTACAGCCATCATTACATTTTGCTTTTTTGGTAGTTCTGTGATCAATTAATAATAAATGATTTATCTTGCCACTAACTCTTGTGTCATTAGATCTTATACACTGAAAAATTTCAGTTAACAAACAAGAAGAAATCTTATTTTTGGTATCCTGGTACCCAGAAGCAATTAGAGCATACATGATTATTTTCAGTATCTGCTGACAAGTTTTTGAGGAGCAAAGGCATAGTGCTGCATCTAAAATCTCCCCTCAGTAACATACAAGTCAGGCTTTTGTATATTGGGGCTATGAATCATACAAATGAATATATTCAGAGATGAAAAAATTCATCACTTGATAATATTCTACATGGTGATATCATAATCCAAAAGCAATAAAAATATTTTTAAAATGTCATTTTAAGAAGGAACTTATCTTAGATATAGTCTTTACGTTTGCAAATTGTGCTTTTATTATATCTTGATTAGTGATTTCAGTTTAACCTAATACAAAAACTCTACCCTCTCTCTTTTCCTACTTCACCTTCTTCCTCCTCCCCCTCCTCCTTAATCCTCTTCTATCTCCCCCTTCTCTTCCTCTTTCCAATCACCAACCCCCCACCCCATACCACTGTGGCACTCTTCTCTCTGCTTCTCTGTGTTATGCCCAGATTTCGAGATCCCCAAAGACCACCAGGGAGCCGAGTCCGATGCAAAAGCAAAAGAGCCCTTTATTCAAGCTAGCTTGAGCTCAGTCTCCCACACTCACCGACGCAGCGGCGTGATGTAGAGAAAGAGAGCGAGTTTCAAAAATCGTAACAGTTTTATAGGGGCCAGTGGCCAATAAGATTGTAGCACACAGATAGTTGCTTAGTAACTGTTTGAAATAGCCTATTACCCTGGGCAGAATTGGCGCAGGAGTTTGGTGGGCAAAAGGTGGGGTTTATATTCTTTCCTGGTCAGGGGTTCCGCATTCCTATTGGCTAACCCAAACCCAACCCACAGGCGGTCTGGGCCAATTAGCTCAAAGGAGGGCTGAGCCACACACAAGAAGGCTGGTGTAAGCAAAAAGAGCCAGCCCTGCTCTGCTCCTTCATCTGTGTATGTAGGCTCATTGATATGTTTGCTCCTTATGTTAGAAATCTTACTACAGAAAAAAATTGCTAGAGTAAGAATGAGAAAACTCAAAATTGCATAATCTGAATAAGATTTAGGATATGAAACACTCCTTTCTTTGATGAAGAGTAAGTGGCTGGTTCTCAAAGACCATGCAAATTATTTTTCACTTGATAAGAAATCACAAATTTTCAATGTGGACTATGTAAGTCTCACTTCCCTGAAGTGAATCACCATCATCTTGTCCCTTCTGCTTCTAGTCCTGGTGCTCAGGTGCATGTCTCTGTTCAACCTGTATTGCATGACAACAGTGAACATTACAATCCCATTGCTTCTACAAACACTATTTTTAATTTTCCATACTTCCCAATGAGAAAAATTTCTTTTAGGTTGGGCCAGAAGAGTCAACATTAGTCCAATTTATTCACTTAATAAATTCTGTCCAATGTTAGCTGTTTCTTTTTAAATGAACATACAGCTTCTCTTTTCTAAAATCCATGCTCTAGATACCCTATTCAGTTTGAACTCTGGTGAATAATGCTCATATCCTGAGCCGAGTTTCTTGGATTAGTTGGTACTTTAAGAATCATGCCTATCTCAGGAATAACTGGCCCTTGCCCTAACCCTTGTTTCCATTTTTAGATTGAGATCTTAGTCCAACTTGATATTCTTTCAGTACTTTGGCCCCAGTGTTCTCTAATCTGAATTCCAGGGCCGTGAATGAAACTATGTCATACTGCTCTTTGTTTTAGTCCCAGTACATCTGACTTTGTATTTACTAATTAGTCCTTTCTTACACTATAGACATCTACCTTCATTTAGGTATGATTACCTCATACCTTGATGATGGAAACATTCTCCTAAATTGCCTCTGTGCTACTGTTCCCCAAATCCATTGTCTATATTCTTGCCATTAATAGTCCTAAAAATATACATTCACTGTGATACATTCCCTTGTGAAAGATGTCAATGGATCTACAATGTTTACAAAATGAAATTGGTAATCCTTCGTTCATCATTTTATGTCTTTATTCAGTCTGTTCTCTACTTATTTTTATAGCCTTATCTCTAGTTATTTCCCTACACGGCTTTAACTCTGACTTCCTTGATGTTGCTGGGTTATATCTTTTACTTTTTTATTTATTATATTATTTCTCCCTAGAATACCCTCCATCTCTAATTCACTTATGGAAATCCTACTCATTTTCTTAGGTTCAATTGCATTCTATTTCGTCCATGAGGTTTTCCTAATCATTCTTACAGGGTCTTATCTCCTTTATCTAAATTCCTATGGGTTTATGTTTTACTCATTTGGTACTCACAGATATTATTGGAGCTATTTTGAAACATAGCATATCTACTCAAACAGATAGCAAACCCTGAACAAATGAAACTCTTTTTTATATATCTTGTATATCAGAGGATTGGATATAATAGATACTTGAAAAGATTTTTTTTTTTACTGAAAAGCAATGGCAAATACATCAAGATAAGATACTTCCATGAGATAGTGAGCAATAAATTTAAGATAATGATAATCATCCTTAAAGTATGAGGGTTGAAATTCACTGGTCTATAAGACCAATTTCATGCTGACCATATAATTTTAGTAGGGTATATTTGGCTTTCGAAACCAATTTCAAGTAGTGTACTACAAAGGAATATTTAATTTCTTGATTTATATAGAAGGTAATTCTAGAACACCTTAGGATTCACCACTTACTAGATGTCAAATTTAGCTTTATCATTTGTAAATGAACCCAAAAACAATCTCAAAAAAAAAAAATCTCAAAAATAAGCATAAACAAAAGCAAACAAAAACATAGAGCATCTGGCTCATGGGGTCATTCATCCCTTTATTTTTTTGTTCATCTAAAAAATACTTATTGAATGTTTATTATATGAAGGCCACTGAACTTGGAACTAAAGATATGATGACAAACTGTTCCCTGGGCAATAATAAATCTGGGGAAAATTAAAGCATTAAATAAAGTACTATTATCACATGAAACAAAAAACGCATTTGCATTACAAAGATAGACAAGAGATCATGAACTATTTTGGGAAGATGAATGAAATATTATCAAATTTCATGAATTCCTCAAAAAAGTTAAATATCTCCTATGTGCCATGAGCTGTGCTACATGGTGAGCATAGGGCAGCTGTTGTGGACTTTACTATTGTTCACTAATTCATCCTCCTCTCCCCACCATGTGGGCAGAAATATTTCTGCATTTCATTGATACTGCACTTGTCCACGTGATTGCTTTGACCAATGAAATGCAAGCAGAAGACAAACTGTGACCTTTCTTAAATAAGGCTTAAGAACTACCATGAGTTTGTTTCCTCTTGTCCTGTTGTCATTTGCTATAAAACCATACTGCATAAAGTCAGAGTTTCTTCAGTCTTGGTTTCAGGATGAGAAATGTGGAGGAAACGTAAACTCAACAACCTGGAATTATATTTAGCCAAGCCCAGCTAAGTCCAGTTGGGTCAAACTATAGTCAACACAAAATCATGAAGAAGGAATAGATTTGTTGTCTCAGACTCTAAGTTTGGTTGTTAGTTAATGCATTGAAAACTAATGCAGCAGTCAACAAGATACTGTGTCTAGTGAAGAAGAAATACGTTAAAAAGGTAGTTACAGATGTTCTTTGTGTTTTGAAGAAATGGAATGTTTCTACAAGTATGTATAGCCGGTATTACACTAGTCTGGAGGAAGAGGAAAATCTTGGTGGCTACTATTTATATATAAATAAATTTAATTTAGCTTTTATTCATTATTTAGTATGTGTCACCCAACTTCCATTAAAGAACAGATGCACCTTTGGGAAACTATATACCAGGAAAATCAACTGCTATATTCACAACAGGAAGCAGTTGCTGTTTTCATCTCAAGTAGTAGTTCTACACAGTCATCTATTAATGAAGGACTAAAGGGATCCACTTCTGTATTTTCACTTAACATCAACATTCTTGTATCTTCTATATGACAGGTAATCTCTATATGACAGGCACAGACCTATTCTGTAGTCATAGAGAATATTTCTCTTTAGTTATAAATCAGTGAATTTAGATTGGTGTATCCTTGAGACCTGGGCAACACTTCATTTTGCAAGATGACCAACTGGGGCCCACAGAGGCAAATTTGCTTTCCTAAGGCTTCTTTTGGAGTTTGGAAGGGTTTTATATGCAGCTCTGGTGTCCTGCTATCTGGATCTTAATGTCTACAACATTGAAAGTAAATGTTTTTCTCACATAATTGTCTTTGGATGAATTTTAAGGAAAGAGTTGATTATAAAAATTGCAAGTTCTGGAGTGCTTGGGTGGCTCAGTTGGTTGAGCCTCCAGCTCTTTATTTCAGCTCAGGTCACAATCTCAGGGTCATGGAATTGAGCCCTACCTTGGGTTCCACACTCAGCACAGAGTTTGCTTGAGTTTCTCTCCCTCTATCCCTCCCCTTCTTGTGCATGCACATGCTCTCTCTCTCTAAAATACATAAATCTTTTAAAAATTTTAAGTTCCTATAGTGATTCAACTTAGAGGCAAGAAGTAAATTTTAGAGGTTGAAGACTTAATAAATTATTAACTATAGGGCAAAAGGATCATTAAACTATCTATCAAGTTTTCCTACATTTTCCTGACAACCCTGGTCATATTATACATTTTTATTTATTGTATTTTTCATAATTTATCATTATATAATTGTTTGATCACTCAATTCATGTATATCATTTGTATAATTTTTCTTTTAGGGTCTAGTAACTAGCATAGTGCTTGACACATGGTAAGTACTCAATATAGTTTTGTGGGATTAATGAACAATATTTCATCCATTCCACACAAGCTGAATGGTCATGCTTCATCATATGGTGTGAAGTGTGTCTTATGCTAAATGATCTCTTGCTGCCAAATTGTCAAGTGAGTATATCAGTTTTTCAATGAACTCTGAAAGAAATGGATTAATGATCTGCCTTTAGTAGATTTTTATTAACAGATCACATAATGAATGTAACATTAAAATGTAGCATTAATAATAACAATAAAATCTGAATTGACACAAAATTATTTCATTAAAATTATTTTATTTAAGAAGAAAATAAGGGTGCACAGTGACTCATGAAATGAAGACCCATTCAAGTGGAATTAATATAATTACTGTAAAAGATTTCAACATTATTTGAATGACTAATGCTTAAGATGTGGGGAGCTGAAAAGGCAATTATGCCTCTAATTTACTATCTTGATATTTAGAAGAAATATCTATTGTGTTAGGGTAGCCTGATTACCTAACTCATAACTGAGGTATTACTGAGTCATGTCAAAAAATAAAGTTTTAAGAAGAATAATATAGAATACTTATTTTGCCAACATTTTTGAGAATCCAGGGCTAAAATAATAAGAGGAAAGGGAAAATCTACATAAAGCTCAATAACTGCATTCATACTCTTGGGGTTTGGGGGTTACCAGCTCTCCAAGTGATCTTCACTCTCCTTTTTGCTGTTTGACCTTCTGAATTCTTTAAGAAGTTAATGATGGCCTGTTTAAGAATGGCATAAGGCCTTTTGAAGATTTTATTTATTTGACAGAGAGATCATAAGCAGGCAGAGAGGCAGGTAGAGAGAGAGGAGGAAGTAGGCTCCCCACTGAGTAGAGAGCCCGATGCAGAGCTCGATCCCAGGACCCTGAGATCATGACCTGAGCTGAAAGCAGAGGCTTAACCCACTGAGCCACCCGGGCGCCCCAGTGTAAGGGCATTTGGCATGCATATTATGACAACATATAGCAAAACTCAAACCAACCAGAAAGCTTGACTACTAAGTAAAAGATATATAGTTGCGATTGTAGAAGAACTATGTCTTGTAGTTTTTGAGAAGGCCACCAACAAATAACATCTCTCTTTCCCACATAATTACTAAATAATTTGTGAAATAAAACAAACAAGTAAATATGTCAGGCAAAATAATGCCTTTGTCACGACTAGAAGCCAGGATGCAGATTGTGGCTTTAGGTCCATAAATCAAATGGGCCTGCCACCTGGATCCCAGGATTTGGGTCAATTCATCCATTTACAGAAAGCACTGAACTTCAGGTAGATCTCCTTTCATCACACTCACCAGAGCTGCCTCTTGTACCACTTCCAGTATGAAAGAGCACAGGAAGGCTAACAGTCTCCAGGAGGCTGGCTGCAGGAGAAAATAGGGTGGTGGAGAGGTCTAGTTATTTTTCCTTGCTTTTGGTCAGAAAAATGACTCCTTCTTCCTAAGAAAAAAGTGAGTATTGAGGTGCCTGGATGGCTCAATCGTTAAGTGTCCGCCTTCTGCTCGGGTCATGATCCCAGGGTCTTAGAGCCTCATGTTGGACTCTGCTTCTGCCTCTCCCAATCCTTCTTGTGTTTCCTCTCTTGCTGTGTTTTTCTCTGTCAAATAAATAAATAAAATCTTTTTTAAAAAAGTGAGTAACAACAGCAACAATGACAAAGATGGCAGAGGTACATTATTTGAGTTCTCCAAAAACCAAGAAAGTGAAGAGTACAGGGAAGCTTGTCTAGTTAGATGTGATGAAAATGTCTTCAGTGGCAGGAACTAAAGTTCTTGTCCCCAAAGAAGCAGGGACAAAATTAGATATCACATCTTCCCCTTTCAAGAATTAAAAGGCCCCAGTCAAAAGTGAAAAATAAGAATGATTTCTGGCAAAATATTTATTTTGATGTGGATACTAGGACTTGGAATCTTTCTATAAAAGAACAGTGAACTATTGGAAATCTATTGGAGGTCAAAAAAAGCCATCTTAAGTCACTTTTAAAAGAAGAGGTATATTTAAAATATGTTCATCTAATTTTTAGAGTTGTTACTCTACCATAAAAGAATTATTGGCAATTTTAATAATAATTACGTGAAACAACAAATTACATATAATTTATTTATTGTAAAAATTTTAAGAAGTAGGGGCACCTGGGTGGCTCAGTGGGTTAAAGCCTCTGCCTTCAGCTCAGGTCATGGTCTCAGGGTCCTGGGATCGAGCCCCGCATGGGGCTCTCTGCTCAGCGGGGAGCCTGCTTCCCCCTCTCTCTGTCTGCCTCTCTGCCTACTTGTGATCTCTCTCTCTGTCAAATAAATAAAAATCTTTAAAAAAAAATAAAAAATAAAATAAAAATTTTAAGAAGTAGAAAACAGATGAAAGAAATGAATCATTTATACTGTTCAAAAAAAGCTTCTTTCCACATGTTCATGTGTTTCTTTACAAGTGTTTCTCTGTATTTTCACACTAGATTATATAGACTATGCAGTTCATGACGTGAGTTCCCATGCTTCTCAGTCTGGATATGGAATTTACTAAGAAGGTTTTAATGAAGAGACTTTCATGGAGAGACTCTATACAGAAGTGTCGTTAAGATTAAGGACAAGGGATAGTGGGTATCAGAGGCTAGCAACAGTAGGAAGCTATAGGGCCTCAAGGACAAGGAAAGACATCATATTTTTCTAGAGCTCAGTGGAAACTGAAGTGACAAAGAATCTATATGATGCAGTTTGTAATAGTCCTTCTCTAAGGACAGATCAAGGAAAGGAATGGAAAATCAAGGAAAACTAGCTCTGGCAGAATGGGAGAAAATGGAGAATAATCAGTATATTACTTATTAAAAATTTCTTATTAATAGATTTTTATGGCCATGTAATAGTCTAAAATAACTGCACCTTATATTACAACCACTACTTTTTGATTTACTGCTTAGATTGTGTCCAGTATTTTTGCTATTATAAACAATGCATATATTTCTTCATTTCTATAATTTCCTTTGAGTAAATTCTTGGGAGTTGAATTATTACACTAAAAAGCATAAATGTTCTTAGGCCTCTTAAAACTTGCTGACAATGTCTTACAGCCATACATATTATTATTCCTCCAGCAATGCAGGAGTGTGCTTGTTTTACTGCACGTTGTTGAGCATTGCACATTCCCATAAAAGTTATTTCTTACTTTGATGAGAATTTTCTCTGCAAAAATCACATCTGCATATTTTTAAAAGAAATCTTTAAAACTGCGTCTCTTTAATTTGGTTACGACTTTTTTCTGACGTGCTTTTTGAATTTTTTAAATTGTGTCAGCATTGGGAAGTGATGGTAGTCTGTTGTAGCTCTTCACTGCTGCTGCACCAGCCTCATCGATTGAATAATCCTGTCTCTCTGGTGCTGACTTGGGTTGCTTCTTTAATCAGGTAGAACCTGATTACATACTGTTAGGGTCCATGATCAAAGGAACAAGACTGATACAAAGTGAAGGTCAAGCAGAGCTTTATTTTGTGCCAAGCATCGAGAATCACACTGGCCTGTCAGGGTCCTCTCTATACAGAGAGCGACCCCGCCTGGTCTTACAGGCTATCTTTTATAGGGCAAAACCACAAACTGACTGTGAGTTTATCCTTATTGGTCAGAAGCAGTGGGGTCAGGGGGGGTTACATATGTGTTCTTTACTTGTTGGACGTCTCCACCTGACCTGACTTCAGAAGCAGTGGGGTTAAGGGAGGTTGCATATGTGTCCTTTACTGATTGGACGTCTCCACCTGGCCTGACTTGACCTTGTTCTTCTGGGGGACTGTCATCAGGAGCCAGCAGACCACATTCCACTGGTGTCCTGGACTAATCTTTCTAAGTAAGCTCCTCCAGGCTGACTTTGTTCCTTTCGGGCAAGATTAGCTTGTGTTCACAACAAAATGGCTGCTTTGACAAGATGGAATCAGTTAGACTAAGCAGGTCCTAACACATATAATGATGTATGTTTTCTGAAGCATCTGGTTTATTTCATATTTCAGTCTATTTTTTTGCAATGTTGACTGAAGCAGAGCAGCTCCGTAGTGCCAAACTGTCTTGCAAAATATTTGAACAACAGAAAGCAGCAAAAGATAGCCTCCATGTTCCCTAGTAGGAGGCTCACCGCCTCCTTCTTTACCTTTCAACCACAATCCTTTCAAAGCCAATCAACTTTAATGGTAATAATAATAAAATGACAACCACCACCACAACACAATGAACAGTATCAATGAGTGCTTACCACAGGGGAGGCATGAAGAAGCTTCCACATCAGCTCAAACCACAGCCAGGATGCCTCTCTTCTAAGTCAGGAAGGGATGTATTGGTAGGCTGGAGTATTCATTACCAAATCTTGTTGATTCTCCTTTCAAAGTCTTAAATTTCTCTACTTATTTCTATTCTCACTGCTTTTGTCTAATTCAAGCAGTCACCTTCTTTGCTGGATTAATGCAGCAGACATTCTCAGTTCTCAACTGGTTTCATTTGATCTCTTAGAAGTCCTGCTGTTTAAAGTGTCTATTCATTTTTTAAAAATTTCATTGATTATTTTTATTTACAGAATCTCCATTTGATTCTTTTCAAATACATCTGTGTTTTTTTTATTTTTCCCTCATAAAATCTTTATTCTTCATGGGTTCTCTTGCTTCCTTGATCTCTGAATATTTTAAACACATTTTAAAATCTCTTTCAATCTGTTTGATCTCTATTTCCTTAGTATGAAGTATGAATTATCCATTTATGGCTTTTTCCTGAGTTTGTCTCTATTGAGAGTTTTTTCTCTAATAGATCTGGGCATTTCTTGGATTTTACAAGTTCCCATAGTGCAGTGTCACTGTTACCAGAACCCTATTGGGTCAGCCAGTTTGGGACTATATACTAGTTTCTTGTTCAAGGTTTCAGCACCTCACAGATACTGTGAATTTGGGTCTAATTTTTAAGCAAGATAAGAGCTTTGGTTCTGTTTGGTGAAGAATAATTCCTCCTACCAATGGCCCTTGCAGGGTGTTTGTTTTTTGGAGTTTTTGGGGAGTTTTTGTAGTTTTCTTGTAGGCTTAGTTTTCAGGTCAGTTGGGTAAACAGTGTAGGAGAGGGATTGTGGGATGATGTGATGAGAGATTCTGGTCAGTTTTTTAAGAACCCTCCAAACTGTCTTCCAAAGTGGCTATAGGGTTTTGCATTCCCCTTGGCAATGAATAATATTTCCTGTTGCTCCACATCCTTGCCAGTAAGGGCTATTTCAAGTGTTTGGATTTTAGCCTTTCTAAAAGTATGTAGCAGCATCTCTTTGTTTTGATTTGCATTACCTTAATGACATGCCACTGAGAATCTTCTCATATGCTTATTTGTCATCTGTATATCTTCTTTGCTGAGGTGCCTGTTCATTTCTTTTGCTCTTTTAAAAATTAGGCTGTTGATTTTCTTTTTGTTGAGTTTTAAGAATCCTTTGTGTATTTTGGATACAAGTCTTTATCAGATACATGTTTTGCAAATGTTTTCTAAGTCTATGGCTTGTCTTTGTATGCTTGTAACAATGTCACAGAAGTTTTTAATTTTTAAAATTATTTTTAATTGTGGTAAAATACACATTGCATAAAACTTACCATTTTAACCATGGGTTGCCTTTTCACTGTTGTATATGTATTTTAATGTCCAGAAGTTTTTAAATTTGACATTTATCATTTTTTCATGGATCATGCTTTTAATGTTATATCTAAAAACTCATCACCAAAGACAAGGTAACATAGATTTTTCTCTCATTTTCTTGATGAAGTTTTATAATTTTGGATTTTACACTTAGAGCTTTGATTTTTTGAGTTAACTTTTTTAAAAGGTGAAAGGTGTGTCTATGTTCACCCTTTTGCACATGGAAGTCCAAATGTCCCAGTATTATTTGTTGAAAAGACTATGCTTTCTTAATGAATTGCCCTTGCACATTTGTTGAAAATCAGTTTACTGTTTTTGTAGGTCTATTTTTTGTTTCTCTATTCTATTCTATTGATCTGTGTGTCATTTCTTTAACTAATATGATAATGTCTTGATTATGGTAGTTTTGTAGTAAATCTTGAAAATAGAGAAGTGTGAGTTCTACAATGTTTTCTGCTTCTTCCATATTATGTTAGCTATTCTAAGTCTTTGCCTTTCTATATGAAATTTGGAATCAGTTTGTCTATATCTATAAAATATCTTGCTGGGATTTTGATTGGAATTACATTTAATCTATAGATCAAGTTGGGAAGAACTGATATCTGAACAATATTGAGTGTCCTAATTCATAAACACAATATCTTTTTTTTTTTCCTTAAAGAAAGTCAAATTTCAGGTCCTTTTCTAGGCCTGGGTATACAGCCTCAAATCTAATCTATATGCCAAACCCATGTCTGTAAGTTATATGTAATGTTCTGCTGTCCTACAACTTCCTAAACCATATTTCCTTCAACTAGAACTTGCTGATACATCTCTGAATGCTTTAGCAGACTACATTTATTTTGCCTAATTTGAGGTACTTTACAGACTATTTCTTGGGGTTTTTAAAATGCTGATCCCTTTCCCTGAGATCTCTGTCTACTGCTCGTACTCATCTTTAAACTTGAATTTAGATGCTACAATCTCAGTGAGGAGTTGTCTGACTCCCTGATTAGGTTGAGGTCCTCCAGTTGACTCCCTGGTTCTTGTGTATCATATTGCTCATAAACTAGGCATAAGAACCTGAAGTAATTTGGAAAAAAATAAAAATCTTTATTTGCATTTATTAAGCAGCTTGAAAAGCTCAGAAAGTCATCAGCATTCCTACATAAATTCCTTCTTCCATCCTTTGCCACACAAACCCTAGCTTTTTTTTTTTTTTTTTTTTAAATATATGCCTCTCTTCTCAAAACCATGAAGAAAACTTTAAATCCCAGGAACACATTCTGCTCCTAATTCAATATGTAAATGGACTTATCTGCCATTCCTTAAGCATTCCTCATTTCCTCCTCTAGTGGCCTTGGCTCTGAAAGAGCCAGAGGGTGATAAAAAACTGAGTCTCTCCCCTTAAAGGGACAGCACAATAGTTCTGCTGAGATACAGTATAGAAGAAGCAGTTTGAAAACACCTAGGGTAGATGAGAAGATAAATCTACTAATCTCAGAGCATGTGCTAGAGGGCCAGTGATCTTTGGGAGAATTCTCTAAAAACAAAAGAGCTGATGGGCACTATTTCCCTCCTCATCCCCTTTCCCACCCTAGTTATGTGGACACCTGCCAGAACCAGCTCTAGCTTCCTAAAGGATGCTCCACTCCCATGTTCTCCTGTGAATCAACCCCTTTCAACATACCTTGACAAGAATCCATCCAAAGTGGTATCAAAAGCCTGGCATTGTGCAAGCATCCAACAAGAGCTAGCACCACTCCAAAGTGATTCCTGCCCTGCGGAGAGATGAAGATAATCACACAGGTGTCTGACTGTGGCCCCAGCAGTAAGCTGGGGGCAGACATTTTATGTAACTGCAGACCCAGCCTAGCAATGAAAGCTTGTCAGGGGACAACACAGGGAGAGTGCCCTATAGTTTGGTACTACTGCAGCTCTGGCAAATGTCTCGTCCAACCCAAGGTGACCCCAGACTGGCCCACTAACAACATAGGGACCAAACCCTGCCCATAGCAGGCAAAGAACCATTGTACAACTGGACTGTAGGCAAAAACAGCTCAACTACAATAGT
Organism: Nasua narica; assembly: GCA_028533885.1. Taxonomy (NCBI): domain Eukaryota; kingdom Metazoa; phylum Chordata; class Mammalia; order Carnivora; family Procyonidae; genus Nasua; species Nasua narica. The sequence continues at coordinate 56,956,226 of CM052802.1, forward strand.
AGGGCACATGTAATACACAGACACCCCTCAGGTTCCAGCTTCTGGTGAACAGGGGACATTGCCCTGTAGGGCACTCAGGACCTTTTCTTTATAAAGTCGTTACTTTTAAGAGCGAGAGACGTAGCTGGCTTTCCTAACACATGGAAACAGACACAGAGAGTTAAAGTGAGGAGACAGAGGAATATATCTTAAATGAAAGAACAGGAAAAAAGGAAAAAACCACAGCAAAAAAGCTAAATGAAATGGAGATAAGTGATGTGCAAGATAGAAAATTTAAAGTAACAGTCATAAGAATACTCACTGGACTTGAGAAAAGAGTGGAGGATCTCACTAAGACCCTCAACAAAGAGAAAGAAAACAAAAAGAACCAATCAGAGACAAAGAATTCAATAACTGAATTTAAAAATACACTAGATGAAATAAATAGTAGACTAGAGGAACCAGAAGAGTGGATCAGTGACCTGGAGGACAGAGTAATGGAGAGCAATCAAACTTAACGGAAGAGAGAAAAAAGGATAAAAAATGAAAACGGATTAAGGAAACTCAGTAATACCATCAAGTGTAATAACATTCACATTCTAGGGATCCCAGAAGAAGAGAGAGAACAGGCGACAGAAGGTTAATTTGAAGAAATAATAGCTGAAAATTCGTAAATCTGGAGTAGGAAATGGATATACAGATTCAGAAGGCACAGAGAGACTCTGATAAAATGAACCCAAGGAGGTCCACACCAAGACACATAGTAATTAAAGTAGCAGAAAATAGTGATAAAGAGAGAATTTTAAAAGCAGCAATAGAAAGAAAGCAGTCACATACAAAGGAAACCCTATAAAACTATCAGTGGATTTTTCAGCAAAAACTTTTCTGGCCAGAAAAAAATGACATGATATATTCAAAGTATTGGGAAAAACAAACAAACAAACAAACAAACAAACAAACAAACACACTTCAACAAAGAATGCTCTCTCCAGCAAGGCTATCATTCAGAATAGAAGGGGAGATTAAGAGTTTTCCAGATAAACAAAATTTAAAGGAATTTATGACCACTAATCCAGCCCTATAAGAAATGTTAAAGGGGATTGTTTGAGTGGAAAGGAAAGAATATAGGTAAGAGTAAGAAAAGTAGGAAGCACAAAAGCACTAAAATTAAGTATTTATAAAAATCAGACATGGGATTCACAAAATAAAAGCATGTAAAGTATGACATCACATACCTAAAACATGGATGGGGAGAGGAGTAATGTGTTTTTAGAATAGGTTCATTCTTAAGTGACCATCACCTTTATATAGACTGCTATATGAATAAGATGTTATATATAAACCTAATGGTAACCACAAATCAAAAAGTGGTAATAGATATGCAAAAAGTAAAGAGAAAGGAATCCAAGTATATCACTAAAGAAAACCAGCAAACTATGAGAGAAGAGAGCAAGAAAGGAACAGAGAAGAACTGTAAACACAACCATAAAAGAATAAGTACACGCCTACGAAAAACTACTTTGAATGCCAATGGGCTAAATGCTTCAATCAAAAGCATGGGGTGACAGAATGGATAAAAATTAAGACCCATCTATATGCTGCCTACAAGATACTCATTTCAGACCTAAAGACACATGTAGATTGAAAGTGAAGGGGTAGAAAAGCATTCATCATGCAAATGGAAGTGAAAAGAAAACTGGAGTAGCAACGCTTATATTGGACTAAGTAGACTTCAAAACAAAGACTGTAGCAAGAGACAAAGAAGGATTCTATATAATCATACAGGGAACCATACAACAAAAAGATATAATAATTGTAAATGTGTGAACAACCACCATGGGAGCACCTAAATACAAAAAGCAGCTAATAACAAACATTAAGGAAGTAATCAATAGTAATAAAAAAGTAGTAGGAGACTAACTCCCCACTGACATTGATAGGTAGATCATTCAAACAAACAACCAACAAGGAAACTGTGGCTTTGTTTTATTTATCTTTATTTTTTTTATTATGTTCAATTAGCCACTATATAGTACCTCATTAGCTCTTGATATGTTGTTCCATGATTCAGTAGTTGCGAATAACACCCGGTGCTTTGGCACATTGGACAAGATGGATCTAACAGATATATTCAGAACATTCCATCCTAAAACAGTGAAATACACATCTTTTCAAGTGCACAAGGAATGTTCTCTAGAAAGGATCTCATGTTAGGCCACAAAATAAGTGTCAACAAATTCAAATAGATTATAGTCATACCATGCACCTTTTCAAACCATAACACTATGAAACTAGAAATGAACCACAAGAAAAGATCTGGATAGAGCACTAATACATGGAGGTTAAATAGCATTCTACTAAGCATTGAATGGGTCAATCAAGAAATCAAAGAGGAAATAAAAAAAATATATGGAGACAAATGAAAATGAAAACAAAGTGGTCCAAAATCTTTAGGATGTAGCAAAAGTTGTTCTAAGGAGGAAGTTTCTAGCAATACAGGCCTACCTCAAGAAGAAAAAAAAATCTAAAATAAACAACATGCCCTTACGCCCAAAAGAACTAGAAAAAGAAAAACAAACAGAACTCCAAACCTGAGAAGGAAAGAAATAATAAAGATTAGAGCAGAAATAAATGATATAGAATTTAAAAACAAAACAAAACAGTAGAATAGATCAATGAAACCAAGAGCTGGTTCCTTGAAAAGATCTACAAAATTGATAAACCTCTAGGCAGATTCATTAAAGAAAAAGGAGAGAGGGCTCAAATAAAGTCAGAAATGAAAGAGGAGAAATAACAATTGATACCACAGAAATACAAAAGATTATAAGAGAATATTATGAAAAACTAGACGCCAACAAATCAGACAACCTAGATGAAATGAATAAATTCCTAGAAATATAAAACCTCCCAAAACTGAATCGGGAAGAAATAGAAAATTTGACAGACTGATATGGTGCAATGAAATTGAATCAATAATCAAAAAACTCCCAACAAATAAAGGTCCAGGACCAGATGGCTTCCCAGGTGAATTCTACCAAATATTTAAAGAAGAATTAATACCTATTCTCAAACTATTCCAAAAAATAGAAGAGGGAGGAAAGCTTCCAAATTCATTCTTTATGGCCAGCATTGTACCCAAACCAGATAAAGACATGATTTAAAAAAAGGAATGGGGGCGCCTGGGTGGCTCAGTGGGTTAAGCCTCTGCCTTTGGCTCAGGTCATGATCTCAGGATCCTGGGATTGAGTCCTGCATCAGGCTCTCTGCTCAGGGAGGCTGCTTCCCCCCTCTCTCTGCCTGCCTCTCTGCCTACTTGTGATCTCTCTCTCCTCTCTCTCTCTCTGTCAAATAAGTAAATAAAATCTTTTTTTTAAAAAAGAATAGAATGTATCTCTAATGAATGTAGATTCATAAATCCTCAACAAAATATTAGTAAACTGAATCCAACAATACGTTTTTAAAAATCATTCACTGTGATCAAATGGGATTTATTCCTGGGATGCAAGGTGGCTCAATATTCACAAATCAATCAATATGATATATCACATTAACAAGAGAAATGATAAAACCAAATAATCACTTCAATAGAAGAAAAAAAGTGTTTGACAAAGTACAACATCAATTCATGATAAGAACCCTCAACAAGGTAGGCTTAGAGGGAATGTACCTTAATATAATAAAGGTCATTAATGAAAAAACCCACATCTAACATCATGCTTAATGGTGAAAAACCAAGAACATTTCCCCTGAGATCAGAAATATGACAAGGATGTCCACTCAGCACTTTTATTCAACATAGTATTAGAAGTCCTAGCCACAGCAACCAGACAACAAAAAGAAATAAAAGGCATCCAAATTGGTAAGGAAGAAGTAAAACTTCACTATTTACAGATGACATAATACTATATATAGAAAACCCTAAAGACTCTACCAAAAAACTACTGGAACTGATGAATGAATTCAATAACTTTGCAAGATACAAAGTTGATGTATGGAAATCCATTGCATTTCTATACACTAATACTGAAGTAGCAGGAAGAAAAATTAAGAAAACAGTCCCAGTGACAATTGCACCAACAATAATAAAATACCTAGAAATAAGCTTAAACAAGGAGGTAAAACACCCATACTCTGAAAATTATAAAATATTGATGAAAGAAATTGAAGATGACACAAATGAAAAGACTCCATGCTCATGGATTGGAAGAACAAATATTATTAAAATGTCCACATTTCCCAAAGCAAGCTACAGATTTAATTCAATCCCTATCAAAATACCAACAGTGTTTTTCACAGAACTAGAACAAATAATCTAAAATTTGTATGGAATCACAAGATCCTGAACACCGAAAGCAATCTTAAGAAAGAAGAGCAAAGTTGGAGGTATCATAATCCCACATTTTGAAATATACTACGAAGCTGTAGTAATCAAAACAGTATGGTACTAGCATGGAAGTAAATCCACAATTAGATGGCCAGCTAATATTTGACAAAGGAGGCCAGATATGCAATGGGAAAAAAAGGTCTTCAACAAATGGTGCTACATGCAAAATATTGAACCACTTTCTTACACTGTACACAAAAATGACCTGTGAGACCTAATCATCCTAGAGGAGAACACAGGCAATGTCTCTGACATGGGCCATAACAACATTTTTCTAGATATATCTCCTGAAACAAGAGAAACAAAAGCAAAAATCAGCTATTGGGACTGCATCAAAGTTAAAAGTTTCTGTACAGCAAAGGAAACAATCAGCAAAATAAAAAGAAAACCTACTGAATGGGAGAAGATATTTGTAAATGACATATCCAATAAAGGGTTTGTATGCAATATATATAAAGAACTTATACAACTCAACATCAAAAACTAAATAACCCAATTTAAACATGGGCAGAAGATATAAACAGAGATTTCTCCAAAGAAGACATATAGAGGCCACTAGGCATATGAAAAGATGCTCAACATCATTCATCATCATGGATATACAAATCAAAACCACAATGAGGGGGTGTCCTGGTGAGGCTCAGTTAGTTAGATGTCCAACACTTGATCCTAGCTCAGGTATTGATCTCAGGGTCATGAGTTTAAGCTTCATGTTGGGTTCCACACTGGGCATGGTGCCTACTTAAAAACAAAAACAAAAGCAAAAACAAAAACACAATGAGATGTTACCTTAAACCTGTCAGAATGACTAAAATAAAAAACACAAGAAACAATAAGTGTTGGTGAGGATGTGAAGGAAAAGGAATCCTTGTGCATTGTTGGTGAGAATGCAAATTGGCCCAGCCACTATGGAAAATAGTATGGAGGTTCCTCGAAAAATTAAAAATAGAATCACTACATGATCTAGTAATTCCACTACTGGATATTTACCCAAAGAATATTAAAACACTAATTTGAAAAGATACATGCATCCTTATGTTTATTGCAGCATTATTTATAATAGTCAAATTATGGAAACATTGCAAGTGTTCATGGATGGATGCATGAATAAAGAAGGGTATGTATATATGTACATACATACAATGAAATATTACTCACCCATAAAAAGAATGAAATCTTGACATTTGCAACAACATGGATGGATCTAAAGGGGCTAATGTAAATGATATAGTTCAGAGAAAAACATATACCATATGATCTCACTCATACATGGAATTTAAGATGCAAAACAAATGAACAAAGGAAAAAGGACCAACCCAAAGAAGACTCTTAAATATAGAGAAAGAATTGGTGGTGACCAGAGGAGAGATGAGGGGGGAGGGGGATGAGTGAAACATGTGAAGGGGATTAAGGAGTACACTTGTAGTGACGAGCACTGGGTAATATATGGAATTGTTGGATCACTATGTTGTACACCTAAAACTAATATGAGATTTATGTTAATTATACTGGAAATAAAATAAAAAAAATAGAATAAGTAATTTTTAAAAAGAGCTTAAAATAATGTCTAGTAATGCTCAACACTCTTATGGGGTTGGAGATGACAAGAACATGCCTAGATACATCCACACTCTGCTTTTCAAGTTGTAGTTTAGTCTACTTTCTTCATTGCCATTATTTCCAGTACCCAGAAAAATGCCTGTAACAAAACATGTACTCAGTCTTTGTTCAATAAATGACTAAGTTGTTTTCTCAAATATGCATTTCTTGGTTAAGTCTTTTTTGTCTGCCTTTTGTTTTTTTATTCATTTAAATATATATACACATTTTTAAATAAATAATTTAGCAAAAATTAGTTCATGATGTTTTGTAAGCTACTTTTTTCTGTCATGATCATTGTAATATTTTGGACATCTTATGTCAATTAACATAAATCTACACAATTATTTTATCTTTTTAGAGATTTATTTTATTTTGTTTTAGAGAGAGAGAGAGAGGTGGGAGGGGCAGAGAAAATCTCAAGTAGACTCCCCAGTGAGCACAGAACCCCATGCTGGGCTGGATCTCATGACCCTGAAATCATGATCTGAGCCTAAACCAAGAGTTGGGTGCTCAACCAACTGAGCCATCCAGGCACCCCTATATCTACACAATTATTTATTTTATTTTTGAAAGATTTTACTTATTAGAGAGAGAGAGCATGAGCAGGGGTGAGGGGTAGACGGAGAAGGAGAAGATTCCTCGCTGAGTAGGTAGCTGAACATGGAGCTCAGTTCTAGGACCCTGAGATCATGACGCAAGCTAAGGTAGAAGCTTAATCAACTGAGGCACCCAGGCACACTAAAGCTACACAATTACTTCAAAAGCTGCATAAATAACAATTCTCTCTTCCACCAACCCAATTTCTTAAACTTTTAGAAGGGTAGGTTGTTTGTAATTTTTCAGTATTAAAAATCACACTGTTTTGAATGACCTTTTATATGCTTGTTTGCACTTGCTTGAGAATTTCCTGAGAATAAGTTTCTAGATTTAAAATGCTGTGCTGAAGGGGCGCCTGGGTGGCTCAGAGGGTTGGAGCTGCTGCCTTTGGCTCTGGTCCTGATCTCAGGGTCCTGGGATCAAGCCCCGCATCGGGCTCTCTGCTTAGTGGGGAGCCTGCTTTCCCCTCTCTCTCTGCCTGCTTGTGATCTCTCTCTGTGTCAGGTAGATAATAAAATCTTTAAAAAAAAAAATGCTGTGCTGAAGATTATGCGGTTAAAATTCTAATGCAATTTCCAGATAATTTATATGTTTGTCCTCTCACTAAAAGTAATCTGAGTTTTCTTTCCCTCAGATTCTTAATAACTGGAGTTATCTTCCAATTTTTCATCTTTGCCAATCTGATAGGTGAAGATAAAGCTATCTTATTTTTTATTTTACTTGCATTTCTTTACATGGTAGGGACATTTATATTTTTTCATATATCTACTAGGTTTTTGTAATTTTTCTTCCTTAATGCACTTTTGTTTCTATTTGGAGTTCTTTACTTTCTCACTATGTTTAAATTAAAGTTTAAAAACTTTAAAAAATTATGCACAACTCTTTCCTAATTGTTGCCCTTTCCTATATGTTGTGTTATAAAAATTTTCCCAAATTTTCATTTTTCTTTAAATCTTTTTTCCTTCAAAATAACAATTAAGGAAGTTCAAGCAGCCATGTGGAGAGACCACATAGAGAAGCCATGTGTACATGTGATTTGCAGTTCAAGCTGAGGTCCCAGGCCACAGCAAGCACTAACCACAAGTCATGTGAGTGCACACTTCAGATGATTATAGTCCTCAACTATTGAGCCATCCTCAGTCACTGAGTCTTCCCAGTTGAGACCCTAGACATCATATGAAAAAACCAAGCTGTTCCTAAAATGCTCTACCCAAATTTGTAACTCATAGAGTATGTGAGCATAAAAAATGTTTGTTATTTTACACCATCAAGTTTACAGTGGCTTGTCATATAGCAGTAGTGACTGGAATAATAGTCTTTCCTATTTTCACCTATATCTAAATTTTCAATCTCATCAGTCACTATGCTCCTTCTAAGGAGCATATCAGTCTGTCATACATGTCCCCAGGCCTTTGAAAATGCTTTCACTGAAATCCTCTTCAAAGAACATAGTACAGCACCATTTTCTCGACCTTCAATAGCTGAAGGAATTAAAGAGAGGGTCATTTTTTCTCAAACTGAGTTAATTAGATTATTTAACTGGGAATTTGGAATTAGGGTGATAAGAGCTTGCATTAATTGTCAGTAGAATAGAAAACAAGAAATATATGAGAAAATAGTTCAGTTATCAATAATAGATGTCCTGAACTTCTCTAGTTGCTATAGTTTTTGTGTCCAAGGTGTGTAGATTTTCCTTGGTTTCAACAGCATATGCATAATTAAAATACTGTTGTTCATTTTCACTAACTTCAGAGATTGCATTTTCTTGCTACTAACTTGCTTCCTTAACTTTACACAGATTCTTTGCTACACTTGGTCAGAACTGATTTTACTCATAATTTTTTCCTCTCTGTCATGCAAACTACAATGCTCATATTTTAGCTTCCTTTGTAAATATTGAAATTCCAAGGTAGAATTTATGATTTCGTTTCTGTAATTTCACTTCACTCCACCTCAAGAAACAACTCTTCCAGTGGATTTTAATCATTTGTTTACATGTTTTTTTCCCTCATTGTGCTACACACAGAATGAGCATCACTGATAATCACACACAGAGGCATAGGATGAGAAATTTATCCTATTACCTATCATGTGCACATACTTTTTATAATTCTACTAAAAAGATTTAGTTCTAGGAAACAGAATGCATCTCAATATCTGCTCAGAAAAATGGGAAACTAACATTTATTAAGTTCTATCATGTTCTAGATACACTCAGAACTACCTCTAGTACTAAAGGGGGCTGAGTGAAACATAAGCCTATTTGAAGATCCCTGCCACCAAAAAACAACAAAGGAAGCCCAAAAGGTGAGATACTCATTCCCCAACCAGATATACCATTCCCCAACCAGATATACCATTCCAAGGAAAGAGTAATTTATTTTTTTTTTAAGATTTTATTTATTTACTTGACAGAGAGAGAGTGATCACAACTAGGGAGAGAGGCAGTCAGAGAGAGACGGAAGCAGGCTCCCCGCTGAGCAGAGAGCCTGTTGTGGGGCTCGATCCCAGGACCCTGAGACCATGACCCCAGCCAAAGGCAGATGCTTAACCCTCTGAGCCACCCAGGTGCCCCTGTAGTAATTTACTTTTAATTGCTGCATAGAATTATTTATAATCCCCATTTCTAAATATTTGTCAAATGCATACTACCATTGAATTATTTCCAAAGGCTGCTATATAAATACCAATTGTATAATTTTAAGAACACAGTGAGTTATAAAATGAAAGATGGTACAGTTAATACTGAGAATTATTAAATGTCTTCCTGAAAAACAAAACAGGCAAGACAAATTCATTAAAGCTTGCTGATGACAGAAAATTGTCATCCATCCTTCATAGGAAGGAGAGGAAAAGTGAGTCTCATACAAAAAAATGGGTAAAGTTATAAAATTAGTAAAATGTAATGACATAACCAAGAAAATGGAGAGCTAAATACCTAGAATGGAAAGAGGAATGTATTAGCATTAAATAGCAAGGTAAATTATATTTCAGGGAGCATAACAATAAGTAAGGTTTATAGTTAAGGGGAAATTAGAAGAGGATGAATAATGTAAAATAAAAATAAAAATAAAAATGTAAGCTGGGGTAGGTTTTCTGAAGCATCAAACTATGAACTAGCTAGGTGACACTTTCTTTCCATTCTGTAGTGAAAATGACACAGCAGGAGATAAGACTTTTCAGTTTCCTTAGTATTTTTGCCATTTAAAAATGACATATGTGAGGGAGTTTATTCTATTTAAAACAAAAATAGAATTTTAAATATGGTATCATGAAGTTAGATTTGAAATATTAATAACCTGATTTACATTTTACCTCTCTGGAAAGATGTAAGCAACAGAATTTCCATGAAGCTCCAGGGGTTTGAAATTAGTTTAGAAAGCTACTAGGGCATGACACATTACTATAAAATCTTTAAAAACTGTAAGCACCAAGATGGGAAGGAGAATACTACCTGATCTAAAAGGGAATAATGAAAAAAAATAGGAAGAAATTGAGCAAAGGAAACTTTATCCTACCATCCAAAAAATTGCTCAACAGTGTCAAGGAAACAGAGCCCTAAGGAAGTGCTAACAGCTTGATGACTTGAATAATTTTAACCAGGATGCATCTCACTGAATAATCTCTTTAAAAATCATGCAAAAAATACTTCCTAGGCTTGGTGAGAGAGGCAGTACGTAGCCAGCATTATTTTTCTCTGATTTGTGGCATCTGTAAGTTTCCACCATCAGTTTCACACAGATTGTATACTTATTACTGTTGTATCTGGAAAATATGAATGCATAGCTCAAGGGAAAAAGCAAAAGAGAATCAGTCATTTAAAAATTGTAGAGCTGGAATCTAAGTGACAACTTTATACCCTAACTTGCTTCTTTCAGATTAAACAATAACAACAACCAATCAACTGACCAAACAAACAAAACAAAAACAAAAATCAAAAAACCTAACGCCTGAGGATAAAAGCCTGTGGCAAAGCCAAGACCAGGACCCATGTTTGCAGACAGAAAATCTGCTTCTCTAACTATCCTCTCTTGGTCAATTAACAGCTTCCTTTAACTGCTCAGTAGCTGAATGCCAGGCACGCTCAGGTCTCCTAGCTTCCTGAAATTGATCTAATACAACAGTCTTCATGTCTTGAGCTTCTTAGCATGGCTTAGGGCAAGAGCTGCAAACTCACATGCAGAGAGAACCAGACTTCTAATATAATTAGCAAAGCAGTTGGATGTCTCTATATTAAATGAGTAGAAATAATTCATTAATAAGTCATACAGCTGACCTGGTGGATGGTAGAGATTTTTATTTCATCATATCTTATTTTATTCTGTTATGGTAGGCAGAGTGACTTACTATTTCACTTTGCCCAAAACCGTGGGAGTTCCTGGGATATAAGACTATCAGGTTAAGGGTGCCTGGGTGGCTCAGTTGGTTGGGCGACTGCCTTCGGCTCAGGTCATGGTCCCGGAGACCTGGGATCGAGTCCCACATCAGGCTCCCAGCTTCACGGGGAGTCTGCTTCTCACTCTGACCTTCTCCCTTCTCATGCTCTCTCTCTCTCTTTCTCTAATAAATGAATAAATAAATAAAATCTTAAAAAAAAAAAAAGACTATCAGGTTAAATCCTGGAAAGGCTTATTCAAACTGAGAGGAGGTGGTTAAGGTAGTGATAGGAAACCATCTGATGGTTTTAGGCCAGGAGCATAACATGATATGATTTAACATTTATAAAGGTCACTATGGTGTAGAACTGACTAGGAAGATGAGAGTAGAAGCAGGGAGACTTGTTGAGTAACTATTGCTGCAGTCTATGTGAAAAGGTATGTAGTCTATAGTGGTGATCCACAGTGAGATGCGGTCAGATTCAGACAAATATCTTGATGGTGTTAGCGGATTTGTTAGAGATTATGTATCAGGCATGAGGAAAAGAGAAAAGCCAAGAATGAGCAAGTGGATAATTGTGGTTCCTTTTACTGAGATGAGGTAAGCTGAAGCAAGAGCAGGTCTGAAGAAATTCAAGAGTTTAGATGCAGATGTGTATGCACGAGAGCCTAATCTATAGTCAGGTGGAGATGTTGGTTTTGTCTCCATCACATGAGTGCAATGTTCAGGGTAATGTTTGAAGCTAGAGCATTCCGAGGGTTGTCAGGTTATAAAGGAATATTTAAAGCCTGTGAGGAAGAAGAGAAGAGGTGTCAGAAATGAGTGCAGGGAATTAAATATGAATGGGAAATAAAACACTAGAATGCAAATAAGAAGAGGAGAATTCTTCAAAAAGCCTTGAAAAGGGTCAGTGAGTTAAGGAGGGAAAACATGCAAGTGTGGTGTCATGGAAACCAACAGAAGAAAGTATTTAAATGAAGATTATTGAACACCTTGTCAAATGCTGATAAGATGTCTAGTTAAGGTAAAAACAAAGAGTTGACTTGGTTTTAGCAAGATGGAAGTTATAAGAGACTTTGACAAGGGTGGTTTCAGTGGAGTAGATGGGATAAAAGCCTGATTGAAGTGGCTTTGAAAGGGAATAAGACGGGAAGAGAGACTACTCATGTGTCAAGCAGTTGGAATTTTGTTATGAAAGAGAAATTAGGCAGTAGTTTGATGTGGGATATGAAAACAATGGGGTATTTTAAAGATAGTAGATATTACTGCATGTTTACATACTCATAAGGATAAACCAGTTGAGAGAGAAAAACTGTGCAAAAGAGTGTAGAATGAGTAGAGTATACAAAAAGATAATGGGATTAGGAACACAAGTGGAGGGTTGACCGTTGGTGAAATCCCTCGCATTTTATCCATTTTCGTATTAAGGAAGGCAGAGGGTATGGATACAAATGCAAGTAGATTGAATACAGGAAAGATATTTGTATTAGAAGAAATGAAAGAGCAGAGCCACAGATATATACTGCAAGCACCATCTGACCTTATGGTGGGGAATATATGACCAGTGGAAGTACCGGGACAAATTGGGAGAGGACATGCTTTCTGGAAGGGGCTGCTGCTACTCAGCTCTACACTACTTTTTCCTTTTGTTGCTTGATCTTTTCAAAAGAAACCTAGTATGTGGTTTTTAGTGGAAGATTTCCCAAATTTTTTTACTTTATTAAAAATTTTATTGAATAATTTTGACATATGATATTATATAATTTAACATACAGCATATTACTTTGATACATTTACATATTGTAATATGATTGCTGATCACATTACATAAATGAAGTATAATAGTAATGTCTGTATTCATTAAACTGTGCATTAAATCTCTGTGTCTTATTTATTATTCCGTACAAGTTTGTACCCTTAAACATCATCCCCTACCTCATCCTCTGGTAACTACCATTTTACTCTTTCTTTTTTTTAACAGGTATAACCTTTATTTTTTTTAATTAATTAATTTTTTAAAATTTATTTTTAAAAAGTAATCTCTATGCCTGATGTGGGGCTTGAACTCATAACCCCAGAGATCAAGAGTTGCATGCTCTATTAACTGAGCCACCCAGATGCCCCTATAAGTTTAACTTTTAAAAACTCCACATATAAGTGAGTTCATGTAATCGTTGTCTTTCTCTAACTTATTTCACTTAGTGTAATGTGCTTCAGGTCCATTTATATTGTTACAAACAGAAGGATATCCTCTTTTCTCACATTTGAATAATATTCTCTTGTGTTTTTATACATCTTTTTTTATCCATTCATTTATTAATGGGCATTTGGGTTGTTTCATCTTAGCTATTGTGAATAATGCTGTATTAAACATGGGACTGTATATATCTTGTCAAAATCCCATTTTCATTTCCTTTGGGTACATACCCAGAAGTGGAATTGCTGGGTCCTATAGTAGCTTTATTTACTTTTTTTTTTTTTTTTTTGAGGACCCTCCATATTGTTTTTCACAGTGGTTGAACCAATTTATATTCCCACAACATTATGTAAGGGTTTCTTTTCAGCACATCCTTGCCAGCACCTGTTGTCTCTTGTCTTTTTGATAATAGCTATTCTAATGGGTGTGAGGTGGCATCTTAGTATGGTTTCGATTTGCATTTTCCTGATGATTCGTGATATTGAGCATCTTTTCATGTGCCTATTGGCCATTTTGCTGTCTTCCTTGAAAAAATATCTATTTAGCTTACCTGCCCATTTTTTAATCAAATTTTTTTTTTGTTATTAAATTAGTTGAGTTCTTTCTATATTTTGGTTATTAACCTTGTATTCAATATATGTTTTACAAAAAAATGTTCTGCCATTCTGTAAATTGTTTTTCTATTTTGTTGGTTTTTTTGTTTTGTTTTGTTTTGTTTTGTTTTTGCTGGGCAGAAGCTCCTGAATTTGATACTGTTTTTGCTTTTGTTGTCATATTAAAAATAAGTCATTGCCAAGATCAATATGGGTGAGCTTCTTTTCTGTTTTATGTTAGGAGTTTTATGGCATTAGGTCCAATGTTTCAGTCTTTGAAAGACTCTCTCAATTTTGACTTAAATTATATAAAAGAAAACAATAGCAACAACAGCAAAAGCATTATGTAGGACAAGCAATTACTTCTGATATCTAAATGTAAGCTTGGGGTCTGGAGGGGGAGCTTCTGTTCTGGAGGCTTAAAATCTGGTCGCACATCCAGAAGGGCAACTGGCATTTGTACATTGCTTCAGAGGATCTGGAGACTAGGCAAAGAACAGTACAGACCAACTCACATTCTTGCTTCCAACCTGAAAGGGGAAATTTGATTCTCTCGGGGGTCCCCAGTTTCCTGAAGACTTGCCTGGGCAGTCCAGGAGGAATTTGTATAGAAGCTGGGTAATCCACACATCCTGACTGTAATCTCCAGGGAGATTTCTTTTTATTCATGAGTGGGTAAAATGGGAAAAAGGAACATAGGAACCAAGAAAGAATTAAGTGACACAAAGAACGGAGCAGGATCCTGAGCACTCAGAAGGAAATAATGTCCAAAAGAACTACAACCTAGAACCTAAAGACTTTTTAAAAATCTGCTATATTGTAATTTTAATAATTATAAAAATGGTAATAGTACTAACAGTGGTGGTAGCTGCTGCTGTCAAAATTTATTAAATCTCATTATAGGCCAGACACTGTTCTAAATACTTACTAGGTATTAACTTATTCAAAACTCACATCAACCTTGTAAGAAAATTACTATTATTACCCCCATATTATAGATGTAAACTGAAACACAGAGAGGGTAAGTAAATAACTCCAGGATGTCAAGAGTTAAATGTAAAATGATTTAGTAGACATATCACATTGCTTTAATTTACTTCAAAATATTTCAGCATAGAAAATGCTGTGTATGTGAGTTTTGATTTATATACACCCCAGAGTGGTTAATATGGAGCTGCTGGGTGGGTGAGAGAATAGTCAGAATTTGAAAGACTTCATTTAAAGTCTTCATCCCATGCTCCAAAGATAGTAACTACAAGCAAGTTAACTCTCTTTATGTCTGGGTAGAGCTAGATAGCTTACTAATCAGTATAAAAGGATGGGAGAAATGACTTCATTGATGGAATTACTGATGTTTAAGATTTGTGGATTAGCTAGAGATACTAATCAAGCACCAGTGTCTTTTCATAAATAAGATTTAAAATCAAAAAGGTCATCATTACTTTTGTAGTAGTATTCCTAGAATCATCCTGGTCCTGAACTGAATCACAAAAATGAATTTGGTCACCTGATTCAGATTTAAATCTGACTGGGTTCTGCTCTAGAGAATTGTTACATCTGCCTCAAGTAGATCTTGCAAGGGGCAGGAGCCTGCTTCAAAGGACAGGTTGCTAGGACTTCATCAAGCTTCCTATGAAAGGTCATATGACTGTTCTTCTATCACTTGCTGTTAATTCAGGCAAAGGTGGCAGGATTCAGACCAAGCCCCTAGCATCCAAACCATTACTGGGTAGTGAGTAGGACCTCTAGTCTTCTTCAGTCTTTTAAATATCTCTGGCCTTCGAAAATACTGCCATCTGAAGAATAATAATTGTGGGGGGTCAAATGGAGGTAGTTCACAGCAAATAGATAAATTTAACAATAGAGAAATCTACTTTCAGGACATTTTCTAGAGAAATATATTTTAAACACAAACCAAACAATGTTGGATTGTGGCTTATTTCATATTAATGAAAGATAACCATTAAGATTGAAGGTATTATAATAATGTGTTCAGTAATGGCCCTAAAAAGAATAGCCACAGTGTATTGTGTCTTGAGAAATGACTACCCTGCTGAGCCCTTTAGGAATATGACTTCACTTCACCTTCATAATCATTCTGTAAGGAAAGAGATTTTTTTGTTATATCTCTTTTCTAGATAAGGAAGCTGAGTATCAGAAAGATGAACTTTCTTGGTGGAAACCTATTTATACAAAATGACAGAGAAAGACACAAAATCAAAATTTTGTTTCTCCGAAGTCTATGCTATTAAACCCTATATGGTATTGTTTGGTACGTGCTGAATAACATCATCGTTCATTTATTTTATAAAATATTTATTGAGGGGGGCGCCTGGGTGGCTCAGTGGGTTAAAGCCTCTGCCTTCGGCTCAGGTCATGATCTCAGGGTCCTGGGATCGAGCCCCAAGTGGGGCTCTCTGCTCAGCAGGGAGCCTGCTTCCCCCTCTCCTTCTGCCTGCCCCTCTGTCTACTTGCGATCTCTCTCTGTCAAATAAATAAATAAAATATTTAAAAAAAATATTTATTGAGGGTCTAAAAGTTTTCAGATTTTAATATTTATTTATTTATTTATTTATTGAGTGCACAAGGGTAGGTAGGGACAGAGGAAGAGGGAGAGAGAGAATCTCAAGCAGGCTCCACACTCAGCACAGAGACTGTTGTGAGGTTAAATCTCACATCCCTGAGATTGTGCCCTGAACTGAAATCAAGAGTCAGATGCTTAACCAACTGAGCCACCCAGGCACCCTAAAGTTTTCAGATTTTAAAACTGATAGCAGAGATACAACAAATAAGAAAGATAGACACAGTCTATGCATTTATGGAGCCTGCATTCTGAGTTTCAACTAGTATTATACAAATAACTGAAAAATACAATTTTGGTGCTAAAAAAGTGTTAAAGGACAAAAACAGAGCTCTGAGAACATGTAACTTGTAACAAGTAATCCAGATTGGCAGAGAATAGAGGGTTGATGATTGAAAGCTCCCTGGGGGAGAAACTAGAGATTAGTGGCCTGATGTCCTTCAAGAAATACGGATGTGGCAAATCTGGGAGGTGCTCTACCATATTATCAAACAGAATGCTTTACATAGCCTAAACACTTTACTATTAAACATATAAATTAGCAGATGAAATTATTTCCATCAACAGTGAATTCCTCACACCAAAAAAGTGTCACAGGGTCCTCTTATGTAACACCTTATCAAGTGTGTGTTTACAGATCATTAAATTCTTTTTTTTTTTTAAAGATTTCATTTATTCATTTGACAGAGAGAGAGAGATCACAAGTAGGCAGAGAGGCAGGCAGAGAGAGAGGGGGAAGCAGGCTCCCCGCTGAGCAGAGAGCCCAACGCGGGGCTCGATCCCAGAACCCCGAGACCACGACCCAAGCCAAAGGCAGAGGCTTGAACCCATTGAGCCACCCAGGCACCCCCAGATCATTAAATTCTTAAAGAGAGAGAACCAAAGCACCTGTTGCATAAACATCAACCCTAAATTTAAATAAAATGTACTTCAATTATCAAAAAATCAGGCTATCCTTGTTGGGTGGTTTATTTTCATCTTAGTTGAGTGGAAGTTGAAATACTGAATTCTTTGTTTCAATCCCAGGTAAGTTTTATATATATCAAATCATTCAGAACCTCCCAAAGAGATACATACAATTGCCCACCTTTTCTTATTTTTGGGAAACCTGATGCATAAAGAAGTAAACTGTCTTGCCAAACCTTACATGTTTAGTAAGTGGTAAAATTGGAAATTGAGTTCTGGGATTCAAACCCAGGTACCCTGGCTTAGAGTCCAGTTTTTAACAGGAAAGCTACATTGTATAAGCTCTTAAGTTGTGTGCTTACATATTTAGAAAATATCCATATACTTTAATATATGTATGAATTAATATACCTATAAAATACATATAAAGTTATGTGTATTTCCAAAATTTTTTTAAATAGAAGGTAGAAAAAACAGAAAAATTTGAGATATCATCAAAATCTCTGCTGAATTTACTTAGGTAAATTGTCTTGAAATTTTTGGCAAATTTGTATGCCATATCCAACACTCCATAGTATTTGTTCCCATCTTTCCAAAGAGCAAACACAACCTGAAGCTCCAACTGTAAAGATAGCACAAAATAAGGTTACGTCTATCTTACTTTCGAATATAGATATGAAAATTTCAAAAAAAAAATTTAAGGAATACAGTTTAAATATGTATATTATTTATATTTATATATAATGTATATTTTATATTCATATCGCAAATAAATATGATTTTCCCTGGATTGCAACCACAGTTAACTATTACCAGTTAATAAATCAATATATAAATACATAATTACATTAGTGGTTAAAATAAGAGAAAAGTTATCTCAATAGACACTTCAGAGTACACTCGTTCATGCATGCATTCATTCATTTAGTAAGTATTTATTAAGCCCTTACTTTGGCAATTACGGTTCTAGGTATTTGGTACATAAAGCAAGTATTTCTGCTCTTATGGAGCTTACTTACTAGTAGAGGGAGATACACAATAAAAAATAAATATAATAAATAATTAAATCATATTGTATGATTTAATTTCCTTCTATAAATTTTTCGGAAGGAAATAGAAAAAAAAGCAAGATAATAGGAGATTGATAATGCTAGGTGGGTGGGAGAGCTGGTTGTAATTTCAAACAAGGCGGTTTCAATAGATCTCTTCGAGAATGTGACATTTGAGCAAAGACTTGATGGAGGTAGGAGTCCGTACTATAGTTTTTCTGGAGGAGCCCATTCTAGGCAGAGGGAACAGCCAGTGCCAAAGCCTAAAGTGGGGGTTTCCATGGCACAGTTGAGAAACAGCAGAGAGGCTGGTGTGCCTAGAGTGGAATCAGCTAAGGCAAGGTAGAAGGAGATGAGGTCAAGGGAGGTGCCCCATGGAAGAAGGAAGAACATATGGAGACTTGGGTTTTATTAGAGCTTTGCCTTTCATCTTGAATGAAATAAGCCATCATTGGGTTTTGAGTGCAGTAGTCATCTTAACTGAAGCATGCTCTAAAAGGATCCTTCTGGCTTTTCTACTTTAGAATATACTGTAGGGGAATTAAGAGATCATGTAGGAGCCAGAAAGTAATTTTCATCACACATGAGAGCAGAGGCAGTGAAAGGAGGTGAGATTCTGGGTAAATTCAAAAGACCCAACAGGAGGCCAAAGCATTGGATGTGGGGTAAAAGAGAAAGAATGAGGTCAGGAATGTTTTTGCTTGAGAAACGGGAAGGGAAGACATTTGATGGTGTAGGGTCAGGGGCAGGGAAGTAGGGATCAGGAGACCAGTTCGAATTATGTTGAATTTGAGAAGTCTGTGATGCACTGAGGTGGCTATAGCATACAGATAATTTTGGGTGCAGGTGAGACTTCTTAGCTAGTGATACTAATTGGAGATTCATCTGCATAAGAATGGCATTCAGTGCCCTGAGAATGAGAATACTCTGAGATCACCAAGGGAGTGAGGACCAACAGAAAAGAGAAGAGACCTGCCATGCACTGATCCCTGGCACTTCCAACTCAAGGAACAAAGGTGTACAGGAGAAACCAGTGAAGAAGACTGAGAAAGGAGGACCAGGGAGAGATATGGAAAACAAATTAACTGTGATCTCTGTCTTGGTGATCTTCCCATGTGGTCCTGTTTATTCTAGCCGCTGTGGAAGCAGGGATGCTACTTCCTCACTCTTGAAGGCCATGTGAGAGCATGAATCCTACTCTGACTTTTCAGTATCCACTCATTCTCATTTGTCAGACTGTTACCAAGTCTTTTCCAAGTCTCTCTCTATACTTCCGTACCTTCTCTGCTCTCAATGAATACTGTTTAGATTATGCCCCTACTTCTCTCCCAGAGGCCATGGCTACCGGTTTTGTACAGTGCTATGTACCAAACTGGTATTTCTTCGTACTCTGTTCCATAAGATGCTACCAGGCGTTAATAAGTGTTCTGTGAAAGAACAGTTTCATGCCCTTTGACACTGTTTTCTTACTTACCATAGCTCTTTAGAAGCCCTTGGCTTTTAACTCTCATCTTGTGTTAGAGTTATTGGAAAGAATGTTTTACCTTTTCTCTTAGATTCTAGGTTCTATTTTTTTTTTAAAAGATTTTATTTATTTATTTGACAGAAAGAGAGAGAGAGAGAGAGAGAGCACACAAGTAGGCAGAGCAGCAGGCAGAGAGGGAGAAGCAGGCTCTCTGCTGAGCAGGGAGCCCGATGTGGGACTTGATCCCAGTACCCTGGGATTATGACCTGAGCTGAAGGCAGCCACTCAACCCACTGAGCCACCCAGGCGCCCAGATTCTAGGTTCTTTGACATCAGTGTCTAGATACCAGCCCCACAAAATCTAGCAATAATCCTTCCTCTCAATATAAATAAAGTTGAAATAAATAAATAAACTTTATTTTCAAATAAAGTTATTTGAAAACTAGAAATGAAAGTACAATAGTCATCTAATCCTATTCTGTTATTTCCCTTCCCAGAACAAATCCAACTCCGAAAGAAGTTATAAATGCCACTTAGAGCTATGTGAATGCTTTTTAAGAATAATTATTAAAGGCTAATTCAAGCATTGCAAATCTTATGTAATACTTTTATTGATTGATTCTAATTGCCTTTAAAAATCTGCTGTGATATATAGTGAATATATGTTTTCCAGTACACAAAACCAATGATTTAGAACAGATTTTCTTTCCTTAGAAATTACCCAGTGAAACATAAAAATGAAGCTTTATAGAGATATAAAGCAATAAGTACGAAAATATTGTAAATGAGGTTTCTGAGGCATAACTTACCATTAGTTTTCTATTAGCAAGGGTATAAGATAGTTTCATTAGTTTTAGAAAGATGTATTATATAAGGGACTGAAATCCCAGACACAGAAGGGAATGTACATTGATTTCTCTGAAAATGATTTATGATTTAGATTCTGGTGGGAAATTCTTTTTTTTTTATTTTACATCTTACTTGAAAACATCCACCTAATTTAGTTCCAAAAGTTCTTTTTTCCTCTTACAAAATGTTTGCTACTAAGTGAAAATTTCTCTAAGAATTTTACATTTTTTCTATTAATTTAGGGGTTAGAGTTTTAAAAAAATACATGGACCTTGAGTCTTTCTGTAATTATATTAAGGACATAGATCATTTATAGCCTAGAGACCTGCTTGATAATAATCTATATGATAGAGAGATAGATTTAGTTCAAGTTGATTTTGCTTACGGACAAAAAGCTGTTCTAAAATAGTTCATTAAAAAAATCTGATTTATGCATGTGATTTATATGAGAAAAGATTTCACTTTATAGATTTTAATGGCCTAACTAATTTTTTACTAAGAATGATCTAACCTTTGCTAATGGCATTATGCTTAATATTACATCATTAATACCAAGAAAGTTCTGATATTTTGTGTATCTGATAGTAAAGAGAAGCTATTTGAAACTTGCAAACTTTCTTGAAAGTTTTAGGAAGCATGTAATTTCATGCCTATAAAAGTACATCAAACCTATGTAGGTTAATAAATTAAAAGACAGTATTGATTATCAGATGTACAATTTAATTTGCACGTAAGAAATTCAGATATAATGATAGATCTACAACTCTGATCTTGTTTAAAATATTAGCCTTAGGATTATATCTACTTGATGGTGATGATGGTTTGAGGATTGATTTAGGAAAGATTCACAGACAAACGTTGCTTTAGGGTTTAGTTTGGAAAGTTTAATTTTTAGTAAGAATGGAATATTATAGAAGACTATAGTATATAAAATTTCCTCAATCATTCAAATATGTAACTGTGGGACAATTAAGAAATTAGATTTAATTGCCCATTTGGGTTCTCTTAAAACAAAACAGAAAACAGAAACTGAAATAGAGCCTGGAGAATTCTAAATGAATAATCCATTTTGTTTATGGTGATCTCAACATCATATAAGACCATTCCAGACTAATGTTTCTGTAATGAAACAGCTTTTTCTGTCTTTCTCTGGATTTTCAGCATTGCAAAATACCAGTATTTTTCTGTATTACACCTAGAGAACATATATGGACTCTTGTTATGTTTAATGAAGCACTCTTCATCAAAATCATGTCGATTTTAGCTTATGATTTTTTTGTTTGCTCTGCCACTCTTTGTACTATTTAGTACTTTGTGAAAATTAGCATGTGAAATGAGCTACATGAATAATATTATATTCATCACCTCCTTGCAAGTAGCTCATGAAGACATCCATTCAAGCCCATATACAAGGTCATCGTTTTTAATGGCCCAGACATTAAAGGAGTCACAGAATTGTGCAATAAATTTTCTATAAATGTTTACTGTTTATAATAGAAAAATGCTATTAATATATATGCATTAAAATACTATGTAGTTAAAACACTACAGTATTATTGATACATGAGTTTTCAGCCTAAATGGAAATGTTTTTCTTTCCCAAATTAAATCTTTTTTCCTTATGATTCCCTATTTCCATACGTCCCTTTCCTCTACTTTTGTCTAAATATATTTAAAGAACTCTGCATTCTTGAATGCCACCTCCTGTTAACACTCCAGCTTGGCACTGCCAACCAAAATTCAGAATGGAAATTGCAAAATAAATTGTTACATTTGCTCTGTCTCTAGATTATGAATTAAATGTGAGGTTAATTTTTCACTTTAGAAACTTGAATAACATGTTTGTTAGACTGGTACGGTCTACTGGTACGGTAGACTCATTTAAATAACAGAAAGAACCGACAAATTATTAACAGTAGAGATACCCAAAGTTAAAAAAAAATGTACTAATATAATACAGTTCATTATGAAATTTGGAATTTTTAAGACTTTGGTTTTATTTAATGAATAGGCAGAAATCAGCAAGAAGACAGGGAAGGAAGTTATTGACATCATTTCTGTACATTGCTACCAAAAATTGTTTACCATTCTGAGACTGATTCTACAGAGAACGACTGAAAAAGTAAATTAGTAATGCCATCAGGACTGGTTAAACTCTCAGCTTTCCTCAAATGTATTTATAGGTGTGTTAAGGGAGGCATTCATCATACTGTTATGGTTTAAAACTTTAAATTGTATATAATTATAGTTGGATGACAGCTTTAGAATTTCTCTTTGTTTGTTTCATCAGTCATGTTAACTGATATTTCAACTTGAATGCTAATTTCTTAGTGCTTAAAAGATAGCTTTATGAACGTCATAGGTTAAAGGGAGAAAATGCAACATTAGTTTGATTAATATTTTGGGCTAATGGGGAAAGAATGATTGATTTTAGTCTCCTCGCTAGAACCACCAACCTGGTGCAATAATCTGCAGAGTTACCAAGAAGAAAATTGATGTGGTACTTGTAGAGTCAGTTCCATCACAAAGGTCAAGAGCTCAGGCTTCATAGTCTGACAGCTCATATTCTCATGTTAGCTTGACATTTTTCATGCCTCAGTTTCCAGATGGGTTGATTAGGGCCTAAAGATGTTACCAAGAAAGCATCTAAAATAGCACCTGGTATCAATCACAAAGTTCTACAACTACAAAACCATCAGAATGATTTAAATGAAAAATTCAAATAATACTAACTGTTGGAACGATTGTGGAACACCTAGCATGCACACATTGCTAGGTATAAAGAATAGAACCTTAATAAATAAGTGAAAAAATTAATAAATTAAATTTAAAATTGTTAGCATTTGTAATTCATAAAGGTGAGTTACTAATATCAGGGCATGTCTAAGTTCACTTTAGAATAAATTATTTCATTGTTTTCACCTTTGGTGTTTAGATGCCTAATTAGGGCCATATTTCTCACTATTACTTAGAGTTGATGCACTTCTAAGTAGTATTGCTTAGAATGGGTTTTCTGTGTTTGGTAAAGACAATGAAAATTTGGAATACAGAATATAACCTTTTTTTTTTTTAATTAATGAAGAGAGAGGATATGTCCACAGATGAAATGGTATAGCTTAGAAAAGCGGGAGTTACATATGAGCTCTATTCAATATGACTTCCTCTCTCTTAAAAACTGTGTATTTCACATATGAATTTTTCACAACAATAAAGGACTTGGAAGACAATTCTTACTATATCTTTCACCTTAACTTGAACACTCCTCTCACCTTCACCATGTTTCCCTCTGTTGCTTAAATATATAGCCATTTATAGGTACGCACTCATGTGCATTTATGTGCATGTACATTCAGGGCTTAAATTATATTTTCTGTTCTATATTTTTATCTAAAATTATATACTAAACTGTCATTAAATTCAGTATTTAAAATTGTTGTAAGGCAGTACATTGATTGATTTCATAATTTACTTCTCCTTATTTTCTGAATGTCTGGGTTGGGTTTTTGTTGTTGTTTTTGAACCACATCTAACCTAGAGTTGTTTTTGTTTTTGTTTTTTACACTCTGATTTCCTTAGGATTATTGGTCAAAATGTATGTACTTGGTTGTGATTCTAGGTAAGTATAGTGATTTTGCTTTCTAAAAAAAAGTACCAATGTAAATTTTTTTTCAGTGTATATTGTAAATATTACCAAATTTAATTATATCCCAGTTCCCAGTGAAGATGAGACATCCTGGTCAGCAGGAAGTATTTTCATGAAAGAAGTTGCCTTTACCAACTTTTCAAGTTATAAAAGACACTATTTTTAAAATTTAATTATTTTGGCCAATAATGTGGTTAAATATTTTCTTAAATGTTTACTTAACAATTGGATTTCCTCTTCTGTTGAATAAACTCTTATGTCCTTTGACCATATAACTATTTAAGTCGTGCTTTTTGTGTGATTGATATAATCCGTAAAATGTTGGCATTAGTCCTTGCCTATCATATGTGTCAGATTCCATTTAATTTTTTTTTCATGATTGTAAAGCCATATAGGTTTCCCTTCTGTGGTCAACATATTTTTGCACCAATATTGCTTTTTTAGAATCTTCTGCACATTCATGCCATTTTCTTACTAGTTTATTTCAACTTTAAGCTTATACATTTAATTTTTTTAAATTTTTTTTAAAAACTTCATTTATTTATTTGACAGAGAGAGATCACAAGTAGGCAGAGAGTAAGGGGGGAAGGCAGGCTCCCCGCTGAGCAGAGAGCCTGATGTGGGGCTCGATCCCTGGACCCTGAGATCATGACCTGAGCCGAAGGCAGAGGCTTTAACCCACTGGGCCAGCCAGGTGCCCCCACATTTAAGTTTTAATTACTCTAAGGTTCGCTTTGTGTCTCTTTAATTACCATAAAGTTTATTCTGTACATGGCATTTAATATGATCTAAAGAACTTTCCTAAATGTTTTGAATTCACGGCATATAACCAAAACAGACTGAATGAAGCCTTACTTAGAGGTAGGAGTCACCCCGGGTTTTGATAAGCACCAAAAACAATGTGATAATGAAATTGGGAGGCAATATGTCCCTGATGTAAAGGTTTATGTTTCTATTTATACACTCATGGTTGAGTGTATAATCTAGTATAACCTAGTATGTCCAGTATGACCAGTATACGATACTGGTTATATAGTATACATATAGTATACTATATAGTATATATATATATATATAATATATATATATATATATATATATATAACCTAAATGTCAACTGTAGTAATGACATTTTTTGAGAATTAAGTACGAATTGAATTAATCTTCTTTCACAAAAATGATGGAGCTAATGTTTTATTTAATGTGTCAGATGCTTGGAGAAGATAAACTTTCATGTTGGAGTTATGTGATTTCTCACCTTCTACTGAGCTTGGGCTCCCACTGAATTCTCAATCTTACTGAGTTTCAACTCCTTCAGATGTTTTTCTTTCTCCACTATAGGCATAAAGTATGAACCACAGAAGTTCTCTTTCTAATGATACTCATTTGCCCAGAACTTTTGTGTGTGCAACAAAATTTGGTGTTTTACCCCTTATTTTAGGATTTTTTTGTCACTAAATAAAGAGAATGTGTCTTGTTAGCAAATAGAATTGATGAAATTAAATGTCAGTATTTATCATCAATATTCGCCTAGGTGTATTTTACTCTGCTGTTTCCATAAAGAACATACTCTCAGGCCTTGGTGATTCCCTCATCAAACTTCTATGAAGGTATTTCCTAGGCAAAGGCACTGCTCTCTGGGAATCTGGAGCCAGTTGTTAAAATAGAAATTTATTTCTCCTCAATACACAGCAACCTACCTTCCTGTCTGGACACAGTGGAATAATATTCTCCTCTTTTTGTTTTTTTCCATTTGCCTATGAAGGATGGAAGAAATTTAGTTGTGTGAGATGAGCCAGGATGTAAGTTTCATTAGTTTATTTTTTATTCCCTAGACCTGACACCAGTTAAGATGTGCAACTGGAGAAGGTAATGGCAGTAGGTACCTTTATGAAAGGCCACAAGTTTTTTTGTATTCAATAGGCTGTATTTCTGTGGTCAGGTCAATGTCATGGACTAGAATGAAGGAGAGAGGACCTGGGCTCTGTTTCTGGCCATCCCATTCTCTGTGACTTTGGGAGAGTCATTTTGCCTCTCCAGTGTTAGTTTTCTCATTTGTAAATGAAGCAATTTGACTAGTTGATCTCTTTCTAAAGTGATCATTTTGGCCTATTTAAGATCCTATTTTAAAACAGACTCTTGCTTCTAATATTTTGGCTTTTTTGGTTTACCTGATAGCATGCCTTTTTACACAGTTAATAGTTTCTTGGCTACTTTTAAGATAATATTTCATTTTAAAAATATAGAGCAGTTAGGCTGTGTGGGAGGAAAGGAATTAAAAAAAATTATAGAACAGTTAAGCTGTGTGGGAGGAAAACCCTTCTAACTAAAGAATATTGATATCTGCCACAAACAACCTAATTGTGGAACAACCAACTTTTCTGAGTTCACAGGTTAAATCCACATAACTTGGAAAAGAACTGGAAAATTCCAAATCAAAATTTATGAAGTGAAAATTCCACCACAAATCTGAAAATTACAGATATTGAAATATTGTTGTATAGTTTTGATAGTTTCTGTTCTGTTCTGAAATATTTTGTGTGGTATTATTAACACAGCCCTTTACTCTGTTTATAATTACAGTCAGTGTGAAGTTGAATGCTTAAAAGAAAGTTGATGATCTATCAGTATCCATAAGAATTACATATATCTATATAAGATATATATAGCTATATATAATTCTCTCTATTTTTTTTACTAAATAATAAAAAATTGGGCCCAGTGTGGAGCTTGGCCAAAGTGGAGCTTGAACTCATGACCCTGAGATCAAGACCTGAACTGAGATCAAGAGTCAGACCAACTGAGCCACCCAGGTACCCCAAGAATTTTCAATATTGAATGACATTATTCAAAGTCCTTAATTTTCAGTTTTTTAAATGCAATTAGCTAATTATTTCATGCTTAAGGAAAAGTGTTCTTTCTTTCTTAGGGAACTTTAAAAATTCTATTCTATGTGGCTAATGAGAATGTTGAAAATATATCACTATCTATGCCTGATAATTCTGTGTGCCTGTAGGTGGGCAGTCTTGGGAGGGGTAATAAAGTGAGCAAGAGACATCTATGGTTAGTGGGCAGCACTTTGGGTTTGGAGTCAGACCTAAGTTCTCTGAGATAAGGACTGCATACAAGTATTGGGTTATCTTTAGAAAAAAAATGAGATCCTCACAAATAAAAATGTGCTGTAAACATCAGGACCAAGCAAAAAGTGAATTATGATGATGAGTGACTTTTTGTGAAATGTTTTATTCCATAGGTCCTGGGTCCTCATGTTTCCTTTGGAGGCTCTGTGGTTCCTATGCTTGGAGCTGCCCTGGATAAAACAGAGAGCAGTTTCTTTATTATTATTATTTGCATTATCATAAATACAAATAGCATGTATTTTCTCCTGATTCCCAAATGAGTGATATAGTCTATGAACAAGTGGGTGGTGAGGTGCAGGGGTTGCAAAGAATTTAATACACACAGGTAGACGGTTACTGGCAAAGGAAGACCACCTCATTTGAGCAACTGAAAATCTAGAAGCCCTGGTGAGTCTTTGCTGATTTCTGTGGGAATAGGTGAAGGGACTTTCATTCTTAAGTCCCTTTGACTGATTCCTGCTTCCAGACAAAGTCCTTTATTTTTGCCCTGGGGTTGATCCAAATGTGGAAATGGCTTCTATGACGGAATCATAACGCTCCAAAGCACCATGGATAAGAGAAAGTTACCGAAGGAGTTTTTCATTAAAGCTTCACTAAAGGGTCAGCTTGATCACCTCACAATAACTTACGATCATGAAATTTATTTCCTACTTAAAAACCATAGAAGTTATTTCTGCCTAGGTGGAACGTTGGCTGACTGCCAAGTTCCTTGCTCTTCTCCTGGCCTTTCAATTCCTCCTTCTCATTCCTCTCTCACTGTTATGTAGCCCAACATTTACGTCTAGTTCTTGGCCCACACTTGCAAATCTAAACCCATAAAATGCTCAGAATACAACATAGCAATATCCCCACTCCTTTGAAGGCACTTGTGTTGATATATAACAGTTATTTTTCTGTTAGGCCCACGTAGCATTTCTATCTGTAAATATTTTTGTAATATCATACGTTGGCTATATAAAGCTGAGATATAAACTACTATTGGGATCGCCTAGTAAACATAAGTGCATCCAGACTTCCTGTGAAAGTGGCAATCAGACTGAGAGCTTCTTCTCTGGCTGTGCCTCGGAGGGTGATTTGGAAGTTGCTATTTGAATTCTATCTTTGCATTATCATGGGATTTCTTAGGCGTTTTATTTGACTTTTTTCTGAAGCTTTCTTCTTGTCAACTCATATGGTGACACAACTTGTGAATAAATGTCATAGTATAGTTTTTCTTTCTTATAGAACTGTTGATATAAGTCTAATGAAATTCATTCCTTGTGTTGTTGACCTTTATTTTTAAAGTACATTTTCATGTTGGAACAGCTAAGACATTAGCATTTGCAAAAACATCTGTTGTAGCATTTGTAATTAGATTTTGAATGATTTTTTTTTTATCATCCTGTGCACTGATACCATAGTAGTTGCCAATCTCTATATTGGTAACATAAGGACTTACCTATTTTCATATCTGCGGTATCACTGCAAATCATGATGCTCTTTGAGCTGAGTAAAGAGAGTCTAATCTCAGCAATATCCTTGAGTACATTTAAAGAATCTTTTAAAATGTCAGCTGAGAGCTCAAAGATGTAGAAAGCTGGAAAGGATATTGCTCCCGCCCTTACAACTAGAAATAAGTCTGGACTAACTACAAATTAAAGATTTTTTGGAGCAAATAACTAACCCCCAAATGGTGAAAGACAGGGGAAAATAGGACCCTGAAGTTTGATTACTTGGGCAGCTGTTGTTGAAGATTGTATAAACCAATAAGAAAATGTAGCTGACTGTTTTTTAAAAGGAATCGCTAAAAAAAAAAAAAAAAATAATGGAATTGCTAAAGGCCAAAAAGGGGCTGTTGTGATAATGTGAAGACTCTGAGGGGTAACAGGTATGGGGGTTTGTACCTTCTTTTGGTTTTTCCTCCATGAAAGCCACCAAATACTCGCAGGGGTGATTATGGAGAATCTTGAGAAAGGTTCCCTGTGGTTGTGGCTGAGCCATGGAAACAGCAATCACTGTTGTTCTTTACATCCATTTTCTTTATCTTCCTTATGGAATAAAAGTGTTGATATACCTAGTGAACATCAACACCATCTGTTGTATTGGAGCA
Organism: Nasua narica; assembly: GCA_028533885.1. Classification (NCBI taxonomy): domain Eukaryota; kingdom Metazoa; phylum Chordata; class Mammalia; order Carnivora; family Procyonidae; genus Nasua; species Nasua narica. The sequence goes on from CM052802.1 coordinate 56,985,677, forward strand.
CTGGTGGCAACCCCTGGCATTAGGGGGAGAAGAATGAGGAGGGTAAGAAAGCATCATACCTTGAGAAAGGGGCTGGAGTACATGCTAGACTCAGGTTACATACAGTTGGAGGAAGAGCGGGAACAGTGGGGAAAGCCACAAAGCCTGGGTGCACCTTGAAGGTGCAGCCTAACAACAGGTTTAATCAGAACATCAGAGAAGGCCTCCTTTCCAGACCACTCCCTCCAGGCCGATAAGCGTAAATTAAAAAACAAAAACAGTGGAATATATCTGAGATAGAGTCTCTCTAGGGGATAGTGAAAGGGGACACCCAAAGCCAAGTAGGGAGCAAACCTTGGGAAAAGTCTCTTATGAGCCGGTACCCTAAACACAAAGTATCGGCAGAGGAATTTGGTATCTGGTACATTGTGGGCAACTGTAGCAACAAAAAACTTCAAACCCAGCCCATCTCCTAACCAGATTCACAGAACTCCTCATTGAAGGGCTAGCAGAAGAGAAGTTGTGCTTATCCTCAAGCATAAAATATACTATCTCAGCATCAACAGGCCTGCACATATATACAGCTTCAATAATAATTATGTGATAAAAAGCAAGCAAGAAAAAAATAGTCTAAAGTAACCAAAAAAAAACAAAATCATGACTTAGATATGATATGGATGGGGCAGTTACCAGAGAGAGAATCTAATTGTTTACATGTTAAAGGCTATAATGCAGAATTTCTTTGAAAATATCAATGAAATTGATTAACTTCTAGCCAGACGGACCAAGAAAAAAGAGAGAAGTCATGCACAATAATACCAGGAATGAAAGATAGAACATCATTACAAACCCACAGTTATTAAATAGATAGCAAGGGATTACTAAAAACATCTTTATGAATGTTCATCATCATTAGCCATCAGGAGATTTAAATCAAAACCACACTGAGATCTCACCTCACACCAGTTAGAATGGCCAAAATCAACAAGACATTAAACAACAAATGTTGGAGAAGATGTGGAGAAAAGGGAACCCTCTTCCACTGTTGGTGAGAATGCAAGTTGGTGCAGCCACTTTGGAAAACAGTGTGGAGATTCTCAAGAAATCAAAAATAGAGCTACCCTATGATCCTGCAATTGCACTACTGGGTATTTACCCCAAAGAAGCAGATGCAGTATAAAGAGGGGCCACATGGACCCCAATGTTCATAGCAGCAATGGCCACAATCGCCAAACTGTGGAAAGAACCAAGATGCCCTTCAACAAATGAATGGATAAAGAATATATGGTCCATATATACAACAGAATATTATGCCTCCATCAAAAAGGATGAATTCTCAACTTTTGTATCAACATGGATGTTACTGGAAGAGATTATGCTGAGTGAAATAAGTCAAGTGGAGAGAGTCAATTGTCATATAGTCTCACGGATGGAGCATAAGGAAAAACATGGAGGACATTGTGAGAGGGAAGGGAGGGGTCAATTGGAGGAAATTGGAGGGGCGATGAACCTTGAGAGACTGTGGACTCTGAGCAACAGACTGAGGGTTTTGGAGGGGAGGGGTTGGGAGTTGGGTGAGCCTGGTGCTGGGTATTGAGGGGGGCACGTATTGCATGGAGCACTGTGTGTGGTACATGAACAACGAATCTTGTAACACTGAAAAAATAAAAGTATTAGGGGGAAAAAAATAAAAACATCTTTATGCCCATATGTTCAACAATTAAGATGAAATAGACCAATATCTTGAAAAACACAAACTACCAAAACTCGCTCAAGAAGAAATAGAAAATCTGAATGATTCTATCAATACAAAAGATTTAAACTATGGTTAAAAATCTTTCCAGGAAATGAATTCCAGGCCTGGATGTTTTCTTTTTTCTTTTTTTTTTTTAAAGATTTTATTGATTTATTTGACACAGAGAGAGAGATCACCAGTAGGCAGAGAGGCAGGCAGAGAGAGAGGGGGAAGCAAACTCCCTGCTGAGCAGAGAGCCTGATGTGGGGCTTGATCCCAGGACCCTGAGATCATGACCCGAGCTGAAGGCAGAGTCTTTAACCCACTGAGCCACCCAGGCGCCCCCCAGGCCTGGATGTTTTCACTGGCAAATTCTATCAAATATTTGCGGAAGGAGTAATACCAATTCTACACAATCTCTTTCAGAGAATAAAAAAGGAGGGAGCACTTCTATGTTCATTCTATGAGACCAGCATTATGCTAATATCAAAACCTGAAGAAGACATAACACACAAACAAAATTAGAAACCAATATCCCTCATGCACATATACATAAATATGCTCAACAAATATATATAAATTAAATTCTGCAATATATATAAAAGAATAGTATGTAACATTCCAGTGTGATTTATCCAAGGAGTGAAAGACTTATTCAAAATTTGAAAAATCTATGTAATATACCATAATACAAGATTCAGTAAGAAAAAACTTAATGACAATGTCAGTAGATGCAGAAAAATATTCAACAAAATTCGATTTCCACTTATGATTAAAAAAATCCTCAGCAAACTAGGAATAAAGGAAACGTCCTTTATCTAATAAAGGACATCTACAGAAAACTTATAGCAAACTTCATACTCAATGTTGACAGTCTGAATGCTTTCTCTTAAGATGTGAACAAGGCAAGAATATTGTTTGTCACTAATGCTGTTAACAATGCATTGGAAGTCTTAGCCAATGAAGTACGACAAGAATAAGAGATAAAAGACATGGATTAGATGGGTGGAAATAAAATGATCTATATTTGCTGACAACAGGATTGTCTGCCTAGAAAATCCCATGGACTTCACACGAGTTAGAGTACTTAATGAGTTTAGCAAGTCTGTAGACTGCACAGTCAATGTTCAAAAACCAGTCATTCTCAGCAAAGAACAATTGGAATTTGAAATTAAAAAAATACCACTTATCATTGCTCAAAAAATGAACTATGTATAAATTAAACCAAAAAAAAGTGCAGGTTACAAATGCTAAAAACTGCAAAACTCTGATAAAAGAAACCAAAGAATATTTATGTATATGAAGATATACACCCCATATATTGCTCAGAAGACTCAATATTGTTAAGATGTCAATTATCCCCAATTTTGTCTAGAAACTTAATGTAATCCCAACCAAAGCCCTAGAAAACTAATATTTTTTGGATATCATTATGCTAGTTCTATGACTTATATGGAAGATCAAAAGAACTAGGACAGCCAAACCAATTTTGAAAAAGAAGGTTAAATTTAGAAGACATACTATCTGATTTCAAGACTTACTGTACAGCTACAGTAATAATTCAGTATGTTAGTGAAAAGAGAGATATACACATTCATGAAACTTGGTAGAGAGCACAGAAATAGACCCACACAAATATAGGCTGTTGTATTAATCAACTCATTTTGAAAAAGGTGCAAAGGAAAATCAATGGGGAAAGGATAGTCTTTTCAAATAATGATGCTGGAAGATTTGAACAATCATATGCAAAACAAAACAGTACAAAACAAAAAACAATCTCAACACACACTTCAAACTTTGTACAAAAATTAGCAAAGAACGGATCATAGTCCTAAACAAAAAATACAAGGCTATAAAACTAGAAGAATACAAAGGAGTAAGTTTGAGTCAACTGGGATTTGACAATGAGTTTTTACCTATGACAACAGATGCATGGTCCATAATAGGAAAATTGATAAGTGCTGTACTTTATTAAAATTAAAATTTTATCCCATATAAGACAATACTAAGAAAATGAAAAGACAAACCATAAAATGAGAGAAAATACTTGCAAATCATATATCCAATAAAATAGTTCTTTCCAGAATACAAAAGGATGTAAAATCTAATAAAAAAATAAATTAAAAATGGACAATGAATATGAACAGATACTTAACCAAAGAAGGTATACAAATTACAAATAAACATATAGGAAGATGCTTAAAAAAACATGATTTGTTGGGGAAATGCAGATTAAAACCACGATATGAAAAAAAAATAAAACCACAATATGGTATCACTTCAAACCTATTAAATGGCTAAAATAAGAAAAGCCTAACATTACCAAGCACTGACCAGAGCACAGAGCAGTAAGAACTCTAATTCATTGCTGGCAGGAAGCAAAATGATACCGCCACTCTGAGAACAGTCTACCAGTTTCTTATAAAATTGCAAACACTGTTAGCATAGGACCCAGTGTTCTCAGACATAGTGTTTACCCAAGAGAACTGAATACTTATATTTACACAAAAATCTGTATGTGAATATTTGTAATGTCTAAAAATTGTAAACAATCTAGATAGTTTTCAACACATAAATGGATAAACCGAACTAAAGTATATCCACATAACATATTACTCAACAATAAAAGGAATGAACCACTGATTCATGCTATAGCATAAGTAAATCTTAAATGCACTTTTCTAACTGAAAGAATCCAGATTCAAAATGTTACATAATAGCCTTTTATTTATATGATATTCTGGTCAAAGCATAAGCATAGGAAATAGATCAGTGGTTGCAGAGGTTGGGAATGAAAAAAGGATTGGCTATAAAATTTGCATAAGAGAATTAGTAGAATTATTTAACTGTTCTATATGGTGCTATGGTGGTGGTTACATGATTCTATTCAACTGTTAATACCTTTAAAACTGTAAACAGTAAAAGCAAAGCATAACTTTTATTATATGCAAATAAAAAAGTTAACCAAGATTTGAGGATCCCAGAATAGAATGAAGACTTGGACAAATACATCCTAAGCATATTGTGAATGCGTGAGATATCCTCACTAAAGGCAGCGGGAGAAGAAAAGAACTGACTTAAAGTGTTTTGTTTTATCTAGATACTGAACAGCTAAAAGCGTAAACTGTCCACAAAAATTGTAGTTTAATAAATTTATTTCTCATGAGGGTGTGGTTTCACTCACCTTAAACATGTAAACTAGGATTGAACAATAAGTAAATACACCAAGAGCCAGACATCTCACTGTTAGAGAAAGAAGTTAAAAATCAGAGGGAGTTTAGAATGAACTGTGTGGTCATATCAATATGAACTCATGTTTGTTCTCATATATATTCAGAAAAAATATATACAGAAATAAAACTAGGGTTGCTAGTTTAGCAACTGAAAATGCAGGACATCCAGTTAAATATGAATTTCAGATAAACAATCTTTTAACATAAGTATACCTTGTGCAATATTTGGAATATACTTATGCTGATTTAAATTTAACTGGGAATCATATATATTTTGGCAACCCTAAATTATAGATACATGTATGTACATGTATGAAGATACATACTTAAATGTCCTGCTGTGTTCTCTGAGAGGAACAAGAGCATGAAATCCCAGTAGCAACAAGCACAACTAGCACCCAGATTTTGGTTTCTAAATATTAATTTTTTAAATACAATGCACAAAATCTTCTTGAAGGAATGGCTGATTCTGAATTTGGGGCAGGGAAACAAAGATGAGCCTGGGGTGTTGTAGCATCAAAAAGTTAAAAAGTACACAAAACAAAACAGAAGAAAACAAAGATGGGGTCATGTCAAGGAAACTGAAGCCATCTAGTGAAAGAGCTTCCAGTAGCCAAAACTGCACAAGTTAAGCAGTCAAATAAATAATAATAGTATTGAAATACAAGCCAAAGGATAAAATAAATACTCTTGAGGGCATACTGTTATAAATGAATGAATGAATTAATGGGAAGAAACAATGAACTTTCCTTATAGAATTCCAATTAATAGATATGAAAGGAATTAATATATTATTAGTATATTGATGATTATTAGTATAGCACAGTAGTAACTGTTGTAGATGAAACATTGTTAAATGCTAAAATTAGTGGACAAAGTATTAAAGATTAACAGGACATTTGCACAGTCTCCACCAAAATATTTATTGATTACTGTGGTATTTTTAGCACATATTCACAAATGCTTTAATAGTTCTTATCATTCATACAGGCTACCATAACAGAATAACACAAACTGGGTGCCTTATAAATAACAATAAATTATTTCTCAGGTTATGGAGGCTAGGAATTCCAAGATCAAGGTGCTGGCAGATCCCATGTCTGGTGAAGGCCTGCTTCCTGGTTCACAGAGGGCTGTTTTCTTGCTGTGACCTTGCATGAAAGAAGGGAGCTCTCTGGGGTCTTTTATAAGGGCTCCATCCTCATGACCTAAGCGCTTCCCAAAGGTCCCACCTCTCAATACTATCTCATTGGATGTTAGATTTCAGCATGAATTTTAGGGGACACATTTGGTCTATAGAAACAGTCTTCCCTCCAGGATGTGGAGCTTAGTTCCCCTTTCTGTGAGGGGGTCAGGCTTAGTAATTTGCTTCTTACAAATAGCACTTGGAAAGGAAACCAATAGTTTTTACTTTGGAGAGATCTGGAAAATGCCACCTTAACCAATGATCAAAGTTAAAGTCACTAGTAATAAGTGATGTACACCCAATGTGATGCTATGAGAAGGGAATGTCATCTCTTATTCTTCCAAAAACTTTATAACTTCAATATAGTTATCAGACAAAATAAGAAAAACTAAACTGAGGGACATTCTACAAAATGCCTGGCCAGGCTCTTCAGAAGTTTCAAGTTCATGAAGACGAGAAAACATCAAGAAACCATCTCAGATTGGAGGAGACCTAGGAGATAAAATAATGTGGTTTCCTGGATTGAATCGTAGAACAGAAAAGACATTACTGCCGAAATTGGAGACATCTAAATAAAATCTAGAGGGTAGGCCAAACCTAGTCTATCTCTAGTCTTTATAACATTTTACTGGAACAGAGTTCTACAATGGCAGAGTCGAGTAATTCAAACAGTGGGCATCTCATTCACAAAGCCTAAAATATTTGCTATTTGACCTTTTACAGAAAATGTTTGTAGACCCCCCTCTCAGCGTATGAAAACATCTGTGTACTGTCTTCTGTCCATAAGTCTAAAACAATTTCAATATAAAACATAGTTTTTAAGTCATTTGATTAAAATCATCAGTACATTTTTAGCTACCATTGTTTGAGAGCTTACTGTTTGCAAAACACTTTGCTAAATGTTTTTCATAAATTACCCACCCTAGTTAATCTTCTCAGCAGTCTTTATAGCTTATCTTATTATTACCCTCCTTCTATAGCTAAGGAAACTAAAGTCAGTTAGTCAAGTGACCTGCCGAAAAGCAGAATTTACATGGTTAAAAAGGCAGAACTAGAGTTTAAGCCAAAGTCTGCCCGAGACCTAAGTCTCTATTATCCTATTCTGTCATCCATATGCATGGTCAATGGTAGATATCCAATGTCATCTTCATATAAAGTTCAGAATTCATTTCCTCAAAGTATGGAACACCTACCATGTGCCAGCTATTCTACCTGTATGGGATCAACATGCCCAACACAATTTTCTGAGATCCATGGAATGTGGGCAATCCCATTACCCACAATACCCCTGAACTTGCCCTTACTCAAAGCTCTGATTAGATTTACGGTTATGTATATGTCCCTCCCCCAGCGAGTTTTTTCTCTTATTGTTCTAGTTGCACTACCTCAGATAATAAAATACACCAAAGAATAAATTTACGCCTCCTTTCCCTCACCTTGTCACATAGTTTTCAATTCCTTAGTGGCCTCTGTGTCCCTTGTTTGACATCTGTCGTGTCAAGAGCAGTAGTCTTTAATGATCTTTTATTATTCTGCTAATAAATAAGCAGACAAATCCCAGTCTTGAACTTATTTATAAACCATTTTTCTTGAAAATCCTGGAAATGATATATTAACTTTTTCAGTCCATTAAAACTTACCTAAAACACCAGGTACCTGAGGGGTTTTTTTTTTTTTTTTTGGCTATTTGCATTCCTAATAAATGGGAATTTTGGGAATTTACTATACTTCTTGTTCTAGTTATTAAATATTACACATAAGTTATAAACACACACTTTAAAAATTAACCCTGGAAAAACAAATCTATTTGGTATTTACACTCTGAAGAGAATTTCCGGCTACTGCAGTTTTCATTAGTTAAAAGAGGAAAGGAAAGCAATATCTTGGTCTCTAAGGATACTTTATGGTTGGGGAAAAGGGAACTTTTCCCTGGAGGTTTGTAATTCATTTTAGTAGAAGTTGACTTATGGTTGACAGTATATTTTCAATGTTAAGATAAATGACTGACAAAACATTAAGCCTCATTGAACACAGGTATTCTTACTATCTGAGCCCTGGTTTGACATAGGCAGAGAATGATTTTATTTGAGCCACACTTAGAATTCATGACAGGTTCACCTTCAAACACCAGATCTCTGATGGCATTATTGTCTTTACATGATGCTTCATTTCTTTTTTAAGAGGATACAGTACCTGTCTGGGTTTGACAAGTAAGGCTAAAGTTTTAATAACTCCAAAGGTGTGCCATTGCCAGAAGAGAACTGATGAAATGTTTCAAAGAATTATTTGAAAGTTACCTTATTACTTTTATATCAGAGCACATTTAAATAAAAAGCAGACAATTTCCTTACTGTCAAGAAGCACATTTTTCAACTATACATTTCTATAGCAACATCTCTATCTATAGCAAAACCTCACTGTTTAATTTGAGGTATAGACTACATGGAGAACACATTTCATTTGCTTATTCTATAGGCAATTCCTAATCCTGCCTAGAAGTGATATCAACATACAGACATTGTTGAGAAACTCAACATGACATGTTGTTGGGTGGGGAGAAATAATTAAGACTATAAAAAGTGACTTTACAGTTTACTATTAAGAAATAACCCTAAATCTAGTATTTAAAGTCCTCCTCAAGGTTGTCCACTCATAATGATTTCCCCAAATCCTGTGAACTACCTTATTAGTAGTTTTTCCCTAATCCTCAAAATCTACTTTGTCTACGGTTGAGTATCACAATGACTTCATCAATATTTTTGTAAATTCGTAGGTGATTGTCATAAAATCAGTGACAGCCTGGCCCAAGTTTTAGGTCATCTACTTTGTGCCATCTCTTATCTCTTTTGGATGGAAATAACTATCTCCCTCATAGTATGATTTTGAAGATTAAAAGATAAGTGGGCAACACATGCTAAGTTCTTTTCCACTCTTTCTCTAAATATTTTATAGGCATTAAAATTTGGTAATCAGAACACCACCTCTTCTGAGCCAATGCCATCTCCAATTGGCTCCCACAGTGTTGATTTCAGTCTTCCTGTCTTTTTCAGTCTTCTACATTGGCACACCTGATGGGCAATTTTTCTATGTATTCTTCCCATTCCCAAACTTGGTTTTACCATGCTTTCTTGCATTTAGTTTAGATTGAATACCTCACATGCCCTATACTGACTTATTTATCTGTTGTTTCTTTCTTAGCACAGCTATAACATTAGATTTTGTAGAAGTCTGGGGAATTGGGCTACATTTTTGGTATGGCTCATGTGTCTCCGTGACTGATGCTAGGATAGGTCAGGCATACAGACTGAGCTGGGCTTGCAGGCATTGGTGAATGCGGTTTCTTGAATGCTCTAGCTATTACTTTTCAGCTTTACCTTTTGCTCTCTTGAGTCCATTCCTGTCCCTACTTTGTGTATCTACAGTATGTCTACACCTATAATATGTGTCTTCATTGTAATTACTAATTATATGCTGTCATGAGTCTCCTTTTTATTCCTCTTTTACTGGCACCTCATGGTGTCATGAAATCTCCTAAAAAATAATACAATAAAATTAAGATATACTTGAGCACAATATTAAAATCTATTAAAGCTCTAGGAATTTGCTAACAAGTATTTACATGTAGACTACTTAAATAGCAGATATTTGCACAGTAGAAAGGAATTACATTGTTGGATTAAGAAAAAGATGAAGTCTAAAGTTATGGGCTGTCACTTTGGTTTTTAGTGCCTAGTATTGGGAGGGGAAAGCTTTAGTGTATAAAAAAAGGTACTGACAGTGATTTGTGTTAAAATTTATAACTTCAATAAATTGAACTAAAAAACCAACTCTTTAAGCTTAACTTACAAATCTTATTTTTAAAACCAATTAATTTTTTGCTTAAATTAAAATGCTCATTTTAGTTCTCTTCTACTAATGTTCAATTTGCTTATAGATTTACCAGACTAAATTCCATAGATTTTAGTACAATTTAAATAGTTGATTAATGATTACTTTTAGCCATTTTGTGCTAAAATCTTAAATCTAATATATCTAATTATCTTAAGCACAATTATATGCAGAACAAGACAGAGCTATAACTTAAATGAAAGAGACTTCATAAACTCTTAAATATGTCTTATAACCTAAAAGTCTGTACATAGGGATTTAGTAAATTATATTTTCTTTGTCTTTAAATATTGTTTTAAACAAAAATTACGTATATAACATCATAAATATAAGCAACTCAAATGATCTTAAAATATTTAAAATTTAAAAAGTACGTCTAATATTACAAGTCAAGATTTGATTTAGAAACTACAGCTACTCTGGATTTTTACACAGAAATATATTGACTATAAAGAACATTTTTGAAAGGGCTGAGAAGCTGGGCACAACTAGAATTACTGAATGTAAACACAAGCCACGAAGTCTGCTGTCCCAGGACCAGAGAGTTCCTATGTCCCCAGGCACCTCTGCTGTCCCAGTTTTGTCCCAACACCTATGAAACTGATGACTAGACTCTGAAATGCCAAGTTCAGCTGCCACAGCTTCCTCTCTGGTCTATGTTCTACAATGCTGCCTATTAGGTGAATAGAGTGGCAGAGGTTATCTTCTGCTTCACTTCTACCTCCCAAGTCTCCTGAGATGATGTCTAATTGACAGAAACTATTTCATATATGGAATTCTACCTGCCAGTGACCCTGAGTGATATGATTTTTAATTCTTGGCTCTTGAGAACAGGAGACATGTGAAAAGGTAGCATGTAGCCTAGTAAACCAAATCAATCATGTCCATAGAAGCCCATCAAATTCTCTAATGTTGCAAATTCAGGTTATGGATTCTGGTCACAGAGCTAGAATTTCTGACACAATTTCCTAGAAGATTATTCTCCAATACACTTATTTATTGCTTGAATCCATTCTTACAATCTGTCTGTTATCTGCTGTGTCAACCAAGAATCCCAAAATCAAGACTTTGACTAGGATTTCATGTAAGTTTTATAACCCAGGTATTAAAGATCTCCAGCTTACTTTTATTATAACCTCATAGTAACACCTTTCCCAACTTTTTTATCATCTAACTTGATATGTTTGAATTCTCACCCCTCACCTAGACTGCAAGCAGTCTTTTTATTGCCTGATACAGAGAACATAATTTCACCAATAGTGGAATTAAATTTTTGTTATAGTGAAACACTTTTTACAACATGGATTTTACTGAATACTGTTCCTTCTATTTATGTTAAGATAGGTATTTTCTTTAGGGAAGTAAGATTTAACTCTTGGAAATGATTCTTTTTCTGAGATAATAGACTTCTTGCAAATCCTGTCACCTAGTATTTGAGTCCTCCAATTTTGTTCTTTTTCTTTAGTGTTGTGTTGACTATTCTAGACTTTGTCTTTACATATACATTTTAGAATAAGCTCATTGATATCTACAAAATGGATTGCTGGACTTTCAATTGGGATTCTGTTAACTCTATAAGTCAATTTGGGAATAATTGACATATTAACAATATTCAACCTTTTTTTTTACCAGTGTTTTTTTTTTTTACAATTTTTTTACATATAAATTCTGTCTATATTTTGTTAGATTTATACCTAAGTGTTTCATTTTGGGGAGTGCTATTGTAAACTACATATATTTAATTTCGTATATGTATATATAGATACAGGAAAACATGTAGGAAGTATATGGGAAAACAGATGACATTTGCATGTTGACATTGTATAGTTACATTGTGACTTAATATTCTTACTTATTAGTTCTAGGAGTTTTGGTTTTGTTTTTGACTTTTGTTGTTGTTTGCATATTCTTTGGGGTTTTCTATATAGACAGTAATATCATTTGTGAACAAAGACAGTTTTATTCCTTTTTTTCCAACTATAAACTTTCTATTTCTTTTTCTTGTTTTATTGCGCCAGCTTACAGTATGATGCTGCATAAGAGTGGTGACAGAGAACATCCTTTTTTATGTGTGATATTCAAGGGATGTTTCCACTCTCTTACCATGAAGTTTGATGTTAGCTGTAAGTTTTTTCTAGATAATCTTTATCAAGTTGGGGAAGTTTCCCTCTATTCTTAGTTAACTGAAAGCTTTTATCATGAATGGGTATTGGATTTTGTCAGATGCTTTTTCTCAGTTATGATAATATGATTTACTTTTTCTTTAGGCTATTGATGTGGTAGATTACATTGACTTTAAAATGTTGAGCCAGCCTTTCATGCCTGGGATAAATTCCAGTTCCTCGTAATATATAATTCTTTTTATACACTGTTGGATTCAATTTGCTAATATTTTGTTGTGGATTACAATGGCAAATGTATGAATAAATCTATTTAATATGAGATTCTTGGTATTATCTGGACCAAAGACATTTTTGAGAATGCAAATTCCCTTAGGTGGAAAGATGCTGGCTTGAGCCACTAGAATTTCAGAACTATAAAAAAATGTGATTTTATTTTATATCACTGGCTGACAAATCCTATAGATTTAATTTAATTTTCTTTCAATCTAATGGGGTTAGTGTAATTTTTGTTATTTTTTTGTTTAGGAAGCTGACCATTCACAGTTGAGGAAGGATGTAAGTAAATTGCATAGGATCACATAACTGATAAGTGGTGGGGTTCTGTGTTAAGTCCATTTTTTCATGCCTTAAAAGTTCATGGTTTTCCCAACATAACAAACAACCTTGCTAATGGTAGGGAAGATGAAAGATTGATACATTAAAAGCCATAAAACAAGTCAATGATAAAGTTTCAAAATTAAAAATATATATGTATTTCAGTATCTACGCTAAAATCATCAATATTATGTAGTCAAGATTATATTTGTATGTATGTATTATAGATGTAGACTATTGAAAATAAATTTCCTAACATATTATAATGAAGAAGATTGGACTGGCACATGCTTATTTACTGTAAGAAACTGATATAGAGTCTATATAACTCAATACTCACTATGTTTCTTGTAAAACTATGAAGAAGTGTTTTGTTTCCCTGATCCTCAAACTAATTTTCTCTGACACAGTGTTCTCTTATTCAGCAGTGTCTTTTATAAAAATTATCAATGCAACACTATTAATCATTTAGCAGCTGGTACAAGAAAGAGCTTTCTGGAGACTTGGGTTGATGTACGATTCAGAAATAATCACTTGCTCACTGTGCTGCATGAGATATCTGACACCTCATTTGATGAACCAGAGACACATCCTTATTGTTTTGCTCTTATGACTTCTGAAATTGAAATGTTTAGTATATGTTTCTTTAATAGGCCTCATCATGTTTATAAATTAGTGCTATGAGAACAATATGTGGCATTCTTTTGGCAAAAGAGAAAAGGGAAAATAAAGGAAAAATTACCTTTCCATTCTCCTGGGGTAGTTCATTTTTTATCAATTAATAATGCAAAATAGCTGTGAAATATTCAACAGTTTTACAAAAGGAACTGGGCATTTTATCAATTGCCCTATAAACTAAAAAGGTCTCAAAATGTGTAAGATATTGACTGTGAATTTATGAATATGAAATAGGCATAATTAAATTTTATTTTAATATCATGAGATACTATGTTTATTGTATAGTCAAAGCTTATAAGTTAACTAGGACATTTATTAGAACAATAAGACTCTATCCATAATCTGGAAAAAAATCATACTTTTTAAGAATCAGTTCAATCACTAATGCTTATACTTAGAGGGAAAATGAATTTATGTGAGAAACTTGGCAAACTGGGAATGATATTCATTTAAATAGTGGATGAACGTTTGAGGTAATCTGTATCTCATATTCATTGCCTGAAATAAATTTGTATTCTGCTTATCAAAGTAGAATTATTAACTCTTCAGTTTTTAAATACTTAACTTTAAATATCAAAAAGTGACCTGGTCTATGCAAGTCACATAAACTGAGACATTGTCCTTTTTCCAACGGAGTCCTTTTTTCCACCGAATTTTCTCATGTGGTGCTTTAATAAGCAAGATAGAGTTCTGCCATTTCAATCATTGTCTCAGAAAATAGCCCAAATCTGGAAAGATTGCTTCAGGTGTTCAGAGAGTCTAGAAGTTGCACCTGTTGGTGCCCATGAAAACAGAGCTAGTCAGGAGGGCTCAAGGAACAGTCAGTTCCAGGGACATCACATCAGTTTGCGTTTTGTCATAGCCTAAAGCCACAGAGTCATTTAAGGGTGTAAATTCTTGGAAAGAAGTGATACCATGTAGCAGCTAAAAAGCCTAGAGTTAACCTGAGTGGGCTGAAATTCTGGGCTCCACCATTTACCAGGTGGCAGATCTTGATGAAGCTACTTAGTATCTCTGTGCCTTACTGTCTTCCCATCTGAATGGGGACAGAAGTAGTACCTCTCTCATACAGTTACTGTGAGGATTAAATGGGATGGCCCATGGTTAGTACCTAACTGCTATTAGAGAAATACTGTGTAGCAGAAGCAGCACTAGAAGCATACTATTGTAAGGCATACACTCATATTTTTAATGCTCATATCATTCCCACATTCCCTTTGCTATGTCTCTCCTTGCTTCAATAAATAGAAGATGATGTTCTGCTTTGTGTGATATAAATTTGAAAATATATTGTGGGGCCATTTTTCCAAGTGGAAAAACACTTTAAAAAATTCCATTTGGTCAACAAACTTTTACAACCAAATAAAACATACATTTTATCGCTCATGTTTCTTAATCTGCTAAGCTTGAAAAACATTGGAAAAACAAGCTACTGTGCAGTAGAAAAATTATGAACACATTAAATTTCATTTGCATTATTGAAAGAAATTTTAAATCACATATTTATTGTATTTTTCTTCTTTTGTAAGATGAAGTATCAGAACTCAACATCAAGTCCTGTTGTAAACCAAGAGGACCTTTAAGACCTCTTATCAGATTAATAATTATTAACTGATTAGTTATTAGTTAATAGCTATTTGTTTCACCTATTAGTTATTTTAAACATTCCATCCTGAATTTAGGTGTTGATTCATGCAAAGTTCTTTCTCATGTCTTGCTCCTTCCTGGCCTTTGACCCAAATGGATCAACTTTATTTCCATCTCCAATCATGACATTTTTTGGTGTGCGACTTCATCACTCATGGTGTTCAACACTTCAGTACTCATAGTGTTTTAACTGAGATGGAGGTGAAAGGTCATAAAGAAGTATAACATGGATGCTCCATCATAGCTACAGTGACTGTTCTAAAAAGTTGATATATACCATGCTGTAGTTTACCCAATATGGATGTTTTAGCACATACTTTCTCTGATAAACATAACTTTCTTTTAAAGTACTTTATCATAAACATTAAATAATGGACACATAATTCAGAAGAAAACATTTATAGAAAATCTATATCCTTTGAGAACATTAGGTAAATATGAACTATTATTAACATAAACCTTGCCCATCTTTATTTTTTTTTTAATTTTTTTTTAAAGATTTTATTTATTTATTTATTAGGAAAGAGAGAGAGTGAGAGAGAGCATGAGAAGGGAGAAGGTCAGAGTGAGAAGCGGACTCCCCATGGAGCTGGGAGCCCGATGTGGGACTCGATCCCGGGACTCCGGGATCATGACCTGAGCTGAAGGCAGTCGCCCAACCAACTGTGCCACCCAGGGGCCCGCCCATCTTTATTTTTAAGATCCCAAAAAAGACAAGTTTGATCACTTATCTCCCATGTGATGTTAAAACACCAGTTTTATGTACAGATGTATTTCCTGATTAAATTGTGTGGCTTCTTTTATGATTGTGGACTTTGCTTACATCTATAATGTATAGGATATGCTGGCTCAGTTGGGGACGTGTCTCACTTGCTCACTGTTTTGACTCAGTGGTTGGTATATTACTCAGCATATAGTAAGTGCTCAACACCTGGATGAGTAAATGGTTGAGTTGATGCTGGTTAACTGAACAGATAACTCTGAGCATTTAAGAATTTTTGTAAAGCTTGACTTTTTATTGTAAAATAATATATGTTTATTTTAGAAGATTTAGGTAATAAAAATAAGCATATAGTAAAAAATTCTGTTACATGAATCTTATTTATAAACAGTTTTGTTATCTATTTTCATATAATCTTTTATGATTATATGTGATGTGTGTGTATATATACATATGTGTACAAAATGGTATACATATAGGTATGCATGTATAATAAAATACACAATCAGAAATGATTGAAACATACTATCAATGTTTTATAATAAACTCTGTACTGTTTAGCAAACATTTAAAGTAAAGATGTTTTACGACACAAAATTCAAAGTGATAAAGATTTGGCCAGGTGAGTTGATGACCCAACACTAGGAGCGGTACAGAGAATTAGAAACAGAGAGAGGAGGACAGAAGAACATTCAATAGAGCATTTACGACAGGGTTAGAGGGGAATAGGAGACAAAGCCTATGTATCTGTCTTAGTAGACCAGTTCTCTTTCCAGCCTGGTAGATGCTGTGCTGTATCTTTGTGAGAGTAGACAGGCCAACAAAAGCCATAAGGATGATTTACACACAAAATCTTTACGAGACTTGGGTGGTCAAGTAAGCTCTTTTGAAGATCATTCTGACAGTGCATATATGCATGTGGCAGGTCAGCTAGTGAATCAAATTTAATTTTTAGTTATTCTTTTAAAACTTGATATCCGTAGGTTGATATTTGCAGGAAAAGAATTTGGCAACTTTGCATAAGAAGCTTGGATGTTCCTGAGAGGCAAAGGACAGAAATCCCAAACTCTCTTGAGATGCAAGTTGCTGAAACCTGTTGAATGGGAAGAGCTAGCCCGTACCAAGTCTTGGCAACAGGAAAGAGAAAAGAAGTCCTTCATACTCACAGTACTAGGTGTTAGAATATGGATTGGACCAGCGGGCTGGCCTCTCCATGGGCCAGTGGTCCTGAAGTAAGCGTGCATCTGATAGCAAACTTAGTCTTCATCTAAACCTCTTTATACCAAAGGAACATAAAACATAAGTAAATCTAAAGTGTTATACATTTGAGAGTCCAAAACAGTCTGTGGCTGAGCATGGTCATTCAAAGGAGGGAAGCCACTCAGGGTGCCATCCTCCCTTGAAACTTGAAGAATGTCAGTGTCCAAGACAGGCAGCAGCTGATCTGAAACTGGGACAGGAGTTTTTACTTTGGTCACATTATTTTGAAGAAGACTGGAGGAGTATGTGAGCCTTGATGGTGAACTGAGGGTTGTTTGCATCTCTTGGAGGTTACATGGGTATCTGGTTGTCTTTAGAGCTCAGATGGGAAGCAAGTTAACTTACCATATTTGGCTGTAATATCTGCAATATTTAAGGGATTAATGCTATCCAGTAAGGTAGGAAAGAGTAGGTCTAACTACTTGGAAATGAAAAAGCACTCTGGGGACTCTGAAGATTGTCATGGGATGGGGGTGACCCTGTAGAAATAGCATTTATTTATTTATTTAGTGCTCCATCTAGTAAATAGTTTATTAAAATATTCCAATTGATTTTCATCAAAATGCAACCAACATTTAAGGAATTATTTCAAGAGAATTCAATAGTATTCTAGGACACATAGGGTAATTTACAAAATTGTTATTGTTCAAGGCTCAAACATTTTTTCCCAAATTTTTATTTACATTCTAGTTATTTAACTATATAGTATATAGTGATAGATAGATAGATAGATAGATAGATAGATAGATAGATAGAGATATATAGATATATAGTGTAATACTAGTTTCCGGAATAGAATGTCGGCCACTAACATATAACACTCAGTGCTCATAACAAGTGCCCTCCTTACCTTACCCGTTTAACTTCCTCCACCCACCTCCTTCCATCAACCTTCAGTTTGTTTTCTATTTTTTTAATATTTTTTATTTATTTATTTGACACTGAAAGAGAGATCATGAGTAGGCAGAGAGGCAGGCAGAGAGAGAAGGGGAAGTTGACTCCCTGCTGAGCAGAGAGCCCGATGTGGAACTCGATCCCAGGACCCTGAGATCATGACCTGAGCCAAAGGCAGAGGCTTCAACCCACTGAGCCACCCAGGCATCTCTTGTTTTCTATTATTAAGAGTCTCTTATGGTTTGTTTCCCTCTCTCTCCCTCTCTTTTCCCCCCTTCCTCTATGTTAATCTGCTTTGTTTCTTAAATTCCACATATGAGTGAAATCATATGGTATTCATCTTTCTCTGACTGACTTATTTCGCTTAGCATAATACACTTTAGCTCCATCCATGTCATTGCAGATGGCAAGATTTCATTCATTCTTTCAGTGTCAAGTATCCTAAAGTCAAGCTGGTATGACTTTATGGTATATATATATACCACTTTATGGTGTGTGTGTATGTATGTATATATATATATATATATATATATATATATATATATATATATACCACTTTATCCATTCATCAGTCAATAGACATTTGGGCTCTTTCCATAGTTTGGCCATTGTTGATAATGACAGCATTTAAATGTTACAGGGTGATAGAGTAGTAGCTGAATCCTCCCCTGATAAGAAATGAGAGCCCTTATGTATGCAGGATGGAAGAATTTCTTTCTATTTCAGCCAACCCACCTCAATCTGTTATGGACTTAAATAGTATGCCATGATAAGGTCATCAACAGGGAGTGTATATTTGTTTCGTATTGCTTCTTTAACAAACTACCACAAAGATATCAGCTTAAAACAATACAAGAGCAATATCTTACAGTTATGAAGGAGAGAGTTCTAAAATGGGTTGTCAGGGTTATATTCTCTCTGGAGGCTCAAGAGAAGAATCCATTTCCTTGCCTTTTCCAACTTCTAGAGGCTACCACATTCTTTGGTTCATGGCTTTGCATCACTCTGACTTCTGCTTCTACCATCACATCTCTTTCTCTGACTCTCCTGTCCTTGCATCTCTCACTTATAAACATCCTTGAAATAATGTTGAGTCCACATAGATAATCCAGGACAGTTCTTGCATCTCAAGATCTATAACTTAATCACATCTGCAAAGTCTCTTTTGCCTTATAAGGGTAACATATTCATAGGTTCCAGGCATTAAGACACCTTTTTGGGGCCCATTATCCTGCCTACCATAGTGAACATTGTCAAGAGTGGGCACTAACATCTGTATCTCTGACAAGGGCTGGTCTCCTACTCATAATTATAGCTCCTTTCTATAAATACCAGTTTTTATAGGATTGGAAGAGACTCTATTCATGAATTAATATTTTTGCATTAGATAAGTTGCTATTTACAAGGATAACCTTATTGATTATGTAGAGATCTCCAAAAACTATTACACATGTCCCTTCGAAAATTTTTCTTTGAAGCCATCTTAGTCAAGTGGAAGATGAATCCACGTTAAAAATAAAATAAGTTATTAAATTAAGCCTGAACCCAGGTCTTGAATATCAAAAAGTCATTTAGGTAAATCTAAATTATTACTTTAAATACTACTTTTAAAACTGAATACAAGTAAAGGAAACCCTGAATACAATTTAATATTTTTGAAAAAAAATAATGATGTTCAGAGCATGGGCACTTGGCTCAGGTAGTGATAGTAATGTTGGGGATGCTTAAAATGGTGACAGTATTAAATTTATAATCATGTGTTTCTATTATTAAATATTGGTTTAAAATGAAAATTTATTTGTAACAAAATAAAAATCATCTTAATAAGCATATTTGGACATTGTTTCCTCAAATAGGTTCTTAGACATGGAATTATTGGGTTAAATGGTATGCATTTTTATGTGCATTTGATTTGTATTACAATCTTATTTTCCAGGACTGTTGAAAAAGTAAAAATATCGATTATTGCCTCTATTAAAAATGATAAGAATTAACTGCAAATTCATCAATCAAATATGTATAACATGTGTACTCTCTTTTGTCTCTCAACTAATATCAACTCTATTCCTGAGCCAGTAGTATGCAACAGAGTAAGCAACATGGTTAATTTCATTGGTCAGATAATTTTAAAGTCAGAGTCAAAGACTTTATTGTCAAGTATTCTAAGCTAGGTCACAAAGCTTTGTGGGTTCCAGCTACTTATGTCCTTTCCTGACTGGTTTGTGGTGCTGGTATATGCATTGTTGATTTTGACTCATGGTACACTTGGTGACCTAGCTGGGCACCTGCCCTGCTGTTTGCCATGGAGGACTCTAGAGAAGCAGTCCCTAGAATGTGACCCTCAAAGTCCTACTAATAGAGGTTTTATTTTCTGCCAAGCTGTCAACCTTCCAAATTGGCCCAGGGCCTATTCCCATTAGAAATCACACATATGGGTGCCTGGGTGGCTCAGTTGTTAAGCAACTGCCTTCGGCTCAGGTCATGATCCTGGAGTCCCTTGATCGAGTCCCGCATCGGGCTCCCTCCTCAGCAGGAGTCTGCTTCTCCATCTGACCTCTTCCTCTCTCTCATTCTCTCTCTCTCTCTCTCTCTCTCTCTCCCAAATAAATAAATAAAATCTTAAAAAAAAAAAAAAGGAAATCACACATATTCTTGCACTTTTGTAGAGCTTTTTCTCTCCCTCTGTCTTAATTGAACCTCTATGTAGGTATGTTGTATTTTATATTTTTATTTTTTAATACATTTTTAAAAATATATATTTATTTATTTGAGAGAGAGAGAGAGAGAGAGAGAGAGAGAAAGAGTGAGCTGGGCAAGGCATGGGGAGGAGAAGAGAGAGAATCCACAAGCAGACTCCCTGCTGAGTGTGGAGCCTGATGTAGGGCTTGATTCCAGGTGGCTTAGGCTTAGATTCATGATCTAAGCCAAAACCAAGAGTCAGCCACCCAACCAACTGAGCCAGCCAGGTGCATGTATGATGAATTTAGATGTATGTGTATGACTGTGTGTGTGTGTGTGTCTGTGTGTGTATATAAGTATGTCTGTGTTACATACATATTTGTACTTGCTTATCTGGGTTTATATTTCTTTTGCACAAGTTGGCTAAGCACCAGTCTCCATGAGAGCTTCAGATGAGATGTGCTCATTAAGCTCATGTTCCAAGCTACAAGGGAAATTCAGAGGAATGCAGACAATCAAGGTAGAAGCAGAAGTCACCTTCTCTATACTATTAACCCCTCTGACTCTAAGACTTGTCTCTTTTTCTTGCATGTCTATTTATGGGCTCACTTCTGGTAGCTGGGGAAGACAAAAATCAGCTCTTTGGTTTTCTTCATTGTTTTAATATTACATCTTGCAGAATAGTGTAGAGTTTTGTCATTTTTAATTTGGGAATTATCCTCCACAAAAAAAGGAGGGTGAGGATGTTGCAAGGGAAGGTTAGATGACCCAGAACTGGTAGTTGACATCTTGAGATACTGTAATGGAATAACCTCATATGTCACTCCATTAGAGCTCTGACAATTGACAGTGTGGTACTGACAAAATAATTAATGTGCATTAAAATGTAATGGAACATGCATTGATGTATCTCTGAATTAACTTTATGCTAATGGAATCATTAAAGACCAATGTTGGAGGGATACCTTATTCAATAAATGGAATGGTGAAAAGTTATTTTCCAGATGAATTAGAGAATTAAATGGGAAAAACGTATGAAGGAAAATAACTTTGAATGTAGATTTTTTCAAATAAACAATATTTAGCTATGAAAATGAAATATTTTTGTTTCTGAGGCTTAGATCATTGAAGCTCTGAAAATGTGCAACACGAAGACCAATTTTGAAATTATTCTTGGAGAAAGAACTCTAGCAAAAAGAGAAATGAATCTAAGAGGAAGTAATGCCATAGAATTATAGCCTACCTACTGTTATTATTGCCTTAATAAGTAATAATCATAAACAGACAAAAACTCTATTAACAGTCCAGAATTAAAATTTCAAGTGATTCTAATATGACTTGGGGTATGAGCAATGATGGAAATTAGTGGGGGCTGAGAATAGTTTACAAAAAATACATAGATATACATAAATTTAAGAAATTGATAGTTAAAAATAAATATAAATTTGGGCTTTAATTAGAAATAATCATACATAAACAAAAATAACATGTCCGCTGTTTTACATGGACTTCAAGATGCCATTGATGATAAGATGCACCATTATTTGATTTACCACTAAGAAGAAAAAATGCTGCCAGCTCTGAAAAAGGGGCCGCCAATCAAGACATGATGCTTTCTTATCAGTTAGAATTTGTATTCATATTGTGAGATATCTTTTAGGCATTATAAAACATATTAAGAGGAAACATATTCTTATAAAACATATTAAGAGGAAAGACCAAAATAAAACCAGTTACCATTTTCATAAAATTTCTTTGCACTGAGGCCAACTTTTCTAAATGACTTATTAACATCATTGATGTTTGTGTTTTTCTGCACAAAATAAACCTCTGTGCTTAAAGAGTGGCAATGCAATATTTTATAAAGAATTTATAGGACTAAAACTGGCATGCTTTGCAGGTAGAGCAGGCATCCTTGAGAATGTGGCTAAGTATGTCTGATTCACCTCTTCTGTCAACTTCTTTTCCCATATCATTTCGTTCCTAAAGGTTAAAAGTTTTCTATTCTCCACCACTTATCTCTAGGATTTTCTTTAAAACTGCTGACGTCCATTCTATGGGTAATGATGCTGGCACTTTGAAAGTCCTGCATGCTCAGGGAATGACAACTATGGCATAACTTTACTACCTGGCCAACCCAGTGATCATAAAACACTATAGACTGCAAAACTCACCTCGACTTTCAAGATATTACATTATAAAATATATGCATTTTGGAAGTCACAAAATAGAACTTTCAACCAGCGAAGAAAATTCCACTTTCCTAATATAAAAAAGGAAAGGAGAACAAAGAAAAAAAAAGAAACTATGGTAATATCTAACACCAAGCATGACATAGAAGAAAATCTCATTATGAGTAGTTTCAATAAATGTGAGTTCAACTCAAAAATCTAAAGATAAACACACAGATTGGATTTCAAATAAGGGTTAGCATTTGTAACCTGTGTAGGGTTGTCTACAGGACATGCAGTTAAAACTGAAGATATGAGACTGTTTATTTATTCATTCATTCAACAAATTTTTACGGAATATCTAAGTGTCCATTCCTCTTCCTGGTGTGGTGATACACCAGGGAGCGACACAGACCCAATATGTGCTCAGCACATTTTTTACCTTTTAACTCAGGAAGACAGACAACAAACAAAATGAGTAGTTACATTCTATATTATCTTGGAACATGACAAACGTTATGGGGAAAGTAAAGCAGGAAGGAGGGATAGAGAGGCCAGGGGATTGTAATTTGTTAAAACAGACCTTATTGAAAATGTCACGCTTGAACCAAGATATGAAGGAGAAGAAGAGAAAAGTCTGGAGGAAATGGGAAATCTTTATTTTAATAATAAATCAAGTAAGGATTAAGGTAAAAGTTTAGTAGGAATAAAGAAACATGTTATTTATTGGCAAAAGGAATCTTAGCTATAGTAATCATATACCTAATTTGCAGAATATCATTGCAACCCCCAAACATAAACCAACAATGGTCAGACTAAGGACAAACAGGTATATCAAAAATTGTGGTTTAAATTGAGAAATCTGGCAGACAAAAGTTTTCAATATAATAAATTTGGGTAACACAATAAGAAAATATTAGCTCTATGTAAAAAATGTATGCCCAACTGGGAACACAGATTCTTTTAATTCATTCATGGGAGTCTCCCTGTACAAGGCTGCAAAAGAAGTCCCAGTACATTCTAAAGAATCAGTGTGACACCAAGACTATGTTCTTTGACAGAAATTCAAGAAAGTTAGAATCCATGAAGGACAG
The DNA here is from genome assembly GCA_028533885.1 of Nasua narica. Taxonomy (NCBI): domain Eukaryota; kingdom Metazoa; phylum Chordata; class Mammalia; order Carnivora; family Procyonidae; genus Nasua; species Nasua narica. Next base: position 57,009,559 of record CM052802.1, read on the forward strand.
CTTTAAAAAAAAATCCCCTATATTTGGAGCCTAAAATAAGTATTGTTTTTATTAAGGAAGATCTCATGGGAAATTACAAACTACTGAATGTGATAAACATACTACATATCAATATCTGTGAGATTTAACCAAGGTAGCACTTAGAAATTTATCTTTGAATACATTTAAATGTTTAACCACAAAAAATATTGAAAAAAGATAGTAGCTGAAATCAGAAATAAAGAAAAAAGCGACAGAATAAACTGGAACTTATTAATTAATAGTGACAACAAATAAAAGAACAAATATCTCTGAAATAGGGAACAGAAACCAAAAAAGTGATCAACAAAATCAAAAATTAAAAAGAAAAGCTAATGACCTACTGGGTATTAACCCTAAAGATACAAATGTAGTGATCTGAAGGGTCACATGCACCTGAATGCTTATAGCAGCAATGTCCACAATATCCAAACTATGGAAAGAACCTAGATGTCCATCAAAAGATGAATGGACAAAGAAGATGTGGTATATATATTCAATGGAATCCTATGCAGCCATCAAGAGAAATGAAATCTTGCCATTTGCAACGACCTGGATGGAACTAGAGGGTATTATGCTAAGCGAAATAAGTCAGTCAAAGACAATTATCATATGATTTCTCTGATATGAAGAATTTGAGAGGCAGGGCGGGGGTTGTGAGGGGGTGGGGGAGGGAAATGAAAAAAGATGGAACGGGAAAGGAGACAAACCACAAGAGCCTCCTAAACTCACAAAACAAACTAGCGGGGGTAGGGATAAGGTGGCTGGATTATGGACATTGGGGAGGGTATGTGCTATTGTAAGTGCTGTGAAATGTGTAAGCCTGATGATTCAAAGACATGTACCCTGGGGCAAACAATACATTATATGTTAATAAAAAAAATAAGAAAAAAAGAAAAGGTAATGAGAAAAATCATTGGTAAGTCTAATCTATAAAAGAAGAAACAAATACAATTCAGAATGAAAGAAGTGGAAATAAGAATAATCATGAGAGATACTAATATAATAAAGGACATCACGGACAAACACAAATAAGCTAGCAAACCTATGCATGAAACTATTGCCATGGATTTACCTTGTCCTCTGGGAGTTTCAGCGGTGACGACACACAGAACAATTAGGTGCTTGGACTTGCAGGGTAGAACACGATGACAGCTCGTCAAACCACTTTTCCTCTCCTTGTTTAACTCATTCTTGGGTCCAAACTACACACGGAATTGATGCAAAAGTAGAAGACTGAAGAGAAATTGTTTCTTTCAGTTGGGAACTGTTAGGGTTATCTTAGGTTTCTCTCCATTCCCAAACACATGATGGGTTCTTTAAGGCCACCTGGGAAAGTTGATTGGTGTCTCTTGGAATTTGGGAGACAGAAGGCTAGGATTTCTCTTTGTTCTGGAAAAGTATTTTAAAGATGAGAGACTGGTGAGGACAGATTTGTGGTGGCAAAGTCAACATTACATATTGTTATTAGTAAAGTTTGAGGGACACTAAGGTGAATCTGTGCTTCCTCTAGTTTCCCTCATTCCAAGAAGAAATCTGAAGGGATCAAAGAGCCCCAGTGATGGAGTTTGTGTGTAGTGCACACCAGAAGCTGAGAGCTGAGGGAAAGAGTCACACCTTGCTGGCCAGAGGCAGAATGTCCCATAGGAGGGAACTGTAGGTGGGGGCACCTCAGAAACAGATCCTTAGAAATGGGTCCTGAATGAACCTCGTAAATGCCAATATACTTGTAAACAAAGTGAGTCCCAATATTTATTCAGAAAAAATATTGTGGGACCATGATATCGAAGACTTATAAAGAAGTTAGGAAAGTGCAACATTTAAGAGAGCAAAACATTAAAGTTAGCTGAATATTTAACTGAAAAACTGACATGAACTTCTTTCAAATGTTGGGACTGGTTTTTTCATATCATTGTGGTATGATGTTCGGGAAGACATAAACAATAGTTTTCAGTGTAGCATTTGTTTGTTTGTAATAGTAATAAGAGAAAAAGCAGAAACAACCCCAAATAGACATCAGTAGGTGAGCAGAGAAATAAATCTTGGAAGATGCACACAAAGGAATATCATATAGCATATAGAATAAACTAGGACCAGAAAATAGAAACTCAAAGACCAAAGCTTGAGTGCTGGGTGAAAGTTGTATTTATTGCTAGGCAGGGCTCAATCCAATACTGCATCTAAACTTTGATGATGGGCTTTGAGGGAGGGAAAATGGGATATGTCTCCTAAAGCTGAAAAATCTCAAATGATCTCAGTCCCAGATTAGGAAAGCAGTCTCCTAGTGCAGCTGATCCACTGTTAATATCTACAATGACTGGGGAAGGTGTCAATGGCAAATTTCACTTATTTGCTTCTAAATTTGGGCATCTGGCTACCTCTGTTATGTAGGGGAGTTTTTTGATTTGGAATTACGTTACTCAATTATCTTTTAGTAAAGTCAGATCTGTCCCATCGTCAGCAGGATAGACAGGCATGTCAGGCTAAATATCAGTTTAGGCAGATCTCAAAAACATAATATTGAATGCAAAAAGCATATTGCAGAACCATTGAGAAGTGGGAATCATTTATGTAAATTATGTAAATTAAAGAACACATGCCAAAAAATGTGGCATATTGTGTTATTTTGAGCATATTTGAGAAGACTATTCTTGGGATCATTATTAGCTACTTGTAGATTTTGTTTGCTTACTCCTTCTCGACACCGAAATCAGGAGAGGAAAAGCTAAAGCACATTTGGCTTTACTTTCTTTACTGTTCCATCACCTCGAAAATAAATGAGTGTCCGCTTCCGTCTTCCAGCGCTCAGAGCTAAGCATCAGGCACAACGCCTTGGTTGATTTGTGGAGTCAGAGGTTGGAATTTTAGTCTCGCACACTGCTGTGCTTACGTGCCCTAGCCATAGCGTGTGACAGTGTAGGAATGATGGCTCCTGTCCTCCTTTCAGCTTTTCCCATTCTGCTTTCAGTGCTGAAAAATGGAGACAAGAAGCTCTATGTGAAAGCCAGCCAGACTTCTCTGGAGGAGCCATTGCCTTTCAGGGGTTTCTAGGGAGAGCTCTAGGCATCAATATTTCCTTTTCATCCGGTGGCAAAAATTCAAGGACCAGGGGAATCACTCAAATATTTATAGGAGCTACCAGCTCATGCCAAGCTTAGGCTCTCATCAGACTTAAAGGAAGACACAGACATTGTCATCAAAGGCACGTACTTTCAAAGGATAAACAACACACATTCTCATATATCTTTCATGCAAACACAAATCTTCATATTTCTACTGAATGTGTTAGTATAGATGGACTAATGATCCGTTTTCTATCCCAGGAAACAAAGAACATTGAAATTCTTCTTCCATGTGAAAATGTTTCCTCTTCAGGGGGAAGAATGACCCCAGGCTTGACTAAGCTTCACAGTTAATCCCTGTCTCAGACCATCTTCCCTAATCAGTCTTTGCCAACTAGTAAGCCACTAGAACAGGGTCCTCAGATCCACTGCTGCAGCTGCTGGAGCCTCGCGGGGTGGTCAGATCCCAAGGCAGTTCTTTTCCTTGCCCTAATCCCCAAAAGACAAACCGCTGCTTTAGCAACTCAACTGCAGAAAATGTGACCCTTTGCTCTTTTGAAAGAATCCGCTTTCCGCCATCTAATGATGGAGGCTGTGTTTCCCTATGTTATTTATTTCGTTTTTATATTTAATCAGGATTGTCTGAAGTTTTTATTTTCACACCCAGACCTCCAGTGTTCTGCAACAAGTCCTTCAATGGACTGTTCCAGACTATGTGATCTGTTTTCTTTTTTATTTTCATCTCTCTACCTTTTAATAGCTCGATCTATTGCTTCCTTTCAACTGCATTAGCAGTGCTATGTAGTGCAATTCAACACACTTCTGAACTCTTTGCCAGTAGGCTCTGCAACTCACTATTTTAAAATTTGCTTTTGAACCAGCCTTTTACCAGAATGCAATAATTATTCTTTCATCCTTGTTACATTCTTTATATTATCTGCTAAGTAAAGCAGTAACTGTACAGCATATTTAGAAGTGATGTAATTATTTATTGCCAGTAGTCAAACACCTACTGAAAGCTACAAATTCCCCTAAATATGTTGATTTTTTTAGCAGATGTACTAGTCCACGGACACATTCAATAAATACCAGATCTTTGATTGGTCGATTCTGATTACATTTGTATGAAACCAAGTTTGCTCAAAAACTTTTCAAGGCAATTTAATCAATCAATTAAGTCAGTTTAGCCAAAATTACCAAACTGATATGATTGCCTATCTCATGGCTGCCCTCCCCACCATTGTAATCACTTCGTGCAAGATCTGACTCTCGGTGGGAAGTCCTCAGAACCATTCAGCCTTCATCCAAGTTGATTCTGAACAATGGAAAAACCAGTCATGATACTTAACTCTTAATCCTGTTTTCAGGTTATTTCATCATCTCCTACTTCACGTACATTCTTCCTTTCTTAGTGCCATTGTCTCTATATCTGTTTTATGGAGTTTAACATTTCCATCTTCTGATGGAATTCTGCACAGAGAGTTCCTGCAGAGAACTTAGGAAATTTAACCTTCACTTGACTCTTCCATGAATTAAAACCTTTGTTCTTATGGTCAGATTTTCATGCTTCTAACCCCCAACTTCATCTTGATTTCTGCATTTAGCAATCTTTCCTTCTCCTTTCTATTCAATAATTTGAATTAATTAATTTGGGTACAATATTTATTGACTCCTTCCTGTGTCCAACATCATGTTAGACACATGATAAAAGATGAAAAAGACAATTCGTATCTTTGAGGGGGTTATACTCACGTGAGAGAATTGAACACACACACACACACACACACACACACACACACAGATAATTTCAACACGGAGCAGTAAGAACTCCCTGATCAGAATTCAAGAGGGTCGGCAGAGAGGGGGCGTGGCTTGGCAGTTAATAATGCTTGCTTCTGCAGTCTGACGGCCTGCTCACCACTCTGAAATCATGTAACTTTGGGTACATTTTAAATTTTTTTCTCATACTTCAGTTACTTTACATTATAAATGATACAGACAAGACTTCCTTCATGGAATTGTTATGAGAAGAAAATGAAATGATACACATACAATACTTAGGCTAATCTTGGCACATAGTATGTAGTCAATAGACGTTATTATGTTACTAAGATTATGAGAGAAGAGGGAATTTCACATAACTGGCAGATTGCCTGTTGAGTGAGTGAGAACAAGGCTTTGAGCTGTGAGATTTTGTTTGGCTTCTGGATCTGTCACTGGAAGACTGAAGTCCCTCCCCCTTTCTGGAACTCAACATTTTTTAGATGCAAGGCGAATGGATTTTAATAGTTTGTTGGATTTATTTTCCCCTAAATTTGGGCTGTGTATGGATCCTTGAAAACATGTTCTCACGGGGGGGTGGGGGGTGGGGGGGGAGGGGCTGTGAGCCACAGACGCGGCTGGGCCACCGCAGCCACAGTCCGTCACCGTCAGCGGCCTCCCCGGACCGGCTCCGCCACCCGCCTCTTGGGGCCCAAGTAGTACGTCTGATGTATAAATATATATGGATTCTGGTGCCAAAAAATAAAAACCAAAAAACGTGTTCTCACAGATTTCAGTATTTAAAATTAATCTTATGAGAACATTACTAATATTATTTAAGTATATCCATAAAACAAAATGTAAACCAGATATAAATCATTAACAGCTATAAAACTACAAAATGAAAACCAAAGCAGATATCTCCTGTTTTTGGCTTGAATTGTTTTGTCATGCTTTCATTTTTTGTTTGTTTGTTTGATTCTACAGAGTACATATAGGTAATGCCTTCATTTTAGCTTTCATGATCACTTAAAACAGACTATGTGGGATTTTCTTTCTTAGCCCTTGATGGCATATTGGACATAATTTCTCTGGTCATCTTCAGGTATTAAAATGATACCATTTTTAGGTCATGGAAAGTCTGATACGACCTTAATCGAATGGCCAAATGTAACATCACAGTAATGGGACAATTGAAATCCTGTACCACTTGGTGGAATACAGTGAGAACAGAGCATCACTTCTGCGACATTTTGCTGAAGATCTATAACCCAAATCTTATCATGAAAAAACATGAGACAAAGCCAAATTGTAGAGCATTCCATTATAATTTTCTTAAGTACCAAGATCATGAAAGTCAAGGTAGTCATGAAGACAAAGAGAAATTCTCCCATATTGAAGGGCCTTAAAGAGACAGACAGGAGAACCAAGTGCAGTGTGTGCTCCTGGACTGATCTTTTTGCTATGAAGGAAACTATTGGAACAACTGGAAATATTGAGTGCAGTCTGAGGATTTGATGCTGGCCATGTATTAGATTGATTTCTTGATTTGATAGCTGTATTATAATAATGTAAAAAAAGTCCTTGTTTATAGAAATTGCATGCTGATGTATTTGAGAATGATGGGGCATTGCATTAGCAACTTATTTTCAAATGATTCAGGAAAAAAGTTATTTGTACTTGTGGTTCCTCTATAATTTTAAAATTATTTATAATTATAAAATCATTATAATTTTTAAATTATTTAAAATTCAATTTTTTAAAAAGACTTTATTTATTTATTTATTTGAGAGAGAGAGAGAATGAGAGAGAGGAAGAGGTCGGATGGAGAAGCAGACTCCCTGCTGAGGAGGGAGCCCGATGCGGGACTCGATCCAGGGACTCCAGGATCATGACCTGAGCCGAAGGCAGTTGCTTAACAACTGAGCCACCCAGGCACCCTAAAATTCAATTTTTTAGTGATATTCTTCAATGGGCCTGAAAAGAAATATACATATATATAACCAACTCCAAGCTAAATAAAAAAATTCAACTTCTTTAAAAATTCAATGTTAATGAAATAAATTGATATTAAATTAATATTATAATTTAATATAAATGAAATATTAATTGCTATGAATTAGATTAATTTTTGCCTCCTCTTCCTAGTTAGTCCTAACCTGCACTATTGTAGACCCCATAGAGAAAGGAATGTATTCTGTTCTATCTTTCACTGCTTCATGGCCTGCTGCTCACATCTATGGCTCCCATTTTCTCTCAGTCTGGGATGTGGGAAATGGTGATCATATGGAATGGACAAAGCCCCACCAGACTGCTACACACTGTATCATTTTCTGATGCTGATAACCCTTGCTCTAAAGAACTCCCAACTCCTATCCAAACACCCCTGGGTGTTTCAGTAGGGTTCGTTCAATATCCTAGCCTTACTAACTTCTGAGTGTTCTCTTGGTCCTTAGAAAAGTTCCCCATGTCACTCTGTTAAGCTCTGAACTTTCAGGCTATTCTCAGTTGTGCTGTTTATCCCCATTCTACCATTAAGAACACTCGGACCAGTTTCTAACCTTTGGATTCATTTTAACTGGAGCCAAGCAACTGTCTCCATTTATTCCCAGGCTTCAAAGAAATCTACAGTACTCTGCTCTAATCTTAAGTGGGGATATGGTTTTCTGAAGCTCATCAAGCATCTAGAAGGAAATAAGAGGCTGGTCTTGCATTCCTTGGACTGGGGGAATGGCATAGAGTGGAGAAGAAACACCATGGCATTCTCTAATCCTACATATTTCCTTCAAAGAATCCTCTCTCAGCAAATTCTCAGATGTATGGTAGAATCCTCTAAAGGTTTCTTGGGTTTTTGTCAGCTCTTAGCAAGTCATCAGCCTAGGGTTAATCTAAATAATTTTGTTATGATAATTGATATATTTTTGCTGACATTAAATTGATATAAGCAGCACTAATAAGGTGCTGATGAAGACATGAATTCTTCTGATTTTATCTTTTCTGTATTGTATAGTAACTCATTTCTCCCATTTTCCTTTCCTATTCAAACTGCTAGACACCTTGATGTTTTTGCCATTAAATAAACTGAAAAAGTTCTCTTATGGCTCAAAATTACAGCTTTTAACACTTACATGATTGTAAACACAATTGCAATTTAAGATTTTCCAATTGCATGGTAGTTATAAGGTGCTCATTCCAGTGGTTAAGAGTAGCTTTGTTTTTAGATGATCGTTGGATTGCAGACCTGCAATATGTAGATGAACCCTAATTTGAAAAACATTGGCATGGACCTAACAATTTTGTGTTCCTTTCCAAATATAGAGTCACTATGATTCTAACAGCATAAAACATTCTCTGGCAATTAGTTCTTTATATGGATGAGGATACTCTGGTGTCATCAAAATCGAATCTGACCTTTAAAAACAGCTGACCTGATTTCTTTTTATAGGAAGTACCCTTTCCTAACATTTTTTTTTCTTAAAAAAAAATTGCATAGCAAACTTGCCTGAGATGTGTTATTATCAGATATATCATCATATATCTGAGATGTGTTATTTTTGTCTGCTAAGGATATCTACGTAGGATACAGGCAATATAAACTCCATAATCATGTTGGAAACAGAAGGCAAGCTTAGTTATCACTGGGTATGTTAACCCAATGTCCAAGTGTTTTAAAAAGTTCCTGAAACATCTTGCTGTACTGTTAAAGTCATCAGGATGCCTGTTGCTTTTGAGTCTATCTTTGCAATTCCCAGGTTTGGAGAAGCAGGTGATAGAGAAGAAAAATCGAGTGAAAACCACCTCCATGTCCCCTGGCTATAGCTAGTTCATCAAAAGTTGCTCCCACATGCTTTAGCAGCAGATGAAGATATGACTGAGTACATAGAGGTTCCAGGGACCATATTTTCCATTTCATTACATTCTTCACAGTTTTACGTGTTGATGCATATGTGAAAGTCTCTCTCAGTAGACTCGTGATGTTCAGATAAATGCTGAATATGGCTCAGCTAGTTGCTGACAGGCTTACAAGGAAATTTTCTGGGAAATCCCGGTCTGAGTATTTTGTAATAAATAAACAATTAAAAAGAATTCTGAATGACCTTAACTAAATCTTACTGTTTGTTTTTCTAAGCCTCCCCGCCCCCTGAAGACATTAGTCCAGATCATTTTAAAATCTATTCAAACCAATAGAAAATCACAGGAACATAACTCAAACTCCACTCCAACATGGTCCAGTTTTTTTTATTTTCAATCTGCCTTCTTGATTGTGACAGTGTATGATTTGTAAGCATTCTGTGCGGGACGCAATAGCATTAATGTGTCTCTTATTCTCAAGGATACAAATAGGGAAACATGGTTGTTTCCCAATAGGTTGATCTCAAGATTTTGCTAATAGTTAATAATAATATCACTGAAGTTTCTGGGTAAATGCCTTCCATTTCAGCTGTAGTATATTTCTGGTTTTTGCTAGCTGAAAATTTAGTAATGGGTTTTATCTGAAATAGAGAGATAGACCTTATTTTTCTTTTCATGCACTTACTCTACTTAAAATTAAATTGCATTTGTACTATTTTCAGTGAGAAAATTGTTTTAAACAGATATTTATTCAGGTTACCATTTGCAAATTCCTCCTTATTTATATTTGTACTAGGAAACAATAACCAAGAAATGCATAAGTAAGTATAGCTGGCAACAAAAATTTTACATAGTAGCTGGGCCAATAAAACTCATTAGCTTCTAAAACGATTTTCATGCTACTTATATGGAAGCTAGGATTTGTGTTTGATTAAAATAATCCTCATTTGGATCAATAACTAGAGAATTTTAAAAATTAACTGATTCATAAAATAAGGCATCTTTTTTTTTTTTTTTTGTAGTTTGAATCATCAGATGTAATTCAATTACCACAAAGCAATTTTTGGCTAATTTGAATTTGCTTATTTTATATCAGTACTCACTATCATATACATTTTCCAACACACATCATAAAGGTATGTATTGTATACCCTGTCTAAAACACTATAAATAAAAAGGGAGAAATATATTCAATGAGAATTATGTCAGCAAAGTGTCTTTAAGCCAATAGCTGAAAATAACTGGTCACATAAAGCCACTAATCAAAATCAAAGGAGAAAAACATTCTTAGCACCAGTCTCATTTTCTCTTAGTAATTGCTTTTCTTTCTTCATGCCTTTGGAATTAGAGGAGACTTAGCAGTGGAAGAAAAAAGGCACACAGAGAAAATGAGAACTTGACAGATCCACAGGATTAACATCAGCTCTTTTTCCAGATTTGTTAATGACAGACTTGCTCATAAAGTTAACTCTAGGAAATCTCATTCACTGGCAAGCCACTTTCAGTTTTCTTTGTATTTGTAGCAGAAAGTGTGTATTTCACTCATTTTCCTTCCTTGCATTTTCTTTTTTATGTTAGTCTGAAATATCAGTTTTGCATGGCAAATGTTGAAACAGAAATTGTCTTTGTCTGGATTAGTCTTTAAAAAACTAGAGAAACTTTAAAAAAAAAAAGAGTAGAGCTGTGTCCTTCCTTAACGTCCTGCTCTGTGTGTCTCTATTATTTCTTTTCAAGCAACAGTGAGCTGAGTACTTCATAATAGATGTCTGTAGATTCCTTTAGAGATGAATCACCACCAAAGGAGAAGTCTGGAATGCAGAGCAGTGGAGCAGGAATATCTTTGTACAGGGAATCTGGTCAATTCCCTTGGCTTCTGTTCCTCAATTACTCCTGAGAGCTTCACTTACAAATCCCCAGAGGAAGTATCACAATTCCCTCAAATTTTAGAATCAGGATTTTCTATTTTACTTCTTGAATTCATTATTATTACTCTATTATTATTATAATACCTGATTATGATAGATTTTCTTTGGAGAAAATGTGAATAATAAAGAAAAACAGGAAGAGTAAGCAATCCCATACAAAGATTGTACACTATTAATAATTTTGATATATATTTATTTCTAGGCATCATTCACTTAGATATCACATATGTTAAGTTTTTTGAAATTTGGATCTATATTATAGTTGCATAACTTATAATCACTAAATAGCATTTTATAAACAAAATAAATATGATATTTAAATAGCTCCCATACTGTGCCTGATCAGTTTCCTGCCATTAGATCTTTAGATTATTTAATGTTTTTATTATAAATAATATTACAAGAAACATCATTTTAGCTGCAGCTTGTGGATGTCTCAAATTATTAAGTCAATTTTCTAGAAATTAAATTGCCATGTCAAGTGGTATACACTTTAATTTTGATGCATGCTGCAAAATTGTCATTAAAAAAGCTGGATGTAGGGCGCCTGGGTGGCTCAGTTGGTTGAGCAACTGCCGTCGACTCAGGTCATGATTCTTGAGTTCCGGGATCGAGTCCCACATTGGGCTCCCAGCTCCACGGGGAGTCTGTTTCTTCCTCTAACCTTCTCTCCCCTCATGCTCTCTCTCACTTTCTCTGTCTCTCAAGTAAATAAATAAAATCTTAAAAAAAAAAAAAAAGCTGGATGTACAATTTATGATTCCAATGGCAAAGTGAGAGTATTGGTTTCCGAGCACCCTTGTCCATGGTATTGACTAGGCAGCAAGATTTCAAAACTATCTTCACCAATATGATAGGCAAAATTTGGATCTTATTATCCAAATTTTAATATAGTTGATCAATAAGGCTGAATACATTATTGTTACTAATATTTCCTCTTTTAGACACTTTTGGTACTTCCAACTCATGTCATTTGCTAATTGTTTTCATTTTGATGTATAAATATTTTTTACATATCACTATATTTCTCTCATCTACCCATAAAATATTGTCTCCAGTTTAAACTTTGCATGTTAACTTTATAATGGTGCTTTTGAGATATTCTCTTTTTTGTGGTCAACTATCAATTTTTGTCTTTGCTTATAATTATAGCTTTTTCACATCAAGGCTATGCTTCTTTATGTGGACTGGGAATCATTCTTACTTTTTATTCTCTTCTCAACATTTCACTTAGTGGGGAAATGATTTCTTCCAAAGAAGTTTAAAATATCAGCCATTTGAACTGCTTGGTTATGCTAAAATTCATGGAATTCAACTTCTGACTTTTTCAAAATTGCCCAATATTATTGTTAGGATTGGAATTCACTTATCTGGGTTAATTTTCTTTTCCAGAAAATTCTGTATTCCATTGAACATTTGTGATATATTAACATAGATACATGCCCCAAATATTCTTTTCAGCTTTTGTCTGATAATCTCCTTTTTGTTTCTTAATTTGAGGTTTTCTGTCTTCTTTCTTTTTTCTTAATTACAGTAGCTAGTGTTTTGTTTAGGTTACACAATTCTTCAATTTTTTTTCATTATGAGTTTCGTTATTTTCTACATTCTTGAGTATGAGTGCATTGAACAATGAGATTTCGGATAATGGAGGACCATATTTTTCCTGTTTTCTTAAGTATTTCACATCTCATCTTCAAGGTGTAGAGCAGTGTAGTATATGCTCAATAAGTGCTTGTTGGGTGGGTCATTGAAAAGTAGAGGTCAAGTCATGCATGGATGGGATCAAAACAGAGTGAACGTAAAAAACATAAACCTAAGGAAAATGAACAAAGAGAGAAATAAAGACCTATTATAGCAACAAAAATTTCTTCTTTGCCTTACATACTAAATAGCACAGCTTTTAGTTTAGGGATTACAGTTCTTCAAATTCTGACTTAATGCCTAATTTCTGGCAATGGAGGAGAGGGTCCTACAGCCACTGGGTCAGAGGCAGTCTTATTTTCTTTGCCCTGTAGTCATTTTATTTGGGGACAAGATGCCTGCTTTCCCTGCATGTGTCACATATTTGGTCTCCTTTTACCCTGCACTCTAAGCATCTGATCTGAAGTAGTGCTCCATACAATTCTATCACTTTAGGAAACAACACTAAGACCTCTGGGCATGGTGTACACACAGATAAGATCTGCTATAATCCAAGGGATGAGATATTCAAATTGAGGCTGAAGTTTGAGTCAGTTTTGTGAAGGACATCTTGGGAATCTTTTAAAGTATTTCTTAAACTTACTCTCAAGAGATTGATCTTATTTCATATTCTTCATTGGGCCACACAAATTTCCTCTGTACATAACAAGACCTTTCCCTGAAGCATTGGTACCTGTGGCTCACTTTTTCCCCTTGGCCATGTGTTTTCTTATCTTGTAGGTTGTTAGCTGTATACAGTGAATCAGGAGAACACAGAGGTGCATTCAATTAATTTCTTAGCTCAAAGGCATCAATCTGCAGCTTCTTACATCCATTACATATGTTGGCAATGCTTTTTATGAAGACTGACTGCTATTTCTGAGATAGCACAAATTTAACCTGAGTGCTTGGACAGGTTTTCTTGATGACATGTTTGATTTCCAGGAGGATTTCATTTCAAACAAGGACATGATTTTGAGAAATGGTAAAAGAGGTATTGTGGGGCAGATTTACTTTACAAAGTCTTTTAAAATCCATTTTTATTAAAGTCTGAGTTTCAAAGCAAGTGTCACTTAAGTTTACATGGTAGCAGAACTATTCCAATATGAGGAAAAGCTTTGTGATTAATTTTTTAATAGACCTTAGTTTTTAGAGCAGTTTTAGGTTCACAGCAAAATTGAGCAGAATGTACAGAGATTTTTTCCACGTGGCCCCTGCCTCCACCCATGCAGAGTCTTTCCCTTTATGAACATCACTCACCAGAGGAGTATACTGGTTATAACTGATGAATCCACATTGACCCATTATTATCATATAGCATCTAGAGTTTATATTAAGGTTCACTCTTGGTGTTATTTATCTATGGGTTTGGGGACATTTCTAATGAAATGTATTTTTAAAAATTATAATTCACTCAACATACATTGTCGTTTACACACTGTATGCCACATGCTATACTAGATGTTGAAGTTTCAAAAGAAAAGATATCCTTTGCTTCAGGGGGGAGGACAGTGTAGCAAGGAGAATAATGTGAAACCAATCTAACAAAAAAAGGTATATGTGTCTGTGTTGAGATGAGAATGCATACAAAGAGCAATGAAAAGAGAGCTAATGGAGATATTCTAAATGCTCTATATATTTTTGTTTTGTTTTGTTTTGTTTTGGAAGAAATAAAAAAAAACAATGGCTAGGATCAGTGAGAAGACAGAAACCACCCGTGAAATGTGACAAGTGTCACAGTTACACTGGAAGTTGACGGATATTTAGTATTCGGTTCAGAAAATGACTTTAACCTCAGTACACATTACCTACTTTAATCCAAACCCAGGTCACTTATATTTGGAAAAGGAGAAAGGACTCAAGTAAAATGAAACTCACCTATTACTTGGCTGTTTTCTGTATAAACTTTTAATTTTTTGATAGTTAATACATATGTTTGCTTCAAATATAATGCTCTTGATTCCCAAAGAAGAGTTTTTTTTTTTTCATAGAAAGTAAAACTGTATGTATTGTATGGTGACTAACATAACACAATAAAAATTTTAAAAAAATAAAAAGAAAAAAAAGAAAGTAAATCTGTGCCTAAATTTGGAAATAAGGAGGAGACTGACTACTGTCCGTGCAAGCCCACAAATAGGGCTTAATAGTCTCATTGTCAGCAGTGTAACAGAAAAGGAGTTACAACTGAAGGGATAATCTAAAATTGTTAGGATCCTGTAAGGAAAGAGTTAACATGTTAGGGCCAGTTGCTTAGTCCTCACATGTCTCCAAGGAAACCTAGGACCCTGACCAACCCTTAGCCAACCACTGGAAATACGACTATATGTAGGTTCTTTATGTTAATGATTGGTGTTTTTGCTATGTACACAGGAAGCAATGGACGGTGACGCACCAATCCATCCAGGTTGCTTTACAAAAACATCAAGATTGGTGATATGTGCCTGATTTCATTGTTGGGGGGGTCTTGAGTTTCAGTTGGCATGGCTGGTTACATAGCAGAATGTGTCTATGTGACCAATTCTTCATTAAAGTCTTGGACCCTGACATTCAAAGATAGCTTCCTTGAATAGAGACACTCTACATGTCTCTATGATTTGATGCTAAAAACAAAGCACATCTGGTGTAGCTCTGGGAGGGGAAGAACTTGAAAGCCTGTGCTTGGTGCCTCTGGACTATGTTCAATACGTATCTTTTCCTTCTGCTTTTACTCTATATCCTTTGCTATATTAAACCTTAGCCAAGAGTACAAGCTGCTTTTGAGTCCTGTGAGTCCTTCTGGCAAATCATCTATCTTGAGGGTAGTCATGAGATCCCCCAAACAGATCCATCATAAAAACGTTTATCTCTTGGGGCACCTGGGTGGCTCAGTTGTTTAAGTATTGGGCTGGTGGTTTGGGCTCTGGTCCTGATCTCACGAATCGTGAGATTGAGCCCTTATCCGGGAGTCTGCTTGAGATTCTCTCCCTCTTCCTTGTTCCTCCCCTCATCCCAGGTACAAATGCGCACACTCTCTCTCTTGAATAAATAAATCTTAAAAAAAATTTAAATCTCTTTTATGCATTTTACTGTAACTTATTATAGTGTTCAATTTAGCGATTTTGTTAGGAAACATCATACTAAGAATAAAATGTAAATTCCATACTCCCCATCTTTTGTTTTTTATAAGTTGTATTGAAGTATAATATATGTATTTAGAGAAAAGAGCAAAAACTATGAGTATACCCTCCGTGAATTTTTATAAGGTGAACGCATCTGTGAATAAGCTCCTGACTCTATATCAAGAAACAGGTTATTACTGGAATCCTAGAAGCTCCCTTGGTCCCCTCCTAGTCACTACCTGTCCCAAAGTTAACCACTATCTTGACTTCTACCATGATAATTTGGCCTGTTTACAAGTATTTTAGAAATAGATTCCTATAGTATATACTCTTCTGTGTGTGCCTTCTTTTGATTAGCCCTACATTGGGAAATTCATCCATGCTGCTCTGAGTAGTTGTAGTTGGGTCATTGTCATCACTCTGTAGGATTCTGCTGTGTAAATACATATCACAGTCTATCCATTTTATTGTAGATGGGCATTTAGGTTTTTTCCTTCTTGTTGACAACTGCAAATTCTATAGTTGTGGATGTTCTTATATGTGATATTTGGTAAACCTTTCTGTTGGATATATATAAGGAAGTAGAATTACTGAGTGGTAAGGATTATAAATGTTAAGCTTTAAAAGATACTGATAAGCACTTTTCTCCAGTGATTTTACCACTTTACGCTCTCACCAACAGGGGAGTACTAGTTAAATCCTGATGGCACTTGGTATTGTCTGTTTATTTTTTCATCTTTTTAGTCATTTTAGTAGCTGTGTAGAGAAGCATATATTGTGAAAATTTAAAAAGTTAACTGTAGATGGTTATTTCACAATGCATACATATATGAAAACAGCAAGTCATATATCTCAAATATACACAACTTTGTCAATTCAACCTCAGAAAATATGGAAAAATAAAAAGTCAACTGTAGCATGTATAATTTTACCAGTCAAAAATTATATTGGTGCTGAAATGTAACTTTCCTTATCTTTTTGGCAGATTTCTTCTTTCAAGCTCTATTTCTGCCAAGAGTAGAAAAAGAACTTTAAACCTGATTATTCAAATTAATTAAGACTCTATCATTTTAAATCATTCTTTTCGGGTCAATGTAAGGTTTAAATTCCTTTCAGGAATTTCTGACCTCTCAAAAGTCTTCTCTCCCCATGATGGTGTCTCAAAGAATGTATCAGTAGGATAGCATTAAGTCTCTCTTCCTTTCCTTGCTTCCTGGCTGGCCATTGCTCTCTCTTGTTCTCTGGTTGAGGTGTGGGGTTCATCTCTTGATGATGACGGTGGGTAATAACAATCTACTGCTTCCACTGATTTTACTTTCTTATCACTTATTTCAATATAGAATTCTATGCCAGAAGTTGAACATGGGTGGCCTTTGAGCCAAATCCAGGCAGGAGATAGATTTCTTTTGGCATACATAAATGTTTTTTAAAATAATCAAATTATTTGCTAGGATTTAAAATTGGGAGATTTCACTTCTGGTACTAAATTTTTGGTTTCTCTTGAACAATCAGGAGATTTGAGAAGCCTGGGCCAACAGTTGGCCAAAACTGAGTAGTGTCAGAGACCTCTGTAAATGGGACTCACTCTAGTATCAGTCCCAATCTTGCTCTACTGTCCTCAGTTGGCTTGATTTACTCATTGATGTCACCTGCCCCAGGTGACAGAATTTGTCACAGCTATTCCCTTAGTTGCACTTTTTTTTTTAAAGGCCGTGTTTTTATGTGAGCATCCTTTCAAAAAGCTTCTGTGAAAATTCACTTCAAAAGGGCATGTGCAAGCTTACAAATAAAGTTAAATGATCATGTAGAGACTTTTATGGTTCATTAGAGGTTCATGATCAAAATAATTTTGAGAAAAGACTATTTTATGAATTATTCTTTGTCCAAAAACTTCCCGACTGAAAGCTAGAAATGCATGCTTTTCTGGAAATAATCTGACTTTGAGCTGTCAAAATTCTGGGTTATAGACTGTTAATTTTTTATTAATTTTATTTTATCAAAGGTAGACACAGTCTCTCATGCGGTAACTTAATTTTTCTTTTTCAGAGATCATATGAAGAAGTTGTTGAGAAATTTCCCCTTGTCTAGCATTGAGGGAAAGGATCTTAGAAAGGGCACTCACTGGCTTCCAACTGTCTAACATCTAAGGTGCCAACCTCCCCAGGCTTTCCAAAAATTTGATTGATTTTAAGCCTGTCTGTCTTTAGCCTTTTTAGAGGCTATTTGGCTACAGGGGCACAAGAGCAAGGCTGCTCAATTTCTTGATCCCTATGAATTCAATCTAATTGGGTATAACTTTGATGTTGTAAGGAGCCTAGATATCTTTGCTAAAATGTAAAATCTAAAATATGTAAATTGTTTTATTTATGATGCGCACATAAGGTGAGCGATATGATAGTGTGACTGACTGAATGACTAATTAGGCTTTTGGTTTTTCAATAAATGACATTAAAAAGAGAAGAGTGCTTAGCTGCCTGAACCTAAGATAGTAGGAACACCTGTGCAAATCTGGAAGCCAGTACTGTACCGGAGCGTGAAGCTTTATTTTAGGCACAGTTAGACTAATTACACTTCCAGGTTTCCTCGAGATGATAGACTTCCCTGTAGCAGTCACATAAAAGTCTTTTGTATACTGCACTTTCTGTTTTATACACATCAATTGGCTAGGAGATGGATGTGAATTTTAATACATGTTGGAAATAGCAAATGAATTATAATTTCTCTTAGGTTTTTTTAACCCTTTAGGAGTAAAAATGACAATAAACTCTTTCGTCAACTACCACGATACAGTTACATGAAGGTAAAAAATCTCATTTAAAGTGGCTTCCCATTATAACTGAGTATTTTGGTTTAAATTAGAGTCTGTTACTTTGAATAAAGAACAAAGGAAATAGCCGGCCATCTCATTCAATTATTTAAGATGTTTCCTAATGTTAAAGAAAATGGGAGGAAAAGTGTAATAAAAATAAGTGTTCCTTGTGCAAATAATTTTCTGACTAATATATATGATTTTGATATTGCTTCCCCCAAACTTGAAGCTGTTTCTCTTGTATGCAAAATATCTCTTATTAACAGTGAAAATATAATTTGTCTACTTTGTTTACAGATTTATGTATATGTACATATGAATTTTTACTTAGTAGATTGCAAATCATTTAGTGACCAATTTAAAAGGTGATGGGTATTAAGGAGGGCACGGATTGCATGGAGCACTGTAGCATTTGTTTTAAAAAAAATGTTCCAAATTCGCTGACCTTTTCAGGGATGAAGAGGTATATCACTACCTAGAAGATGTTTCTTTTTTCAAAGAAGCATGTAATCTGCCTTTTCAAGTTAAAGGTGACATTTTAACAATAAGCAAGAAAATGAGCTTGCGTTATGGCAAGAGAATTTTGAAAATAGATATCTGAAGATGTTCCCATCATTATGTAGCTTTATTGACAAAAACAGTTGTAAGAATATAACCTATAAACTCTGCTTATCTGGAAACAGAGTTTTCTAATCTCTTTAAAATTTACTCAAATGAAGAGGTTTTGTAGGTTTTATATCTGTTTTAAATGGAACATTATGTTTGTTGTTTTATAAACTTTGATTGACATCGGGAAAGGTAAAAAATTTGCTGGCTCAATTTCATAATTATCTATTGTTATGGATAAGATAGAAAAAAGGTATCATGCTTTAGTAGAAGCAGCCAGTGAAACACTTTTTCTGTTTGAATCTATATATTTTTTGTGAAGTGTCCTTTCCAGATATATGTGCTGCTTAACCAAGTAGCAAATGACTGAATTTATAAACCAGACTTCAGAATTAGTACATCACAGTAATTTTATGCAAATATTAATACAAAGAATTTCTAAATATTATACAATGAGGTATATGAGCACATTTTTCTTTTTGATCATCGGAGTTCAGGATGAAAATATTTGGGTGCCACTGACCTATGCATACCTCCTGTCTCAGATGCCCCAGAATTGAGCTACTGTGATGGATGAGACTTATGCTTGTGGAAGGTCCTTCTACCTTTCATAGGAACTTCAACAGTGGCTCATCTCAAGACAGAATGTCAATTATTTCTATGTGCTATTAATCTCTACTTTTACCTTTAGTCTAGAAGAAGACATTATCTTGATTTTTAAAAAGAAATTGAAGCGGCGTTGGGGTGGCTCAGTCGGTTGGGCGTCTGCCTTTGGCTCAGGTCATGATCTTGGGGTCCTGAGGTCGAGTCCTGCATTGGGCTCCCTCCTCAGTGGGGGGTCTGCTTCTCCCTCTCACTCTGCCCCTGCCTCCTCCCCGCTCATTCTCACTTGTGCTCTCTCTCAAATAAAAATAAAAAATAAAAATCTTAAAAAAAAACATAAATTGAAGGGGAACATATTTACATTTGCCCCCTGTTTTCTTCTCAGGGCAAAACCCTCTATCTTTGCACTGACCTTGTCTCCACTGTCCTCATCACACCCCTGTCCACTCTTCATTTTCTCTCTTTCTCTTTCTCTCTGCCTTCAAACACTCTTGATTCTTTCCCATTTTGAAAACAAACAAAGAGATGTTCACCGATCTTATGCTATAGTATCATTTGCTTTATAGTCCCTTATTTCCCCAGCATCCAAAAGTATGGAATCTATTTTCTGTTCAAGATTTATCTTAACTTGGGGCGCCTGGGTGGCTCAGTGGGTTAAAGCCTCTGCCTTCCGCTCAGGTCATGATCTCAGGGTCCTGGGATCGAGCCCCATATCAGGTTCTCTGCTCCGCGGGGAGCCTGCTTCCCCCTCTCTCTCTCTGCCTGCCTCTCTGCCTACTTGTGATCTCTCTCTGTCAAATAAGTAAATAAAATCTAAAAAAAAAAAAAAAGGTAAGAGACAGAAGTCTCAGATCTTTAAAAAAAAAAAAGATTTATCTTAACTTTTTCACATCCCTTGAAAAATATGCCCTCCATTGTTTATATGCTAAGATTTTCTCTTCTCCTAAAAGTCACTAGTGCTCAACTGATAAATGCCAGTTTTCTTACTTGAATACTTCATAGCCTGTCTGCAGCATTTCACAACATTGACTGAAATCTTCCTCACTGTTTTTTTCCATCAGTTCCATGACATTACGACATCCTCCTTCCCTACAATTCGTCAGCATTCTTTGTTCATTTCCCCAAGGTTCCAAGTGTCAATATTCAGCCCTATATAGTCCCTGACTCTCTGGATCAAAGAGAGATTTTTTTTTTTTTTTTTTATAGAGACACTTCTTAAAAATTTTCCCTGGAAAGTTCATCTCTTCATTTAAATCAGTCATGAAACTATCAGGAAACTAAATTTACTCCCAGATTACCATAGGAAGCTACTTACGGAGAAATGTGGGCGGTGTTAAGGGCTCCAAAAAGGGATGGCGTGGTACCCAGACAGTAATGGATTTAAGAAATTATCTCCACCTCAAGGCCTGAAGGAAAAGGGTGGACACAAACTTCCAAGAATGCAGGGAGGCCTAAAACCCAGCAGGAGGTAAGGACTACAGGCCCAGCGGCATAGCATACCTGGGGAGTGGTGGAGGGGTGGAGGGGAAGATACAGCTACTGTCAGAAATCAGGCTTAGAAGCAGGGAGGAAGAAAAGAAGAAATACCCTGACCACTCTCTGCTCCCACCATCCTTGTAATTTCCTGTCTGCCCTCCATGTGCCAAACCCAAATTGAAGCTGATTGGCAAGTGAGATAGGATAAACAGGGTACAGAGGTCAGCCTCCTGAGGTGCCCAGTGGGCAGAGAAGAGCAGAGGCCTACAGATCTGGGAGGAGAACGATGACGTTAGCTCTATGCCAGTGACTACAAATATATATTTTTTTCAGTTAGGGCTGTCATCTAAACCTAATTTCCAGGTCAACTATCTATTAGCTATTTCTACATGATTTTCCTGCTCTCCCTTCAACCACAGTATGTCTAAAAACAAAGACCATCTCTTTTTTCTAAACCGGTCCCTGAAATGCTCTACATTTCAAGCAATACCATGCTTGCTTTATAATTTTCTCTGACCTGGATCCTAGTACCACGACTCTAATTCCAGGACCATATTCCACTTCTACCTTAATCCTGAGACTCACTGTTACTTTATTTATTTTTATTTTTATTATTTTTTTAAGACTTTATTTATTTGACAGAGATAGAGAGATCACAAGTAGGCAGAGGCAAGCAGAGGGAGAGGGGGAAGCAGGCTCCCCACTGAGCAGAGAGCCCAATGTGGGGCTCCATCCCAGGACCCTGAGATCATGACCTGAGCCAAAGGCAGAGGCTTTAACCCACTGAGCCACCCAGGTGCCCCTTGTGGTTACTTTAAATTATACTTCTGGAAATTTATTGCCTTATATTGTTTCCAATGCCCATTTCATCTTCCTTTTCCTATTACTCAGATCCCTGGGGATTGAAGTTCTGTCCTAATAGCTGGAATATGATGACCTGTTGATAGTCTTCTGAGCAGCTCTTGTCTATCTAGCCTCCTGGGTCTCTAAAGCTTTAGGATAGCTTTAGCCCTGGCTATCCTTCCTCCTAAGCTCATCTTTTAAGATCTTTTCTGAATGGGACTTTCACAAGTCTAGGGCTTGTCTGGGCACTCCCTTGTGACTACTGTTAGTCTCCAGATACAGAGTTCCATTTACTAGACTAGGTTTTTTTTCTCCCCTTCTGTGCACATCTGTACTCCCTAGTGCCTGCCCCATTCCTACAAGCTAATATAATACTGGGTGTAAGTCCTTCCCAATTGGAAGAGTTAACTGTGTTATTCAAAGTCACGGAGTCACTGTGATCTGTACTATGAGAGATGGTGAAACTCTAGTTTACTAAACCAGAAAGCTTTAACATTTAATATTCTAATTAAAAAATGCAACTTCATTATAAAAATTTGGATGATATAAAAAAGACTAAAAAGGAGATAAAGTCCACTTAACTGTACAATGCTAATACCTCAAAACAAAAATTAGTAATATTTGGGCCATTTGTAACTACCTCAAATATATGTAAACCTACATAATACATTGTAATAGAAATATCATTTAATATACATATGTAGCCAAAGGTTTATATAATGTTTCATATATCTTAAAAAATACTATATGCATATACGAAACCACAATATATTAATATATTCATAAATGTATATAGATATATTCATATATATAACATAATACATTCATAAATGTGTAGATAAAATGTGTATAGATATGTACATGTAGAAGTGTAACTATATGTATAGATATGTGGTACATAGTTTTGTATCCCATCTTTTTAACTTAACATCTTTATGAGCATATAACTAAGTCCTTAATACTTCAGGGAAATATGACTTTATTGGTTACACAACATTGCAAGCAATAATGCTCCATAATGCATTTTGTCCCTCAAATTGTGAATGCTTATATTGCTTCTAGCTTTTCCTTTAGCATATATGTTTGTTACACATCAGATTTTTTTCCCCTTTAGGACAGAATCTTCAAAGTGGAATTACTGATTCAAAGGTAATTAGATTTGTTAAAAGACTCTTGATACAGGGGCGCCTGGGTGGCTCAGTGGGTTAAAGCCCCTGACTTCAGCTCAGGTCATGATCTCAGGGTCCTGGGATGGAGCCTCCAAATTGGGCTCTCTGCTCAGCAGGGAGCCTGCTCCCCCCCCCCCTGCCTGCCTCTCTGCCTACTTGTGATCTCTCTCTCTCTGTCAAATAAATAAATAAAATCTTTAAAGAAAAAAAAAGACTCTTGATACATATGGCCAAATTGCTGTCTTGACAAAATAAGCCAGTATGCACCTCTACCAGTAATGTCTGTGTGCTCGTGTTCCAATGCTCCTCTCTTGCCACACCCTTTTTAAGATGAATATTTTTATATTTAAAAAATTTCTCACTGTGATGAGCACTGGGTATTTTAAATGAGTGGTGAATCAGTAAATTCTGCTCCTGAAACTAACAGTGCACTATATGTTAACTAACTGGAATTTAAAAAAAAAAAACCCACAAAACTTGAAACAACAACAACAACAAAAATTCCTCTATGTGTGAGGCCCAAATTTTATTATTGTTTTAGTGATGTTTTTCTTTAATTCATCATGAAGAACAGGAAAGATTTTGTAGAAACTACAATCCTTATTCTGTCTCCCAGCTGGAACGTGACAGAAGTCATCTTACCTTTCCTTGTTGCCTCTCAAACTTATATTCTATGAAATTGTTTTATCTGTTTACTTCACTAACAGAAGTCAGGAGGTGTGTACTTACCTCTGAGAGAGTGAGTGTCTGAGAGAAGAACCAAACATCAGAGCTATATAAACAAGCCAGGAATCTTCCTGAACACGAGTACAGCGGCTCTCGGGAAGCTAACGGTGTGCTGTAGGTTAGAGGGTGCACTTGGAGGCCACATCTGACAAAGAAGGAATTTGGCTCACAGTGTGGGACGCTAGCAAAAACCTCCGCTGATCTTCTTTTGTTCAGTGATAAAACATGCAGAGGAACAGAAAAGTTTTAATTTTTTTGTGTTGTTTTTTTAAAAGCTATGTTGAGCTTCCCTCGCACTCCCCCGCCCCATTTGATGACTGTGGTCCTGGTGGATTGAAATGTAAGAAAATACAGCACTATAAAGTTCTGTGGTACTTTTCTTAATTTTGAGAACTGAAGTGTGAAATTCTTCAAAGGGTGACAGTAAAGGTATATAATTCTGTCCTGTTTTGGGAATTAGCTCAGTAATCCTATTTCTAATGTTGCCCATAAAAAAGTAAGGCCATTCTTTTTAGTTTGTTCCATGAAGCTTTACTATCATTTATCAGCCATTCCCTCTATAAGCCAAAAAGGATCTTGAAGATATATATGTATGAATTGCTATCTCACTGTATTAAAGACAATGAATCCTTCATGTGAGAGTTTATAGTATGAGCTGTATTGTCTCTGTGACAAATGAAAGGTAGGACAATAGCAGTAAATATTTATCTTAGTCAAAACAAAAGCTCAGAAATACTCTTTTTGTGTTGTTAATTTCCATCTTTCCCTGTCATTAGCTTTGTACTACTTTTCGTCAATTTCACACTAGGGAAACAGTGTGAAACAAATGGCGAAGAGTTCTTGGCATCCTTCCTCCTTTAAAAAAAGAAAAAAAGAAAAAAAAAAAGGAATCCCAACTGAAAATAGCACTTAAATCAAGATTATAGTTGCAACTTTTGATATCAAAAAGGTTTTCTGAGTTGGAGCATGAAAACATGGATTTAATCAAAGAGCTTCTTCTCTTATCAATTTCTATTTTCTTTTATGGTTATTTGCTATTTTTCAAAGGTAAGTTACTAATTCCCCTGATTTCTGTTTTAAATCTGAAAACTGTTATCTTGAAAAGGGACATTTTAGAAAGAATCTATACATAATACTTAAATCCTTTCCATCAGCCTTCTGTACCATGTGCAGTGAATTATGTCTTTCTTGAATTCATAATTAGAGGAGGAAGCAGATGGCTGAGACTTATTGTAAAATTTTGTATCCAATAAATGGTAACTTATGAATTCCCAGTGACTACTTTTTGTAGTGGGATAAACCAAACATTTAAGAGGTGATTTTTTAAAAATATGAAACAAAATACATTTTCTCTTCTAGGCAAACTTGCTATATACAATCAGAATCACTTCACAGGTTAGGTTTCAAATTACTATAGGTTAATTCTGTGGAATTTTTGTTCCAGATCCTTCTCACAGATATTGTGATATAGACAATTGTGGAATAAGAGTTCTTATAATACCGTCAGCAATTTTATCCTTTCCACTTTATTTTCAAACTGTCCCTCTATGAAAATTATTTTCAAAGTCATTTGACCTACTTCACAGCTGTTTTACTGTTACTTCTAAAAAAGATACATTTGGGTATGTGACTTTTTAGGTTGTGGATAGAAGCAGGTGACCCAGCTCATCATTTTCTGATTCTGTTTTAATTCTACCCAGAAGAGACCATGAAAGTAACCAGGTGTTGGGGGTGTGCCTGTGCCTTCTAGTGTTATCCACACGTTCCCAGCCACTCCATTAGATGCAGGTCAGTGATGCCTTCGTTCTCACACACTCATTGAACACCTGTGCTTATCAAGCACTTTCACTTTCTCTCAATGTGTATTTGGGGATCCTGCTAGCTATGGGTGGAAGAAGGATTCTAATTTTATGGGACACGAGGTCTGAGGATCGTCAAGTGCAATGCTTTAAAGACAACATTATTATACCTTTAACATTCCACTTGCGGTTGGCAGAACCTTTAGACCAAATGTATGGCTGTGGCATTACAAAGGTTATGTCCCTGGGAGGAATGTTGTGGAGTGAGGCCTACCCTTCCCAAACCAAGACATATTTTTGTTAGTATGTAGTTCTACTTTTTCTCTGCCTAAAAATGTTTTTTTAGGGAAACTGGGGGGCCTCACATGGTGACTAAGGTTGAAATTAAAATCATGAATTCAATTTTTATCCCTTCTTTGTGTTTTCATGTTAGTTAATGTTAAAGAGTCTTTGTCTAAAAGGAAGGGGTATTTATATGTTACAACAATTCCTTGGGAATTCTGGAAATATCTGCTTTGGAATTGAGTGAAATAAATATATGGATGCATAATCCCATAGTCAAGTATTATGTTAACAAAAAGAGGTTGCTCAAAATGCTGATGAGCATAATTAATGTTTTATTAACTGGGCAAACAGATATTCTTTGCAATTATTTTTTAAAAAAATATTACATGTCTTTTGTTGAGAGAAAAGTATTTCTGGGTTACTTTCATGAGAACAATGAAAGCGATACAAAGAAAAGAGTGATGTTGTGTTTGCGATAAAGCCTGGCTGGGCCTCATTGGTATTCTTGTTGTGACAATCCTTACCTTTTTTAGGACCAACTACTTAATGAATCAGCTCTGAAAGCAGCAAGCGGATATGCCTGGAGGGCTTCGAAACTGGCTTCGGTCCAGACCTCATTATCTTCAAGGATTTCAGTGTTTAAAGAACAACCAGAAGTTTAGGAGGGATGAATGCTAGCAGGATTAAGATCCCGTTCTCCATTCTTTTAGGTTCAGAATCTTAATTTTGTCCTAGACCTTTTCTTAAACAGTCCCAGACATCTGGGTTGACCTTACCATTCACCCAAGACTTGGATTGATGCAGGAATTATGTTAAGATTTTAGGTCAGGATTCTCTCGGTGCAGAATTTTGGGGGTACCTTCTTAACAAAGTATGTAAATAGGTGATATTAGTGGAAATAATGCGTCTGTTTGTTCCTTCTCCCAACTGGTCACTGTTCCCATATAAAAATTACCCCTCTGAATGATACTGCTTTTGTGTTTGATACACAGTAGCTGGCCCATGAGTTTAAAATATCTTAGAAGGCACTTGGGTGTGAAGAATGGAGCGGCACCCTACACACTAGCAGTAATAACCGGTTTCCAGGTGGACATGTGAATCAGCAAAAAAAGTCAATAGTGATTGATATTAATTATTCTGACTCCATAAAGACAAAAATTTTTAATTAACTGTTGCAGTAGGTAAGATTAATGCATATGTGTATATTATATATTACATATATATGTATATTACATATATGTATCTCAAACAATATATTGTTTAGACTAATAACTTTTTGAAGTTTATGTGATTCAACTGCATCATACTGTATGTATTATTCTATGATTCCTCTTGCCATTCAAAATTCTTTTCCTAAGACCTATTCATGTGGTTGTATTTAGCTGCAGTTGGTTCATTTTCTCTGCTGTATCAGATTCCATTTGCAGCCATTTATTTGCAGATTCTACTGTCGATGGAGTCACGGCATTTTGACAAGTTAATTTCTTTTGTGTCCACTTTCATAATCAGGACATTTTTTTATTTTCATATATTTCATATCCACAGACATTAAGTCACTGAATTTTGAGCAGTTTAAAATTGTCATTTAATTTCCTTCCCTCCTAGCCTCCCTTCTGTGCTGAACGTCCTTCCGTTCCGGGCATATGCTCTACTCAGCTCATTGCGTACTGCTGCGAGCGATGATGTATAGGAAGATTGAGGCTAAAGGAAAGGATGCTGGTCAGAAATGAGTTTGGGTAATCTGCTGATAATAATAACTTTTAAAAGAGTGAAATTTCATCTTTATCAAAATATTCTGCTTTTCCAGGTTCACCACACAGTATTTTTAAATAAATGAAATGCCTTGGTGATAAGCCAGCCATTTCAATTCACTTAGTCTGACACCCTTTCTGTAGATAAACACACAAAACTTGGATGTTACCATATAATTTCCTATATTGATTTGCCTGACTGGGAGTATCTGAGTTTTGTTCTTTGTTTCACTTCTATTTAATGGGAAAAATTGCTGTTGCCACCAAAAGAGAAGGACAATCGGTGGAGGTTTTCCTTCTGTATTTTCAGTGATTTTCTAAGAAGGGAGTTAATTCCCCTGGGATGATAATACTTTATAAAATGTGTAAGAGCTTACTATGAATCAGGGAGTTGCAGTGCTGTCTTGGGAAGAAACTGAAGGAAATTTATATGGGAGATTATAAAAGGGACTGAGATTTTAGCCAAAAAAACTGGGGAAGTAATTAACCTCACAGGATAGAGAGCATGGCTTATATCTGAAGGCCTTATTGGAATTTGTGTTTTTTCCTTATTGGTTGATTTACTGCATTATATATGTCAGGAAAAAAAAGCAATGAAACTTAAATGAAAACTCCTTGCATTGCACATGGAGTAATTTCAGTTAACACTTGTATCCTGCTTATATTTAAAAAGCACAATCCAAAGCTTGTGTAAGGGAGTGAAAGGCTGTCACACCCTAGTCTATGAGTCTGCACCACTCTCCTCTTATAATATATAGGCTTTGCTTCTGCAAGATATTCACAACTCATTCTGAGGAAATGAACAAGAAAACATTCCGATGATTCTCAGGAGAAACACCAGCCTTCCTTCTCCACCCACTTGTGGTATCTTCCTAATACAGCATTCCTTCTGTTCAATTCTAACACCTTATAATGAAAAGCAAGAAGAATGTTTTTCCTGTCCTTGTTTGTGTGACTTCCTGGCAAGTTTCTCTTTCTTTGTAAATAAACTTAGAATGTGGTATTGGGAAAGTGCGCACTCGAAAATGCAGCTAATGTATCAACTTCTCATAAATGAAGGCCTTAAAATTAATGAAGATCGAGACTGGAGTACAGTCTGTGTTAGTTTGTTAAGCTTGCACAGAAGTAAGCAATGGGGCTTAGTCACATTCTCAGGAGGGAGCTAATGCTGAAGTAGGACAGGAACATTTATTATGGTTGGAATACTTTGGCTGGGCCAGCAGGCCCGAGCAAGAATGCAGAGGGACAATATGGTACAAACTGGATTGATAGTTATGAGGCTATGCAAATGCCTTGTCTCTATAGCTATGCTACTCTATCAGCTGGGTTACATTGACCTTGGGTTAATAATAACCTTTTCCTTCCATTTCCTCATCTGAAAAATGCTGAAAACTATACCTGACCTATCTACTTCACAAGATTATTATAATCATTGAATAGAGAAATAGATGTGAAAGATTTGTGAACTTTTAAATGTTCTAGCCCTTTAAAAAAAGAATAACAATATTGTTTCTGGTCATTTATTTTTCACAGTGGCAGGAAGTAGGGTCCAGGTATTTTTCAGATGGAAATGAAGCTCAGAAAGTCTATGACTTGTCGAATGCCACATATGGTGACCCTACTAATGTACTTGGGGTCTCATTCTAAGCTTTTGCCTCTGGCCTCTGTTTTAAAGATGTTTAAAAACAGAGCAGAGTGGTTTTTTTTAAAGATATATTTATTTTTTTAATTTTAATTTTTTTTGTTAACATGTAATATATTATTTGTTTCAGTGATACAGGTCTGTGAATCGTCAATACACAATTCACAGCACTCACCGTAGCACATACCCTCCCCTATGTCCATCCCCCAGCCACCCCATCCCTCCCAACAACCCTCGGTTTGTTTTCTGAGATTAAGAGTCTCTTATGTTTGTCTCCCTCTCTGGTTTTGTCGCATTTCCTATTTATTTATTTTAGAGAGAGTGAGAGCAGGGGTAAGCATGGTGGGAGGGGCATAGGGAGAAGGAGAAAGAAACTCCAGCAGACTCCACATTGAGTTGGGAGCCAACCTGGGGCTCAACCTGAGGCTTGGCTACTGTGACCGTGATCCTTGGAAAGGATCCTCCCACCCTAGTCACACCCTCAGATGATGTTCTACTCAGCTGACATCTGCTCTGGAACATGTGAGAGATCCAAATTCAGACCACCCATCTAGTCCACTCCTGAATTCCTGACTCTCAGCAACTGTGTAACATCATAAATATCTGTCATTTAAGTTGCAGTGTCTGGGGCTAATTTATTACTGAGAAATAGATTCCTAATAAAACAAATGACAAATCCAGTGGCAAAACTTGTTTAGACACATATGGATTCATATGTTCAAAGCTGTGATCAGGGCTCTACTTCGCTTCAAATCCTGGCTCTGCATTTCTCCACGTTTCTCCCATTCTCGAACTCTCCCCAATGTGGTAGAAATGATGACCACTGGCTCACATTAAATTTATAGCTTTTAATTTTAGAAGAAAAGTCATAGCCTCTCTTTCCTACCCCTTTGATAAATATTTTATATGGTGAATAGCATATAAACTGAACTGTTTTCACTTCTATTTAATGGGGAAAATTAAATATCTATGTGTCCTATTTGGGACACAGGCAGAGGGATAGGTGCTTTGATTAGTCAGGTTTACATCTTGGGTCAGATCCAGCACCACTGAGAAAAAGATATCTCTTTT
Source organism: Nasua narica (assembly GCA_028533885.1). Lineage (NCBI taxonomy): Eukaryota > Metazoa > Chordata > Mammalia > Carnivora > Procyonidae > Nasua > Nasua narica. The sequence goes on from CM052802.1 coordinate 57,039,735, forward strand.
ATGGACAGTCCCACTGGAATCATACTAAACACATACGGAGCTGTTCCCCCAAAGAAAGTGGCATTCATCACAGGATAGATGTGACTCCACAAGGAAAAAAGTATAGTTTTTCCATTGCTCTTTATACTTTTATTAAGATAAGGAAAATCTCGGAGAGGACAGATATTTTTCAGAATGCAGAGACTGAGTATTTTTTTTTCTCTAAAGGATGCCTTAGTATGTACTACTGGGAAAGACATCAGCCATGCTTTTTTTGTTAAAGTATTAAAAATTAGCTTGCAAACAAAAATTTCACAGGTTGGTGGGACACACCCCAGAGCAGAGTTTAACTGAAATCTGGAGGAGCCTCGTGTACTCTGGGTGATAATTTGTGTCCCCATGCCCTGCTCTGTCTCCACTACACATTGTCTGAAATGACTCTTACAGAATTGCTTAAGCAATTCTGAATTAAGCAAACTAGAAGTAGGTATTCATTCATCTTTAAGAGACCCTCAGAAATAATTCCATCATACCTGGCATCCCTGTTTACCTCAGTCACTACCAGAAATTCAGATCTCTCAGGGGTTTGATACCTCTATACATAAGGTTTGATACATCCTTTGTGTGAGGATGACACATCCATCTATTAACAAGACCTGTTGGTTCTATCTTCAAAATATGCTTTTATTCAACCATTACTCACCACTGCTGCTAAACACTCTAGTCTCAGCCACAATCACCTCTATCCTGGACTACGCTGATGGTAAACTCACTGCTTGCATTCTTGCCTCTGTAATGTCAGTTCTCCGTTTAGAAGCTGGGGTGGAGCAAACCTTTAATCATGTAAATTGAATCATCAAAACCCTTTTGTTTTATATTTGAAGTCTTCATCATGGCCTATAAAGCCCTACATTATCTGCCTCTGTATATGTCTCTGATGCTACATCTGATCACTATTATCTTACTTTGTTCTAGCTACAGTGCCTTGGTGTTTATCACTCATCATGCTAAAAATTCTCCTCTCAAGTCCTTTGCATTTGGAGTTTTCTGTATTTGAAATGCTCTTTTTCCACATTGCATCCTCTCAATACCATACTTTATGCAGATCTCTACTCAAGTATTATCTCAATTAGAACTTGCTTAGCCACTCAACTGACAAAGCTCCCATATCCATTGTTCTATTTATTATATAAGAGGAGTTGGTAGGTGTAGTGAATAAAACAAATTAAAAGATAGTGATTTTATGTGTCAATATATAACATAAACTGGCATAAATGGCTAGCTTGAAAAATGCATAGAGCCAATATCTATGTTAAAATACCTTAAAGAAAAATCATAGGCTTAAAAAAGACCATAGAGATCATTCTGGCAAGCAGAGATTAGAGGGTAAATTTAAGGAGGCAGGGAATATCTATAGCATGAAAATTTTTCAGTGTCAAGTCCCAGGGCATTCCATTAGACTTAAGTAACTGTATTGATATTTTATAAATAGATTAGGAAAATATATATTCAATAGGGTGAGTCAGCAGAGTCCCTAATAACATAAACCTTGAGAATTTGCACATGTAATTTATTCTTCCTCACTGCAAATATATAAACCCCTTACAGGAAAAAAAAAAAAGAAAGAAAAAAGAAAAAAAGAATAATGACTCTGCCAAATTTACGTAGAACTATGAAGTAAGATAAAATGCTCTTCCCATAAGAAGGAAAAATTATATGGTGGTGGGAAAATATATGAAAAGGATTTCAGACCCTAAGAGGAGAGTTTTCTGATGACCTTATAATAAAAATGTATTCATCCATCATCCTACCATTGAAAATTTGCTTGTTTACTATTTCTCACTATTAAAATAATTCTGCAATAAATGTAATTTCACAAGTGCTTTTTTACACATAAGAAGGCAGTTAGTTCTGTAAAGAGATTCCTAAAAGTGAAATTACTGAATCAAAGCAAATGCAAATCACCTTCCAAAAAGGTTTATATCAATTGAAATCAATATAAAAAATGTGACAGCATATTTCTAATGGATTCTCCTTTGACAACACTGGAATTGTCATTTAATTTTTCTCACAAACATATTTGTGAAAAATAGTATCTTACTGCTGTTTTAATTGGCATTTCTTTGATTACTACTAAGGACAACTATCTATTCATATATTTGTCATTTGTTCTGTGACTTGTCTGCTCATATCTTTTGCCCATTTTTTCTTTTTGTGTCTTTATTCTTTTTCTTTGTGATGCCTAAAGTATATATTATCGACAACAGTCTTGTCTATTCTATAAGATACAAGTTTTTTTTTTCATATATTTATCTTTTAACCTTTTTATACTGTCCTTTCTCATTGAAATTTTAAATAAACTGTCACCTAATAAAGTTTCACTCAGTTACCGAAGCAAAAAACCTCAATGCCATTGTTGATTCCTCTTTTAATATTTGATCTCACACCAGTGTCTCTTGTTGGCTTGACCTCTGAATCCTTTCTCACTACCATTACCTCTACCATCCTTTCCTGAGGTACCAGCCTCTTCCACCTAGACTCCTGGTATCTCTGCTTATGCTTGTCCCCTCCTGCAATCCATTTTCCATCACTCAGCCAAAGTGACACATTTCTCTCTGTTACCTTTCAATTATAAAACAGGAAATAAAATATAGTATTCATATTTTATATATACTGTATGTACATTCAATATAACAGTAATAAATTAAACACACATTTATCCACCAACTAGCCTAAGAAAAAGAATATTAGCAACATATTTGAAGGCTTCTGTATGTCCCTTTCACTGCATCAACCCTTTTTCCTCCAGAGACAACTTCTATTCAGAATTTTGTGTCAATAATTTCCTTACTTTTCTTAAAGATTTTGCCACATATATATGCAGTGCTAAACCATATATTTCAAATTTTGTCTGATAGTATACTTGCTTATTTGAAACATACTGTGAGGTTCTTAAATATTGGTATTTATTGCCATAAATTATTCTTTAACTGCTGTCTATTATTCCCTTATAAGAAAATGCCACGATTCATTTATACATTCTATGTTGATGGACCTTTTGTTTTTTTTATTCATTCATTCATCCATTTTTATCTTCTGTTAGAAACAATGATTCCATGAATATACTTGTACATGCCTCTCAATGTACATAATAAGAATTCTCTAAGATACTTACAGGTGGAAAGACTGAGTTATCAGATATATACATTTTTAACTTCCATCATTTCTTGAGTATGCCATTCTTTCCCCACTAATTTTCTTTTTTTAAAAGATTTTATTTATTTATTTATTTATTTATTTATTTATTTATTTATTTGACAGACAGAGAGAGAGAGAGAGCATGAGCACAAGCAGGTGGAGCGGCAGGCAGAGGGAGAAGGAGAAGCAGACTCCCCACTGAACAGGGTGCCCGATGCGGGGCTCGATTCCAGGACCCTGTGATCATGACCTGAGCCGAAGGCCGATACTTCACTGACCAAGCCTCCCGGGCACGCCATTCCCCACTAATTTTTATTGTTATCTCCATTATTTGGCAAACAGGTCTGGGTTCTCCACTTTGTTTTATTGTTTCAGTTGTCTTTTTCTGTGCCAGTAACAATGTATCTTAATTATTATAGCTTTGTAACGTTTTGAAAACTTGGATATATGATAGGTATGTCTCTTATTCTGGTTCTTCTTTCTAGGGTCTTGGCTAATGTTGGCTCTTCATTCTTCCACATACAGTCTATTTATTTATTTTTCTTCCATACAAATTTTAGAATCAGCTTATCATGTACCATGAAAATTCCATTTGTTATTTTTTGTTGAAAATGGCATTAAATGTTGACTTACTCTCTACATGAAATGGTATACTTCTCCCTTTAGGTCTTTTTTATTTTAATAAATTTTATAATTTTCTTCACAAAATTTTATATATCTTTTGGTAGATTTATTCCTACCAAAATGCACTTTCTATTCTGCCTGGTTAGTAAAATTTAACTGTCCTTTTAAGTAATCTTATACTCAGCAAACTTCATTGCTCTCTTATTTTTTTTTTCATTGCTGTCTTATTAAACCTAATAATTTGCCCTTAAATATTTTGAGGGTTTTCTACACAGAAAATCATGTTACCTGCAAATAATGACAGATGTTTCTATCTTTCCAATCCTTGTATCTTTTGCTCATAGTTACACTATGAAACTGTAGTGGAAAACCATAGTTGGTAATGGTGGAAGACATAATTTTAAAGGAAATGCTTTCAATATTTAATTTTAGAATATGGTAAATATGCTATTTTTCTAGGTAACATTAGAATAAGGAAAGTGCTTATGTTCTTATTTTCTAAAACTTGGTTTTCTTAAGTCATAAATATTTCTGAATTTTAATGATGTTTTTGCTACATTTATTCAGATGATCATTTATTTCCTTCCTTTATTAATTTGGTGAAATAAACTAACTTCTCAATGTTGATTTATTATTGGAATGAAACAAACTTGTTAATTATTTTGTAAGTGTATATTTGAATTTAATATTTGTTTTCATTTTTTACATATATGGACATGAGAAATACTGACCTATAAAAACTTTTTCTCATAGTGTCCTTATTTGCTTTTGGAATCAAGATGATATGAGCTTCTTCTTCTTCTTCTTCTTTTTTTTTTTTTTGATATGAGCTTCTTGAAATGAGTTAAGGAGTTTTCCCTGTAATAAATCAGGGAGTATTTCCTCTTCTAACATCATTAGATTTCATGTAATACAGCATAATCTATATCTAAAAAAAATTGGTAGAATTTGACTATAAAATTATTTAGTCTGATATTTCTTTATACAGAGGCTTAAAACAGATTCATTTTCTTACTAAGACAATTCAGAGTTTCTATTTTTGTTTTAAGACAATATTGTAAATTATATTTAAGGTGAATTTCTTTGTTTCACCTACATTTTCAAATGTATTGACTTAAAATTATTTATAATACTCTTTTGCTTTGTTTTAATCTCTCTTGAATTTGGAATTATGATCTCTTTTTCAGTCCTAATGAATGAGTAATTGGTATTTTTCCTCTTTAAGTTTTGATCAATATTGCAAAAACTTGGCAAATTTATTAGTTTTACCAAAAGCCAAATTTGGCTTGATTATGCTCTCTAATGTAATTTAAAAATTTTTTACTTATTTGATTTCTTCTGTTTTAATTCTTCATTCTTTTTATTTTCAAATATCTTATGTGTCTTATTAATCTTTAGCTTTGTTTCTTTTCCAAAATTAATCTTTAAGGATAAAATTTTCTTAAGTATTGGTTTGGTGATATCCAATAGGTTAAAAGAAATATTTTCACTATTTTAAATACAGTTCTAATTATTTTCTAACTTCTTTTATTATTTCTTCTTTCACCATAAATTACTGACAGCTTTATTTTAAAATTTTAAGTATATTGTTTTTAACATATTGTTATTGATTTCTAACAGAGTTGCATTGTATTCCATAACATATTTGCTTTGTGATACAGACTCTATTAAGTGTACTGAGATTCATTTTTTTGGTCTAGTAAATTATCAGCTTTTAAAAATGTTCCATGTTACTTAGAGGAAAAAAAATTGCTCTCCATTTGTTGGCTATAGTGGTTCTACATGCCAATTAAGTCAAGAAAGTTGATTGTGATTTTTAAAAATCTTCCCCAGTCTTTTCATTTGTCTACTTAATCTATTTCATATATTTATTGATTTATCCTTGAAGTCTACAAGTTTTTACTCTATGCACTTTCAAGTTTTATTATTAAGTTCACAAAGATTTTAGAATTTTATCTTCCTGTGAATTGAAACTTTATAATACATATAACTCTATTGTTTAATAAAAGTCAATTTTGTCTGATACTGATATGGCTATACTAGTTTCTGAGGTTACTATTTTATACTGATATGTATATTTTTTCTTGTTCATTCATTTTACTTGCCCTTATATTTTATGTTTATATCCTGTGTACCAATAGCATTATAATTTTTATAATATAATCAATGCTTGAATAGCTTTATTCCCCAACGTGCCATTTTCCTTTCCTCATCATTTTTTTTTTTTAATCCTGGACATTTTTTCTTAACCATTTTCCTTTTCTTAAGTAGGTGTCTTAGAACTCCCTTTTGTGAACCAGTTACAGTAAACTCTTTCTTTTGGGGGTCCTGAAAATATCTATATTTCAAGCTTATTATTGCAAGAGTGTTTACCAAATACAAAATTCTAATTTGACAATTAGTTTGTTTTATATCTTGATATAAAATTTTCTAAATTTTGTTACAGCTATTGAGAAATTAGCTATCAATCAAATTATATTTATTTTATGTTAGCCTTGCTATGTACAAAGGTTTTTAATACTTTTTTTTTAATTTTGTGTTTTATTTATTTAGTGTGTATTTATTTATTTTGTGTCTTATTTTTGTATTTTATTTTGTGTTTTCATAATTAATTATGATATAATTTGGGGTGGATCTCTTTGAAATTTCCCCTGCTTAGGTTTCATTCAGGTTCCTGAATTTACAAATTACACCACTTTTCCTCCAAGTTTTGGAAAATTCTCAACTATTATTTCTTTCTCTTCTCTCCTTCTGGCACTCCAATAGGCCTTACAATAGACATCCTCATTCTTCCTTCACATTTCTTATCTGTTTAGCTTTTTGTTGCCTGCTTTGTAATTTTGTTAGATCCATTTTTCAGTTTATTCCAAGTTCTTTGTAGTCTATGTTAACCCATAACATTGCTTTTCTTTGTATATTTGTGTCTCCTAGTTCTATTTTGTTTCTTTTCAAACGTATCAATTTCGATAGATTCTTCTTCCTTTTTCATGCATTTAATCCTCTCCTTTATGTGTTTGTACACATCAAAACTATTTTATTTTTTTACATTTAGTACTGGATAATTCTAATATCTTCTTTCTATTTGGGCAGATAGCATTGTTCTTTTATTAATGATTTTATTTATTCATTAAAAATTTTTTTAAAGATTTTTCTTATTTATTTGAGAGAGAGAAAGTGAGTCAGAGAGAGCACGAGCTGGGGGAGGGTAGAGGAAGAAGCAGATAGAGTAAAACCTGTGTGAATATGGATTTATAATCTCAGTGGGTAATTTTTTTTACTTTGTTACCACAAAACCCAGACTAAAATTCACATTTTGGTTTGTCTCTACTACCTCCCCCTTTGGGCTCTATTTTCTGTTTATCCCTGAGTGAGCTGTGTTCCAAGCCTTCCAGTGTCCTGAGTGTTCTCCAATCAGATATGCCAGGTTTTCTCTCTTGTCCTCAGTGCACTTTATTTCTTCTATCCCAGTTCTCTTCTGCCAGAGATGGGCAGACAATTCTAGGCTTAATACAGTTCCAACGCTCAAAGTACAGATTCTGATTGTTTCTAACCTTAGTGAATTTTCTTTATGTTGCCTCCAGCTTTTTAATTTTTTTAAATAAATATGTTGTACCTGGATGTACTTTTCTTTATATCTTTTCTGTCATTGTTGTTAGAAATGGAAGATGCAGATGTCCTTGAAACATAAATCAGATGTCACTCTCCTGCTGAAAACACTCCATTGTGACCTATCACATTTAGAATTAAATTTAAAACATTTCCATGGCCTGTACACATTGATATGGATGGGCCTCTGGCTACTTCTCCATCCCATTTCCTACAACTTTCACCCCTATTCCCTACTTCAGGCCCATGGGACTCTGATTTTCCTCTAACATATTAAGCTCAAACCAGCCTTGCGGCATTTTAATCTGCTTTTCTCTTGAGTTTGAATGCTTTGCATCCAAATCATGACTTGATTCCTCAGTTGATTCAGACATATATTCAGTGTGCAAATATCACCTCATAGAGATTTTCCTTATCCATCCAATATAATATAGCATTCTCTTCCTTAATCTGCTTTAGTTTGCTTCATTGTATTTCTCTCTGCCTGACATTTACACACACACATACACACACACACACACATATAATTTCTTAGTGAATTTTCTGTTTCCTGTTTCCTGTTAGAGTATAAGTTTTGTGGAGGCAACACGGAATTCCTAGTATCAGTTCCTGGCCCAAAGTCATCACTGAGTAAGTATTTGTTGAATTAATTAGCTGATGCCTTCAATTCTGTTAGTTTTATCTTTTGTGGATTCCTTGTATCTTGTGTCAAATTTATATAAATGGTGTTCTGTATTTCCTCCTATGTACGTTCTACCAATTTTATTTAGCCACTATTTATTGAGTTCTAAATATAAGTTAAATATGCACATATGCTATTTCATTTAATCTGAAAAACAACCCTGAGATGCAGATTACTATTCTTTTTTCACCGGTGAGGAATCTAAAGTACAGGGGAAAGAATAAAGTCCCTGGGTCATGCACAGCCTTTATGAGTGAAAATCACTAAGTAAGAATCAGTACCAGTCTCAATTATATTTGTCTCACCCAAAACTACACTCTTTACCAAATCAATGTAATTTATCACACCCCTACATTTAGTGATCAATTCATACAAATGAAAAAACTGGTGAAATCCAAATGAAGTCTGGAGTTTTGTTAATCTCCTCCCCTCCACACAAACAGCTACTGATAGAGGCAACGACATTGATGAATCTCAAATTATGCTAAGTGAAAAAAGACAGACAAAAAAGACTGCATAACAAATGTGTCTATTTGCATGGAATTCTAAAACAAGCAAAACTATTCTACAACAGAAAGCACATCCATGGTTGCCTGAGCCTAGCAGGTGGAGTGGATGGACTGAAAATAGGCCTGAGGACATCATTTGGTGAGAGGGAAATGCTCTCTATCTTCTTATGATGGTCACCCAGCTGTCCACATTTTCAAAACTCATAGAAATATATAATTAAAACAGAGATGAAATATGGCACACAAATTTTACCTCAATAAAGTTGATTTAAAAACAAAAAGAAATACTGAGACCAAATATTCCAAAATTGTGGAAACATCTTCTTGAGTTATTAAAGCCAACATTTTATATTTTATAAATATCAGATCTTGGAGATCAGCAGAATGGAGTCAGGAGTCCTGATTTCATCACTGAATGCATGTTCAGCAGTTCTCCTAGTTCCTCTGGCTTCAGTGGTATGATCTATAAAACAAAAGGGTTGTCTCACAGTATCCAAAGTTCCTGTTGGCTCTGCAATATTTAGAAACAATTCTGTTAGAAATTATATTGTTTTGTACTCTGAGTACTTCTGGAGAAATAATTTGATTCCAGGTCTCCATTCCATAATTAATCAAGCACTATTAGTCAGTTCACTGTCCAGAGACAGGAACAGAAGTAGGGACACATGGAGGTACCCATAATCTAGGGATTGGTCTAGTTGGACTAAATTTGTGTTTAGTGGGTTTTTTTGTGTGTGAAGACATTCAGAGTGTGGAGTGCACTAAATGCATTATGGTAGGCACTATATGAAGACAATAAAAGAATTGGCTATCCCTGAGATGACTATGGTATCATTTTAATTATACTCATATCTCCAAAAGTCATGCAGATATGGTAAACAGTTGGCAGTAAGAAAGCAAGTATGTCTGTATAGAATTAGGCCCTTAAGATAAGGAGGGTCTCTAAGTCCGCTACTACAGTTTTTATACACTGTCCTGGCCTGGGCAGGGGAAAGGGAGAAGAAATTTATGATCCATGACTTTCAGGAACTTATCATATAGTGAGCAGGGGAGAGAAGACATATTTCTAATGGGTCATATTGGAATAGGTATAATAGTAGAGGTAGAAAAAAAGTCCTATGGGAGTATAAGGAGGAGAAATAATTCTGAGTTGGACATCTGGGAAACTTTCTAATATATCCATTATTTACCCTGGAGCTTCAGGAATGAGGAAGGTTTTTAGAAAGAACTATAGGAAGAGAGGAAGGTTATTTCAGCAATAGCTCTGATCTTGAGGCTGGGGGGCTTCTTGGGAGAATCTCCAGAGGTACTAAACCAATGAGTTTGAAACAGCTTAGGCCCTGATCTCCACACTCCTCTGCTGGGCTCTAGAAGACCTTTGCATAAACAAGCCCAGGATCTCTGGCAAGGAATCTTAGGTTAGCTTAGGCTATAGGTCTTGTACAAACATTTTGATTTTAGTTTTAGGATATATTGGATGTCTCTGTAAAAGTGAACCGCATTTCCCAATTCAGACTCCTTTATATTGTAAGGAGTAATGAATTTATTTCAGCAGCTACACAGCTGCACGACCTCATTTGGAGACATTTGCAGCTATATTCATCCTTAGTGACACAATTGCTTTGTACGTGTTTAGGTTTCTAGTCTGCAGCAATTTGGGAGAACCACCGTGAAAGTGTCAGCATTCCTTGAGACAGGTGATTAGAATGAATCCTTTCAAAGGTATGCATTGAATTGGAGTTTAGCATGAGAAAAGGGGGTAGAGGCAAGGATTATTTTTGTTGTAATTTGCATCTAAGCTTTATTTCATATCACTGAAAATTTTTAAAATGACTTTCGGTTTTGATAGAGTCCTCTCTCATCCTTTGGCTCCTGTCCTTCTAGGAGGTTTGGTGATGGAGCTCTGTCACGAAGCAGTTCCTGATCACTCTTGGAGTTTTAGCTCATGGTCACTGTGTGTATTTTTCTGAAGCAATCTGCCTGGTAGGCAATCCCCAGGCAGTGTAATGTGGTGAAATGTGCCTGCTTTCAGGTGAGGTACACCCAAATTCAACACTCAATACTTCAGCTTCTTGTCTCTGTTCCTGCGTGGTCATATAATTTGTATTTGCATATGAGTAAAAGGAGGCTAATAATTCATCTGCTACATACAGTTGTGAGATTTGATTGTGCAGGTTAATGTGAGCAATCGATCAGCGTTCCTGATTCATAGCAGGATGCCATCGGCTCCCTATGGCGGTGTCCTTCTCACGCCTGTTCCCACAGATGCTCAGTGGCCTCTTGCCCCAGTGTAGCTTTGGTCACTGAGCCTTTTCATGTTCCCTAAAAATGCCTTTTACCCCCGCCCTCACCCCCAAATCCCAGCAGATATTGCAAATACCCGTCTTCCTGAAACTCTACTCTTTCTTCATAGCACTTGTCTCAGTTGGCAATTTCTATTTATTGGCGTGATCATGGGTTTGCAAACTGGGAGAGTGAGAATCAAGTCTGTCTTTCCCTCCATCACGTATCAAGTCTCTACATCTTGCCTGGCACTTAAGAGTATCAGAAAATAGTCGTTGAATTTATAATTGAATGAAGGGGAAAAACAAAGCCTTCAAATCCTAATATAAGACACTTCAAAACCAGTGTGGAGAACATCAGCATTGCTGAATAGATGGGGTATTGGAGTCAGATAAAGCTGAGTTCTCTGACAGTGAATTAACCAGCTTATCTTAAAAAAAAAACCCTTAAACTTGGAGCGGGGCAGCGCTGTGGTCCCAGCAGGGGCGGCGGGGCAGTGGGAGTGCAGACTGAGAAAATGCAGACCACCGGGGCACTAATTTCTCCGGCTCTGATTCGCTGTTGTACCAGGGATCTAATCAGGCCTGTGTCTGCCTCCCTCCTGAGTAGGCCAGAGATCCCAGCTAACCAGCTGTCCTATAGCAGCTCCCCGCTCCAGGTGGCCCGACGGGAGTTCCAGACCAGTGTTGTCTCCGGGGACGTTGACCCGGCGGCCAAGTTTATTGGCGCTGGGGCTGCCACAGTTGGTGTGGCTGGTTCAGGGGCTGGCATTGGAACAGTGTTTGGCAGCTTGATCATTGGCTATGCCAGGAACCCGTCTCTCAAGCAGCAGCTCTTCTCCTATGCCATTCTGGGCTTTGCCCTGTCTGAGGCCATGGGTTCTTCTGTTTGATGGTCGCCTTCCTCATCCTCTTCGCCATGTGAGGTTCCATGAGGGTCACCTACCCGTCCCTGCTGCTTCGACTTCAGGCCATGGCTGGTGCTGGAGTGTGCTAAGCTTTACCATTAAACACAATGTTTCTCTAAAACAAAAACAAAAACAAAAACAAAAACAAAACTTAAACTTTTTGAAGCTCAGTTTCTACATCTGGAAAATGAGGGCTAAAATATTCACCATAAAATTTTTCTTCTTTCTTTTTCTTTCTTTCTTTCTTTCTTTCTTTCTTTCTTTCTTTCTTTCTTTCTTTCTTTCTTTCTTTCTTTCTTTCTTTCTTTCTTTCTTTCTAGTACTAAGGATAATGTAAAGGGAAGCACCAGCATAGTGTGCCACATAGTAGACACACTATTAAAGAATGGTTTTAGATAAAACCATTGGACAACAATAACAATAGTAATGATAATAATAATACCATAATCTAAATAATGTTCTAGATTGAGTATAGAAACCTCATTATATATTGGAGTTAATGAAACCTAACTAATCGCTAACCTAACCTAAATAATTGCTAAAATTCAATATGGGATAATGATATTTTTATCTGAGTAATTCAAGAAAATGCAGCCCAAGAAATATGCTTTGAAGAAACCAACACTCAAAAGGCTTCAATAGCCGACAGAATATGACGTCTGAAACAGAGTGGGATAAAGAGTATTTAAAGAACAGAACTAAGTTATTAGGTTATGATGAAAGACACAAGCATTAACTCCATTTTACTAAAGATGCTTCTGAAAAATGGAAAGGTAAATTGCACATGTATTTGAGAGCTGAAGACAGACCCACTCACTCCCGAAATGACCCTGCTTCTTGCAGGTTTATGAAGCCTCATGGGCTTTGACAAGATTAGTCTAGTGGATGCTTTTGTCTCTCTATTGGAATCTCTTGGACAAGAAGGAGCTATTGATCAATTTTCTCCTTCTGCCAACTTCTATCATCATCTCTGTCAGGTGAACTGATGTAGCTGACAAAGAAGCCCTTTGAGACAGCTCATTAATAAGCCCATGAGAATTTTTAATAACAAAGGCTCATGGGCTAGGCAAGATATTAGTAGCAGAAGGTATAACCCAAAGTCTATGTGGGGAATCCTAGGTCATGAAGTGGCTTTGAGTTAGCCATACAGTGGGGAGAACATGCATGTAACTCAAGTTAGTTGCTAACTCTGTAAGGAGAAAAAAAATACTCAGTGCAGAAAATATGCAGATCAGAGAACACTTTGATGCTGTTTGGTATGCATCATACCTTGCAGTCTTCCAATGGTAGAGGAGACACTTTACAATTTATTGTATACATTAATTTGATTGCACAGTGATATATTTGTTAGACAAATTACCACAGGTCTAATTAAAAGGCAGTCTTAAAGCCACCTGATTACTGATTTACACTACATTTATTCGATTCCAATGTATTTGTGGAGATAAATTAGATGTAATTTCTAGGTAATAAAACTTAAGTGGTGTAAAATCTCAAGGTTACTAGATCAAAAATGAATGGAGAAGCTTAACCACATACCAAATAATGTGACCCACTGAATGAGGTATTGTGTATTAGAACATAAGCAATAGTTAAGAGACCGTTTTTAATCTTTTGTAGTTGTTGTTGCTGACTTGTGGAGTCTACACACATCCTCCATTTAGAGGCCTCAGTTTCTTCACTTGAAAATGAGTTGTTTGGATTTACCCTCCAGGGCTGTGTTATGAGGCAAATAAGATAGGGAGGTGCTTTGTATTTTCAGTGATGCATAATGACAGAAAATGAAGGTATTTCTTCTTCTTTTTTTAAGTTTTTTTTATTTGACAGAGAGAGACTGAGAAAGAGAAAGAACACAAGCAGGCAGAGCGGCAGGCAGAGGATGAGGAAGAAGCAGGCTTCCCACCAAGCAGGGAGCCCAATTCAGGGCTCCATCCCAGGACCCTGAGATCATGACCTGAGTGAGCCAAAGGCAAATGCTTAACTGACTGAGCCACCCAGGTGTCCCGAAGGTATTTCTTCTGATGAAGTTGTGTCCCCTCGGCCATCCTGAATCAAGATTTGGTTTCCATACCCTAGAACAGTCCAGCACTCCAGAATATGTGATCATCTGTGTTGTTTATGCTATTGGAGACAGCCTGTTAAGTACATGTATTATCATTTGTCATAATACCAGTGAACATCTGGCCAAAAAACATATTTATTAATTCTAGGCTAATGATGAAATAAAAGTTAGTTTTAAAGTAACCTGCTATTTATATATTGGAAAACATAAATTTTTTCCAGTTATTCCAAATCCAGTGATCTTTGAATTATGATATTATTTTGTTTTGTTTTGTTTTCAGTTAAAAAGACTGTGATGGGTGGAAATATCTGTCGGTATTGATAATTGTTGCTTCATTCTGATTCATTAATGACATTTATTGCTTCTTTTTTTATTTTTTCATCGATAGATTTGAACTAATCTCCCGGCGCATAGACAAATTTTTAGAATCTTGTATTCGTTCTTGAGAGAAATACCTTTTCACCTGAGAGGGTGAAATGGAATGAAGGAAACTGGATTAGAAGGTAGGTGGTGAATCTGTTGTGAGTTCTAGTAACAAGCTCTTTTTAGGGAATGGCCCTCTATCCTTAGAATGTGTGTGTGTGTGTGTGTGTGTGTGTGTGGTGTGTGTATGTGTGTGTGTAATCTAAGGTGTTTATAGTGGTTTTTATTTTCTCATCTTGTCCTGCCTGCAGTGCTGGGAACCCCGGGTGTATGGAAAGCCCCATGCTTACTGATTTTGCCATCTGGTGTTTGAGGAAAAAGTGACTTTTCTTATCTTTTATTAAAGATGTCTTTTTATCCTCATTTCTCTTTCCCACCAGAACCTCCAGGCTAATTATATGCATGAAAGAAGATTCTCCCTCTGTCTGTGATTAATTTTTTTTTTTTTGTCTCTAGTAAATTATGCCCCTCGAGTTGCTCTGTAATCCGTGGTAAGCATGTGCCTCTTAATATATTTACTTCTCAAAAACTGGCACTTCTACTTTTTATACATCAAGTTTCTCCTTAAAAGAATTATTTCCACTTATCCTCACGTTTTTATTAACAGCCCTTGCTTTGTTTCAAGGGTTACTTTTTTCTTTCCTGTAGGATGGATGGTCTGGGGATGGGTACTAGCTCATTCACGAAATGTAGCATAAGGTGGAGGGCCAGGTAAGCAGCAGCACGGCAAGTGTCTAATATCCCATTTTGTTTATTACACTTTATAGAGTTAGATTGCAATATTTTCCTTTTGAAAACATTATCAGTAAAATTATTCAAGGGGCAGTGTTATGCAGTTAGTAACTTGAGAATCCAGTGTTGGGGTTTGAAGCAAGTCATAAGACTGTATTTATGTGCTCACTGTAATAGCCCCACAGCTGTGAGTCATCCCTGGGTCATAGTTTCTTCATTCACAAATTAAATACTGGAACTCGATAATCTATAATATCTCTTCTAGCTCTCAGAGAAGAGATAGTTGGATTAATATTTTGAGTTTATTACTCACTTTTTAGTTTCTATGGAAGATTTTTTAGTAAAGAACTAAATGAATATTTCCAAATTAACTAAGATTGTAGTTTTACCCACAGTTTTCATACTAATACAAAGATAAGACCTAATGCTAATTGATGACCAATGCGTGGAAAATGAATGGATAAATGAATTAGTTTTTTTTTTTTTTTGGTGTTATTAACACCTCATTTAAGGTGTTATTCTTTCATCACAACTATACGGAAATTCTGGCTGAACTTGGCTTGTAAGGCAAAAAGGATAATGGCAGTCAAAATGTAATATACAAGATATTTTAATTTGCTTTTGGGTAATGTGAATATTTCTAATGGGAAAGAGTCCATTTTGGAATATCTTCTGTGCTTTGGCTCATAGCTAACATTTGGCCTTGACCGTACTCTCTATGTTTACAGCATGCTCCATTTTGTGCTTCCTATTATCCTACATGACATAGAAGCATGATAGAGAAGATGAATGAACTAGAAATTAAGAGACTTAGTCAGGATTATGCCAACCATGGGCTATGAAACCTTGAGAAACTCTCTTGATTTCTCTGAACTCTTATTTGTAAAATGAAGGAACTGGATGAGGTGGTTGAGATTATTCCTCGGCTTTATGAAGCAGTAGCTATTTCTGTTTTAATTCAACCATTTGGTATTTTATGTTCTTTATTAATTTTTTCTTTTTACTTGAATGTTCCATGATAACTTTTGAAGGCTACTCTGTGAAATATGTTTGGTATCAAAGTGTTCCCTAAATGCATCAAGATTCTCTTTAAATTTTATTGGTAGTGAAGGTTCCATTCTTGACTTTAAATTGAATTAACGCATGTTTTCTAAGTTATTTGTATTCTCAATTAGGTTTTCGGTTCATATTAACAATGATTTGTGCATGGTCACTTTGTGTCAAGCACTAGTAGATAAACACTAATATTAACATTAGTTTAGAGTTTATACAATCCCCTCAGATCTCCTTGGAATTTCTTCCAAGCACTGGAAGTGAATGTTGTCATTTAACATATTTCTAATAAAGGCAAATTTAATAATGTCGATAGCCAAAACTTAAATTTCATGATGCAATGAAAAAATAATCCATATCTGGTATGATAGTGTTAAAATAGCTAGGTAGTTCTGATAGATTTATTTGCCTAGAAATCCATCTTTTGTCTACAGAAGTTAATGATAATTATACTAAATAAGTTATTGTGCCAAATACTATAAACATGTGTTCTCAAGCTATCCTGTTAGGGAAGTACTGAACATTTCTAAATTTACAAATGGGAGGATTTAAGAAACCTGTATGACATCTGCAAAAGGATCCATGGACTTCTAATGCATTACGGGGTAGCAGCATGTTGAAGTGCATAACTTAGTAGGGAAGCTAAAGTGATGTGAGTATGTGTTTCTATATTGCAAATTGGGTTTCGGGTGATTGGCGAATATAAAAATAGGCAAGTAGAACCTGTTTCTGAGTGATTTTTTTCCTAGTGCGCATACATGTTTGAAACATGCAGAAACAAGCATTCGTGTAGTTAAAGAGAAAATTTGAGTGATATGTAGAAGTTACTGTTTTCTCCAAAATTAAGCTATTCGGCGCTGCTGCTGTGAGGGCAGATGAAGAAGCTGGGGAGATATTTCCCTCATTTGGAGAGAGAGAGAGAGAGAGAGACACGAAGAGAGTCAGAGAGAGACAGAGTCAGAGAGGGAGACAGAGACAGGGAGACAGAAAGAGATGTTAGAGAAATGAGAACAAAGCTGCATCTTCGGAGTCTATTTTGGTCAAACAATATTCTGTTGGAAACCACTACATTCAAAGATCTATATTTCCAAGAAGGATCGATTGACCAAGACACTGGATGCAAATTTGCAAATTTCTGGGATATTTAACAGTGCAAAGAGTTTTTATTGTTGCTACTTTTATTACTTTTTCATACGCCTTATTATTTTTTGTTCACAAGACAGAATGCAGCCACCACAGCAGAAACTTCTTTAGCTGCAATCTCTTTGTTGCATTCATATTCCTGGCCACTTAGCTCAGCTGATAAATGTCGTGGTGATGAGATCATCCTCTATTTCAGGGCTTCACACTGAGCTGTGGCTGGAGTCTGCACTTCAGATCCCTGATGAGATTAGAAGAAAAAAAGAAAAAATATAGAGGAATTAGTGCAAAATAGTCATCCTTAACAGAAAACTTTTGTCAAAGAGTTAATTATTGTACAGAGATAGAACTGCATTTGGATCAAGTAGAGTGCTTTTTTTTCTATTAAGGCAAATGTGACAGAAATATTAAAATTTTTTATATCACCAATATTGTCCCCATCATAACAAAACTATTTTTGACACATTACATCCAGACTTTGTTGTCTTTCTCATTAATAAATATACATTTAAAAATAGTTGCAATTATAACATATGCACAATATTGACACCTGTGTTTTCACTTGTTGTCACTTTACTTTTTTTTTTAACTTATGAGGTGTTTGTTTCATCATGTATCAGCAACATGATTTATGAAACCTCTTTTACTGTTTGGCATTAGAGTTGTTTCCATTTTTTCCTATGATATGTAATGAAGAAAACCTTTTGGTCAACACAGCTCTTTTTCTGTGAAATCATTTTCTTAGAACACACGACAATGGCAAAGATTATTGGAAAATATTTCTTTATAAATACAAAACACCATGACAGCTGATATACACTACCATATTGCTTTCCATAATGGATGAAAAATTTAGAATTCCACCTGCAGTACATAAACATACTTGTCTCATCACAAGTTTGTCAGCATTTATTTGATCTTTTTATCTTCAAAATTGGTGAGAAGCACAAGACAGTATTTCAATATTGCTTTTGTTTGCACCTCTTTCTAAATGCTGGACGTTTTCCTGTGGAAACTGGGGACAGGGTTTTTTTAAACATTTCAAAAATAGGCTTTTGAGCTATAACTGACATACAATAAGCTGCAGACATTTGTAGCGTATAACTGTGTAAGTTTTGACTTATAGCCATCTTTGCAATCAAGAAAAAGAACACCCCCTCTTCAACTTCTGAAAGAATTTATGTAGAATGGGCATTATATTTTCCTTAAATATTTGGCAGAATTTACCAAAAGCCATCTAAGTCTGAAGGTTTTTTTTTTTGTGGAAACGTTTTTTAACTACAGATTCAATTTTTGAAGACAGTCATTAGATTATTCAGGTTATTTCTCTTTTTTTTTGGATGACTTGTGTTTCGATGTGCCTTTTAAAAAATTTGCCTTTTAAAACATTTCATACAAGTTGTCAAATTTCTTGGCATATGGTATGGTTTTTGTTAGGATTCTCTCATTAACCTCTTAGTGCCTGCAGGTTTGTCATCATGCGACTCCTCTCATATATGATGTTGGTAACTTATGTCTTTACTTTCAGTCTAGCCAGATATTTTTCCATTTTATTAATCATCTCCTAGGACCAGTTTTTGATTTCATTGATTTTCTCTATTAATTTTCTATTTCTTTAACTTCTGCTCTTAGCTATATTATCAACTTTTTCTGTTTAATTTAGATTTAACTTTTGGTTTGATATCAGATATTGTATACTTTATCTTGTTGGATAATAGACATCTTTTAATTCTAACCAATGCTCTTGAGTTTTGTTTTAGACACAGTTGCTTAAAAACAGTTTGATTCTGTCAAGCCTCGCTTTTGAGCTGTTAGAATCAGAGAAACCTTTAATGGAGGACTAATTTCCCCCTACTGAAGCACTACATTGGAGCACTCTACCCCAAATCCTGTGAATTTCAAAGTTTTTCTGTTCTCTGGAGCAGGCAGGTCCAGGAACATAAATTAGTCCTAGCTTTGTATTATTTCCAAGGATTGTTTCCTCTAATCCTTTCAGGTTGTTTTTCTCAGGTAATTTCCTCACATAAATGTTTCGATCCACACTCAGCTGAATATTTACAGGGATCTTCTGTAGATCCTCGGATCTCTTGGTCTCTCTGTCTTTGTCTCTCTGTATCTCCTCCTATTTGGTGCTCTGCTCTCTCTGTGTCCTCAACTCAGGTGGTTTGTATTGATTCTTGCTGACTTTTCAGAAGTGGTTTTGCTTGCTTTTCATCTATGATTACTCTCCTTATTTGTCTATTTATTTTTGTGTAATGGATATTGTATCAGAAAAATTACTTGTAGAAATGATTGACAGCTCAGGATGACTACCTTCCTTCAATGAAGACTTTTATTGCTTCTACTGGCCCCTGAGTTCACCATCAATCTACATAACTTGACACTGAGATTTGGGTTTGAGGTTTTCTGGTCTGCACAGAGTACCTGGCTGTAGCCTGGGCAAGAACTTCTTTCCTGGGTTCCTCCTTTCCTCTTAATCCTGAAATGTGGTTCTTTGGATCCCAACCCAAAGCAGATTGTGAAGTTTAGCAGGATTACACACTTCACAGGTCCTGGAGGCAGATATCTGTCACCCCAAACCGATAATGATGTCAAAAATGCATAAAATAAAAAGTAGTTCAGCTTTTGGTGAGACACCAGTTTATGATTGGATAATGCCCCTGGCCAAATGCTCCACATTCAGTGCCTTCTTAAAATCTCTGGGTCCCACCCTTTCCAGTGACATTTTAATTCCTTACCTCCCACCTACTTGATACATTTGGGAAGATGATTTTTATATTTCATCCATTTTTGTTAGCTATGTTTATCGGAAGAGTTTTTCTGAAACATTTATTTCACTGACAATATGTTTCCCTTTAAATGTTAATAAGCGGTGTTTTGTAGCTGAACAGCCACTGTCCTAAATGTTAAACGCAGTATTATTTTAGGTCTTTTAAATTCTCATAACACTAAATACAACATTCAAACAATGATGACAATTAAAACTATCTCCAGCTATGAGCAAATGTCCCCTGAGGAGCAAAACTGCTGTAGGTGCAGAACCATTGCCTTCCAAACCCTGGATGAGGGCTTGCAGGCCATCCCCCGCACCCCGCCCTGCACCCCTCCCCCATGCTCCTAACCATCAGGCTGCACAGTCAGCATGGTGGGCTCTGCCCCAGCCTGGGGCCCAACCCCAGTTCCTACAAACTCCCAACGTCTCACTGCTTGTTCTTTCCTCACAGACACAATGCTCCAGTTAAACAGAATCATTTTTTTTCTGTGTACTTCCCCTTCTCTTGGGCAAGGCCTTCTGTTCCCTTTTTTCAGCATATACTCCTTTCTCTTCTGAAAACCTGTCCTGTCCAGTTTAAATGCTGTTCCTCTTCTGGAGCCTTTCTTTATCTTCTCCCGTGCATTTCTCCCACTCTGAATGTGGTTTCTCCCCTGCAGGTAGGAGCTATTGGAGGATACATCATGAAAACTATGAGGAAAGAACGTGCATCTTATCCATCTATTGTCTTCTAGAAACAAAGGAGGTCGTTCCCTGCCCCTGGTAGGCACTAAGTAAATGTTTGTTGACTGAATAAATCACTGTTTTGTAAGTGTCTTTCACGCAATGACTCTAGGAAGAAACTATGTTCTTACCTTCTGTTTTGAAATCATCATAAATTTATCACCAAAGGATTTAACTAAATGGTACCCTTCCCGAGTTCCTGCTTCTTTGAACATATGAATTCTTGGAATGTTATGTTCCATGCATGGACTACATACTGGGTAACATTTTGCTTCCATTTATTTTGCTTCCAAAATTCCAAAATAATTTCAGGGCTTTGATTGTATGCAAACCATTCAATTTTGTCTATCCATGTCGACAGTTTCATTAATTTTAGAATCCATAAGAAGAGAATTCTATAACCCATTGAAATTAAACTGTAAATAAACTTAATTTTTTTCAGTTTTCCTTATGGCTCAGTTGTTCCTTATGTACTATTTTATTAGCCCAGAATAAAATCAAGGTAGAGCAACGTTTCCCAAAGAATGTTCTACCAACGCTTTTAGGTGACTCATGAGAATAAAAAGTTGAGACTTTATATGTGGAGACTCTATGTTGTATCCTGCTCTGGGGAATTCATAATTCACAGTAACAAATTAAAAGTAGTAAGAAAGCCTACAACAGAAATCAGTCAGTCATTGGCTCAACCTCATTTCACCTGTTGTTTCTGAATGGTGGGACTTCGTGGTTAAGCACCGAGGCCCTGGTGCTAGATGGCCTGGCTTCAGATGCCAACTCTACCACTTTCTAACTATATAAAATTGGATGAGTGTCCCATTTCTGTGGCTGGGTAGAAGGAGGTAATGATGGAACTGCAGAGTATTGCAAGGATTAAAGAATACATGTGAAGTTCATGTAACTCTTGGACGACTGGGGCTTGAACTATAGGGTCCACTTTCACACGGGTTTTTTTTATAGTACAGTCCTGTGAATGTAATGTCCCTCCTTATGATTTTCTTAATGACATTTTCTTTTCTCTGGCATACTTTGTTGTAAGAATACAGTACATAGTACATATACAAAATAAATGTTAATCAATTACTTATGTTACTGGTGAGGCTTCCAGTCAGCATCAGTTAAGTTTTTGGGGAGTCAAAAGTTATGTGGATTTTTGATGGCATGGGTAGGGGTGGGGGCAGTCAGTGCTCCTAACCCCCACATTGTTCAAGAGTCAACTGTTACTTAAAATATTGCTTGAATTATTGAAAACTCTCACTATATATTTACTATTATTTTCATTTAATTATTAATCATCATTATAATTTATTAATAATTTTAACTAACCATTACATTGTTATAATTATTAGGAAATATATATTAACCTAATTGATATGGTTAATATATTTAATGATGTTACCAACAATTATTTATTATTAATATTATTATTATCATATAAATCCTGGCCACAGGACTTATTTTGGAGTAAGAACTATTGGGATCACTCTGAGATTTGTTAGAGATTTTGGGGGACTGCTACAGAGATTTTTGATATGGTAGCCTTTCTAGGGATGTCTGTCCAGATGGATTAATTTTTATCTCTGAGCACTCACCTATGAAGGGGATAGCTAATCCAAGTAGGAATAGTTAATGAATGCCTGTATGTGATTGGATCCAAATTGTAAACCTTGGCTCAAGGAGTTTTCTTTTCCTTCTGGATATACGGAGGTGCCCTACGATCCTATCTGTCCAGAGAGAAGAATGAAGCATGAAGCCAAGAGAAAGAAAAGGACCTCCTCTTCCCCTCACGTACAACACAGATACTCACACATACAGATGAGCATACGGAAACACAGACCTCCTCGTCACGACACATGCACCAGGCAGCCGTACTCACCGAAGACATACTCACATCTGGGAGCATTGTTGGACATTCCCGCAGGCTTTCCTGTTCCTGGTCCTGCTCTTAAGATGCTTGGCACTGTGAGTTCTCTAAACCACACTTCAAAATGCTTTCATTAAGTTTCCTTTTGGCTTACTTTAGCTCCTGTTGATTTATCTTATTAACATTTTCTCCAGAAATACCTCAATTTTAATTAAAATACCTCAAATTTTATTGCAACAAAAAAACTTGGTAAAATTTCACATGCTTCTCATATTTTAAAAGTATCAATAAATCAATACAAACTTGGGATTTATTTTAACTGTATTTGATGAATAGCTATTAGTTTAAAAAAACTTACTCTTTATTTAAAGCCTTAGAAACATGATACATATGCATCGTGTTTAAAAGTTGTAAGTCAGAAAATAGCTTTAATATTAAAGTCAAGATAGGGTCGACAGAGATTATTAATATGCTAGTTTAGTCTATTTTAATGAAATGGGGAATTTTGCATTTTGCATTTAAATTTAATAAATAGGTCATAATAGGACTGGCTCATAAAGAATTGGTTAGAAAATTTTAACTGGAACAAATGAAATATTAGGACTCTAAGGCAAATTTTATGAATTAAAGAAGTGAATTATTAATTAATATAACAATTATTGCGAATTTATATAATAATTAATTATTGTGAATTATTTCCAAACTGGAAATAATTTTGCCATCAGTTTACAATGGCTATAAGGTGAGTGTCCATTATGAAATCACCTAGTGTATGGACTCCACTAATTAATCGCACTAGTATATAGACTACACCAGTATATAAAATAGATTAATTCCACTAGTATATAGATTCCACTGATTAATTGCAAAAAGCTGTATGAAGTTTTCTGAAGAATCCAGCTGAAATAAATACTGTAACATAAAATCAGTGGCTGCTGTAACTGTCTGCATATTTCATAAAAGTTTCTGTCTGTATATTTCACATGATTAAGTTACCACTGAGGGTTTAGGATGTTAAAATGAGGAATTTTAAATTTCGGACTCGTTGAAAATTATATTACTGTGGTTTCATTCACTGGAAATTCTAAACATTGATTCTACAGTTTTCAAAACACTGGCTAAGAGTATATTAGCATTTTTTATTTCTAGATCTGATTGAAGATATAATCTAATGATTGACCATTTTAGAAAATAGATTTGGACAGCCACTTTCTAAGTTGTAAATATTTTTAGAATTTAAAAATGGAAATGCAATCCTTAAAGGCTGCATTAAGAAATTAACACTATCCTGTGCACATATACATGTAGACATACATATAGAAAAGACAGTTGAGTGATTTTACACTAAAATAATGATCATTATATTGAGGCTGTTTACTTTCCTTGCTCCTGAAGTAAGGAAAATAATTATTTTTTGTATTATCTCCCTGGTTAGTTTGAAGACAAAGATTTTTTAAAAAATATATCTCCTAAAGTATGTTTTAATGCAGAGAATAAAATTATATGTCATAATAGAAAAATTTGGTAAATATCATAGGTTTTTTTCCCTTTGATAAACACTTTTCTGCATCTCTTGCATGGCTATTTGGGTAAAAACGTAACTCCAGCAGAGTTAATTCTTCTCTAGGAGTAAACAGTTTAAAGTTGTTTCTTTGAAACAGAGCTCATCTAAAGAGAGTTGATGAGAGTGTCGTTCTCAAAATCAAGCCAATATTTGTCTATCGCTTTGCTGGAATAAACGTTTGCCCTCTGAGTGTCTTTATAAGCCAAAAAATGTAAATTACTTGACCAGATTGCTAAACTGGAGATTTTTGGAAATTTATTTATTTTTTATTTTTATTTTTTAAAGATTTTATTTATTTAACAGAGAGAGAGAGATCACAAGTAGGCAGAGAGGCAGGCAGAGGTAGAGGGGGAAGCAGGCTCCCTGCTGAGCAGAGAGCCCAATGCGGGGCTTGATCCCAGGACCCTGAGATCATGACCTGAGCCAAAGGCAGAGGCTTTAATCCACTGAGCCACCCAGGCACCCCGAGATTTTTGGAAATTTGGAGTTCCTAGCTTTCTTTTCTTGTTAGGAACATTTAAAGCATGATCAGGATAAGCTCAGAGACTTATCGAAATTGATCAGGTTTCTTAAGGAGCCTCTTAAAGCCTCTATGGTGGTCTGAGCTTCTGAGTTCTTCCTTTGATCCAGTCTTCTCCCGAGTCCCTGATGTCACATCGCTCCTGGTCTCCACAGAATACAAATCTGGTCTTCACAAGCCTTCTCTTAGATGAAGGGGACTCCAGCCCTCCCTCCTTCACTCTCTTCTTCCAGACATCTGCTCCTGTCTTCTGTGTCATGTTCTGCCGCTCTATTTGGGCTCCCTTTCACATATAGAGATGTATTTACTCCTTCCTCCGCCCTGTTCTAATCATTTCCCTCGTCCTGAACTATCATTTGTTGTCTGTGGCCCCAACCTGTGGAAACCACATAATGCTTTAGGTACTGGAATGAACTTTCTTTTATCATCTAAAACTTGCATCTGCCTATTACCTGCCCTGCTTCAGTTGGCAGAACTGTGTCGAGGTCTCAGTTTCTCTCTATAGTTTGTTCTGTCTCACTAAAGTTATTACGATCATATCTGAAAGGCATTTGAGGCTGGAGATTATTAGCGTGAGGGGGAGAAAAGGAACAGGATCAAGAATTTAGTTTAATAGAACTCACTGTAGTTGATGCGCTTTCTACCAAAGTCAGGATTAGTGTTTTTCTTCTTTCAACATCCACATATCTGAAGATATAAGATGATCTTTCAGTTTTCTTGGTGATTGCATGTAACTTAGGAGGGAAATGGTTTTATTAGGTAACCTAATAAGGGAATTCGATGGACTGAGGTGTTTTGGTAAATAACTAATGAAACTATTAAGAGTTTTAGTTAATTCTAATTAGAGCATCTAGACTAGAAATCCTGAAGAAGATCAGATGTTTTGACTGTGCCGCTGACTGGATATCCTCCAGAGGGGACTCTCGATTTCCAAGATGGGCATGGAATGTGAATCTGGAGTCACCCAGTATCTTGAATGCAGGCCAGACAAAGGTGCATCAAATCCTATAGCAAAGGCAGGTATCGAGAAAGACCCATCAGAATCAAGTGTCCAGTGATATTGATCCCAGGTTGCATTAGAACAAAAAGTAGCTGGCCCTAGAGCAACATTTTTCAGAGTATTACTTTGACCACCACTTTTATGTGCTATAAATTAGCATTATGGAAAAACAGCATTTCTATGATGAAATATAGTTAAGAACTGCTGAGTTAAACAAGAGTAAACAAAGTCCTTTATTGAAGGACGTCCTGGGCACTTTAATATATGAAAGTGCTTTGTGAATCTTCAAAAAATGGATTTTTTTGTGAAGTGTTTTTTTCAAATGTTTTTGATCACTTACCCGAATTTTATTCAATGAAGACCACAAAGAATGAATGTTTGACACTAGTCTAATTTGGGACATAGATTTAGGGAACATATTTGATGCAGTGTTCTGACGCAGAATGATCATCTGCAAACTTGATCATTTACTAACATAAATAACATATGTTAACTAATTTAATAAGTGGCCAAATGGTCATGCAAATGTTTTCTCATGCTCCTAAGCTCATAAACTATAAAAATAGTATTTTCCACTTGAATTGTAATTTGCATAATTAAAACCCAAGTTTTAAGTCTAGCTACTGATTTTGGGCCTAATATTTTATATTATGGCAGAATCTGGCAATCCCGGGGAGATGCTTAACCTTGAGAAATAATGTATTTGCTCTTTTTTCACAGAACTATGTGTTGTAGGGATTCACGGCCCTGCCAATTTCTGGGAATTGGACTGATGGCATTGTTGACTTATGGTGACATTGTTAAAGGTATTTTTAAAAAAAAAAACATTTAAAAAATATAGAAGTCTTCTTTAGGTGTAAGAGTGTAAAACTGAATTTCTTATTCAGAAAGAAATTTTCAGTTTCCCTTAAGCTGGTTCTATGCTCAAGGAAGCTTGTCAGACTGCTTATTAATATGATACATTCTGAGTTACGATTATCATCAGCTTACTTTGGATATAGTAATTCCCAAAGCAGAGTCTACTCTACAAGGAATCTTTGTTTGTTTCAGAGCACCTGGTTACTGAGAGTAGGTTATCAAACATTCAGTTTTCTTCCTGTCTCTAGGATACATCCAAGTCATGTTCTCTGACTTTTCTCTGTGATGAAAACCTCTTTCTCTGCCTACCCAATGACAGAGTAGTAATTTGGAGATAGAAGGTTTAACAAAACCTACATATTTTTAGAACAATATAGTTTAATAGATACTGGAAGAACTGAAGAAAAGATGTTTAGGAAAATGTTTGTGTTGCTTGTAAATAATATTTAAGAGTTACTGAGTACTTACTTTGTCAGATACTATTATACACCTTTCGTTTAATCATCAAAGCCATCCTGTAAGTAAAGCCTTATTATGCTTGTCTTCCATGAGTGGAAACAGGTGAAGAGAAATAAATGACCTTCCCAAAGCCACACAGTTGGTAGTGAGAAAGCTGAGTTGAGTGTGGGCGTCTTGCTCCAGAACACAGATACTTAAAGCCACCACATCGCGTGACCTCTCCCTCTTCCGCTAAAGAGAGATTCTATTCATTACAACACATTGCAGTTGGCCCAGAGGATGGGTAAGATATTATGATGCTTGTTTCCATTTTTTCATGATTTAGAGTTTTAGAAGGGTGCATTGTGGCTTTGCTCACATTGTATGTCTGCTTGTAAATTTTCAATGACTTTATATCACGCTGCAGTATAAATCATTTCAAACCAACCAGCCTAGTCTGTATTCATCAGTTCAAGTGTCAAGCACTCCATATTCTGGCCTTTTTTCAACATTCTAATGCTTTATCTAATGTTATTCTTCATGGACATACCACTAAAATCAACCAGATTTATTCAACTTATCCTGCCTCCAAGACTTTGTTCCTATTTCCATTGTAAGATCTATCCACACATCCTCTCAGATTGTCTACTTAAATTCTTTCTTCAAGGACTATTTCACAACTCACTTCTTCCATGAAAATGCTCATGTCTTTACCTGCTGTCTTGACTTTGAAATTTCTGAAATATTTTAAATATGGAATATTATATTGCACCACAGTAGATGCGACCTTTGAGTGCAATCTTCTCTGATTACACTCTCTGTGAACCCTCTGAATGCTAAGGGTTCACTGGGCAGAAAAACAGCCTGGGCTCTGGGTGGTGTGGGAACTATCATAGAGAGCAAACATGAAAGAGCATCACAAGGGAAAAGCTTAGAAAAATTGGTAGAAGCCAAATATTAAAGAAGTGTATGCAACTTGTTACCAATTGAGGAATATATCTTGAAAATAATGATTAGCCAAGGAAAGACCCTAACAAGTGCATGACTTTTTGAAAAAAATTATTGGATAATCAACACTATAGCTGAACTCTGTCTTCCTATCACCTTTTCTTTGTTTTTCTCACTGGTGGCAGTGTAGAGAGATGATTTTCAAGCCTTTAAGAAATTATTGCCTTAGTCTTATTGCCTTTAAGAAATGTTTAGAACCCTACTAACTGAATGGGGCAAGAACAGTGGTCTAGAAGAAAAGGGACATATGTATGAGATAGTTCATGTCAAGTAAATGTAGGGGAAAGGAAGGGAAATAATCAAGAATTATTTCTAAATTTTTGACTTGGGCAACATAGTTTTTTTTTTAAGATTTTATTTATTTATTTGACAAAGGGAGAGAGATCACAAGTAGGCAGAGAGAGAGAGAGGGGGAAGCAAGCAGGCTCCCCGCTGAGCAGAAAGCCCGATATGGGGCTTGATTCCAGGACCCTGAGATTATAACCTGAGCCAAAAGCAGAGGCTTTAACCCACTGAGCCACCCAGGCACCCCAGCAACATAGTTTTTAATAGTGTCATTAAGTGCATGAAAGAATAGAGGGGAAGTGGGTGTTAAAATCCTTTCCTAGTGGGCTATCCAAGGCAATGGGTCTGTAGGAAATGAGGTGACAACAGAAAATTGAAAGTTAGAGGCATATGGCTGAAGAGAGAAGTTCAAAATGGATATATACACTTGGGACTTTAGGCTACTGGTAATTGTTGATTCCATATACTTGAATAAAAACAATCAGGAGCATATGCAGAGTAAGAGAGAATTGAAAATGCACAGTGAGGGGGGTGCGTGGGTGGCTCAGTCTTTAAGCATCTGCCTTCAGCTCCGGTCATGATCCCAGGATCGAGTCCCTCATTGGGCTCCCTGCTTGGGGGGAAGCCTGATTCTCCCTCTCCCATTCCCCCTTCTTGTGTTCCCTCTCTTGCTGTGTCTCTCTCTGTCAAATAAATAAATAAAATCTTAAAAAAAGGAAAGAAAATGCAAAGTGAGGCATCTTTCAAGCTAGGATGAAGGCAGAATCAAGAGTTGGGAAGATTCTCCTATTCCCCACACTTAAGGTCAAATCATTAATGGATCTAACTTCATTCCCAATTCCATTACAATGAAAAGTAAGGAAACAAACTAGTGTAGAACAGTTTACATATGTACACTGACTGCCATTTTTTGATTTAGTATTTGTAATAAATGTATAATCTCTCAAATATATTTGTTTTTAAATTTTAACTCAATATATACAGGGAATCCTGATTTGCATGTAAGTCAAAATGAATCTTCTCAAGTGAATGATTTTGAATGTAAGTATTATAAATAACCAGCACTAACTATTGCACATTTAATTGAATTCTTTTATTTTAAATATTCACAGTACAGGAATTCACTAAGCCTGAATAGAACATCATTATTTACACATCCAAGGAATAACTCCAGTGGTAAATCAGTGAAGTACTTACATTGAATATAGGAAATATGACTGAAGAAAGAGAATTCTTCTTACACATACAGGCTCAAACCCTTTATACATTTATTTCTGCCTTGGGATCTTAGCACAGATTGCTGAAGTCACTATTAATTGCTGAACAAAATTTCAAAATATTATAACTATAGCAAACACACGATATATTTATAAACCCAGAAAGACATCAATGGGCCAGAAATCTACATTATGATGGCATTTTTAAGGGAAGGAAATTTCAAATGACATCTCCAGTTTAATTTGTGGAAAACGCAAGGTCTTCAAATAGCTGAATATACAGATTTCCTATGGCATTTTGCCTTGCATGGCTTATTAAAATATTTGCTTAGCTGCCATAACATGTTGTGTTATTTACAAGTTGAACTGATGAAGGGAACATATGGTAGTAAACTAAGAGCCCAGATCAGTTGTTTGCTGAATGCCATACACATACAACATCCTGGTCAGTGAAGGTGGCCTCCACACTGCCAGGACTGGCTACTCAACATTTGGATTAATGCTTTACTCCAGGATGTAGCAACACTCAGTTGCATGATTTTTACTTGGAATAGTAGCTAGACTCAACTTTTCTTATGGTTATACTAACTTCACTGAAGCAGTGAAAATTGAACTTAAATGAACCAAACTTCTGTAAATAAATAAATAAATAAAGGTATAAATAGGATCCCTACTGTTTTAATAACATAGCAATAAAATTACCTTCCAACAGTATAAATGCTTATAAATGCTTATATTGATGTTTTAAGTTACCAAGTGCTATTTCTAGCCTTACTATATTAAGATGAATGACTAATTTCATTTGGGAAGTAGTCATTGGTCCGCGTATATTATGTGTTTGGAATTAAGCCCTTTCAAAAGCACAAGTATATTTTCTGAAGAACACCAAAGAAAAATAAAAACATAAACAAACTTCACTGAATTTCGTTTCTGTTAATTTCTGTTTCCAAAGACTACTGCAAATTATCAGCATGTAGAGCCTTGGTCTTTGCAGCCAAAATTCCTATTTTCTACACAATCATTTTTTTTCCTAATCACCCGAATTACTGAGAAAAATATTTTCCCCCCTCCTCTACCAAGTACAGTGACTGGCTGTTCACACTGCCTGGATGTTCTACATTATTGCCCAATTTAGTGTTGTGCAGACCTGGCCTCAAGTGTTTTCCACTCCCACACCCGTCCTCCCCATCCCTGGCAGTAGTACTGATTTTGGCAGTGTAAAAAAAAAAAGACACACTCTTCTTGATTGTAGAAAAAGCTGCCAGAATATTGTGTCCATAGTATGGAACTGATTAAGATGATATTTTTCACATCTTCATGCTTTTATAATAGTACGTTGCTATGCAGTAAATTGTATCATTTGCCAACAAATGATTTTATTTGTTGTATTTTATTGCCAACAAGAGGCTTCAAGAAGAAAATTGGGGTTGGGGGGGATTTTACCACATTATGCTGCCCAATTAGAAAAAAGCAAAGCAGCATTTTCGGCTCATTAGGACTAAGAACAACATTTTTACTTTACTCAAGTTTAAAAATAATGTTTTGAAAGACGTGAATCATGCACACAGATTGAGACAAAGCCTATGTATGAGTTGGCAGTGTAAATGTCCCCCTAAAGTTGCATGATTCACCAAGGGCATGCATTTTTTTCACCTAATATAACATAACCTTAATATCTTCATATAATTTCTAACACATTTTATTTCAAACATGCACTGGCTACTAAAATAAGATTTTAAAGAAAAGCTGATGTTTGATATAAAATAATCATGTCTTTTCAAGTGTGGAAAAATACTCTACAAAAAAATAAGTAGAAAAGTGGTTTCTGATCAATGTGTGATTTTATCTATAAAAATCCAGATGACTAATTAGTGTGCTTACAACAACCCTATGGGGTCTGCATTGCAATTATACACATACAGAAAGTTAATAGCATTAAACAACTATTAGCACAATGCAATTAAATCCTTATCAGAAATAACATGAACTATAAGCTGTACATTTGGCATTTAGATTTCAGAGTATTTTTAAGAATCTGCTTAAATATGACAGGACAATAGTGCAAAATCACATTACATTAATAAAACATACAATTACCACCCAAACAGTTTATGGATTACTGACCCTTAAAATTCACATATTGGCTAGAATTGGCACATTTTATTTCACCATGATAGTTTTGACCTTCTTTACTTGAGTGTACATTGTTTTATTCAAAGTTACACTTGAACTATATAGAAAAAGTGGAGGCTTGTGTGTGTGTGTCTGTATGTGTGTTCTTGAGGAGATGAGAGAAAGCATGTAAACTCCACTGCAGCTTTCTTCTTTAACAACTGTCTAATTAGAACTTCTAAAGAAACTGCTTGGTAGCTATTTTCTCTTCTTTTTTATGTTTCCCAGAGCAGTGACCTGGCCACATGGAAGAGACCCAGAAGGAACGAAGGAAAATTCTAGAAGAGTATATGGCAGCCCATGCTCTGTGCCAGGCTAACTAAACCAGAATGCCTACTCAAGAAATCAAGATTTACTGAGAGCTTCTCAGTTGACTCTAATGTAAAGTCCACCACATAATTGTTGGATGAGAAGTCAGTGACCCAAAAAGCTAGTGACTCATGGAATAGATTATGCCACCCGGAACTTGGGTTCTAATCCTTAGTTTACTACTCTTTTCCTCCTTTCTGCAGCTTTGTATGCTGGAATCTACATTGAAACTTGTTAGCTCTTCACTTTTTCCCTTTAAAAATCTCTCTTATACCCACAGGTTGTTTCAGATTCAGAATAAACTACATTATTCTAATGAAGATGATTAATCTCAATAATTTCACTCAGATAATTCTGACCAGTTGCATTTCGTCTAGCAAACATTCCTTTTTTAACCTTCATTTTATGTATGGTTTATAAAATGGTATTTTTATATTGTCACAATTACTCCACTAATCCTGACTCCTACAAACTCTAACCTTAAATTAAAAAAAAAAAAAGAAAGAAAAAAGAGAAGAGGGGGGAAAGCCGCACATGAATACTTTGCTTTTGAAGGCTGCCATCATGCTGATAGCTCTAGAGATTTAAATTTTTATTTAAGAGTAAAAAAAGATATTATTTTCACTATGTTTTTCTATCTCCATTTCCAATGCTACATCTTCCAGCCCAAGAGCTCTCATTGATTTGAGTTTTAGAGCATCTACAAGCTAAATGATTTTTTTTCCTTGTCAGTGAATTCCTGGTCTCAAGTATGATAGTCTTTGTCCTTCGATTCATTATTTTTAAATAATATGTAAAATATTTGAGATAGGCCATTTATCATGTAAAAAGGGGACTGCTCCTCCTTTTACATTGAACCAGATATTCTCTGTCTGTCCAAGGCTCTTCAAGAAGAAAACCAGTGTGTGGCAGGCCTGGATCTCATTGTAGTCCCTGGAAACACATATCCTGTCCTAGATGACAGTGAGCTCTCTTCTTGCGATCTGGCCTTCGACAAGGACGGCATCTTCAGGATTGTCTCATCTAAGGGACTGAAGGTGGCTAATGAGGCCAATCTGAGATGGGAGATGCACTCTTGTAATTCCAGCACATATTTCTTGCATAATGAGTAGTGCTGGGTTGTTAATTTAGTTGGGGTACTGTATCTGTAGCCTGCTTTTCTATCTCCTGCACCTTCATTAATCAAAATGGAATGCAAAATGAGCAGTAAGAGTCACCAGAGTTAACATACCTCTGAAAAAATCACTCTTAGAGTTTTTCAGACAAAATCTATATTTATTTTTTTATAGAGAAATCCCCCCAAGCTCTAATGTAACATACTTTATGTATATAACTAATTCAATAACTTGGCTGCCAAATGATTCAGAAAAATAATTTAATTTTTAAAGTTTTCTAATGTTGTATCTGAAATAAACATTTCTACTTTTCTTTAAAGTGAGACAATTGGGAACTGCTTAAAAATACTATTTTGAAAATTATTCATTTTTGACACATCAATGTAAAAGATTAGAAATTATGCAAATGAACAGTTGACATATTCATATTCATGTCAAATTTTTATTTATTATGCAATTAGAGCAGTCTTAATCACAGTCTGGCTAGGAATTATTTTATTTCTGTACCACTAAACAAATACATACTTGTTTATTAAATTTATATTCTCACGTTTTAAAGGGACTTTTAGAATTTTTTTAACTTTAGGAAAAGTAGATGAAGACTTGATTCTGTTTTCTAACTTAGGTCATTAACTGACCCTGCAGCTGAGTTGATGTGGTGGATGGAGTCAGGTTGCTGAATATTTCGGGGTCCCTGTCTTTACCAGAAAATCACCTCTAAGAATCTTCCTGCAATTCCATTCTGTGACATAAGCTATGCCAACTAAGAGTAGCTAAATTGACTGTTAATTTACTGATTGTTCATAACAGTGAGGGGAAATTAGGCCTGCTTGGGTTCTAATTATTTTAAGAAATGGCATATATGTTTAGTAAGGCAAATAATGCCTATGTGCTCCCCCTTCCATTATTGAGTAATTATAGAAGATGCGAATGCATGCTTCTGCACTGTATTTATTTGTTTCTCTTCTCCTGAAGATTATTCCTTTGGCCTATTTAAATTTGCAATGATTCTTAAAAGAATCAATGTCTGCTTAACATTTTCAGCATTAGAACTGAAATTGTGAAAATAGTTTTGAATTTCTCACAGTGATATTTTGTTATAATAAATGATTGTAATTGAACACAGTATCTTTTCACCTAAATGTTATTTTACTTGTACACACACACACGCGCACACACACACACACACACACGCACACACACACATATCAGGAATCTGCTACCTCCACTTTACAGATGCAAATTCTGAGGCTAAGAGGAGTCAGATAGCTTGTCTACAGTTGGGGAGTGGCAGAGCTGAGATTCGGTTGTAAATCTGTGGTCACCCAAACTCCATGTGCTACAGCCGGCTCATTGCTATATGCCAATTGCAAATTACTTTTCCACTCATCAAGCAAGGGCTCTGGGGGACATGGAAAAGAAGTTCTCCTAAACATATACATTGGACTAGCAGATCACAAAAGCATAAAATTTTATGGTTGTAAAGAATCTTAGTAATTGGATAGTCCAGTTTTCATGTTGCAAAATACAAACATGCATTTAGAACCTAACAAGAGAGTGAGAGATATTTTTTCAAGATACGTAAGCTTTTCTTTTCCTAATAATACCTCCAGGCCAAGAATTGAGCGGGTCTTTTGTGTAGACTGGTGGTTCCCAGAGATGGTCCCACATTAGTATCATCTAAGGTGTCTTTACAGTTGTTGGTCTCTGGGTCCCATTTCAAACCAATCAGATAAGATTTCTAGAGATGGGGTTTGGGAAACCACAATTTTAAATCCTCTCCAGGTGATCCATATATGCACCTAGGCTTGAGAAATATTGCTATAAACCACTCACAACTTAAAAAAAGATTTGGAGACTGTAGATAATCTGCCCCATATTAAGGGATTAGTTAGCCAGTACCATGCTCATGCATGAAATAATTAGGCATATAGAATATCTTGGCTCTTAAAGTAGAGAAACACTTTACTGACATATACAGGATGATTCCAAGTGAATTAAAGACATTAGCTTATATCAGTTGAACAACAAAATACACTCCATTTTATAGGTGGTTATGACACAGACCTCAAACCTGACAGCACATCAGAACTATCTGGGGAGATTTTTAAAATACAGATTCCAGCTCCCATCTCAGACCCAGAGAATCAGAAACTCCATATTTTTAATCCCTTTTCAAATGATTCTTATGCAGCTTAACCCAGGAAGTTCTAAAGACGTGTGTGTTTGAGAGCCACTGGCTGAGTTAGGATGGTTTATCGACTACAGTGTGAAGCAGACTAACTTACGGTGTGTATTAAAAGCATGTTTTTTTGGACTTGTTTGAAGAGACTTGCCTGAGCAGTGCCAAGGAATTAGTATTGTCCATATTCACCTCTGTTGACCCAGCAACCAGGCTTTTCAGTTACATTGACAAAGACAGCTGACATTGGAGAGATTTTTTTAAAAATTCTTCACAATATTTTCAAAGTAGATCAAATGAAAAACTGTATAGTGACTATGAGTTAAAAATAACTAAGTTGTTTGGATATAGTCAATCCAGCTTGCTCAAGTTAGGCTCCCTGTTTCATTGTCATCTGGGGATTTGCAATGTGCCTCCACTGCCTCCCTGAAATTTCTGCATTGATAAAAAAGTTTTAGATTATTATAATAAGAATGTGGATGATATAGAAAAATCTACAATATTTTAAAATAATGTTCATTATATGGTTGGTTCTCTGTAGGCAATTAAGGTCTCAGTGAGTCATGAGTACACGAATTACAAAAGACGAGGTAGAGAACGAAGGGGAAATAGTTAAAGGAAGAAGTTCGGTTATTTGAGCACTTGCTCTATTCCAAGTTCGGGATTAGGTTCTTTCCACATATTAGTTAAATATTCAGTTTTACACTTTAAATGTCTATTCAGAGAAATAAGAGAGAAATCCGTTTGAAATATTTACCTCCAAAAAATGATATGGTCATTAGAATTTCATTTGCAAATGCATGCATATTGTCAATTTAGATCTTAGATGAGAGAGTAACAGCGCCAGAAGGAACCTTGCAAACAACAAGGTCTGGAGAGGTTAGCTGGATTTCTCAAAATGAGTTTGTTGAACATATAACCCAGCCTAGCATTGTCTGGCTAAACAGTTTCTCTCTCATTTTTGTTCTGTTAACTGCTCTATATAATGCTTATGAATATGGATGCATTCAATATGAATTACTGAGAGGGAGAACATTTTGGATAGTAGTTGAGCTTACCCATTTGCAAAATGCTACAAAAACTTTAGATGAGAGACATCCAGAAAAAAATACCATCTTAATTGACTGATGTTTGCAGTAGGAAGGAGTACAGTTAGGGAGAAAAGAAACTGCGTTTCTCTCTGTGCATAGTTTGGTAATAAATATGTGCCCTTCACAGTGCATGTACTTTATATTTTCCTCAAATATTAAGTGTCTTTTGTATTAGAAACAGTTGGTGTTCATATTTGAATAGAATGTTAACATGTTAGAAATCTTTTTAAATCTTTCTTGAAATGTTCTTTTGGGGTGCTAGGATGTAGGAAGATTGGAAGGACATAAAGCTTTCCTTTGCATCCAATCAGGAAATTGACCAAAGAAATAAATATAAAATATAATCTGTAACTGGTACCAATAAACTAGAACTGTTATCACACTTAAATAAAATTCTACATGACCTCCAATGCAATTTCTTTATTCATTGAACAAATATTTGTTGAGATCCCTCCCTGTGATAGGCACTGTACTTATCTTTTAGAGCCTGAAGTTTTTATATTTAACAGTTCGATTGTAATTAATTTAAGAAGTTCCCTTCAATGAGATCAAAGTTCAAGGGAACTCAAAGATATGGTTAAGTACAAGGTCATAATGTAAGGACCTGACCCTTGTTTTGGTAACATTACTTCATGCAAAGACATTTTTCTAGACAAAGGCAAAGGTATTACCTTAAGACTCATGGAATCTAGTTTGAAAATAGGCAATCAAAAAGATATCAATTGTAAAATTTCTTATTCTTACCATATTTAACCTCCAATTGGAGGCAAGAATTTAAAGCTTCAGCAAATAATTCCTAAATATTCTGTCACTTTATACCTCAAGTGCTCTGAGCTTTCTAAGCCCTCACAACAGAAAACATTTCTGTGTATTCTAGGATTATCAAGACTTATGTAGTAAATATATAATTTTAAGCTGATATTGTTTCCCACTAAGCTGTTAAGTTTCCCACTAAGATAATTTTTTTCCTGTCTCTACTTCATATTGTAAAATTTATGGCTGTCATATAATATGACTGATAAGTCTTTTTTTAAAGAGTTTAATACTGCTGGATATGGAGAATTCGGTATACTTACTAAGAAGACCTATGATAATTAATATTTATATATTTTTACTAGTAAGACCTATAATAATAAACATTTAATATTCAGACCATTGAAGATTTTGGTATTTCAGAACAAAACTTTTTAAGTGGTCTATTTTGTTTTTATATCCACAATTTATCCCCTGGCATCATTATTTGTTTTTATAACTAACAGCAAACTAATTTTGTTGAATCCACATCTCACCAGGAGATATCCTTTAAAAGAATTGCAATCCATGGGATTTATTAATGGAGTGCCTGAGAACCATACACCATCTCTGAGGGTCGCATTTCACTTAAAATGTAGTCAGTCCATTTCCGTCTGTTAACGCTCATCTCCTAAAATATTTAAAACAGAAAGCATGCTAACAGGTTTGAAGTTTTATTCACTATGTACTTTTTTCAAAAGTCAAAGTGCTTCCACATAGAGTGTACCACTCCATAGGCCTTAATTAGACCAATAAGGCATTCACATTTTTAGGAATTGAGACATACTTCTATAGTTAGGTGAGAATACAGTGAAAAAGAACATAGAATTGAGAGATAGGGCACCCTTACATTCCAGTCTTGGCTAGGTCACTAGCTCTGTGTATGTATGTGTGTGTGTGTGTGTGTGTGTGTGTGTGTGTGTGTGAACATGTTTCTTGAATAAATGTTATATCTGGATCTGGTTAACCCATAAGTAGAATAAAGGGATTGGTTTGTAAACATTGCTATAATACCATCTAGCCCTAAAACTTACAAATAAATACTCCCAGAACTGACGGGCTAAGTTGATTCATTCATTTTGGCACTTCAAATTCAGAAAAGTTATTCTTCTGGGACCTGGTAATGGGTTTTCAATATATAGATGTGTCAATTAGTGACTTAGTATTATTGCCTTGGCTTGGGTCATATTATCAGCATGTGATTATACTCAGTCTAAAAAAGAGACCAAATTCATAGTTGGCAAAAGAAGTGATGCCCTCAGGTTTCTCAGTTCTTTGAAATGATGAGCACCCACCACAGCCAAGATGGGTTGTCAAGACACTGAATGCTTTGCTGCTTTTGAGGAAAGCAGGTGCTTTCTAATGTTAGCCATGCAACCTGTTTACAACCCTACACTTTTTATAAGATGACAAAAGGATGCCAAAGTCAGTGTAAGTGTATGAATTAGACTCTTTAACCTGATGAAACAAACGTAGGTGAGATCTGTCCTTATCTACGTGGGCATCCACACAGACACACCATTTCTTGATGCAGTGAGGTTAGAAGACATAATACAGAGGGAACCTACATCGGGTCAAATGAGTAAACAAAGTTTGCAGCTCAGAAATATGTCAAATTCCTGAGCATTGGGGAAATTTACTATCTTATTTTCATTAAATCAACAGTGCCGCATATAAACTCCACTGAGAGGAGTATGTGCATTAACATAGACTCAAAGAAAGCTTTCATAAATCTCTCTACTTCACTGTAAGCTACTGTAGGGCAGTGACAGTACCTTGTTCATCTTTATCTCTGGTTAGGGCATTGCCTGACACAACATGCGTGTTCGACATGGGTAAAGAAATGAACCTGAGGATCAAACAGTCCTCCACCTCATGCCAGAATCTTCCTCTGCTCCAATCCTCCTAGAGCTCCAGAAAGCTCGTTCCCACACAAGGCAGTCTGGGTCATGGGACATATGCCCTATTTACTGAACTCAAGTTTGTCTCTATCTATTTCCATTTGACGTAGAAGATGGTGGATTTGTATTCTGCTAATGTTAACATGTAACAGGACTGTTAGAATAAGCCACAATTAGATCCAAAAGATGTCATCAGAATATTTTGATTCTTTTGATGGGTTTTTGGCCTGAACGAAATAGTCATTAAAGATTCTTTTGGGAAATGTTTTTCTTGAAGAATCCTTAACATCCCCATCTTTTCTCACCTACTAATCTCTGCTTATATGCAGCTCTTAACCTTCTAGAGGAAAATTGTACACAGCTGCAGGTACAGGGATGAATTTTCCAAGAACTTAGTGTAATGACAAGTTCATTTTGGTTCTTTAAAGCTCTGAGGGCCATGGTCACATGTGCTATATGTGAATAATTATGAAAACGAAATATAAAACATCATCTCCAGTTAATATTTCTACACTAGCACTGTCACTTTGTTGAAACAAACAAAAAAAATTTCCCATGATTCTCAACGACATTCATTTGTTTATTCAATAAATGTGCATTGAGATGGTACCCTGGGTTAGAATTGTGTATTTTCTGTAGAACCCCATTTTATTATGTTTGATATATATAACACCTTAACGATAATTTTATTTAGGTTCTTATAATGCTAGGGGAAACCTTTAAAATGTTTTGTCTATTTATTTGTCCACATGGTAAAATGAAACTTTTAAATATTGGAGCTTGGGAAAAATATTTTAAATTTTTATGTTATTCAAGATTGAACATAAATGTACCAGTTGTAACTACGATTTGTAACTATACACATTCTTTTCCTTTGTCATTTGAGGAAATTATTTGTTTTATTATAATAATAAGTGTAAGGATTGGGAAGAAAACTATCTTAGGTATTCTTAAGTGTTGTCAGGATTATTTCCCAGATTCTATAAATCCCCCAAAATTGGATATTTAGAAATATTTGAATAATTTAACTTAAGATCATGAGAACAAGTGTCTGCATTTGCAAGTCTGCTTAATGAAAATAAATGAAAAGTCTAATAGTTTCCTGAATAAAACAGTTCTGCTTCACTATCTTTCTTATTCACTACATGAATAATTCTTCCTTCACAAAAAATGTAGTAAACAGGTAAAAAGTAGATCAAACAGAGACATTACACACTTTGTTCACTTTGAAGTCAGAGGTTAGAACTCAATTACAAATGCTTTTCCTTTGTTACATTATGCAAGCTTGGAACTAGAGATTATAATATTTAGTGAAAATATTTCATATTTTAAGATGTGCATTGTCATCTCCCAAATAGCTTAAACAGCTGACCAATGTAGAAACAACAATCATATCACAAATTTACATTACAAACAACTACCAAAATGTGAAGAACAATGTTTACAAATGGTAGCAAAGAATAAATTAATTTTCAGTGCACATAATTAGGTATATACAGGATAATTTAAAACCAAAGGGAGTGATTGCTAATGCTGAGCTCTCAGAAATCTCCATCAAAGTATACATGTTACCCAAGAGAGAGTGATAAAAATAAATTGTGACACAAAAGCAGAATGTTGTCTCTCTTCTTATCCTCAAAACTTGGATGATAGCTCATCAAGATAATTTTTCCAAGTGTGCAAATGATGGAAAACTTTAATTCCAAAACCATTTCTCTAAATTACCAACAGATTTATATTCTTGATGCCTTTTCACGTGATCACAAGCCAAGCATGCATGTGATTCCCAAAATCGTGGAAGATTCACTGTGAAATCCTTCCTCCAGTTAAAGTAACTAAGGTATAACTTATTGTTTTTGTCAACTTCTTTCAGATACTTGGCTAGCTCACTGGGAGAGTTATAATCTTCCACATGAATGAATGAATCTGCCGGAATATAATTCTCATAATTTTCCCTAGATGGCCCCAGAACAACAGGTACAGAACCCGCTAGAAAAGCATTATAGAGCTTTTCTGTGATGTAATCTTTGTGGATTGAGTTTTCAAAAGAAAGATAGAATTTGCAAGTAGATATGGTAGGAATCAAATTTTTATCATTCACATACTCTCCAAATGCTTGCCCATAGGTATGGATTTCAATGCTTTTGCTTAGCTCATTGTAATACTTGACCCTCGCGTGCTCAGGGTTCCAGTTACTTACGACCCAGCACACTAACTTTTCTTTGCTTGGCACTTCAAACACGAAGGGGTTTGTGCTCACCGTCAAGAAGCCGTAAGGCACTTGGATATCTGAGTCGCGGCGGTAAGTCAGAGTCAAGTTGAACAGGTGCTCAATGCCGCTCTTTTGGGGCGTGTGAGTTGGTGATTCCAAATTCATCCAAATCCATTTCTGGAAGGGTGGCCTTGCCTGCTGAGGTAAGTTAGTCAGATCCCAACTGATGTCTCGGTGATGGATCAGAACGGCATGAGATTTGTTGTATAGAGAACGGTCTGTTGTGAGATGGCATCCTTGGATGTTGAACATTGCTTGGCAAGAGGTAAGGTCAAAGGTCTGCCCAAATGGCCACACCCAAATCAAGATGGTCGTTTCATTAAAATAATCAGTTTTGGTGGAGAAGAAGTTTTTCATTTTCAGCACGGAGCTGGCTGACTCCATTGGACTGAATATCCAGCTGTTGGTGGGCTTGATGTAAATGAGCAGACATGCCATGAAGCAGCCCAGGATAATGCAGACGATTAAAAATGGGCGGAGAATTCCTTTGGATGCTGAGGTCATAATTTTTTCTGTGAAACAGAAAGAGAAAGATGGGGGGTTATGTAGAGGTGTTGACGGAAAGTTAATCATAAATACAATTTGAGGTTAACAGGTGATGCATCTCAAAATACACTTAATCACAAAATCAGTTGCATTTTCCTTTTTTAGTGTTACTAAACCCTTAGAGAAATGGAGCTTTTATTGAGCCAAGAGACTGCCTTTCCAAGGAACTTTCCCCTGAACTACATAAATAATGAGTCAGACTTTGTTATAAGTCTGCTCGCATATCTTGAAGCCGGGTTACATTTGTTTTTAATGCCATCCTTACTTGTTATATTTTTATTTGTTTCTAGAAAGCTGGCACAAAGACTGGCTATGACTAAAATTTTTATTACTTTGAAACCACATCAGATCTGAGAACATCCCTTAGTTTATATGACTATTATTAATGATATATATAATTACTATAATTATTTACTAGTGTATTTTTGAGATTGTAATATAACTGTGCAGTTCAGATGGAATTCAGTAGAAAACCAAAATTTTTAAAGAAAAACTTATGTTTTGGTTTTTTGGTATAAGCACATCTTCACTGCCAAAAATGTATCACAAGAGTCTTCTTGTAAGAAATGGCAGCTTTTGGTTTGATATCTGTTGTTTGCTTTGTTTTGTGTTTAAGTAGGTACACAGATGCAAAAATTTGAGAAATTAAAATCTCTTGTTTCAT
Source organism: Nasua narica (assembly GCA_028533885.1). Classification (NCBI taxonomy): domain Eukaryota; kingdom Metazoa; phylum Chordata; class Mammalia; order Carnivora; family Procyonidae; genus Nasua; species Nasua narica. The sequence continues at coordinate 57,082,224 of CM052802.1, forward strand.
TTTTAATATTTTTTCTTACAATTTTTCTTATTTACTTTTAATAATCTGTTAGTACACCCAAAATCTACTAGGTTGTGATAATAAAATGCTCTAATGGCATTAGAAAAACATTCTCATGTGGTGTCAGGGCATTAAAAAAAGTTTTTCTTAGCATTAAAATGACATTAGTATAATAAAAACAAATGGGTTCTCAAAAGAAAAGAATTACGTTTCATGGAGAACAATATTGATCTTGTGAATTATAGCAGATTGCAACTAAATAGATGAATTAAGGCTTTTTGATTTTTTTAAATACAAGAGTCTTCAAAGTTTTTCCTCTTTGATATTCATGTTTTTTTATGAATATGAACATAAAGATAAAATATGTAATATGTTTATAAAACTGTCTTTTGATCAAATTCTTACTGAGCTTCTGAAATTCATTATTCTTCTCACCGAAATAATGTGGTCTATCAATTTCAGATTCATTAAAATATTTTGAAATCTTGATCAAAAGCTAGTGTAGAAATATGAGCGGTTTCCTTCCAGAAAAAAGGGAGAAATTGTTCTTTAATTACCTAAATTTATGTGAACACTTAAAAAAATCACTTTTTTTTGTTGTTATGCAGCTTTTCTTAAAACATCTGACATTCCCTATATAGTTCTCTTGATACTTGAATCAAATAAAGATTCTGGATATTATATCCTGGAGCACTCCCAGAAGACAATTATTGGAATCAATGACTGAGACTTACCATCAAATTAAGCTTCAGCCCTGTCCGTCAATAACAAAAGGAAAATTAAAAAAGTGTCTACCAGATATGTTCTGAAACTATTATTTAACTCCTGAGCTACAGAGAAAATAGAAAAGAATATGAAAGAAAATCTCAACTGTTTAGAACTAAACGACATTGTTGGAACTACATGTCAAATTTTGTGGAATGTGGCTAAAACAGTACTTTATTTAAAAGAAATCTACAAAAAAAAAAGAAATCTACAGGTTTGCACAGTTTTGGGGAAATTGATTAACAAAATTGCCAACTAAACATGCTGGACAAAGAACAATGAGCCAAAGCTAAAGAAATAAAAAGTAAAAAATTAAGATAAGGATTGAAATCATTGAAATTGAGAGCAGAAATTTGAGAGGATTGATAACGTCGCAGTTAGCTATGTGAGGGGATGAATTAACTAAACTTATTGTAATAATCATTTTGCAATATATACATGTATCAAATCATTATGTTGTACCCCTTATACTAATATAAAATTATATGTGAATTATAACTCAATAAAACTCGAAAAAATCCTGAGACAAACCTCACACAAGAACAATCATGAAAAAAGGAAATTCTTTTTTTTTTTTTTTTTAAAGATTTTATTTATTTATTTATTAGGAAAGTGAGAGAGTGAGAGAGAGCATGAGAAGGGAGAAGGTCAGAGTGAGAAGCGGACTCCCCATGGAGCTGGGAGCCTGATGTGGGACTCGATCCCGGGACTCTGGGATCATGACCTGAGCCGAAGGCAGTCGCT
>CM052802.1:57084232-57217555 GCA_028533885.1 Nasua narica
AACCAACTGCGCCACCCAGGCGCCCTTATTTTTTTTTTTTTAAGAAATTCAGCTAAAGGGCGCCTGAGTGGCTCAGAGGGTTAAAGCCTTTGCCTTCAGCTCAGGTCATGATTTCAGGGTCCTAGGATCAAGCCCCTCATTGGGCTCTCTGCTCAGCAATCTCTCTCCTTCTGTCAAATAAATAAATAAAATCTTAAAAAAAAGAAAGTTTAAATATAGAAAAGAGCAAATGATTATGCAACAGAAAAAATAAATGATTATATGGAGTCATTTTATGCTCATGAATTTGAAAAACTGATGAAATGGGTGGCTATATATCTACACAAATAGAAAAATGCCAATTTTAATAAGAAATTCTTATTAAACAAATAGCAGTTAGTAAAGTGGAATTGATAAATGATAACTGAAAACAAATAGCAGATCTAGGTGGCTTTGTAGGAGTGATATCAATTATTCAATGAATAGAGAATGTTATTATCATTTAAAAAATCTAGAAAACAGAAAAATAAATAAAAGAATCTTAACTCATTATATGAAGCCAATTATTAACTTATTACCAAAAGAAAATATAAAAAGCTGAAAAGGTCTATTTCACTTATAAACACGGATACAAACATTGAGCAATAAAGAGTATTAAAATATATTATGACACAATTCAAGAGTAGATTTATGTAGGTTCATGTACATTTGATCCTACTTTATAAATTTAAATAGTTGGACAATCTTTCAATTCTTTCTGAAAAAAGTTACTAGAAAGATCTCTTTTTTAATGGAGTAATAATATTAACCTTTAATATACATGATTTGACTGAGCAATGAAGTGTTTTTCTCCTATAAGACAATGTTTAATGGTATTTAGAAATATTTTCATTGATAGGGTGCCTGGGTGGCTCAGTCAATTAAGCATCTGATTCTTGATTTCAGCTCAGGTCATGATCTCAGGGTGGTGAGATTGAGCCCTGCGATGAGCTCCACACCAAGTCTGGAGCCTGCTTAAGATTCTCTCTCTCTCTCTGTCTCCTTCTGCCCCTCCCTTCCACTCATTCACACTCTCTCTCCCTCTCTCAAAAGAACAACAACAAAAAAAGAGAAATGTTCTCATTGAAAAAGTTTCCTTAAGTCCTTTTTGAATTGAAATGCAATGGCAAAAACTAAATAAATGATGTTGATTCATTGCAATGAGGTTAACTTCAATAGCCCCTGTTCAGTAAATGCTCATTCTCAGCTAGGTCTTGTGCCAAGCACTTTGCACACATCATTTCCTTTAATTCTCACAAAACCTCCATAGAGAAGGTCTTTTATCACCTCTGATGTCTTTGGCTCAGGTCATGATCCCAGGGTCCTGGGATTGAGCCCCAGGTCAGGTTCCCTGCTCATAGGGGAGTCTGCTTCTCCCTCTGCCCCTCCCCCTGCTCATACTCTCTCTCAAATAAATAAATAAAATCTTAAAAAAAAAAAAGAAAAAAAATGGGACACCTGGGTGGCTCAGTCAGTTAAAGTGGCTGCCTTCAGCTCAGGTCATGATCCCGGGGTCCTGCCATCGAGTCCCGTATTAGGCTCCTTGCTCAGCAGGGAGCTTGCTTCTCCCTCTGCCTGCTTTGCCAGCTGCTACCCCTGCTTGTGCGCTCTCTCTCTTTGACAAATCAATAAATAAAATCTTAAAAAAAAAAAAAAGAAAAACTGAGGGTCAGAGATATACATAACTAGCTTAATCATTGAGTTATACTCTTTCTTGCCTTCTATAATCTTTTTTGAACAAATAATACAAACATCAATTGTCTATTGAGGTGCATTTGACACTTCAAGCTTTATTGTCTTGATTTCTCTGGCCTCTATCCTTTATAATTGAGGACTGTCGATTTATGCATTAAATTTAAAGCAATTTCTTTTAACAAGAATACGTGATGCTTATATGATACTTACTAGTGTCAAACATTGATCTTAGCCCTTACATTAACATACACACACACACACACACACACATAGTACCTCATTTTAATCCCATTTTATTGATAAAGAAACTGATGCTTCTAATGGTTAAGAAACTTGCCCGGGGTCATCCAGTTCAGAAGTGGCAGAGCACACTTTCAAACAAACCCAGGTCATTTGTTCTAGTTTGAGTCATGAGCACTACATTTTACGTTCACTGATTCACCAGGCTGCAGCTAGAGAACATAATAGGCAGAATGCAAACTCCACGAAGGGCTTTGTTTCTTCACTGCTTTATCCTCATCACCAAAATACAGTGTTTAATAAATGCTATATATGTTGCATGAATGCGTGGATGGATTGCTGAGTGCCTACTGTGTGCAAGGTAAAATGCTCGGTAAATAGATAAGCAAAAATGAGCCAAGTGTGAATGAAGAAATAGATACTTAGTTGCTTTCTTTGTGCATTTAACACGTATTCTTTCAGAGAATAACTACCATCAGAGTTGATATTCAGATATTTCTACCACTAAATGAACAAAAAAATCCTAATTTTGCCTCTTTGTCACGTGTCAAAGTTGGAATCTATCTAGTGTACTTTAATTCCATGACTCCTCTTTCTGGCCAAATGAGGAAAAAAAAAAAGGTCACTAGGCAAGAAACAATGTTCCTTTCACTGTGTGCCTCTCAGTTTTTCTGCTTCCTAGACATTTTGTATCGAGGTTCTTGTTGTTAACTCTCGGCACACCTCTCCCCTCAGCTTTTCATTGCTGTCAGGGTCAATTACTAAACAGTAAGGGCAGTTACTCAGTAACCCCTGCTTTGCACAGAAATTGTCAGGAAAGTTTGCCTTTTGGAGCCTAATTGACATCCCCTTGACAGGAACCTTTAAACCTACTCCTCATAACTAAAATTCAGTTGGAGACCCAACACATCTTGAACTGTTAATCGATATAACCTATTTTTAAAGCACCCACAGCCATGTTACTTTAGCTCTCACCAGAGAGAGCAATAAATTTATAGCATAAAGCAAATTATAACAATAAATAGTATAATTAAAACTTTCCAATTATTTTTGATAGTCTCAAGTACCATAAAAGAATATAAAGACATTAGCATTAATAATTCACAAAATCATTTGTAAAAACATAACTTGATGGGACTTGGTGTGCATATAATTCTGCTTTCCATTAGAAGACTACCTTCGGTGTCGTGTTTTAGGAATGTTCCACTGAGAGTTAAAGAATAAAAGGGAACTTGGAATAGAAGAGGTTCAAGGATGATTCTCACATCATAAATATATTTTAAGATATTAGGGAGAAAAATGTGAAACCAAAAAGAATAGGAGGCTTCTCCAAGGAGTGGTGATTCTACTTTAAGTTTTTGATCTGTGTGTGTGTGTGTGTGTGTGCATGTGTGTGTTGAATCCTTGTTCTACACTGAAAGAAATGAGTATGTTTAGAATAGAATTCAATACCTGCCTAAAATTTCAAAGGCAGAAGAGGACAGTTATGCTTTAACTTGCCCCTTGGGACTTTACTCTTAGATTGCAGCCACCCCCTCATTCTTCAGCCCACCTCTCTGGCTCACGCCAGCAGGCATGTGAGGTTGGAAGAGAGTTTCTCTTATGCCCTCAGGAGGTCTTGAGTCAACATTTTCGCCAATTGTTGTGTAGTATACCTATTCTCTATTTGTTGTCTGGGTGCACAATGAGTTGATTCCTGAAATGGTAAGACTTTTCCTCCATGTAAAGGAACAGAACTTTGGATCCACTTAGGGATCTTCAGATCAGTTCAGACTAACCTCCAAGACCAGAAAGGAATCATGGACAAATTAAGTGGACTAAAGTTAGAAATAGTTAAAGAAAAAAAATGATTGTCATTCATTGTGACTTCTTCCTTGTTACAATAAAATTTGTAAAGTGCTTTTGATAGTGCCTGGACCCGAGAAAGCACTATGTGTTTACTCTTATGTTATTACTCTCTGTTACAGTCAAGAATCAGAGCTCTCACCATAGCTGAAATTCTTTTGGAATAATAAATCCTTCTTATGTCTATGCAAATGTCTAAGAACAAACACACACACAATCCCCTCTAAGTTCAAAATATAACTCACTATTAATAAATTCTGGATAAATATATAACATAAAATTTCTAATGAATATAAACAGAGTCTTCCAATAGCTCATGGAATCATACTTTTTACAAAAGGTTACTCTATCAGCATATTATATTTAAAGGATTCTATAGCAGATATTTGTTGGTTTTCCCTATCTGGATCAATCTCCCTTCTTCTGATAATAATGCCTCAATTTCTTGTTGGGATATTCCCTCTCCCCTCCTATATGTAATCTTTGGGATTGCAGAGAATGGTATTTCCCGTTTTCCTAACCCTTGTTGGGCAGAGAATCGGGGACGTGGAAACTTGAAGGGAAGGGTCAGGATAGAAAATGTTGGAACTGATTAATCATAGCAGGGCTCCCTTCCAAGACAATTTTATAAACTCTACTACCTGCATCCAAGGAGCTGCTTGAGACCTTGCCTTCCTGGGCTTGGTTCTTCAGCCATTCCTTCAGGTCTAAGAACTACTCCATAAACTTGCAATGATTTCCTTTTTGTCTATTTTAATTATAATTGTTTTTATTACTTGAAACAAGCAAATCCAAGCAAACAGCTACAACAAAACAAACCGTAGCCAAGCAAACAAACAAACAAAAACCCAACTAATTATCTCACCTCCTCTTTTTTTCTTCAAGCAGGTTAGGAAGTATATACCTAGAATCCTTCAAAATATGTCCATAATTATTTGGATTAAAAAAACTTTATATAAATTCTTAAAACAGCAAACATATCTCTTCACTTTATGTTAAGTTGGGACTCCACCCAGATTTTAGGTATTTGGTGGTAAGTGTATCTAATCCAACTATTACTAATCTGTTTGGTCAGGTTCAAAGAACAGTGGTGTTCCCCACATAATCATTGTGATGTTTGGTGTCATGACATTAATATAGTTTCTGGAAAAGTCTTCTAAATCCTACCCTGAATGTTCATAATTTGAATTGCCCAGTTTTATTTATTTTGGGGGTTGTTTGTTTTTGTTATTATTTTGTTTTGTTTTCACGTCTTCTGATGACTTTTATACCAAGAATAAAAATGTCTTATACTTTCAATACTATATACCAAATTATATTCTGCCTTGAAATACTGTAAAATTTTATATATTCATCACTTCACTTTCAAAGATTCCCCTGACACTTCACATTCCACTGAATCTTTCTCATGGGCATTCCTGCTCTGAGTTCTCACAATTCTCCCCATTAGATCCTGAGCCAAATGCCTCCTGTCTTTGGGAGAGATGCCATTTACTTTTTGGCAGGAAGACATTGGTTGATCTCTGGAATGCTATCAAATTTGTGTTTGCGAACCTTTCTCAAAGACCTTTGGGTACTAGCTCTGGTATTTCCACGGGTGAGCCTCTTTTATTTCCTCCAAACACTGGAGGGGCTACTACCAAAATACGCCAGTTTTAATGGTCAACTAGGCTTTTCCCAAATATTCCTCAGAATGTGCTCTAGCACATACAAGAATCCCCTGACTTACTTCTGCAGTGATTTCCTCTTTAGGGACATCATCTCTAAAATCCTCAAAAATGTCTTTCTTATTTTTCCCCTCTCCTTTTTGTCTCACACATTGGCTTCCTTTGGTGTGCAAACTGCCAACGATGGCTTTTCCTGCATGGCAAACTTCTTCATCTCGAGCAGTTTCTACATTCACTGGCTTTGAAATTTCTTTCCAATTCAGGGATTAACCTTTTTCAGTTTGATCTTTTATCTGCTTTCTTCTCTTTCTACTCGTAATCACTCGTTTGCAATCGCCGTCTTTATTCATTTTAGAAGCTGTATTTGCCTGTCTTAGCTGCAGCTAGAGCAATCAAATCTGACACTAAGCCCAAGTATAACTTGGCTCCTGTACTACCTTCCCAGAGGGAATACCACAGACAGGGCCAGGGGTGCTCTCTGGCAGCTCCCTAGAACATGCTTTCTGGCATTCCTTGAGGCCAACATTCCTTCATAATTTGGCTGTCAGCACCAGTGCTTCTATTATTATTGTCAGGTTGTAGCCCATAGCAGCCAACCAGTGAAGGTCAAGGAGCCTTAAAAAACAAAAAACAAAAACACCAAACCTCAAACTCTCATTTTGAGCTGATATATTACTATGTGTTCTCAACTCCGAAGATGAGGCTTTTTTCCTTTCAGATGACAAAGTAGAGGAGCTTTTTCCTGACATCTCCTTGTCCTTCAAATGCACACCCCACCTACTACTATTTATGCCTCCTAAATAGTCCTTAGAATAATTGACTTCTTTTTACTTCCCGAAGTCCAGCGTCTATCACCTCTTGTATAGAATGCTGACCTTGCTTTCTCAGTGACACATCCGGCACTAACTTTTGATCCATTCAATGGATTCACGAGGCAATAGACCAGTGGTTCTGAACGTGGGGTCCCCAGACCAGCAACAGCATCAGCGTCACCTGAGATCTTGTAAGAAATGGGATTCTCCCACTTGAACCTAGATATAAGGAATCAGAAACTAGGCTGTGGCCCAAGAATCCATCTTAAAAAGTCCTCCAGGTGATTCTGAAATACAGAAGGTTCAAGAATCCCTGCAGTGGAGTAAACCAATTACTTTTAAGATAAAGAAAAAAAGTTTTACTGTGGCTTAAACAGCCCTGGATGATGGCGAAGCTGGCTTTGCCTCCAACGTCAGTGCGTGCTATGCTCCCTTTTGCATTCCCGGCATGGCCCCGGTTGGCCCTGCTGCACTGAGGGAGACACTGGACCAGCTCTTCCCTCTCCCTGGAGCAATTTCCCTCCTCTCTTTGTTGATTTCCTCCTTTTTGCTCCACTGGCAGTAGATTATGGAAGGATTCCTGACAACCTCCCAACACCCAACCTCCCTACATACACACTAAATCAAAGGCCCCGAGTATGTGTCTTATAGTACTATCCGTCATTTTTACAAAGCACTTACCGCAGTAGCTAGTGAACCTGTATTTGATTAGTGTTGTTGCCTCTGTTTGGCTGCAACTAGGCTCATATGATAGATATCGGTTTTTTTCCTCAGTATTCAATCCCTAGAGCCTCGTCAGACCTGGTATATATCCTCGCTTTCAATAAATGTTTTTTTGAGTGACCAAGTTGTTAACAATTATTGAGCATTTGCAATGTTCCAGGAACAAGGCTAAGACTTTTCGATAAATTTTATCATTTTATTTTCAGGAAAAAAAAAAAACTATTTCTTTTTGTGCATTTGAAAAATAATTATGTATTACTTTCTATATGCCAAGCATGATTCTAAGCACTTAAGAAATAGTAATTCTGTTAAATCCATAACGACAAGATAAAATATACACTATAATTACATTCATTTTATAGATGAGGAAACTGATGCACATCTATCTGTCCCATGTCACATCAGTAAGTGATTAAATCAAGATGTGGAAAACTAGTGGCTTGACTCTGAAATGTTTTGCTTTAAAAATACATGTTAAGAATGGAGAATTCCAGCTTACAGTCGCAAAGCTGTGAATTCTGTGAATTATAGGATTTAAAATTTATTTTATGACATATATTGCTCTGAAGTCATTGTTCATTAGAACAAACCAGATCACCAATACTTCATCTCTACTCTTATCCTGGAAACCAATGGCCAGAACAGAAAACTAGAAGTTTTAGATAATTCTCCTCCTGTCCCTCAAGAGAGTGCAGAGGGGTGAATTAGAACAGGGGAGGAGTCTAGCTTTGTTTTCTTATTAGGCTGTTTATGAAACAAGTCCAGGAATATAAAGAATAATTGACATATTTGCAATTGATATCCCAGGCCTCTCTGATAGTTGTATTCCTGGTAGCAATATTCTCTTTCAGGTGAATTCCTTATGTGCTGCTTTGTTGAGTCAGCTTTGAAAATTAAACTCAAAGAGCCAGGTTTCCTAAAAACAATAAAGGTAGAGAAAAATAATCATTTCAATAGAAATCTCAGTTATATCCCAGAGTTAGTGCACACAATGTCATCAGTTAACATTTTTTAAGGGATTACATGTGTTTAATCATTAAGACAGAATAAAGAATTTCTTTTCTCTGTTACAATCCAAATTCCCTGTTTCCCAGCAGACTACTACATAACGTCATATGCTTATAATGATTGTACTGATTGTTTGACCTTCATCAGTCTTACTACCAATAATTTCCTCAAGTAGTCCCTCAGTTGTTTTTGTAAATGACCTCGGGAGGGAGTTTCCTATGGACCCAAACCCATCTGGCAGCAACAGTCCCCATCCACCACCTTTGTCCTTCTTCCTTGTTTGGCTACCTCAACTCTGAGAATGCAGCCTCATTCTGCTCCTACCATCAAATGTGTGGGCTAACATCCTCAAACCCAGCTGTGCCCCGACCTCTGACCCTCTGGGCACTGGAGTTTCTGGGTTCCCCTTACAGTTGGAAGACTATCTGAATCAAACTTTGTCACTGACACTGACAGCTTTGAATACGTCAACACGCTCACATCTTTCCCACATTTCCCTTATTTTCTGGTCCTCTCTTAGCTAACCGTAGAGGCTTTAGTTCAGTTTACAAAGCAAGGAAATAAATCCAGGAGAAACACACTGCTTAATATTCCTTGGCTCTTCCTTACACACTTTCTCCAACATTAAAATTCTTGCTTTTCAAGTTACAGAAACAAAAATGAAAACAAAAACAACACACCATCATGCACATCAAAAGATGTTAACAGATACTAAGAAGAAGGTTGCCATAATAAAAGAACATATCTACCTGTGTAAGTAAGCACTATATTAGATGGGGCGTTGCCATGACAACAATGTCTGGATCACACCAGATTTTACAGGCTGATCATCTTTTGAACTCAAGTGAAACTAATTAACACCAGCTTTACCGGGATTAAATAAAAACACGTCATTGTAGTTAATGAGGAGATTCTGAAACTTCAAGTTAAATCTACAATAGAAGAATAGGCCAGTAAGAACTAAAACAGAAAGGATAAGCCACTAAGAAACCAACAGCCTGAGAGATACTCTGATAAAAGTGTGGTTAAGGAGTTCTCAGGAAAGAAGCAAGTTTAACCAACTTGCAACTGGGGACTCTGAAAATGAACTGATTGATTAAGATAATTAACAAAGATGATATTAGAAAATAGGAAGGAGGAATTTAGAAGTAAAAGATGCAAGAGTGAAAAACCCTTATATATAAGATACAAATACTCCAATCCTTGGGTGGAGGAGGTGGGAAGGACTTCTGCCGAATCTCCATTACTCAGCCTGCCCCAATGGCTTCTTTCTTCTCAAGGGTCATCTGACATTCCTATTCTGATTTCATTCCTAATAAATAATCTTTTGAATATTCAGTCCACCAAGTAGCTGAAGACTCAGAAGAAAGTACCATATTTGGTGAACATAGTAAAGAAAATGAAAAGAAAATACATTAACACAGAACAGTCTTACATCCTCTCCTCCCACCACATTGGAAAAGACAGCTGTCCTGTCACGGGAGGCTGATTCCTCCTCACTAATTCTGGACTTTAAATAAGTCAAGTGACCTCATTATATTTATTATCCCTGATTTTTCCTAATCTTCAATTTCTCTGTCTCTAATGGTTGCTTTCCACTAGAATTTAAATACAATCACAGTTCTGTTAAAGAACCTCCACTCTTCCAAATACTGCTCTTCTGTTTTCTCTATTCTCCACAGATAGCCACATCTGACGGGAAATCATTATTTATTCCTTCAACTCCCTTACCCAATATCTACTCAATTATTACACTTAATCAATTGAAATGTTGTAGTATTTATTAAATGTCACTCACCTTCTCTACCTATTGTTACTTCATTGTTTAGCCTGCTTCACTTATTTCCTGGATTATTATAATGAGCCACTAACTGTTTTCACTGATAACGGTCTTGTTTTCCTACAATTCATAGTAAACACTGTGACTCTTTTTCTTCTTTTTCTTTTTTTAGTTACTCTCTGTCAAAAAAGTTTTATTGTAAAGCAGTGCTGGGGATGAAGGGCTTAAAGCAGCTAGCCTGCGATCCCTCCTTATGACCAGGGAGATGTTTCTGGGCAATGGCAGGTTAAGAGGGCAGGTGATCCACTTCAGTGTCTTTGTAAACATGATAACTTGACTTTCAGGTGAACAGAATAACCATATTTGCTGGAAGGGAGAATTCTTATCTATGAAATACTTTGAGGAAGACGTTCTTGGTTTAGGATTGTTTATTGTAAATGAACCTAAACTTGGATAGGTTTATGAGGCACGCTGCCCTGGAGAGCGTCACATAAGCTATACAACTCTCTTAAGTATAAAATAAAGATATCTTACAACTTTAATGCTCATACTCTGTGAGTGATAATGGGGACTTCTGTTATTCTGGACCAGAGACCAGGTATGATGCAAAAAGGAGGGCTTATAGAGATTGCTAGGATATTTCAGACTTCTCCCTGACTCATAACCGATTGCATCCTTAAAATATTGGTACTTTGATACAGGGCACAATCTCTGATAGAAATGAGTTTCATAGGGAAGTCTGATTCTTTGTATTAGCTTAATGTTTGCTATACCATTTTGAAAATACACGAATGCAATAAATGGAAGGAGTCTATAAACCAATTCACAGAAACAGTAACAATATTTTGTGTCTTTCTACTCTTTTTCTAGCGATCTATTTTGTTAACTATTCACTTCTCTAGTTTCAATTATCAAATGTTTTTAAACAATAGTGAGAACTAATATTTTTGTTCCTCCTGTTTTTTTGTTTTTGTTTTTGACCTAACCGTAAGTTGTGATCGTTTGCTCATATCATCAAGAAAAAACTTAATTTTTCTTGGCAGGGGCAAGGGGCAAAGGAAGAGGGAGAGAGAGAATCTTTCATGTTCAATGTGAAGCCTGATGCAGGACTCAACAGGGGGCTCAGTGAGGTGCTCAATGGGGGACTCAGTCTCACAACCCTGAGACCATGACCTGAGCCAAAATCAAGAGATGGACGCTTAACTGACTGAGCCACCCAGAGGCTCAGAAAAAACTTGGTTTTTAATGGTCAGATAACCTTTCACCATATGAATACACAGTTAATTAATTCACTGTTCACTTGTTGGTCATAAATACTACTTTCAGTTTTTTCTAATATAATTATTATCACAATATATGATTATACAGTGAATCTACGACTATATTTCTGATTATCTCCTTAGAATTGCTTTATAGAAGGGGAAAATTGGATAAAAGAGCATGAACAATTTCAAAGCCGTATAGCCTTTAAAAAGACATGAGAACACATGCATTTCCTTAAAAAAGTAAAGAGTTATTCTCATCAGAATTTAGACATACAATTAATTTTTAAGGTATATGTGCTTAGTTTCCATTTGATAGGGAATATATAATTTATGAAGTTTTCACTTAATTCACTCTTCTCTCTAATGATTAATGAGGTAAGCTTCTGTTTGTTGGCCATTTGTATTTATTTTAAAATGGATTATGAATTTTCCAAATTGCTTTTACTGTTTAACTTAAGTTGGAAGAACTTTTTTTTTTTTTAAGATTTTATTTATTTGAGAGACAGAGAGAGAGAGCAAGTGGGAATGAGTTGGGGGGAGGGGCAGAGAGAGAAGCAGACTTCTCTCTGAGGAGGAAGCCCAATGTGGGGTTCAGTCCCGGGACCCTGAGATCATGACCTGAGCCGAAGACAGTGGCTCAATAAACTGAGCCACCTAGGTGCCCTGAACTTTAAAAATATATATATTTTATTTATTTGAGATAGAGAGAGAGAGCTTGGGTGGGAATGGAGGGAGGAGGGGGAAGGGGCAGAGGGAAAGGGAGAAGCAGACTCCTTATTGAGCAAGGAATCTGAGGTGGGGTTCAATCCCAAGACCCCAAGATCAAAGCCTGAGTGGAAGGCAGACACTTAACCGACTGAGCCACCCAGGTGCCCCTAAATTGGAAGAACTTTTTATCAGTTACATGTAAAGATATGACAATATCTTTTCAATTACATATTTCCAAGTTTTTGATAGATTGTCCTTTGATTTTCTTTTGGCATTTTTAATATGCAAAGTTATTAAATTTTATACAGTCAAGTATATACCTCTTTCTCCTTTTGCTTGTTTGTATTTATACTGAGAAAGTATTTCATAACTGAAGATCAGTCAAATCACTATGTTATTCTAGGTTTTAATTGCTTATATTAACTGAATATACAACTGAATATATTTTTCAAATACCCAGCCAATTATTCCCAATAATTTATTGCATAATCTTTTCTTTGCACACTCTTTTACAGTGGTTTATTTATCAAACCATTTTATGGGATGCCTGGGTGGCTTAGTCAGTTAAGTCCCTGACTCTTGAGTTTGGGTCAGGTCATCATCTCAGGGTCATGAGATTGAGCCCCATATCAGGCTCCAGGCTGGTGGTGGAACCTGCTTGTGATTCTATTTCTCCCTCTGCCCTCTCCCACAGCCCCTCTTAAAAAACAAAGCAAAACAATTCCAAGTCTGGTATATGTCTGGATTTATCTCAAGGGTATGTATTCCATTCTATTCATCTGTTGATTGCAGTGTTTAATAGCATGCTTTAAATTGTTGATATTAATTTCCCCCTATAATTATTTTCTTCAATTGTACATCACTTTTTTATTCTTCCAGATAATAGCATTTTTGTTAAGTCCATCCTTGAATCTGATTAGTATTTTGAAGAAATATTTCATTATATTTATTTAAAGTATTCAAAATAATAGCAAACAAAGCATTTATTCTTCTCGATGAAAATGTAGTGTCATTATATTAAAATTGTTTATATATCAGAGTAAAAGTTGGTAGTGTCTTACATATATAGAATATCTATTTTTTTCTGAGACATTTCATGTTTTATTGTCCCTTACTATTGTATAGAGCATCTCTCCCCTTACCATTTGATTATTTCTTTTTTTTCTTAAGATTTTATTTATTTTTCTGACAGAGAGAGAGATCACAAGTAAGCAGAAAGAGAGGGGGAAGCAGGCTCCCTGCTGAGCAGAGAGCCCCATGTGGGGCTCAATCCCAGGACCCCGAGATCATGACCTGAGCTGAAGGCAGAGGCTTTAACCCACTGAGCCACCCAGGTACCCCTACCATTTGATTATTTCTGAAATAGAACAAAACTAATGATGTTGCATTTTTATATTTTATTGGAACACTACAGAATTCATTATATTTACTTAAAATTTTTGTGTTTATTTATTTGAGTCTTTAAGATACACATACGAATCCTTTGTTAATAATAATATTTTTCTTTACAATTTCTAATAGGTAGAATACATTTTTGTGGCTTAACATTTTTGGAATTATATTAAATAGGAATGATAGTTGGCATCTTTGGCACATATCTGTTTGTGAGAACTGTCTCACTTCTGGTTATGTATCAGATAGAGTACTAATTTTTTTAAAAGATTTTATTTATTCATTTGAGAGAAGAGAGAGCAAAGGAGAGAGAGAGAGTACAAGCAGAGGGGAGGGCCAGATGGTGAGGGAGAAGCAGACTCCCTGCTGAGCAGGGAGCCTGACATGGGGCTTGATCCCAGGACCCTGAGATCATGACCTGAGCCAAAAACAGATACTTAATCGACTGAGCCACCCAGGCCACCCTAGAGTACTATTTTTTTAAATATTTATTTATTTGAGAGAGAGAGAGGGCACACATACATGTTTTAAAGCCTTATCCCTAGTGATTTTGGAGATGAAGCCTCTAAGGAATTAATGACAGTTAAGTGAGGTCATAAGGGTAGGATTCTGAACTGATAGGTTTAGTGTCCTGAGAACAGCACCAAAGAGCTCTTGTTCTTCCCCCATCCCCGCAAACCCACAAGGTCATGCAGGCACAGAGCTAGAAGGTGGCCATCTGCAACCCATGGGGAGAGCTTTCACCAGACACCGTCCTGCTGACACCTTAATCTTGTAATTGCAGCCTCCAGAATTGTGAGAAAATAAATTTCTGTTGTTTAAGCCACCCAGTGTGTGGTATTTTATTATAGCAGCCCTAGCTGCTAATGTACTTCCTCATTGAAGTCTTATTTCCACAGCCCTCTTACTGTGAATGTCTGTCACGACTCTTACTTTATTGTCTTGCTCAAAAAATATTTCTTATGTAAATGAAAACAACAAAAAGTCGTTTACCTCTTCCTGAAGGAATGAAGTCACCATTCAGTTTCCTGTGTGTATACGTTAATGGAGCTGATTATCTCTAGGTATAGTGACCAAATCTTTTATTCTGGGCGTGAAAAGTAGAGAAATAAATCCTGAATGTCTTCCCTTTGGTATCTGAGCCACCAATAGGATTCTCTCTAACGTCATCTATTTCTCTCTCCCTAAACTTAAAACGGTCTAAAGTTAAAAGATAACAATAGGTTCACTCACAATGTGTTCATCTCACTTAAACTGTTTTTTATGTTGATGCTATGTGAAATAAGTGCTAGATTGTATCTTTAAAAAAGTATGAAAAAGAAGACCATTGGCTGGCTTCTGGAAGATGTGGGACACATGACACTAGTTCTGTGACTGATAATACCTGCTCTGGATACCAAGTGACTGATTTTTAATCCAGGCTCTACCTTTGGCTCTCTGAAACTCTCGGGCAACATCTTCAACTTCTCCAGGTCTCAGTTATTCATCTAAAAAATAAGAATACCTACATGCCAGATTTGTGCATGTAAGATTAACTGATACATGTAAATTACCGGGAACAGTCCTTGGCACATAGGAAGTATTTGGTAATTATCAGCTGTGGTATTTTCTACACATACATGTGTCAGGCTTCAGAAGTATTTTTATTACTGAATATGAAATTACCACATGTAGCAGTAGCAGGAATAAACTTTGCACTTCCTCTGAGAGACAGAATTGCAGATTTTACACGGAATAACTTAGTCACTTAACCACTGAGCAACCGGGCACTTCTCAGAAAAAAACAAAGTGGCATTTTGCAGCTTGAATGTGTCACTACTTGTCATTGTCCACGATGCAAAAAGCAATTTGCTCCATTTTAATTTGATTTTGTTCCATCTTTTAGAGTAATTACCAGACAATTATTTTGTCATAAACTGTATGCTCAATAGGCAAATCTGGCTCCATGAGATTAAGAAACTCATTTTCTCTGATGTGCTTTGCCTCTCTTTGACCTTCAATTTCTGAAAACATATTTTTCAGGTGTTCTCTTTGGGAGTGATTTTTCAGTCATTTTCATTTTCTTAATTTTCATTGTTCTTATATATTGAATTCCATTTTTTTCTATAACCAGAAAACTAACAAACCCAAAGTTTTGTATATAACAAATGCTCATTAAATATTTTTGAGGACACAATGTCATAAATGGATGACACAATGTCATAAATGGATGTTACAATATACGTAAGCTCCTTTAAAGAACTCACAAACCCGAAAAACAAGTAGCAAAATAAGATAACAATCTTACTGAATAATATATACTTTAAAAGTTATTATCTTAATATGAAAGACTTCCTTCTCTGTGCTCACATAGTTGCTGGGTGTCTCCCTAACTGGGCACTTGTATTATAATGAGGTCAATGTTGATATTTTTGTGCTCCTCCCCTATTAGACCCTAAGCTCCACAGAAGCATGAACCAAATTTATTCTGACATCCTATTATAGTTACCTAACACAGTCTCAGGTACATGGGAGGCATACATATCTTCTAAATGAGTAAGTGAATAAATAAATGGATGAATGTATGTTTGGCAAATATTGTAAACTTACGGCTTTTTCTTCCTTTGTTTGGAGTGGAAAGAACAAATTTCTATGGTCATATGAATTATGAGATGATGATACTCAAGCTCCCACCATCTGGAAGTTTCCAACCATTACAATTTTAGTGCTTTTAAGATATTGGTTTTCTGCTTCTTGTGGTATAAAAGAAGACTCAGATGCTTTAGAAATCCCAAAGCTAGGGAAACTGTAAAAGTTTTGTTTTGCTAAATGGCAACTCTGTGAAATCTAAATCTAAATGAGATCCTTGAAGCGAAAGAACACAGTATTTAAATGTGATTCCATGAATTGTTGACAATAGAGTTGATGTGAAGCAAGCAAAAGCACAGTTCAAAACCAAATCACCTCCTTTGAGAGGGGAGATTGAAGTTTTTTTACTGTTTATTATATTAAATGATTCACATACTGATGGGGCTAGGAAACCCTTAGATATTATATTTCATGTTCCTTCTATTTATATTTCAGTTAACTAATAAATTGAATGAGAAACTGAGACTCATAATTATTTCTAAAAATGATAGCATTATTCAAGGCCTGGTATTAGAGTCTCCTTAATTAATGATTGTCAGGTGGTTGACAATGGAAATATTTGCAAGGCTTACATTGACTAAAGATGAGGAGATTTGTGAGCATTTGTGTTAAAGGCAATAGAAAATAATTTAGAAACAATTTTTAGCTGGGAAGCATCTTGTGATAATCTAATCTGACAGTCTCATTTTATAGCTTGATAGAGTTATGAAATAGATATGTAAAAGTCAAATTATCACTAATACTACATATTTAGTGGCACAATAGGAACTTGAAGCCACATATATTGACTTCCAGTTCAAGACTTTCCATAATACGATGTCTCTTCTCTCAATGAAATGGGGAAGCTGTAAAGAATTCAAAATGAAAAATAATGCAAAATCAAATCATCAAGAGGATTAAAATGAAAATAATTCAAATAGAAATGTGAATTGAACAGAGAAGTCTTGCCTGGGTATTGAACGGGACCAGCAGCTTGTCTCGGCCATGCTGCTACACATTCTTTCACTGCCTTCTCCTTCAGGACTCTGCATTGTATCCCAGATACCTGAACCCAGGGGTTTGGATAGAAAGGGAACTCAAGCCAAATGGCTATGTAGGTGGACATACATATTTGCTTTTTTTTTTTTTAAGATTTATTTATTATTTGAGAGAGAGCGCGAGAGAGAGTGCCTGCGTGCCGGAGTGGGGAGAGGGACAGAAGGAGAGAGAGAGAAAGAATCCCAAGCAGACTCTGCACCAGGAGAGAACCTGATGGGGGGCTGGGGGACACGACTGGGGGTTCAATTTCATCATCTGAGATCATGACCTGATCCGAAACCAGAAGTCTGAGGCTTAACAGACGGAGTCACCAAAGTGCCCCCAGAAGTTTGTTCTTAAGTCTGATACTCTTTTAGTCCTTTTAAAAATGGGAGGATACCTCACCCTGCCCTACATTGTAAGCCAAAAAAGCCTGCCTATCAAGAATTGCTTGTGATCTGGGTAAAGATTCTGTCTAAAAGTTTTTGGTGGATATGGTTGTAAGAGGGTATTTATTTATTTATTATTTATTTTGTTAAAGATTTTATTTATTTGAGAGAGAGTGGGTGTGCAAAAGAGACAGAAAGAGGGAGAAAGAGCATGCATGAGCAGCAGGGCAGGGGGAGAGGGAGAGGAAGAAGCAGACGCTCCACTGGTAGCAGATAGCCAGAAAACATTGCTCTGAGGCTGAAAAATGTTAGACCGGAAGATGCTTCCCCTCTTTCTCTTGGGCTTTATCCGAGGTTTGGAGAAAAGTGGGAGAAGAGGGAATACCAGAGAGAATAAAAAATTCAACATGACCGAAAGGGACTGTTTCAATCAAGGGCTGGCAAACTATATGCCCAGTGGCCAACTCTAGCCCCGGCCTATTTTTATAAATAAAATTTTATTGGAAAACAGACACACTCATCTGTTTACATATTGTCTATGGCCACTTTTGTGCTACAATGACACAGCTGAGTAGCAGTGGCAGAGACCTCTTCTCCCAGAAAGCCTAAAATATTTACCATCTGGCCTTTGCAACTTCCTGGTTTAAAGCATCAGGTAGAACTTGTTTTAAAAGATAATGTGCGTTTATTTATTTATTTTTCTTGATATCTGATGGCCCAGGTAAAAAGCCCCAATAATTTTAAGCGACAAACTCTACGTTTCTCTTTACTGCTAGTTAAATCTACATGAAACTGCACGCTCAAGACATTTGTATGTAAATAACCATCACTATTAGCCACGGAAGTGATGACTGAACTTATATTAAGTTTTCTCTGCTTCCTTCAAAGTGATCATATTTCTTATATAATTCTTAGCAGGCAATGTAGTATTGGGAATGTACTTAACTGAGACAGAAGGTGGGAGTGAGGCAGCAAGGAAATGAAAATAGAGTTCCTCATCTTTACTTAATAGAGGCAGAGCCAAATGTGCTAGATGGGAAGGTGATGGGGCCATGGCCTCAGAGGGGCACCGTTTTTTTTCTCCTTCATGAGCTCGAAGATTTGTGTCCTAAACTATAGCCTTAGGGAAGTGGGATCCAAAAGGGCATTTATTTAGCTTTAAATAGTCCTGGAAAGAGTCTCAATACTTTGCTGGGACCGTTTCTCAAAGTCCGGTTTCAAGGAAAAAAGTCCTACAATTTAGCTAATCTATGCCGTAGCAACACAATTGAATTAGTCCACCAACGTATTTAGTGTAAGATCCCAAAACATTTCAGAATCAACCTCCCCTCTGGAATAGATGAATACTTTCAACCTTATAGTATTAAAAAAAGAAAACAGAAAAGAAAAGAAAAGAAAAGAAAAGAAAAAGAAAGGAGAAAGAAAGAAAAAAAGGAAAAAAAGTTTGTGTATAAAATGGTTTGCATTCTGTTTCAAGGAACTCTGGTTTAGGATGTTTTCTAGATAATTTGTCCAGGACTTCAGAACTAGGCATATATAGAAGTCCTTGGGTTTTCTATTCACAAATGATTTTCTGTGAATTCTTCATGCCTTCCCCATTCATTTCCATCTTTTTCAACCTTTTTAACCTAGCCATGCTTCCTGTGTTCACTTCATCATTTTTTCCCCCTGGTTTCAAATAAAGGCATAATGATGAAAGGGGAAAAATATGATTATAATGTGTATATATTGTTATTGTGGTAGTGGTCAGCCTTTTTTATTTATTTATATTTTAATTTAAATTTATTTATATTTTATTTATTTTATCTATTTCTTGCCAAGAGAAAAACCCTGGCAGATACTACCTTGTTTAACCTCTCCCTCCAGGTAATTTTACACTTAACTGGTGAAAGATGACTGTTCCATTTCAATAGCCTTCTCCAGTGAAGAAGCTTTTTTAGGTATAATTTACATCTTTCATGCTGTAATTTGCAACCATTTAATTTGATTCTGTTTTCATGTAGATGGAAAACATCTGGTCAACCTTTTTACAAAGCTTTTTATATTTTTGAAACCAGTGATTAACAATCCTCAGCTACCCTTTCTTTAATAGTTATCTAAGTTTCTTTAACATCTCTTCATAATAACGTGCTGCTCTTTGTATTCGAAGCTGTGATTGTTAGGACACTAATTTGAGTTGTTTCTTGGAATGGTGAAGAGTTTGCATTTATCCAATCACATTTCTTTTATTTCGATCCCTAATGTGTTGCTTGTGCACCCTTAAAGTGGGGTAAGTAGTGGTCTACAACTTCAAAAGCAACTGAGAGATTTACGGGGCCACAGGATTCCATATTTTCTGTCTCCACCAGTGGAGGAAATCCCTCATTTAAGAAGTCTTAATAAACACTTCTTGTGTTTTCCTCAGTCTTGATTCACAGAATAAAATCCCACATTTTTCTTTAGAAAAAGTAAACAACAATCCAAACAAATAAATTATTAGCTATTTTGCTATGCAAATGAATTCTTAAAAGACATTTTTTTAATTTTTATTTTTTTTTCTTAAAAGACATTTTTAATGACAACAATGTGGCAATCACATTTATTTAAAAACTTAAAACTCTTAGCAATGCCATCAGATGGTAGATCTCATTAAATAGTATTAAAGAAAACAAAAGAAAATCTGTGGGATTTACATGTTAAATTATCATATTGTAAATATAAAAGACCAGGTGTTCCATCTTGACAAATTCATAACTTTGCAAGACAGACACAAACATATTTTATTACATAAAATATTCATCAATTTTTTCTTTTGTCTTTATTGAATAGATTTTAAATGAAGCAAGAACATAGTCAAGGAAATCTCTAGTGAACACAAAGACCTTGAGAGAAGGACAGTTCAATTCTCATCTCCCACCAATAGAGAGGAAAAATCATGTAGTCATATGTAGTAGACTCATCATTTCATTCAATAAATATGATGTTACCAACTAATCTTAAGTGCTATTCAAGTAGCTGTTCATAAAACAGCTAAAGAAGATAAACAAGTTTTCTCCTCTCGTGCAGCTGATTTTTTAGTGGGAAGATGGCAGACAATACAATAAAGACAAGTAAACAAGATAGTATCAATTAAAGCAAGTTTTTTTTTAAGATTTTATTTACTTATTTGACAGAGAGAGAGAGAGAGAGAGAGAGGGAGAGAGCGCACAAGCACGGGGGATGGGAGAGGAGAGTAAGCTCCTCACTGAGCAGGGAACCCTATGCAGGGTTTGATTCGAAGACCCTGATCATGACCTGAGCCGAAGGCAGACACTTACCGGACTGAGCCACCCAGGTGCTCCCAAAGCAAGTCATTTGAAGAAAATATAACACAGTAGTATAGAATGACTAATGCTTACAGAAATCAAATGATGTATATTTAAGGGGAGACTTGAATGACAAGCAGGACCCAGCCCCTCAATGATCTGGAGAAAAAGTA
Source organism: Nasua narica (assembly GCA_028533885.1). Classification (NCBI taxonomy): domain Eukaryota; kingdom Metazoa; phylum Chordata; class Mammalia; order Carnivora; family Procyonidae; genus Nasua; species Nasua narica. The sequence continues at coordinate 57,104,877 of CM052802.1, forward strand.
ACATAGAGAAACTAAAGGAAATAGAAAAATGCCCTTGTAACTGGACAGAATGCTGTGTATGTTGTGAAACTGTTCTTGTATTCTTCCCCACAATGAATGCATTTCCTGCCCCTCTCCATCAATTCAAATTCAAATCTCCCATTTTCTACAAGTCCTCCCCCAATTCCATAAAACCATCTATTTTGACTCCAGCCCTTAAATTTTTTTTTAATATTTCAATGGTACTGGGAAACTTCACACCTAATGATAGATTATGTAAATGTGTGTAACTCTCTTATATTTTCAGAACACATGGTTATCTTTGCAATGAAGAGAATTGTGTCTCTTTATTTTTGTCCTCCATAGTACAATCTTATAGACAAGTGATATTGATTAAATAAGAATCTTGAGGCTTGCTGAAGATTTACTAAGGCTTGCCACTTGACCCTGGAATCATGACTTACTCCTTAGATTTTCTACCTCTAAAAAGTGTTTTATAAAAAGAAAAGAGGAATGCTTGTGGGGTAATAACCACAGTACCTTGCCTAATAGTGACAAAAGTATGTTAAATAAGAGTAAAGTAATTGGAATGGCTCAGATTGGGTACATTTTCTAATGTACCCTGGAGAATTAATCCTTGCGTAAAGGACTTAAGCCTGATTCTTAGCTGCCAGTTGTGAGTTATTAGCTTTAAACTTTCAATGACTATCCACTTTTATTCCCCCCAGTAACAGGTGTCTTCTATTTATTGTCTTGGCTTTTGGTAGCAATCTCTAAACATTACTAATACTATGCAAAAACCCACACTGTTGAGACTCTAACTTTCAAGAAAGAGGACAAAAGATTACAGGGGCTGCAGAGTTAATATACCGAACATGTTGTGGTGCCTGGCTAACTCAGTTGGAAGAGCATGTGACCCCTCAGTTGATCTTGGGGGTCCTGTGTTTGAGCCCCATGTTGGGTGCAGAGATTACTTAAATAAGTAAAACTTAAAAAAAATTTGAACATGTCTCAGTGATGTAATGCTGTTTTCCAAATATAGAGATCAAATAATGATTTGAAATTGTTTTCAGACCCACACACAATCAGGAACAAACATTTTTACATATAAAAATGCATATGGTGGTGAATGGCAGAGTCCCTAAGAAAAACGTGAAAAGAATCACTCATTCCAGTTAGTTCTCTGATTTGAGGAGTTATTTTCTGCCTCTAGAATAGTCAAATGATATTCAAACCAAAAATGGTCCTAAGTATTAGAAAATGTTCTTATTCTGCTAGGTGTTTCAGGACAGGATCTCATGATAGCATTTTAGGCCATTTGCTTAATTTGAGGGTTGGGATGAGTGGAGGAAAATCAAGAATGATCATCCCTTGAGTTGATGGGAGCCCTTGAATAAAATAGAGGGACACTTTTTGCTATATGAGCCCTCTTTAAAGCTGCCATTTAGATTTTTAAAGTACTTAGTGTTAAAGATATCCCTATTTTATTTTTATCTGGCTCCAGAAAAATCAGGGCCATGCAACTGAGATAAAATCACATTGAGATACAGAGAATGGCAATAAGAACAAGCCCTAAATGTAGAGTTTAAAAGGATTTAGACTGAATGAGAAAGAAGATGAGTGTCTCAGACAACTCTTGTGGCCTACCTCACCCTGCTTTGAGTCCCACCTGTTGCTCCAACTTCTGTGGCACCAGGTGACCACCTCCATGCAGCCCTCCACCAGCCATGGCAGGTGCAACCCAACAGTGCCTTTCCCTGGGTCACGAGCCAACCACTTATTGCCTACAGACTTCTCTGACACACTGAATGTGGAACATTCTTGGGAACCTGCAAAGCATTCAGAAGTGCTGGGAAGTTACGATCTGAGGAGTCAGCCTTGTGTCAATGGGGATAGGAACTGATGGGTAAAAGCTCTTGTCTCTCATGCCCTAGGCAAACAGCCCTGACACACTTCGTAAAGCTCTTCAGAATGTGCCAGTGCCATGGACTTGAGTGCCAGTCACCTGTTTGGTGGCCAGCTTGATAATGCGTCCTGAGATAAGCTTCTGTGTCTTTCCTCTTTCACTTGTCCTCTTCTGTGCTCCCATTTCTTAGGATTAGCTATTCCTCAAAATTATTAGTCATCCAGTCTTTGTCTCTACTTTCAGGATCTACTTTCAGAAGGACTGAAACTAAAACAGTGGGGATTTAGGGGGAAGAAAAAAGGAAAAGAGCAGGGGGAGTGAGCCATGTATTGTCCCCCAAACAGTAGACTGTTACCTGATTTATATGCTAAATCAAGGCAATGGGTAACCCAGAGTAAGTGAGAGAGTTTTACAGATAACTGGAATTGTCTTTGAGTTTCTACTTGACTCAGAGCACAATCCCCAAATGTCCCATTCTCCCATGTTTCAAATGTGTTGTCTGAATGGAGAGCTGGAAAAATGTATTTCCTTCTAATCCCAGGACAGTAGCTCTTTGTCATCATTACATACTTTATGGAGTTTTATTAACTTACAACAGAAACCATAGGAAAACCATTATCTTCAACATATAAGGCAATGATTCTAAGTGACAGCAATACTATTTTCTTACGTTACTCTTATTTGATAGTATATCTGTGTAGGTTTGTGTGTGTAAGAGAGAAAGAAATTTTGTTCCAGTTTAACTTCTTTTAACTAGTTCATTGGCTTTTCTGTTTTAAAGGAAAAACGAAGACAGTTTGATTTTGATACAATGTAGTTCATGATCCTAACATATTAAAACATTGGTTGTTTTCAGTTTATGGTTGTTATAAATCCCTGCTGTTGACATTAAATCTTATTTATAACCTATTTAAACTTCTGCCAGAGGCAATTTTAGATTTCTGCATTTATGAAATAAAACATTTAACTCTCAAGAATCACAACATCAATTCGACCTACTGTGCACATTGTAAACTACTCATACTCAATTCCCGTGAAACTTAGCATCTTCATAAGATTTGGGTGGAATCTCATTTTCCTGCATTATTTCACATCATTGACTTATAAATAAGAGAAAGCTTAAAATGGCAAAGTGACTTTGAGCTTCTTGAGATGTTATTTATGCACATACATTTCCTTCTCTGATCAAAGCTTTTATCCTTGTTCTTTGAAATATTATATTTGTAATTTCATTAGACATTTCAAAACACACAGAATACAAGCATTTTTCAGTATCTAATTTAGTTGAAACTGCAAATGAGTCCTATTTGTTTTCAGGGTTGGTTTTATTTCATTAAGTCAGAATTACTTGTTTTATAATTACATGTGGAAATAAATAGCCTTTTCACAGGCTAATGAAAAAAAATCACTCACTCAACTTTATTCCAAATTTATCTGGCTGGCAGAATTTCAAGTAACCTTTCACTCATCTTTACCATAAGAAATTAATTTCTCTTTCTCAACACAATAAAAAATGTTAATTAGAATTTTCCCTAATTAGTTAAAAATCAAAATTTTTTAAAGAATGAAGGAGAAAGATTTGGTCAACACATTGCATTAGAGAGATTTGGACATGATAGAAAAAAGGTTTTATTTATTATGCCTACTCCTTTCAAAATAGTTCTTTAATTGAAAAATATCTAAAGACGAATTTTAGGATTGTTTGTTCCAACCCTTTGAAAAGTGCCAGTGGGATTTTGATCGGGATGGCATTGAAAGTATAGATTGCTCTGGGCAGTATAGACATTTTAACAATGAATACCCAACTTTTGTATCAATATGGACGGTACTGGAGGAGATTATGCGGAGTGAAATAAGTCAAGCAGAGAGAGTCATTTATCATATGGTCTCACTTAAGTGTGGAGCATAAGGAAAAACCTAGAGGATATTGTGAGAAGGAAAGGAAGGGTGAATGGGGGAAAATGGGAGGAGGAGATGAACCATGAGAGACTGTGGACTCTGAGCAACAAACTGAGGATTTTGGAGGGTGGGGGGTTGGGCAAGCCTGGTGGTGGGTCTTGAGGAGGGCATGTATTACATGGAGCACTGGGTGTGGTACATGAACAATGAATCTGTAACATTGAAAAAATAAAATAAATATATTTGGGGGGAAAAAAAAGAAAAACATCTAAAAAGAGAAATAAACTAAATTTGATATGATTATGTACTTTTTTAATCAATAAAGCTTTTTCCTGAGAGAAAAAAGTCAAATTCTAGCTTTCTCAGAGTTATGATTTTGTTCCCTTTAGCTTGCATTTATCGAGTGTTCAACTCTATGTTGAGTTATTTATACTGTTTCACTGAATCCTCATGTATCAGGTATCATGTATCATGATACATGATTTAGGTATCATGTATCATGAATCCTCTATGATAATGGCATTATTTTACCATACATCGCTGGGGGCGAATTTAAAATGCAACCAAAACCATCAGCACAGCTTAATTTGAAGTTAGAATTTTCATGATCACATTTGCTCCACATTCATCCGAATTTCCATGGGCAATACTAAATTGCACATCAGTTATTCACTACTTGGTGGTTATGGTAGTAAACATGGTAGGACACTCAGCCTCTTCCTTTAGGATTTTGGCACTTACTCATTTCCCCAGTTGCTGGGCCTCTTGGCTCCCGGCAGTTCACAGTTGAGTCCCTCCATAGGTGGGTGCCTCTCCTAAATTTGCTCCTATATCACTGTCTTATCAAGGAGCCAGTACAAGGTTCAGGCCCAGGGTGCCTGGGTGGCTCAGTGGGTTAAAGCCTCTGCCTTCGGCTCAGGTCATGATCTCAGGGTCCTGGGATTGAGCCCCACATCGGGCTCTCTGCTCAGCAGGGAGCCTGCTTCCCCCTTTCTCTCTGCCTGCCTCTCTGCCTGCTTGGGATGTCTCTCTGTGTCAAATTAAAAAAAAAATTAAAAATTAAAAAAAAAAAAAGCCTCAGGCCCCCTTCCAAGGCGGGCCTTCTGAAGGGCCATCCCATCTCCAGAGCTCCTTAGGATCACATGAGGCCCCTGGAGAGATCACGTGGCAGAGCCCCCCTCCCTTCATCCAATATTGCTTTCCTCACTCCTATATAGATGCTCCCCAAAACACATAGGTCTGCACACCCTTCCTTTCAGTGACCGTTTCTAGGGGACTGGCAGAAGACTGGCAACATTTTTGGTTATCATATGTGTTACAGAGTGAAACCACTCTAAAAAGTTATTTTTGTTTTGGTATATGGATTGCTGGTGAATATTTTGAAAAATTTATTTGTTTCAAGATGGGAAACTTAGGCATTTGATTTAAGACCTTTCAAGATCTTTCCTTATTATTTTAATTTTCAAAACTAGAGAATTTACAGTTGTTTATTAGGAATTAAGGATCACATCCAATAACTTCTAGTCTGAGCAGTAGTCTCTAAATTCTTAATTATGTTGCCTCTCTCAAATTTAAAATAACCATTTTACATTTTCAGGAATTATTTTTCAGGCTCAGTAATGAAAATATTTAAGCAGAAAGAAAAAAGGTCACAAAGTGTATGGTGTGACATATATTTATTAAGTTTCTGGCACTCATTCAAATATCATATTTTAAAAAATGAATAGTACAAGAATATTTAATTTTTTTCAGTCAGTGGCATTCCAGGGTTAATGGTTCCTATTTACTGATAAAATTAAACAAAAAATTAAGAGCAAAATGATAAATTTTTAATTTTAACTTTAAAAAAAGAGGTAGTTAAAAATGAATTATTATGGCTCCTATAGGTACCGCAGAATAGCATGCCAATCTTTTTTTAAAAGTCAGATGTAACATTATTCTGGAAAACTAAAAGATATTTTAAACTATTGTATTATGCTAGTAAGATAATTTTTGAACTCACAATGTATAGAATATGCCAACATTACTACGCTTCCCTAGTCTAATGTTATATTATCATATTTAACTGCCCAGGTAGTATAATTACTTCAAAGATTTGATTCATTAAACCTATCACTTACATGACATTCTTTAAAATGAAAAGTATGAAAGACCTCATTTTTCTCATTGTTTCCAAAGCAAGTGAATTCTGTGCTTTTTTTCTCTCAGTGTCTTTTTCTTTTTAAATTTTTCTTTTTGATTTTATGCCTTTGAAATTAATCACCATATATTCTTTTTTTTTATCACCATATATTCTTGAGGCATATTTTATGCACTCAAAATCACAAGCCAAATCTAAAATTTTAGGTGATTAAAGTTTCTGACAGGTAAAGTATACAAAATAATATGAAGACAGCTTTAAATCCACATGTGATGGTCACTTACAGAAAATGCAAGTTGGGCTTTAGCTATGTATGGAAATATGAAAAATCTTTCAATTAGGGTGTGTCTTTTTACAAATGTTAGGGATGATTGGGTCTCAATTCGGATTTTTTATCTCATTGCTAGGATTAAGTAGAAATCACATCTTATCTTGATACCATAGACTAATATTGGTCAACTCTTTAGTAATATCTTTTATTGTGGACTTTTCTGTCATCACTTAGTGGTTATTCAAGTGAACCTGAGACAAAGATTTACTATCTCACTCTAAAATATCTTACTTTATACTGACCCATTTTGTCTTGTGATTTTAGCTGTCTCATGAGATTTCTTTAGAGAATTTGTCTAGACCAGTTCTGTCTAATAGAACTTCCTGCAATGATGGAAATGTCCCATATTCATGCTGTCCCATATGGTAATCACTAGCCACACATGGTTATCGAATGCTTGAAATATGGCTAGTGTGACTGAGATACAGAATTTTAAATTTTATTTAAATTTATTTAGTTTACATTTAAACTTAAGCAGTCACATATAATAATTCTGGTTTCAGTTACAATATATAAAGAACTTGGACATTTTCACTCCTGTCCTTAAAGCAAGGAGAAAGTTGAACAATTGAAAATTAATGGCTTTTTTGGACTCATGGGAGAACTAAGGTCAAAGATCAAGCAAACCACTATCGCCAAATCTAGAGAGATAGTTGGATCTTGAGAATTGCAGCCAAGATCTCCTTATCTGGAACAGAAACTGCTGGAGCCATAAGCTGGCAGGGATATTTAGATGGTAACTTTCATGAACTGCTGGGCCTGAGTGTGGGCTAGCCTGAGTGCATAACTTGTGAGGGCTACAGTCTTCGGAGACTGCTACATTTTCTTGGGTTTTACCTCCATAAACCCCACCAGTTCTTCCAATGAAGAACCAGGATCCCTCTCCTGATTCTGGTAGGGGAAGGGGGAAATAATCATTATGAGATATACTTAGAATAATCTTTATAACAAAGACCTTCTCTCCAAGAGAAAAGAATTTACTAGAGCCTTCTCTGACCTGGAGGAAGTGTATTTCTCTGACAGCAGCTTGCTCTAGCTTTCTTGTATTACCTAAGAAGAAATAACAAGCTAAGAAAGACTCGTGAAGGTCATAGCCTAGAGACATAAGCCCACTAAAAGACTTAGATTTAATCATAAGTTTACAGAATACTTTTCCACCGCCCACGCCTTACCACCTTGCCAACAGGGCTCTGGTATATAAACAGTGGATTGCAGCTGAAAGAGCTACAAGATGCAGGCTCCATACCTGGGAGAGTTCTCAGGGAACTTTAAAAGAAACTGTCTAAGAGAAAATGAAGCACGAAGACTATAGTGGAGGCAAAACAAGGACACTGGCAGAATGACGTCTCTGGTACCTACAGCTGTAACAATCATTAATCACACCCCAACTGCAAGCTGGAATAATAGGAAATTTCACACTGAAGTCCTATTTAGGGGCCCCTTGGTGGCTCAGTTGCTTAAGCATCTGCCTTCAGCTGCCTGGAACTCTGGGATCAAGTCCTGCATCAGGCCCTCTGCTCAGCAGGGAACCTGCTTCTCCCTCTCCCTCTGCCTGCTGCTCCCCCTGCTTGTGCTCTCTCTCTCTCCGTCAAATAAATAAAATCTTTTTTTTGAAAAAAGTCCTATTTACCTCAGTTCTTATTAACTGACACATTGTTTCTAGTTTTTGACAAAAAATTATAATGTATGCTTGAACGGCACCAAAAAACACATCCTGAAGAGAAAAAATAAGCATCAGAACCAAACTCAAATATGATACAGACTTTGGAGTAATCAGACAGAGAATTTAAAATAACTATGATTAATATGTTAAGGGCTCTATGGAAAAAATAAATGACATGCACGAACAGATGGGTAATTTAAGCAAAAAAAAAAAAAAAAAAGAAAGAAAGCTCTAAGAGAATCAGAAGGATTCAAAACCACTGTCACAGATATGAAATATGCCTTTGATGGGCTCATCAAGAGACTGGACATGGACAGGAAAAAATCAGTAATTTTAAACCCATGCATATCATTTTCAAATTGCAGAAAACTGAAGATAGAGATAAAAATCTTGAAAGATGCCTGAGGAGATTAAAAAATACCTTATCTATAAAGAAACAAGAATGATAATTATAGTGAATTTTTATCAGAAACCATGCAACCATGAAGAAAGTGGAATGAAATATTTAGTATCAAAACCCCATCAGCCTAGAATTCTAAATCGGAGAAATTTTCCTTTAAAGTGATGGAGAAATAAAGACTTTTCAGCCAAACAAAGACCGAGGCAATTCTTTGCAAGCTGGCCTGTTCTCTAAGAAATGTGAAGTGTTTTCAGGGTTAAAGAAAATGATAGAATGTTGGATAAAAAAAGAAAAGCTTGGATCTACATAAGGAAGAGTGTCAGAGAAGGAAAAAATGAAGGAAAAATAAAGTCTTCTATTTTGCTTATTCTTAATCTAAAAGATAATTGCTTAAAATAATAATATAACAATGCATTAGGTGATTTTAGCATATATATCTATAAATGAAATTAAGAATAACTGTGTCATAACGGACTGAAGGGAGGGATTGAGAATACTTAAAAACTCTCTTTAGGGGTCATCTGGGTGGCTCTGTCCTTTGGACCACCAACTCTTGGTGTCAGCTCAGGTCAGGTCAAGTTCTCATGGGTTGTGAGTTTGAGTGCTGTGCGCCCTCTGTGCTCAGTAGTCGGGGTGTGTGTATCCTGCTTGAGGATTCTCTCCCTTTGCCCCTCCCCCCATTTGCTTGCACACTTGCTCTCTCTCTCTCTCAAATAAATAAATAAATCTTAGAAAACAAGAACAGCTATCTTCACTACACACTTGATACAGTGGTATTTGAAAGTGAACTTAGATTAGTTAAAAATGTATATTGCAAACTCTGAAACAAACGCAGATTTTTTAAAAAGTATAATTGGTATGCTAAGAGACAAAATAAAATCATAGAAGATGCTCAGTTAAAACCACAGAAGGCAAAAAAAGACCAAGACAATTGGGAAAGAAAAAGAAAGAACAAGTCCAATGAAAAGAAAACAGTAATACATGAGGTATAAATTAATCTAGTGGGATCAATAATAATTTTAAATGTGTATGTTCTATATACATCAGTAAAAGCACGATAAAAAACAAGACCAATAATATGTTGCTTACACAATCTTACTTTGAAATATAAAGGTTCAGGTAGTTTAAAAGTAAAGGGATGAAAGAAAAGCATACCATGCTAGCAGTAATTAAAGAAGCCTGGAGTAGCTCTCTTAATCTCAGACACAGCATACTTCAGAATAAGACAGGTATCATAGATAAAGATGAACATTATATAATGATAAAGTGGTCAATTCTCCAAGAAGTCCCTAACATGTATGCATCTAACAATAAATTGTCAAAGTACAGGAGGTGGTAATTGATAGAACTGTCAGGAGAAATAAACTAATCCATGGAGTTGGAGACTCCAACCTTTTTGCTTCAGTAATTGATATCAAGCAGGTAGAAAATCAGAAAGAATGTAATTGATTTGAATAGCCACAAATAGTTACCTGTGGCTAGTGGTCCCCATACTGAACAGTGTAGTCCTGGCCTCTTGGTACTCACAATGTGGTTTTGAGATTAGCAGTATTGCTTTGCCTTGGAGCTTGTTAGAAATACAGGATCTCAGGCCACAGCCAGAACTACTAATTCTGAATTTTCATCACTAGCAAAATACCCAGGTGATTGGTATGTATATTAAAGCCTGAAGAGCACTGCAATTGACTATCAGAAAAACTAAACATTCTCTCTGATTAGACTGGCGTATCTATTATTACTTATCTTTCCACTCTGATCATTAGCACTGTCTATTGATAACTATCATCAGATCACATTTGGAGATAGGAAATAGTGAGAGCGTGGCGGTATTGTCATCTTCTGGAAACTTAAGTCAGTACAACTTTACTTCTAAGGGCAATCACATTGCAAGCTTCTAAACATATCTTCTGCCCCAAACTAACTACAGTTGTGCCTATAGCAGATTATGAGCAGACTTTACATATGTTTTTCATGCTCAAATAAAAATATTTTATATGTGATAATACCTCAGATATATGGAGTGCGTTTTCTGGATAATTGCACAAATCCAGAGTGACATCAGAGTCAGAGAAGAGTCATGGTTGTGGTGATGGGAAGGAGGGGGAGTAATAAAACAGACATCGGTTTATAAGAGATTATGCATGAGACAGAGAAATGTGGAAGAGTGGATGCCCCAAATAATATTCACAATGTGATATCAATGAACAATTCCCAAACAAAAAAAATGGTATTTATTTATTTATTTATTTAAAGGATTTTTTTTTTTTTTAGATTTTATTTATTTATTTTTCAGGGAGAGAGAGAGATAGAGAGAGGGAGAGATCAAACAAGGGAAGCAGCAGGCAGAGGGAGAAACATGCTCCCTACTGAGCAAGGAGCCTGATGCAGGACTCGATCCCAGGTCCCCGGGATCATGACCTGAGCCAAAGGCAGACACTTAACTGAGCCAGCCAGGTGTCCCAAAAAAGTGGTATTTTTAGTAAGTGGTTATAACAATCACCTCAGCGAGAAGAACCGAGAACAGTCCTAAGATAAAGAATAGAGAAAAAAATGAAAAAAAAATTGAGGCATTTGGCCCTCACTAATAGATAAAATTATCAGAAAGAACAGGCCCTGAATATCTTTGGTGAAAAAAGCAGAGTAAGTCTTATTACTTGCTTTGTCTCAGAGCACATCACCACCTTCAGACAGCCATGCTAAGGCCGCTCTTCTAGCCGAGCCTCGGGCTGCGGGCAGCACCCTAGTGTATCAGGCAGCCAGCCTGTTCCCTCATCACCTCAGGGCAACAAACTCTTCACAGAAACCGCAGGTTTCCAATTTTTGCCAAAGATTTTTTTCCCACAGATTTTGATAACCAAATAACCATGAGCCTATGCTGGTGGGTCTTGGTGGCTTTTGTATTCTACACTGAGACTTCCTTTATTTTATTTTTTAAAATTTATTTTTATTTTTTAAAGATTTTATTTATTTATTTGACAGAGAGAAAGAGATCAGAAGTAGGCAGAGAGGCTGGCTCCCTGCTGAGCAGAGATCCCCATGCGGGGCTCAATCCCAGGACCCTGAGATCATGACCCGAGCCGAAGGCAGAGGCTTAACCCACTGAGCCACCCAGGCGCCCCTGAGACTTCCTTTAGATAGTTAGGTATAGCTGCCAAGAAGCCATCAGCAAATCATGATAACACAGAATGAGACCCCACTTCTAAATACAATGCTCCTAATTCATAGTAAAATGTCAAAATATCCAGTCTGGAAAGAGGTGTTTAAACATTCTACTCTAGCAAAAATTTGTGAGTCAATTGTTGTAAGTTTAAACAGAAAGACTGATTGGTACTTGAAAATGCAAATACTTTTGTCTTCAAAAAATACATTTATTGACTCAAAACATTTCATCATCCTGAATGTTTGGCATATTTTACCTGGTGTGTAGTGGATATAAGCAAATGCTGAAAGATAGAGATATCGCTTTCTAACTGGTATTACAAGTTATTTGTGCCCCAAATAAAAATCTCTGTTGGTAGAATACTCTTATTTCAATTTGGTAAGGCCATTCTTTTGCCACATCAACTGGTGAGCGTGCCCAGAAGAAACAGTGCTAGTACTTTGTGATATTTCGCTGTCTTGCTGTATGGCCTCATTGTTCAGCCTGTGTATCTAGATGTTACTGAAAATATACAATTTTATTACAAAAGAGATTTAATGGGAAAGGAAAACATCATGCAGACAATATACAAAACTTTAGAACATTAACACACAATCTTCAAATGCTGTTTGTACCTAGGATTCTGTTTGAATCAAGTACTAAGAAAAGCCTGGAGAATCTTGGAATTTCTGGGTGTCAAGAGAACTGTCACTTTTATGATTTTAAAAAAAGGACAAACTTGATGAAAAGATGCAGAATTTCAATCACTGAAATATATAAAAAGAACCAAATGAACATTTGGTTGAACTGAAAATATACTGTCTGAAATTAAGAACTCATTTGATGTGTTTAAGAGAAGGCTGTTGGGAGGAGTAAGAGACTCAGAAAATCTCACACAAATTCTTGGAATGTTCAATGTCCTTCCTTCTTCATATTCCATGGCTAAGGGCATAGGGGAGTAGTCACACTTTCTTAGAGATAGCTGGCATTTGTTCTATTCATAATGCATAATTACAGGTACTGCTGGTCTACACAACGTGGTTTCTATTTAATGGAAAATGTGAGTTATAGGATAGCTACATATGTGAAGCTGTCTCTAGATCCTATAAATATTTGTGTGGCCCATGAGTATTCATATCCACATTTAGGCAGCCACCTCCAGTACTGAAACTATTCACTCCTCTTTCCGAATAAATGAAATCCAATCTGTCTATGTGTCTGTGTGTCCATGTCCATATCTGTATGCGAAGTCAGATCCATATCCATACCTATATCTTAGTATTCTAGGTAGCTATATCCATATCTATCTAAGTCTCTACATCTGTATGTATAGATAGAAAACCTCTTCCTTGAGCTTGGTCTTTCTTGTGCCAATTATTATTTCTACTCTGATGTTACAGAATTAAACTAATCCAGACTTTCCTTTACCAAAGGACTACTCTTCCTAATTTACCCTACAGAAGTATATGGAAGTTATGTGTGATTATAAGTTGCCTTTCCATAATCATAATTTAGGAAAATATTCAGTTTTTCATTTCCTTCCTTCCTTCCTTCCCTCCTCTTTCCCTACCTCCTTTTCTCCATTCTTCCTTTCTTTCCTTTTTTCTTTCTATCTCCTTTTTCTCTCCCCTTCTCTCATGCACATGCCTGATCATCATTATCTTCTCACTATCATTATTTTTATTTCTGCCACATTCAGTAAATAATAAATGCCAGTATGATGGCATTTGTAATGTAAATGTATTTATAGATAACTTTGTATTTTCATCTTCTCATGCTATCACCAAAATCCATTTCCAAAATTAATTAAGATCTAACTATATATGATGACAAAATTATTCAAAATCTTCAATATATATTACTAGGTTGTTTTCCCCACATTTTTGGAGAGACATGAGGGAATTTGATGAGGGAATCATCAAGTTGGACAAAATTTTATTACTATATGGAAACAATTTAATGAATAATATCTTGAGAGTTTATAGAATTTTATAGGTTTTAATAAACTCACATAGGCATTATTCCAATGACTGTGATCAGTTATGTCACTGGATTGATCCAGGTGATTATTAGCCAAATCAGGTAGACAAAACCTTTCTTATTCAACTAGAAACACAGTTAATGATAGAAATAAGAGCTATTTATTCTGTAAACCCAGAAAGCATGACTGTAGCATCTTTTACCAGCACAAATACCTCATTGCTGAAAGGCTTGGAAACCCCAGAACTCCATGCAAAGTACCCTCCTCACTCCTAATCCCAGTTCTTCATAGAGCCACAATCCCATCATTGACACAGATTCCAGAATTCCCAATTTTAATTCAGTATGCCAAAAACCTAAATTCATGGTGTCCACACCATTTTAAGCTTTGATCTATCTTTTAAATTGGAAAACACAGGGCAATATTTTTAAAGCACCAGTCAGAAAGCTTGTATGTAACTACAAAGTTTCCAGATGATTCTACCTTTCTATAATTTTATCTGATGTTCAGCTGAATTTGTTTTTTTCTTTTTTATAACAAATTTAAACCAGTGAAAAAAATATCCAAGGGCAATAAGAAGTATCTGAGGTTGTAACAAAAAGTGTGTATGTTTAACTTTATCACTAAGAAAGAATGAATTAGTGATGCAGTTCATCAAGACTATGCATGACTTCTAACATTAAAATAATAAGTATGTTTGAAATCCTATTGATATAAGGCTCATTTATGAAACTGTAACACTTGATTCATCCACTCATTTATTCAACAGATAACTGACTGCCCATTAGGTCCTAAATTAAAGTACTATGCTAAGGATTAAAATGATGGAGACATGAATAGAATTTGGATCCTGGCTTCAGTAGAAGATAGTTTAAGGTACAGAGAGTAATTTGAAATACCATGGAAGACTTTATATGGTGTAAGAGAACAAGTGAAACAGATTTAGTCAGTGTAATTACTCTGGCTCTGCAAAACTGTTTGAGGAGATATTTCTATAAATTACACTGTTTTAAATCATCTTACAGACATACAGTTCCACCAATGCATTTGGTCTTATACAACCCATCTTATATTCTAATTTCTCATATCTTACTTTATTCTATGATTTTTGGAAGGGAGTTCTAGAGAAGAGTTGCTTTTAATAATTTTTCCCTCCTTGGCTCAACTTAAGGATTAGTACATCATTGTTCAGAGTGTAAAGCCAGGAACACAGCAGATATTCTACGAGCAGATGATTAAAAATAAATTTTACAAATGATGCTAAAGTTCTGAGGATGCAAGCCTCATTAGCTGGTAACGGATAAAGGAGAGAGAACTTAAATTTTAGTCACTGATAGTACAGAATGAAGTCATGGACATTTGGGGAGATGATGAACCTACAAAACTAATGCCATGGAAATGGAAGAAGTTAGAGATTCTTTATATGTCCCCAGAATATTTGATCATCAAAAGAACAGAGCAAGTTCCTTGTCTGAAGGCTGGTCCCTAGGGTCACAAAAGGAGTGATGAAGAAATTAGAGAACAATTTCTTTTGCCCTGTTGCAAATGGTTTCTACCTGAGCAGTTAGTAACTTCCCTTGCCAGGTCATGAATTCAAATAATTTAATATTTGATATCTACAACATATAAAGTTTAACTTACATTGTACAATGTTTACTGGTACAATTTCATACATCTATAGAATGGAGGAAATCCTTCTCTCCAGCATGTCCATTATGATATGGGGATGGTAAAGGGCTATTAAAGTTTCACCCTGTTTTGAAAATATATATTAAAAATAGAGTCAGCAAGAGTGTGTCTCTTTATTCATTTATTTAAAGACATGACTCATGAAATATAAAGTTAAGGCAAATAACATTGTGAAAATTATGGTAAACACTAATCATATACTCTTCAAACAGCAGATTGCAAAAGTATAATTTAAAAGTCACATTGTTTGTTCTATTAGTAATACTTAAACACTGGATAATATAATTAATATAAATGAAATTTCAGATTTAAAGAGAAAAATAATTATATTTGCCAAAAATGTACTCCTTTCATTTACATTATACCATTATGGAAAAATCTCTATATTTCTTTAAGGAGGTTGTCTCTAAAGAGAGGACAGTAGTGAATTTTGAAGACAAGTGATCTTTGGGTAATCAAAAGAGAAAAAATGCAAGGCAACGTTGTTCTTTAATAATATGTTATTGATTCAAAGTATAATTTTAGGCCTGAGTAGTTTTTTCTAAGAAGTGGATTAGTTTCCTGTTTTGGAAAACACGTATATAAAAATAGGTTATATAATATTTTGAATTCTTTAGTTGAATTAGCCTTACAGTCCTCACTAGCATTTCTGAGATTGAAATGTTTAATCCTTCTACTTTGTTTTCAAAAACTTTTTATTAAATATTTTATTTAATTTTTTGTCAGAGGGAGCGAAAGCGAGCAGAAGCAGGGGAAGCAGCAGGCACAGCAGGCAGGGGGAGAAGCAGGTTCCCAACTGAGCAAGGAGCCTGTTGCGACTCAATCACAGGACTCTGGGATCATAATGTGACCCAAAAACAGACGCTTAACTGACTGAGCCACTCAGGCATCCCTCTTCTATATAGTTTTTGTTTCATTTAAAGAGTTATTAAATGAATTATTGGTTCATTTTTAAATGTCATTATTTGTCTAGAATGATTCTAAACTAAAACTTTCCTTATAATTAACATAAACATCCCCCAAACTAGGAAAATTGTTTACTCTGATTTAATGCACATTCCCCAAATAGTTTTATTAGGCAATCTCTTTTAAGAGAAAAAAAAAATAAATTCATCCAAATAATAGAAAGATCATAAAAAGATCCACATATCTTACATTTTACCTTATTTAACATTTATTTAACAAATTTTGAGAAGCTCATGGCCCTTCTCTGTGATATTTTCAGTGATTCTGGTAACAGACTTCTGAGGTACTATGGACAAAAGAATTGTCACACCCATTTCATAATTATATGAGGAAATAAAGGTGAAGATACTAATAGTATATAAAATCAAAGAACAAATAGAAATAATCAGATCTTATTTAGCCTTCTTAGCTAGTCATGATTTCATAATATCTTTCTCTAGACCTAGGGATAGTTAATGCAGTTCCTCTGGGGACAAGGTTCTATGAAGAAACTTTGCTTTTTGTTTCTTTCTTTCTTTTCTAAAACAACAAACCAACCCAACTTTAATGGGAACTGGAGGGAAAAAAAAAGAACATTTCAAACTAGCATTTCTTGCCATTATTTTATTTAATGGAAACATATTTCATTTCTTTTGTTATAGGCAGTCACAATTTATACATTCAAGGTCTAAATTGCAGCTACAGTAAAAAGGACATATTCTATTTATATTTTATAAGAACTGGGCTTATGGTGAGATGAAATGAAAAGGGCTATAGTGTTTAAAATGGACAAACACAAACAAACAAATAACAACAACAAGAACAAACAAGAATATTCTCAAGGCTCCATGGGGGAAAGGTGAGCTAGTAACAATGAAATTAGAAAAGTAACATTGTGATGGGTATGCTTGCTCAGAGATTTGATCTTCAAAGTACCTGCAGGGTGGAAGGAAAATTACCATCCCTGGACCAGTGTAAACATTCAAAAAACTTCTAGTAATATTATCTATTCAACTAGTGAAGAGAAATACATCAGCCTCACCAAGGATGAGAAGTATCCCTTGAATAGCAACCAAGTGATGATTTCCTTCTATGAAATTAGCTCTCCTCACTGCAACCACAAAACCCTAAATTAAAAAGTTGGAAGGGACGGTTTGGCTTTATAGTTTCCAAAGGATACAGCTATATACAACAACAACCACAACAACAACACAACAAAAGTAAACCAGCCACAGGAGAAAATCTTAGATCAGAAATAGAATGTACCAAACAAAGGCATGTTATGAAAAAAAACTAGAAATTAATTGCTTCAGTGATTAGGTATTTATTTATTTATTTTTATTTCATTATTTTTTTTAAAGATTTTATTTATTATTTGACAGAGAGAGACAGAGTGAGAGAGGGAACACAAACTGGGGGAGTGGGAGAGGGAGAAGCAGGCTTCTGCTGAGCAGGGAGCCCGATGTGGGGCTCAATCCCAGGACCCCAGGATCATGACCTGAGTCGAAGGCAGATGCCTAACAACTGAGCCACCAAGGCGCCCCTAATTTTATTATTTTTTTTGAGAGAGAGAGAGAAGGAGAGACAGAGAGTGAGCACACGAACAGAGTGGAAGAGGGTCAGAGGGAGAGGGAGAGATAGAGTCTCCACACCCAGCATAGAGCCAGACCAAACATGCTATCTCATGACCCTGAGAGCATGACCTGAGCTGAAATCACGAGTGGGACACTTAACTGACCCAGCCATCCAGGCATCCCAATTAGGTATTTAATAGTACGAAAAGCAAACAACTTTTTGTATTACTTTGCTAGGGTTGCCATAATAAAATGTTACACACGTGATGGCTTAAACAACAGAAATTCATTTTATGACAGTTCTAGAGGCTGGAAGTCCAAGGTTCAGGCACTGGTAGGGTTGGATTCTTTTCAAAGATCTCTCCTTGATTTGCAGATAGCCACGTTCTTATTGCCTTTTCACATGGTCTTTCATTTGCGGCTGCCACGGATGTCTTCCTCTTCCTCCTCTTCTTTTTTAAGATTTTATTTTTAAATAATCTTTGTACCCAAGGTTGGGGACTCAAGCTGACAACCCCAATGTCAAGAGCTGCATGCTCTACTGACTAAGCCAGCCAGGTGCCCCTTTCTTCTTATGTGGACACTAGTCATAGTGGATTAGGGCCATACCCTAGTGGTCCTCATTTTAACTTAATCACCTCTTTAAAGACCTTATGTTTAAATATGGTTATATCTGAGGTACTAGATAATGTAATTATGGGACTTTATAAATTTGGGAGATGACACAATTCAAGCCATAACACAATCCCCCCACCCTCAAGACAAGAAAGACTGCTTTCATAATAAATCATTCAACACTAAATCATTCCCCCTCCTAACTCCCAATTACTAACTTTCTTGATTTCAAAGAAACCCAGAAATCAGGTTTTAAAAACTTTATAAACTTGCTAAAAGCATTTAAAAAAAAAGCAGGTGCTATAGGAAAGTAAACCACAACTGCTATAAAATGGAGATGTTCTGCACTCTCCTGATGGTGGGCCATTTTTTATACAACAGAGAGAATGCTTTTGTGATTTAAAGAACAGCCTATGGAAATGTTAAGAAAGAATACCTCCTCAGCATGCAATACCCCCTTCCATACTGCACAGCAGGCAAGCCCTCTGGAGGGCTGACTGACCTCAGGAGAGAATTTCCATGAGGTCTAATTCAGTGTCAATTTCTGTCTTCCAATGTGCATAGACAAGACTTGTCCAGTCACAGTGATTGGTTCAGAATTGAATACACCAACTAATTTGGTCCAAGTAGAATGAAGTGTGGAATTTTTGACTACGGGGGAAAGGGAAGTTCTCTATTTGGACAATGTATAGTGCGGAAGTGATGCCTACAACTGCAAACAGCCATTTTGCAATCATGGGGAAAGTTAAGTCTAAGAATGAAGCTTTTCCTGGAAGAAAAAAAGAGCTGGTTGTAAAGAAACTAAATTAGACTTGATCAGACTGTACCCAAAGCCCCTCATCTTTGGAGTACTAAATAACATAGGCTAATAAATTCCTTTTACTTTTTAAGAGAGCTTAAGATATGCCTTCTATTATTTACAACCCAAATCACCTTTATTAATATAAAAGATTATTTTATTAATATAAAAGATTACCTTATATATATAAATACATATATATATTTTATTAATATAAAAGATTACCTTATAATCTCCAACTAACAACCCAAGTACTATTTGTTTGCTTTTAAAAAGTATTGTAATCCAAGAAGAACTACAATTTTAAAAAGTAAAATTTGGCCAGATAATTGTGGCTGTATAGACAATTAAGGGTTCAAGGACTGAAAGTTCAGAATTAACAATAATTACCATTTGCGAAAATGATTTCATTACTTTTACCCCATATTTCTTTCATTTTTGCTAATATCCAACTTCAAGAAACGTGAATATTAGTAAGGTGATAACTATAAAATACTTTGATTTTTGATTTAGAGAGTATTATATCAAATGGGATTAACAATTGGATTGAACTCGTCTATTCAACTTTTTCCCATTTGTCACACTGAAAACTAGTTGTGAAATAAGGTTAATGAGGTAGAAACATACAGTCTGATAATCAAATCTAGAAACAAAAGATACATGTAGTAGTTACCCCTCCAGGAAAATTAAAAATTCAATCATTTCCTCTAGTATCAAGATTGGCTGCTGGCCATTACTGGCAAAAGAAATATTTCTGAAAGAGGCAGGAAATTAATTCTGTGGCACATAAAAATAAAGACATTCTATTTTTTTTAAGTGACAGTAGTGATTCTTGGATTCATAATTGAAAACCATAAACAAACTCTGAAAAAGTTAGATTCAAGACAATGATAAATGACCTCAGGAGTTGGGGTAGTATTTCCCATAGTCTCATTTAACAAGTTACTATTTCTTTCCTGTTTGAGTGAAGAGCTTTGCAGTGAAGATCTTAGTGGAAATGATCATTATCAAGATATAGACAACTTTCTAGTGTAAATCGTACTTTTTTAGTTTAATTCTGTCTCATTTCTCTTACTTTTCAGGATATTTCTCAATTTCATACTTAGAATGGTATTTGGAAAGTATTCATAACTCTCTCATTATCTACTTATAAGGAACCCTACACATTTATTTAAAAAAATGATAAATCAGTTTTTCTAGTTTCCCAAAATATAGGTAAATGCAAGGCATCAGTCAATGCCTAATGTCCTGCTATGATTTAAAGAAGGGGAAACAGGGAGGAATAAAGCAGTGAGCTCTGACAGGATGCAGAGCACATCCTGGGTGAGTTGAGAGTAATTAATTCTCAGATGCTTGACTTGATGCTCTTTAAAAATTGTTTACAGGTATTTACAGAATTTAGATTCTTGAACATTTATCCCACCAATTACATACAACAGTTAAATGCGTTTCTACCAGGTTTACTGGGATATAATGGACATCTAACACTCTGGAAGTTTAATGTGTACCCACAATGATTTGATTCATATGTAGATATTGCCAAATAATTACCAAAGAGAGGTTAGTTAACACATTCATCAATCTGCATAGTGACAATTTGTGTGTGTATGTGTGTAAGTGCGGTGAGAACTTATAAGACTTTATTAGCAACTTTCAAATATAGGATACAGTCAAATATTTTTGTAAGCACTCCAGTTTGATACCACTTAATAGATGAGGAAAAAAAATGTTGGGCTTGATTTAAGGCACTCTACTTTCTTTATTAGTGAGAAGAATTAATAAGTCCTCTATAATAGCTAAAATTTCTATGCCCTTTTAGCGCTGTTCCTAACTAGATTTCTATAGTTGCCCTGGAAGATATCCAGATGAAATTTGCCTATCCTCTGGGAGCCAAAGCTCAGCTTTCACTAAACTTCACATGCAGGAATGAAAACACTTTTCCTATTATGCTCTTCAGGTATTGCTTCTAATACATTTTTAGCAACATTCTTCTGAAAGGCAATAATTCTCCATTTACAACTCTATCAACTGACTGCGTAGTAATACTCAGTTGTTTGGACTTGGCAGAACATTTATCGGCAAAAGCACAACAAATGATTATCTAAAAGGACAATACCTAGTGACTCAGAGTTCTGGGACCCTAAAGAGAACAGCATGTAGATCTGTGTCAGTGCAGTCCCTTCAACTTAAACGTTAGTGGCTAGATAGAAGATTGCATTAGGCTATTTTACGAGAGTACAATTATCTAGAATTGTTCAGTCCCACCCCACTGACTCATGTATTCAAGAAATACTTACTGAACAGCTGGTGTAGACCAAGACCTAGGCCTCCAAGGATGAACAGACAGATATAGCCCTAGCAGCC
This sequence comes from Nasua narica, assembly GCA_028533885.1. Taxonomy (NCBI): domain Eukaryota; kingdom Metazoa; phylum Chordata; class Mammalia; order Carnivora; family Procyonidae; genus Nasua; species Nasua narica. Next base: position 57,126,301 of record CM052802.1, read on the forward strand.
ACCTCCAGCCCAGAGAGAGACTGGGAGTAAAATGAGCACTCAGACTCTGTGAGAAGTGCCACCAGGGTGCCAGGTGCCTGTGGGACCGACATCCATGTTTTAAATCTAGGTCACTATTCAAATCTGAATCTCAGGAATCAGGTCTGGGCTGAATTTATGGACTTGAGTGTCACCAGCACATATGGTGTGTAATAAGTAAAACCATGACAGAGGAGGAGATGACCCATGGAAGGGCCAGTGTCCAAGGACAGAATCCTGGGTCACACCAGCCTTTAAAAGACAGACTCCTTTCCTAGGCTTTTTCAGATCATAATGCTGACCTCCTTCTAAGTAAAGATGAGAACGATTTCAATGGCACTAAATATATCTCTAAAATGTTTTCTATAGACTCTGGCATCGAGTGGAACCCGTGAATAAGAGAGTGCCTTCTGATCTCTGTTTGTATGCTTCTCAACTTCAGTTTTCTAATTTGTTACTTGTTTTCTTCAAGACTGCCATTGTTTTCTACCTCAAATGATGGAGCTTGAGCTATCCTTTGATGATGAGAAGTAGGCTCTGGTGATTAAAAATAGTTTCAAAGCTCACGATGAGGTCTCAGTTATGTACCTTCCATTGTATTAGATGGTTGCTTCCTGGAGAAATCAAAGGATAAATTATTCTATAGGTCCAAAAGATCCTAGCTGGAACCCAAAGCTCATGAGGGATGAGGATAGTGAATCTGTATATAACAAAACTCTGTTCACAGTTCTGTGAAACAGGTCTCTTGAGGATTTAGGGGAGTTTTAGTCTGCATATCTTTGTCAAGTAACTTAGCTGTGGTTAGCTGTGGTTGTGCTGTGAGAGCATTTCCAGTGCACCGCAGCAAGTAGGTAGGCAAGACTGATGTTGTTACCTGATCAAATTTTCAAGGAAGGCTAGTGTCCTTAAGGTATGTCTGCATTTGATCTGATAACAGACAAATAATTTTACTTCACCTTAGGCAGCAAAGACAACAAAGGAAAGTATAATTCCTTACATTCTCTTTGATAGATTTTCTTCTCTCTCTGTTAAAATGAGATTATCTTTTTCAGACATTGTAATATACCTCGAGGGGGAGAAAGCCCAAATTTTTATTATAAATACTCTACAATGGCTTGACCCATGGAATGAGACTCATCTTGAAGTAGAAGTTACCCTAAAGATGACTTGCTATCAAGTTTATTCAAAGCAGTTAAGCTTCAAGAAAAGCAGGGCTCTTTTCCCTTTCCTTTAGTCTAAATTTAACATCTATTTTATCCTTCAAATGACTTTAGGTAAAAACATTTTGTTGCTGTTAGCAAGTGTGCTAACTTTGGTAGTCATACATCCAAGATATCAATTAGTGCTCTATTTGGTATCTGAAAATCTAAATTATGGAATCACACCTTTCCTTTTTGTAGCCACACTGATAACGATAATTAGAAAGCTGGTGTCAGTGGCATAGCTCAAACCTCAGGATGAATTAAATACTTTGCTATTATAAAATTTCAAAACCTAAAAGAGGAGCAAAGTGGGAGTTGTTAGAGTTGTTATCTTGCCTGTACCCTCAATCCTAGGGAATTATGTATGCCTTTTAGTATCATTATTGTTAGCAATAATGGCCAGCTGCACGTAGCTCAAGTATAAAGAGGTGGTAATTTTTCACAGATCTGGGGTATTCTGGAAAGAGGTAGATTTTCTATTGTGTGTTACTGCTGCAGGTGGAAGGCAGGTTGATTTTCAGGGGCACATGAATTAGGTCCTACTGCTATGCTGTTGAGCTGACATCACCTCCTTCAATCCAGCTTCCACACTGCTGCCAGAATAAGTCTCCTGCTCTGTCATTCCCCTTCTCAAAATCCTCCGTGCCTCGTCCAATGTGGTAACTGTAGTCCATGTCAGGCTTCCAAGGCACTCTGGTCTCTAATGCCTTATAGCCCACTGCTCTGTTATACATAGTAGGAGACTCAGGTGAAACACAGGTACTGCCTCCCACCCCCCTCACCCCTAGCTTTTCCTCACATTACTCTGTATTTGGAAGCCGGATCCTCCTGTCCTCCCAGTCCCAATTCCCATACTTTAAAGACCAGGCCTACAACCAATGCTATTTTTTGTTACAATGACTTCCTGATCCCTGATTGCATCTTCTGAATTTTCATATTTTATCTGAAAGTCTCTCATTTGTGCCATTTTCTCTCCTGTCTTGTAGTAATTATTGGATCTGTCTTATCTCTCTTAAAAAGAACAAGGTCCAGGTGGGCAGAAATTATCTTTTGCCTTAGAAGTATAATTCTTAAAAATTCAGGCAAAGAAAGATGTGCTTTGGACAGGACTCAGAGCTGTGTTTCTTCCTAGCAATGTCCATATTTCAGCAAGGTTTATTTTCATTCTGCTGATGACTGTGAGTAATTACATTTTGCTTGATGTTGATACTATAGACCTGATTTGAGGCAATCGAGTGTTTGCAATTTAGTGAAAGGAGAGTGCTTTTTCAAGAAGGGTTGTACAGAGAAGGCATTTGTTTTAGGCATTAAAATATTTAACCATTTTGGGTTGAAAGCATCATAGAATAATTTTTAAGTCAATATTTTAATTTCATGTTCAAAATGTTCCATTGTGGTTTTCAATACTTTTATTGTCTGTCTTAAACTCTATTACATGTCATCTAACTAGCAATCATGTTCCTCATTAAAACAAACACACTCTGGTGATGGTAGAAAAACCAAATTCAATTTAACAAAATGCATGGAGTATTAACCGTGTAAGATGATCATAGGGAATTATATAATGAAAACAGTCTATTTGCTCAAGTAGCTCAAAATCTAACAGTCCAAATTTTAAGGCACAGTCACAAAAAAAGCAGTTGGAGACATTTTGTTGGAATTTATATGCACATATAGAGGCAAAATAAAGACATCAGATTTGTTTAAATATTCACTTATTATACCACTATAGGAGTAGATATCTTTTTGTTATTTTAACGTTTTCTCAGTCCTACTGCAAAATATATAATTGGAACAATATGTAGCTTGGGCAATACAAAATCGTTACAATCTGAATTTCTCCAACGCCTCTCCAGCTTTAGGATTATTTAACTGTTCTCAGAGGCTTAGTGAAGTTATCAAGAACCCAGGAACAAGTAGCCTTCATAGCACATTTCCATAGCTTTTCTGATTGTGCCATGTTATTTTTTCTGAAAGCAAACAGTAAAATTTGAAAAAGTCTGAGCCAGTTGTTGCACTACAGAGAACTTATACCTTTTCCAACTCAATGAGGAACTTTTGGTTATCTGGTTTTTGATGGTTGTTGACTGGCTTCCATCTTCTGAACTCTTCAGAGCTCTATGGAATTCTTAGAATCAAACAACTTTGGAGATAGGAAGGACTTGGTGATCTATCCAGCCCTAATTTCCCATTCTCTAGGGAAGAATCTGAGACCTAGAGTGGCTAATTGCTCAACATCATTCAGTAATTTAGTAATTTACAGTGACTAGAACCTAGATTTTCACATTTCTCGCATAGTGATAACTATGGAAAGCAGTTAGGAAGAATTCTAGTTGTCATCAACTTTGTGAGGTCTATGGTGAGTTAAACATGACTTTTAATGAAGGACTGTCTTTTGATTAATTGCACATGTGCTGCTCAGCTTCAACACTTTTTCTTCCCAACATAAATGTTTCTTTGAAGGATTCTCTTTGTAGCTGTCTCTAAAACTAATTTTCCCTTCGGTGCTCTTTATCCCATATTCAGTGGTTCTTTTACCTTTATCTCTGATGTGAAACCATATCAAATGTACTTTTTCCCCCTAAAATATTAACTATATCTCAACCCCTAAATATCTTTTATCTAGAATGGCTGTGATATCTTCAAAGAATTCCTGCAGATTAGTTATGCAAGCCTGAATCCATCATGGCTAGTATTCATCAAGTGATGCTTTAGCACTCTGCATGAGCCGATTGTCTGACCAACCCCCTGGGGTCTTCCTCATTTCAATTAGCACATGCATGAAGGATGGAGAGAGAAGAAATCTTCACTCTGGGTGCTACTAGTGGCAAATGTCCACATTGCTTTTAAATCTATGAAGAAGTCTTACTTTTGTTTTTAGGTTTAAGATCTGCAATTATATGCTTCCCGAAACTTAGCTTTTCTCAGAGAACACACTGATGTCTCTAGTATTTCTATATCACACGGTTGCAGTTGCTTATCCTTATTCTTTTTCTTTAGAATAAAAATGAAGATAATAGGTATTGTACAAGCTGGGAGAAAAGATTGTACTACTCTGATATTGGATAAGAAGAAAAGGGAGAGTGGCTTTATCTCTTATGTGAGAAGGTAATTGTGTTTATACTGATTGTTACTCTTTGGCCTGTGAATTCTCTGCACTCTATTTAATTTCTGGAAGAAAGGCGTTTGCATGTAAGATATTTTATATTTCATTATGATATAATAGGAGAGCTAAAGCAAGCTTGATTAAATTATAGCTATCCAAAGATAGAGAATTTTTAGTTCCAAACTACCGTTGTACAATAGGGCTTGTCAATTAACAGCAATAAAAATGGCTGGAGCAGACCCATGAGCATATTTAGCTGGCTCCTGGATGCATTCTTTGCAATAAATTTAAAATTCATTTTATCGGGGCACCTGGGTGGCTCAGTGGGTTAAAGCCTTTCCCTTCAGTTCAGGTCATGATCTCAGAATCCTGGGATCGAGCCCCGCATTGGGCTCTCTGCTCAGCAGGGAGCCTGCTTCCCCCCTCTCTCTCTCTGCCTGCCTCTCTGCCTACTTGTGATCTCTCTCTCTCTCTGTTGAATAAATAAAATCCTTAAAAAACTAAAAAATAAAATTCATTTCATCATTTTATAATAAAAGAAAAACTTTCACCAAGTAGTAATGCTTTTTTTATGGTAACATGGAAAAGAATGAGAAGGTACATAAAGTAGAAATATAAAGAAATCCCTTCAGCTTCTTTCTGCAACAAAGTGGCATTACAGAATTAATTTATTTCTCTTTGAATGTAGTTCCAAAGAGGAAAAGCAAAGAATACCATATGCCTGATGCATCAAGAAAATTCTTTTTTCACTCTTATCAAATTAGCCTATTTTTATGATGTTTAGATATTTAAATTGGATTATAAAGGTATGACCCCTCACATTTTCCTTTGCAGTTTCCAAATGTGTCATTTTTGTGTTTAGAGGCATTTTTATATTTGGTTTGTAAGAGGTAACCAGCATCATTGATAAACACTTTCAGAGTTGACTGCATACTAGATAATAAAGTATATTAAAAGGGTTCTTGAGTTGCCTACAAATCAGTAGAATGATAGGATACACATAAAAAAGGAAATTGGAATTGTTTTTGGAACTGTTTATTTAAAACGTATTTCTGAACTCTATATAGGAACCATGCTAGGCCACTTAGGTGAGGGTACAAAGCTAGGTGGTCTACAGCAGTCCCTGCCATTTATAAACTCACATCTAATGAAATAAGGCAGGTTATTTGTTTTCTGTTCAAAACCAGTTTCCCATGTCACTCTAATTAGAAGTCAAATCTTCATCGTGTCTTAGTGACCTCTAAGACTTAACAGAAGAGGCACTTCCCACTCCCATCCCATCCCTGCCACTGCTCTAATGTGCTTTTTCAACATAAGCTCTCTTACTGTTGCTCCAGAAAACCTGCCTCAGGGCTTTTGCACCTCTGCCTAAAGGCTTTCTCAGATAGACAAGGACAGCTCCTTCACTTTCTTCCTTCTAATCCTGAGTCAAAATCTCCCCAGTGAGGCCTTTTTTTGACCACCATCTCAAAACTCAAAAGCCATCCACATACCTCATATATTCCTCCATATTTACCTTCCTTACCATTTATTATGACCCAACATACCATATATTGTGCTAATTTATTTATTACATTGCCCATTTTCAAATAGATTACAAAATCTTTGATCTTGGGAAAATTGTCTTCTGCATTCCCTACAGTGTGCCTGAAAAGAAACACTGTCTGCCACACTGTAGATGCTCAGTAAATATCTGCCAAACGAATGAATAAATAATAAGACAAAGAGAACATGTTCACTGATAGCTATGGCATAATAAAGCATTTGTAAATAGTATAAGCAGGAAATGGATATAGTCTTTAAATTGTGCAATTCTACAGATCTGTGTTTTTGGGATGGCCTTTGCAAGTGGAATTCTTTTAATCTCTGTTGTATTTTCTGTACAATGGGTTTATGTGGTTAATAAACTACCCTCTTTCCCCCATAAATACTAATGATAGAGTGCTATTATTTCTTTAGATTTTTTTTTCGTTTTAAAGAGAAGCTAGGAATATATTTATCCTTTTCTGTGAGTAATTATGAAAATGCATCAATTGTTAAGAATAATTCCACTTTAAAATATGCAATGTTTGATAATAGATCTCAAATATGAAATTAATTTCTTCTTTTCTAATCAGCCTCCTTCTATTTACAGTTTTAATAGCTGAAATAACAGAGATCCACTGTGTTTTTAATCAAATTAGCAGGCAGATTTCTTCCTTTATTGCCCTTCTATAAAAATCTATTTAGCATAAAATAAGAATGCTGTAACTTTTCCAGGCAATATTTGATTATGTACAGACTTAAATGCTTCCAATTTTAACCAATTATTGGAGGGTGCATCTAATTATATCTTCATTTCTAATTCAGCAATCTGTTTTTCCAGTTGTTTCAATCTGGCTTATCACTCTTTTCTCCTATCAGCAGGAAAAAAAGATCTAATAGACCTGCAGAGCATTGATCAAGCAATTTCCCTAAATGAATAACTGGTGTTCTTTATGGGCAACACTGGAAGCTGCAAACAAATATCATCATTCGTTCAACTAATTGGGGAAAATATCACTAAGGAAGAAATAGGATTTAAAAACTAACTTTCCACAAAGATGAGAGCCACAGATGATGTAATAAACAGGTTGCCGTTAATGAGTGTGTGTATGTGTGCCTGTGTGTGTACAAGGTGTGATAGCATAGCCAGGTGAGAGTACTGAAGGGAAGAGAGGTAAACAGGAGACCCAACATGGACAGGAAGAACACTTTGATTCAGAGGTACAGTTTACTGTTTATCTGGAGAGCCTTACCTCTACCCTCGGTAAGTTGAGGCTTTCTGAGACAGGTGCACAACCAGAGTACACTATTGCCAAGGAACAAAAGCAAAGCAGATGGGTGCAGTGGAGTGGGGAGGGGGAACCTGCTTAAATTATTGCCCTCTGTCATATGGCTCCTTCCTGGTTTCTAACAAGGCTGTGTGATTCCCACTTATCTCCTTCGCTCAAAGACACATGACTTTGCTATCCTGTCTAAAATTTCAATCCACTCACCAGATTCATGTCTTTATATTTGAAAATAATCTTGTTGAACAAATAAGGGTAGTACAACAGTTATGAATGGCCCTGTGCTCAGCACTGACCTATACTAAGGATATGGTGTGCCTGAGGGTTGGAAGTTGAGGCATGGGGAAAGGGTGCTAAAAAGCAAAAAGGAAGATAGGAAGAATGGGAGGGAGGGAGGGAAAGGGAAAGGGGAGAGGAAGGAAGGAGGTGGGGAAGAGAGGGAGGGAGGCAGGAGGGAAGGAACGAAAGAACTGTGTGACTTACCTGCTTTGAAGAAAGTATCTCCTCGTCTAATCATTAATTTCTATCTTATCAGGACCCTCATCATCCTTACTCTCTGGCCTTACTGACCTGCGCTTACTGTTTTCTAAGCACACTGAAGCAGCTCCTGTTTCCTCATCTCTCCTCACTTTCCTCTCTCTGTCTGGAATGCCACAATTTAGGAAACATTCCCTGAGCCTCTAGACCACTGGACCACTCCGTGTTTGACGCCTTCACCACCCACTCTCCACTGTTTCTGTCTTACTGACTGAAATCAATTTGTCAAGCAGGAATTCGTATGTGTACTTTCCTTCCTTGGACAAGAAGCCACTCAAGGCAAAGAGGTATATTTTGTGTTCTTGTTTTTCCAGTAGCTCACGCAGTGCCTGGCCAATACTGTACACTCAGTGAAAGCTTAGTGGATTAATGCCTGTGAAGAAATCTCTCAACTTGCCTAAACTGTTCGCCTATTGCATAGGCGAAATAACAGCATAGGCAGTATTTGTGAGCGCTTATGTGTTCCTCAGCACCGAGGGAAGCAGTTATTTTCCGTATGTCATTTCATGTTCATAGCTGCCTAAATGGCTCTCCATGCCTGCATGTGCCTGGCAGGGAGCTTGGAATATAGGTATAGAGAGGTTAAGGAACTTGTCCAAAGTCATGCCATTACAAAAAAATGCACAAAATCAGATCAGGAGGCAAAGCAGTAGATGAGAATTCTTTCAGGTTAAAATAGTGTTGGTGTCATTTCTATCTGTGACATTGACCGTTTATGCCACTTAGGGAAGGACCTCAAACTTCACTATATTCAATTTCCCTCTTTCTGAAATGCAGGTGAAATATCTGCTTTGTCAAAATCACAGGATTTCTATGAGGTAATATGACTTAATCAATGTGACAATATTCTTTAAAATAATATGTTGCTATGATTTTAAGCTTATTATGATAAAAACTTGATAATTCTATGTATTCTCCCCATAGCTATGCCCTTCCTTAGGTAAAAATAACACTAAGAAGAAAATAACAATAACGAGAAACCCATATTAGCACAATATACAGCGGTATAGTGCTAATATGTAAATACTACTCTCTACACATATGTGTATTTTAATGAGATTTTTGAGGATGCACAAACAAAATAATGTATCTTAATCCTTCAAGTAGCTTTTCTTTTCTGTAGCAAGACAACCTCTGATCGAGGATCAGATTGATTTGGTCATACTATGTTCATTAATGATGAAACTTTAAATAGCTAATTCAAGTCTGTTTTAATTCTGATCATTTTCTCTCTGTAGCTCTTCTGGGATTTTGTCTTTTGCTCACTTTTGGCAAATTGTAGCCTGCTTTTTCTCCCAGACTACTTTAGATTGGACCCTAACATAGTCTAGCCCTTTACTGGTCATTGCTCTTATTTATAACTTAGATCATGTTTCCTTTTTTCCTATTTATGGCCAGAAGGAAGATAATTTATGTACTTCTACTATCACAGATTAATCTTGCCTTTAGTATCACTTGTTATTATAAGAAGGAGAAAATGAATTTAAGAACTAGAAACTTGCCTTACGACTATAAAATTCTACTGGGATTGATTTTCTGTGCCATCTTCCTATACTCAGTTTCATCTCTGAAATCACTAGTTTTTAAAAGGGTTTTATAGATTCTTAAAAGGGTTTTATAGATTCTTAGACAAGTTTATGAGCAGGATACCCATGTGTATAAGCTGTTTGTTTTACCCTTGACATTAAAATATCCTTTCACAGATAAACATGTATTAGTTAGATATGTTTGGGCTAATTGATCTCCACAGAAGGGCTGGAATGTAAAGTAAAGGAGGGATACAGTTAGACTTGGGAGAGGTATGTCCAGCAGACAAGGAGAAGGGCTATATATTATAATAAAAGTAACCAAGTTGTAGCCAGCTAAATCTCAGAGAAGACAACCAGTATCTGGAGAGGTACCAGTCAAGGACCAGTCCACAACTGTCAAATTCCCCGGGTTTCCTGGGTTCTCAGCTTGTCACATAATTCTAGAGCTCTCTCTGAAAACTCAGATTCCATATGATTTCACTCATATGTGGATTTTAAGAAACAAAACAAATGAGCAAAGGGAAAAAGAAGAGAGAGAGAGAAGCAAACTCTTAACTATAGAGAACAAACTGATGGTTACCAGAGGAGAGAAAGGGAGGTGGCTTAATAGGTGACGGGAATTAAGGAGTGCTCTTGTGATGAGAACCAGGTGTTGTACAGAAGTGTTGCATTACTATATAGTACACCTGAAACTAATATTACACTTACTGTTAACTAACCGGAATGCATTTCTTTATTTTTTAAAAGATTTATTTATTATTTGAGAGTGAGCTAGCATGAGCAGGGAGGAGGGGCAGAAGAAGAGAGAGAGAGAATCTCCAGCAGACTCTGAGCGGAGCATGGAATCCAACAGGGGACTTGATCTCACAACCCTGAGATACAATTCTCTCTTTTGAAGTTACCATTCAATGTGTTTTATTACACTTACAGTTGGGCAGCCATCACTAAAATCAATTTTAAAAGACCTATACACTGAAACTATAAGAAAACTATAAGCCATTCAAGATGTAAACAAGTGGAAAGATATTTTGTGTTCATAAATTGGAAGAAATACTGTTAAAATGCCCATAGTATCCAAAACAATCTATAAATTCAATGCCATCCCTATCAAATTTCCAATGATTCTTCACAGAAGTAGAAAAAAATTCTAAAATTTGTATAGAGACACAAAAGACCCCAAAAGCTAAAGCAACCTTGAGTAAGAACAACAGAACTTGAGATATCATACATCCTGATTTCAAGCTGTATTACAAATCTGTAATCGAAACAGTATGGTATTAGCATAAAATATGGACATCAGGGAGGGTATGTGCTATGATGAGTGCTGTGAAATGTGTAAGCCAGATGATTCTCAGACCCGTACTCCTGGGGCAAATAATGCATTATATGTTAATAAAACAAAAACAGATATATAGCTCAATGGTAAAGAATAGGGAGCCCAGAAATGTCCCACACATTTATGATCAATTTAGGACAAAAGAGACAAGAATATGCTATGGGAAAAGGACACACTTTTCAATAAATTGTGCTGAGAAAACTGTATAGTCACATGCATGGATGAAACTGGAACCCTATCACACAAAAATCAAACCAAAAGAGATACTTGAAATAAATAAATACTTGAAACTATAAAACTCCAAAAACAAAACAGGGAATAAGTTCCTTGACTTTGGTTTAGGCGACACTTTTTTGGATATGACACTAAAAGCATAGGCAACAAAAACAAAAATAAACCATGGGGCTATATCAAACTAAAAAGCTTCAGCACAGAGGTGCCTGGCTGGCCCAGATGGTTAAGCATCTGACTCCGTTTTGGGTCAAGTCATGATCTCCTGGATCTAGCTTGAGCCCCAGGACAAGCTTTCTGCTCAGTAGGGAGTGTGCTTGAAGAGTGTCGCTTTGCCCTTCCCCTCACTCGCACTCTCGCTGTCTCTTAAATAAATAAATAAATCTTAAAAAAAAAAAAAAGCTTCTGTACAGTAAAGAAAACCATCAACAAAGTGAAAAGGAGAAAATATTTGCAAATCATATTTCTAATATGGGATGAACATTAAAAATACATAAAGAAACTCATACTCCCTCTTTTTTGATTCTCTCTCTACACTTAGGTTCCATGACTCTGCTCACTATGTCTTTTCTACCTGTATACTTAGTCATCAAACTCTTTGTTCTTGTTGTGCTTTCTAGATTTCACATTCTCACTATTATCTCGACTGCCTTCATCAATTTCCATGAATTTACCACCTATTTGCTATATGCCTGTGGCCTAGGCCATTTCCTTGAATTTTGTGGTTCTTCACTCAACTGTATACTGGGAATCTCTTCCTTGATTTTCTATAGGTACCTCAAACTCAACGCATGTGAAAACAGATTTTCCATTTTATCTCACTGAAATCTGATGCTCTTTTTATGTGCCTGATCCTAGTAAGTGGCTCCAACATCCACTAAACACCAAAATCATAAACTTGAATCACTCTTTGAATTCTAATCTCTGACACTCAGCCAATCTTCAAATCCTGCCATTTCTCTCTATTTTTAATCTTTCTACTTCTTTCCAGTATGATTGTAGCTACTTTTGCTCAGGCTTTTTGTTGTTGTTCTCATTTGAAAAAGTTTTCTAAATAGGTCTCTATTCATCCTTCACATTATTGCTACAGTGGTCATTTTAAAAAGAAAATTGGAAAAAGTTCCAAACTTTTCAGCAAGGCATAGAAGATTCTTCTTAATTTGGATGCTGTTTGCTTCTGCTGTCTTACTCCTACTGCTCTCAAAATATTTTTGGCAGGCATCCTTTATACAAGATTTACCAGAACCTTTCATATGTTAATGAAAAGAAACCTAGAGGAGACTATGGTAGGCAACATTTCTGAAATTTATTTGAACATGGAACACTTTTTCTTTTTTCATACAATAGTTAATAATCTCTCAGAACTAGTACTTTCCCAATTTTTGGGAAAATGATCTACTAGCCTATATATTTTGTCTAGATCTTGTCATCAGAATTAATACTGTTAAAGTAAAAAAACCAATAAGAAAAAGACATTTCAGGAGAAACTAATCATTAAAGCATAGCTTCCATGTTGTGTTATAGATAACCTGTCACAAATATAATACTTTTGAGATAATTTGAAAAATCTCTTTAATTCTAACCAAAGAAATAAAAATATACCTGTATTTGTCTAGATTTAGCAAAGAAAATTTGGTATTCTATAAGACTGAAATGTTTTATTTTAATTATTACCCAGTTCTAAGGTCAATATAGGATATAAAACATTTCTTTCATCTTTCAAATGTAACTGGATTTCTTTCAAGATTTTAGGTATATAATGCGTGGCATACCTTAGATATCTGAACACTAAAATGGAAGAATATGAATATTCTTAGTGATGAAAGTAGCTTATAAAGCAAAAGTCTTATTGTCCAGCACATATAATGTTAATTTCTAGCCAGTAGACAATTTTTTTAAACATAGAGGTTAAATTGAGGTTTGCATTTTCCACACTGAGGGCATTCAATAACTGGTTAATGAATTTTTCTGAAAAAAAAAATGACCTCTGCTTTAACGGTGTCTAATTATTGTGACACTTTTTCTCTGAAACTTTTACCTGAATGCTTCATACTGTGTTTAAGCATTCCTGAAAGAGAAACTTCTGCTTTAAAAGAGATAACACATGCTGAAGAAAGGATGGGGTTTCTTGATTAGTAAAATTCACTTGTAGATTCTTGAGAATGTCTGGATGTTAAAATGACAAATAATATAAAAGGTAGACAGGAAGGGAAAGGATGCTTTGCTAAGGAAGCCAACTCAGTCCTGACTGTTTCTATATTGCTGACAGATACACACCAATATAATTTCAGGCTGTTAGGTGTGTCCTCAACACACTTGCTGAGGTTGTGTGTTGCTAACCTTCTGTGCTAATAGTTTTTGCGCGCTCTCTCTTTGCATTAGGAAGTGGCATTTCAAATTTCACTTTCCTTATGAAATAAGTAAAGTGTTAAAAAAAGATCACATAGGTGCTTCAGTTCTGTTACACAAGAATATTCCATTGCATGGCTTTCTTTGGAAGCTATCATTTTGCATTGTCAGCATGTGGATCTATTTTTATAAGAGAAGAGATGAAAAAAATAGAAGCACATGAAAGAAAGAGTAAAGAATAAAAATCAAGTAAAACCTCATCTTTGTTAAGATTATCCTGCCTCTTTCATTTAAAGATTCTTTCTCTAAAAGTCATTTTTCCCAAAGGTAGTAATATGTAGTTCTGTACTGGAAAACTATTTCTGCCCTCTTTTGTTACTAAAAGAGGGCAGGACTGATTCAAAACTGACAATGTCTGTGCCTTTTTGTAGTTTATTATTGAAAGAGGCAATAAGAATGGAGACAAGTATGTAGACTATCCATCAACAGAGTAAACTGAGAGGACAATTCAATAACTCAACAGAAGAGCAGTTATGAGCATACAGAGACCCACTTTCCTACTTTTAGCTGTCCCTGAGATGCTCCATAGATCTCCTCAGGTTATAGCTGCAAGCTGCAAGCCTGTTACATATAACATTTTAAGTAAATTTTTAATTTTTTTTTTACACTTACAGTCACGTTGCAAATATAGGACAGAGGGTTTTTGTATACTCCAAATCCAGTTTCCTGTATTGTTAATGTCTCATGTTACCATGATTCATTTGTCACAACTATTTGAACAAATACTGACACATTATTATACACCAAACCCCATACTTCATTCAAATTTCTTTAATTTTTTATATGTTAATTTTTTTTCTGTTCTAAGACCTTATCCAGGATATGTTATATTAACATGTTCCCTTAAACGCAATTCTTTGCTGTGACAGTCTCTTGGAAGTTTCCTTATTTTTAATGACCTTAAAATATTGAGAAGTATTGCTCAGACATCTTGTGGAAAATCTCTCAGTTTGGATTGTTTAAAAGTATTCTCCTGGTTAGACTGAAGTTATGGGGTTTGGTGAAGAAGACAGAAGAGAGAGATGAAGTGCCATTTTTATCACATTAAACCAAGGATATATGCTATCAGTATGATTTACCACTACTGATAACATTCATCACCTGACTGAGGTAGTATTTATCAGGTTTCAAAACTGTAAAGTTCCTTATGTTCTCCATTTCCATGCTGTCATATTTGGGAAGAAATCATTACATTCAGCTCACATTTAAGGATCTGGGAGTTATGCCCCCTCTCCTTGAGGACAGAGTATTTACACAAATTATTTGGACATTTTCTGTATGAAAAACTGTCTTTTCTCTCTCACTTATTTATTTAACTTTTATTCATATAAATATGCATGCCTAGTGAATATTCATTTTATACATTGGGTTATACTGTAATACTACAACATTTACTATGTTGAAAAAATTATTCTATTTTACTTTACTCAAAAGTGGCCACTAAGAGTTCTTACAGTTGGTTCCTTTGACAGGCTCCCATTCTTTTATTTTTTTATTTTTTTTATTTTTTTTATTTATTTTTTTTATTGTTGTGTGAATTCTTTTATTTTTTTTAACAGTTCCTTACTTCTGGCAAATGACACCCTTCAGGCTCATCTTGGGTATTGCTTGCCTCAGCCCTGAAACCAGCCATTCCTTTAAAGAGCCCTGGTTCCATTTATTAGAGAATAGTATTAGAATCCCTCTACATTTTGAATGGGACAGGTATTGACTGAATGTTAGGGAATGAAAAGTAACCCGAGATTGATTTTTGTTAAGGAAAACAACTGACCAAAAAAAACCGTGTCTTTTGGCAAACGGTCTGACCACTACCATGTAAGATCACTATACCATCCCCCTCCCTGCCCCAAATGAAAACATATGTGAAAGGAGAAATTTAGAACACGAGAAAGATAAAACTACCAAGTCTGAGGAAAAAAGTCACATCACATGGGTTCCATCCCTGCAGCACTTTACATCATGGTCTGAATTAAAAAGTTCTTGATAAATATTTGTGATTGATCTAAGATGGCCATGAATCTAAATTTTGGCTTGAGGCATACAGAAAAGGTAAATGTCAAAGGTTTATAAACTGTTGTATTTCCATGTGCCCATACACTATTCTATTTTTCGGTATGTAGTCTATATGCTGTAAAGATCAAGTCTGATTCATGTCATATTAAAATTTTATATTCATAAGTCATATTAAATTATTCATGAAATGTGAAATAGCTTTTGATTTGAAAGTATGATCATACTTATTTCTTTTTCCTATTGCTTTAAAATCCCACAATGTCCCCAACGTTCTACCCATACAACTTCACAATATTTAAATTTCTTTATATTTCTTTGGAGTAAAATTTGCTCTCTTCTGAATGTCAAAAGTATTAGGATGATGTACAAGGGCTGTGAAGGAGATATTCCTAAGCATGACATCAATCTTTCAGCATCTGCAGACCACTTAATGGATACTTAGTATGCAAAATGATTGCCAATTTTAGGTACATTAAAATGTTTATCACAATTAAAATATAAAGATAAAATATGATAAGACATTATATAATCATTTCATAATCACAAGAAGATACTGTTTATATCTGACTCAAGGATAAATTGGTTCTAATACATTCTGTTTCTTAGTAAAATTAGATCTGAACTTTCAATTATCTATTAAGATTTACAGCAAGCATTCAGAAGCTTTGTTAAATAGTTTTGAATGCTAAGATATTTATCCCTGAATCCAACTTCTGGTGCTTCATCAGATATTAAGTCAACATATTAAGCTCAAAGCTAAAAGGTTAAATGATTCCACTCATTCAACTATTCTGGAGTCAAGGGTAAATTACTTTCTAATTTACTCTTTGGTGATATTTTACTCTGAAATGATTTCTTCATGATCTCATACAGCATATGGATGTGATTTTTAAATATGTCCAATGATATCCCATCCATTTATATCAATATATCAATAGAAATACATCAATAAATTCCTCAGGCAACTAGGGGATAAAGAAAATCATCAAATATTAGAAAAAGTCACTCCATAAGTGATCAGGTTTTTTGCAGGATTTTCTTTCAGTCTTAAGGAATCCTATTATTTTTATCTCAGAAAAGTCAGGTTTCTGTCAATGAGCAAGTGGTTTGTCTGTGCTAGTCACTGAATGCATCATTGAGATATGCTGCTTGAGGGAGTCTTTTGAAATCACAGAAATGGAAGTATGGTTTAGGAAGAAATGTTTGTTTCTTCACCCTCATTTCAAAAGTACTCTTCTATTCAACAACCAATTTACTGTCAAAGAAAAAAGTAGAGTTTTAGGTTTCCTGTGCATATTTTTACACTGTTATACTTAGTGTCCATAATCTTCATATTTCCATTGTTCATTATCTCTTTTGATGTTGAACTATGGTCAGAATTAATTAGATTGTCTGGCCAACTGGTCCCTGGCCGAAGGCAGTTTAAGTATTGGCATAAGGTGAAGCCTCTGGCCATTTGCTTATTAAACGCCTTCCCTGGGGCACAATAACTGGTACTTATTCATCTCTAATCCCAGTAGAATATTGTCTGAGGCTACAATATTTTTCCAAAAAATAATAAGCAGTAACTAAAGAAATATCTCTTCTCTCCTAGCACAAATTTTCAGTGAACGAAATGTCCTTCATATATATGAACCATACACATGCTAATGCTTGATTATATCACACACATCTGAGGTTTTTTTGTAACTATAGACAAAATTATCACCCATAATACTCAGATAATAGTTTCCTTTTTTTTCAGATAATAGTTTCTTAATGACCCTGTCTGCAGTTCATATTTTGTGGCATTCAGTAAAGTCATCCGACAAAGTGATTTTGCCAATAATTTGTTCTTTTTTCTTTCCAAGCAACATATAAGTTCTTAACTTTGCAACTGGTTTTACAAACTCCACAGCAATTGCACGTTTCGTCCCTTTTTGAAAATGCCATGAGATTTGAATGTGTCATGCAGCTATTTGACAAGATTCCACAGTAGACAATGCACTGGGGATTAGAGACAACTGAATTGCAGTTGTCCCAAGAAAAAGAATTTGGGTTATTCATGATAAATTAATTTAAAATTTCTGGAAACAAATTAGAAAATCCTAACAAAAGTTAAGATGTATCTACCACAGGAGATAGGTAGTGTAGTGAAATGGTTACACACATGAATCAATTTGTATTGGTTATAATTCTAGCTTTACGTGCACTTCTGTCAAGTTATTTGTTTGTATTAATCCTTAGTCACTCTGTTTGGTAAAATGACATTAATGCTGCTACCTATCTTATAGGATTATTGTAATAAGTATGTGAAATAACATATATATTATGTATTTTATATATAAAATGCTCTTACTGTGATTGTGACATTGTTGTCATTCAATAATTAGTGGCTACATTTGAGGACTGAAGAAGTATTCAGAGAAGGACACAGGAATTTTGTATAAGGATAGAAGCATTGTTTGCAATCTCTAAATATTATATATAAGGTAAATGTTTTTGAAAAATCACTCTTATTTAGTTTACCTATTAAAATTTTACAGTAAAAATGAAGTAGAGTAAAATTATAGCTGTCCAATATAGGAGCATAAGAACTTACAAATAATATCTCTCAAAGATCAAAAAGCAAAATTTATTTTTTACTTGAGAGACTACTGGTTCTGCAAATAATTTTAACAAGGTATAGCCTATATAAGCATACAAAACTGGATAAAACAAAATAAAACAATATGTGGTCAGTCTGTAAATCAGTACTTTGTAATCTCTTCAGCAGAGCTGTAGAACTAATAGTTAAAAGTTGTTGAAAATGTATTACATGTGAGGGACTAAGCCCCATATATAAATTATACAGATTAATTCTGTTAACTACCTGAGAAGAGAGGATGTAGTTTTATTCTCTTTCATAGATGAGGATGTGTAGCCTAGTCTGGTTAAATAACTTTGTCCAGAGTTTCTCAGCTAGCAAGTGCTCAGGTCTGAACCTTACTGGTCTGCTTTTCCTATTTATTAACTGAATTTTAAGAGATGTTTGTATTATTTTAAAAAATTAATTAAAAAATTGAATACTCAAGTGTTTGCAATGATTTCATTACTATTTTCCTTTTTGGAGTTTCGTTTTATCCTTGTATTCTTCTTCTAGCTGCTTTCATAGTTATTTAAACAAAGCACCGCAGAAATGAAGGTTGTGTTTTACACAAAGAATTGGGGTCTGAATGTGGGAAAAGTTTCTTAAGAGACCTACCTCTCTGGTGCTATTGTTTTAGGCAATGACATTTAAAGTTTTTGACTGTGACCTAGAGTGAGACACACACACGATGTACATGCACACAAATGGTCTGTACTGTTCACATATATGCAAGAATATTAAAGAACAAAACATTGTCTGAACCAGACAAAACAATAGGCTTCTTGATTATTTGTCTTGCATTTTTAGAATGAGTCTATAAACAAGACTTTGCTCAGGATGATTGTTTCATAAAGTTTTCCAGAGAGCTTATAGGAATGGATACATGCTTCTTACATTTTGGCACAGTCTATTAAAGTACCTCAAAACATACTATAAAGTATTTCCTCTTACCAAAAATGAACTTTTTGGGGCACCTCAGTGGCTGGGTATCTGCCACCCTCATCTGCCATCCACTCAGGTCATAATCCCAGGGTCTTGGGATGGAGTGGGGAGCTTGCTTCTCCTTCTCCCTCTGCCCCTCCCCCTGCCTGTGCTCTCTCTGTTTCTCTCACTCTCTCTCTTTCAAATAAATAAAGAAAATCTTAAAAAAAAGTCCAAAAAAAGAAAAAAAGAAAGAGACTGTGTCTAAATCACCAAAAGTAGAACATAACAAAACAAAATAAAGTTGAGTTAGCAGAAATAGCCAACAAAAGGTATCTAGGGGAGTACTGACAAGCTTCCAAACTGCCATCCCTCACCTTTACTACCAGTCCAGGGATAATTTTCTATACTTTTGTGAAGATATAAAAGATATTTTCCTACACCCATTTTCTGTAATCTAATTCATCTTCCTCTACTACCTGAATCATGGTTCTGCTATGGAATGCGCTCCTACCCAGGATAACCAGACTATAACGTAGAGCTGAAATTGAAGAAGGTCACATTCTATTTCAGGTAAAAGAACTGACATTTTGTTCATTTTCAGAAGCAGCTTATAAATGCTTGTTAGCAAAGAAATAGCAGATATGTTAAGTTCTTGCAAACTTCGTTTTTTACTCAATTTTCCTGAATGATGTTGAATATTAAAAAAAAAAGGGTTTAGCAAAGAAGGAGAGTTCCTATCCTAAATAAATTATTAGCACTTGTAGGAAGAAAATATAGCAAATAACATAAAAAACAACAAAAAATCATATTTCTTCTGACATCAAATGATGCAAATGTAGAAGACATTCAAGTGGCTAGTAGATACAGAAAGGATGCTCACCATCACTCATCATCAGGGAAATACAAATCAAAACCATGATGAGTTATCATCTCACAGCTATCAGGATGGCTAAAATCAACAACATAAGAAGCGAGAGGTGCAGAGAGGACCAAAGAAGAAGAAACAAGAGGATACAGAAAAAGGGGAACCTTCCTACACTGTTGGTAGGAATGCAAGCTAGTGCAGCCACTGTGGAAAACAGTATGGAGGTTTCTAAGAAAGTAAAAAATAGAACTACTCTAGGATCCAGCAATTGCACAAGTAGATATTTACCCAAAGGATAAAAAAATACAGATTCGAAGGGGTACAACCCAATGTTTATAGCAGCATTATCAATAATAGCCAAATTATGGAGAAAGCCCAAATGTCCATTGACTGATGAATGAATAAAGAAGATATAGCATGTGTGTTTGTGTGTATATGTATATATACATGTACATATATACAATGGAATATTACTCAGCCATCAAAAAAGAATGAAATTTTGCCATTTCCAATGATGTGGATGGAGCTAAAGTATAAATAAGTCAGTAAGAGAAAAATAAATACTATATGATCTCACTCATATTGTAGACTTTAAGGAAGAAAATGATGAACATATGGGAAGGGATCAGGAAAGGAAGAGATGGAAATAAACCATACGAGACTCTTAATAGTAGAGAACAAACTGAGGGTTGAGGGAGGGAGGTGGGTGGAGGGATGGATATATAGGTGAAGGATATTAAGAAGGACATTGTTTTATGATGAGCACTGGGTGTTGTATATAGGTGATGAATCACTGAATTCTATTCCAGAAATCAATATTGCACTCTATGTTAACTAGTAAAATTTAAATAAAATTAAAAAATGATGCAAACGTTAGTGTGGAAAACATGCTATATTATGGGGAATTGGGGGATTTTGTAGTGAGTCAGGAGGGAATTAAAATTAATGGACAAATGGCATCATTTGCTTCTGCTCCATTTCATGTTGAGACTTAGGCAAATCTCTAACCTCTCTGAAGCTCATTCAGATGAGAAATGGAGACTATATTATCATCTTCATAGGACTGTAATGATAGCCAAAAATAATTCTTATAATTTACTGATATGTTTTAGGCAATCTGTAAATTTTTTTTAAGCTTTTTTATTTATTTATTAGAGAGAGAGAGAGACTGAGAATGAGAGGGGAGAAGGTCAGAGGGAGAAGCAGACTTCCCGCAGAGCTGGAAGTCCGATATGGGACTCGATCCCGGGACTCCGGGATCATGACCTGAGCCGAAGGCAGTTGCTCAACCAACTGAGCCACCCAGGCGCCCCCAATCTGTAAATTTTAAATCACTTCCTTTCCCCTGATTCCTCTTCATATATTAGATAAATACTTTGACTGTTTGGGAACAGGTGAGAAACTTACCATGTTATAGGGTGGAGGAGAAAGATGACTACTTCTGGTTTCTGTACTATCTGAAACCAGAATGGGAATTCTGAATGGGAAACCTTTACTCCATCTTGATTTCTTTGGGGGAGTTGTGGGAGTGACTCCTAGAGGAATCAGGGAATGGATATGTGAAAGCTGGGATTCCCTGGCCACCCTAAGGTTACTAAAAATAAGGACATTCCTCCTCTAAAGGTGAGAAGCAGTAGAATGAGAAATTCTATGAGAAATGAGAAGTCTTTTTTTTTTTTTTAAGATTTTATTTATTTATTTTACAGAGAGAGAGAGAGATCACAAGTAGGCAGAGGCAGGCAGGGATGAGGGGACCGGCGGGGGTGGGGTGGGATGGGTGGGGAAGCAGGCCCCCTGCTGAGCAGAGAGCCTGAACAGGGGCTTGATCCCAGGACAGAGGCTTTAAGCCACTGAGCCACTCAGGTGCCCCATGTAATAAGCTGTCTTGATAGATCTTTCTTTCTCCCCAGGGAATTTGGAGCAAATGCCTCATTCCTCTTTTCAGTTAAAGAATCACAATTAAGTTCAACAGTAATCTGAAACAAAGGGGAGTACGTGTGTGTGTGGGGAGTATAACATCACCACACTTGTAGCCTACACAACTTTACGGGTTACTGTAAGCAGCACTTAAAATGTAGATAGGGAAAAGAAGGAAAGAAAAAAGACATTGAAATGAGGAAAATCAAGCCATCCTTCCAAATGTTGTTTGTGCAATGCTGGGTAGCTGAGTTTTTGGAAACAGTCATAATATGTTCTATTTTTGTTTTATTTTGTTTTAACTTTTCTTCACACAGGTGGTTGGTATGTAATTGAAGCAACATCGAATTTAAGTTAGAAAAGGAGCAAAGTATAGCAGTTTCTAGTGATATTTTAGAATAAAAAATAGGAATTCACAGAACAAAAAATAACACTAGCCACTCATATTTATTAAGGGCTCCACGTAATCTAGGTAATGAGCCTTGCACTAACATACATCATCACATCATCTCTTATAATTCTCAAATCAGCACAGTGAGATTGGTGCTATTATTCAATCAGTTTTAAAGGCAGAAATAATCACTATGCTATCACAATACCTTAAAAAAAGTCAGGGGGAAAATGTTAAATTTCGAAGAGCTTCTAAAATAGTCAGTCCAGAAATGGTTATAAAATAGCAAGCAACAAGGTTACATTGTCACAAGGAGAAGAAAATCAAAGTTCCAAGAGTTTCCTCTGACTACATAAGAGACAGTTTTAGAATGAGGGGGGAAGGATAATGAACAACTGTTCTATCCTTACCCTAAGTATGAAAACATGTATATGCAGTTCAGTTCAAGTTGTGTAGAAGAAAAAATATTTTAGTGCCTCACCCTTATGGGAAAATAAGAATTATTTCCATACCCTTTGAGAAGGAATACACAGAGTCAGGTTGTATATTAGTAACTGCAACAATTGAAGTGACTGAAAATATCACTCAGGCTCATTCACTGAAGGGAATCTACAGCATCTTCTTCCATTTCTGCCTTTTTGAGAGGTATTAATAGAGGTCTATTAAGTTTTTCAAGCCATTCATGGAGACTCAGAAGTTGTGTTACTGAGCAATTCAAGGTGGATAGTAGGGAGGACATGTAATTGGTGGTGTATGCCACACATTTCTGCTGAGACATTTGTATCCACCCCAGGTGCTATGTTCCTTCCATCTTATTTAATACAAGTGCTGAAACTACATGGATACAGTGTAAGTCTCTTTTAATGTTTTATAAGACTACCCAATAAGATTTTCTCTTCCAGTAGAGAAAATCTAATTTTACTTTTTTTCATTCTTTGTAAAATAAAAAATATATATTTTTCAAATACAAAGGTCAGAAATTGGCCTTCCAATAAACCTGATTGAGAGTTTCATCACCTCTCCCACTCTGCAGTGTGGTGTTACTGCGGAGGTCCTGATTTTTTTTCCAAATTATTCTAAATTACCGAAGATACTTGATTCCAGGCAAAGTTAGCCCTACCAGAATGATAAAAAATATATATATAACAAAGGCTTAATTATGAGGAAAAAGAGAAATATTTAAAAATATCAACTCTTGAGAATACTATTATTAATGAACTAATAATTCACCAATAAATTTTCTCTGAAAACATTCTACTATGTAGTGTCTATATTTGCCTGATTTATAAAAAGTGTGCAAGTATTATAATAATGTATTTTTGTTATTAAAATTTAAACAATTCAGGAATATATACTAAACATTAACACCCAATCTAATTTTTCCACTCTTTCAACCCTCTCTCCTCTCCCAGAGATAACCACTTTTGTTTCAGTTTGGCATATATTTTTCTAGAATTTTTTCATTAACCTTATATATATTTGTATATTTCTACATGTGTAGTACATGCATATGCTTTTTTTTAGTTTTTTCAGGTAACTGAGGACATTATACTTATTTTTTTCTAAGACTTGCTTTTTTTCTAAGACTTGCGTAGTATCAAAACTGCGCAGTTTTGATACTCTATTCTGTCTATATATTTATCAAATTATTTTCAATGGCTGCTTAACATTGGTAAGCATATACTGTTATATATTTTAGTCTTATTCTATTGATTGACAATGGATACAGGAATCATATAATATTAAACCAATGAAAAAATATCTCATAAAAGCACAAATATTGCATTTCCCTGGTTATTATTTAGTAAGATTGGACTTCACTTTCTTTGTTTGTGGATCATTTTTATTTCTTCTTTTATGAAACGACTGTTCATATTTTATTTGCCCCTTTTATTGTGTTCTTTTTTGTAATTTAATTAAAATTCTTTTTAAGGCACTTTTCACATTTTAAAAAATTAGGTCTTTGTCTAATATGATTTTGGCAAATATCTCCCAAATTTTTAAATTTAAAAGCATTTACTTTGTTTATAGTGTCTGTTTTTATTACCTTAAAGATTTTGATAATTATATAGTTGAGCCTATTACTTACTAAATCCATTGATTTTAAATTTGTCTTATGAAGTCTTTTATAATTACTTAAAGAAAAACTAGTTTCTAGCAAAAGAAATTACTACTTCGCAGGCTAAAAATCTAAAACTATTCATAAAATGGGTTTTTAAGAATTATTATTTAGGTTAATAAGCATTGATCCTTAGATTTAAATTCTCTATTCAATTATTTAATATTATTACGGATGATTGTTCATTTCCGTTTTAATCACCAATTTATATTTCTCATTCACTGCCTGGCCATGTCCCAACAAGAAAGTTAAAGAGTATAGAGATGGCATTGCCTCTATCTCCATGGAATTCATTTAGATCAAATAAACATGTTTATAAATGTTTATAATTGCAAATAACATGAATTCAAGTGCAGATTGGAATTAGGAATGTGTATATATAGAGACCACACTCAATCTCCTAGTTGGGAATAAAGGCAAGAGAACTCTTTGCTTTGAAATGCACACAAGACTAACTTGCTGCGTATAATTGACAATTTTCAATGTGTCCTGAATCTACAGAATAGCATAAGGGTGGTATGCATATAAATATTCTCTGCTTATTTCAGTGAGCACTTTCAAAAACTTAGAATTTTAGGGAAGCAAAAATAATGTTCAAAGGTTGCAGAACAGTTTTTATCGTACCTGGGGGCAGAGACATGAGAGAAGCTTAAGCACTGTTGGGATAGAAGGGGACAGACTACCCTGACAACAGCATGGAGTAAGAGGGAAAATGAGCTCAGGTTAACCTTTACCCTGAAAAGCTTAGGTCCATTCCTGAGAGGTAGCACCAATTCTGTATGTTTTTCCTCCCATTCTCTCCCTTCCTCACTACCCTCCCTTCGCCCTCCCTTTTCTCTTCCCTCCCTCCCTTCCTTTTTCCCTTCCTTTCCTTTCTCAAATCCCCTATAGCACTCATATAGATCTCAGCTGTGAGACTACAAAAGGGAATTATGAATTAAGAATATGAGAAACAAAGTAGCTATAGCCTGAAATAGAATCTCACTCCGAAATGTCTTTTAGAAGAAAGGCCAGGAACCTTTAAAAGGGGCTCAATTTTAAATGAGCCACAATTCAAGTAATGGCCAAGGAACATTTTAGTGAAAGGACACTGAATGCAACTGTGACCCTTCACATTTGTATAGGGCTCTAAGGATAAGGGTAAATATTCAGAGTATCTCAGTTCCAGCTCTGCTCCCTCTTAAATATGTACCTTTGGCCCAATGACTTCATCTTTCAGAACTGCAGTTCCCTCACATATATATTAGAAAGAATATTCACTCTCTGGTAGGTTATAATGATTGAGCTCACATATGTACATAAATTAAATGCCAACACAATGTCTTGTGTTCCCAAAATAAAAAATGCTAACAGTTATTGTTACTATTATACTTATAAGTACTTTTGTAAGTCATTATCACACTTCAATTTGTCATCTTTACAATGAAGTTAAGATAGAGAATTATCACTCTTCCTAAATGCGTAAAATCAGATAAATTTCTCAATATCCTCAAATTTCTCAATATCTAATAAAAAATTAGATAAATTTCTCAATATCTAAATATCTCAATATCCTCAATATTGGAAATAATATCTCAATATCCAATAACAGACAAAGACACTGGGCATTTGACATTGGGTCTCCTGGGTCTTTTGGTTATACAATTCTGAGGAAAATTCAATGTAGTAAGTGATTAGAAATAAACACAAATAAGAAGATGCATTATTTATGTATTCCTCCTGGGTAGAGATAGTGTGCTAGGTGCTTCCTATACGTAATTTTATCACATCATCATAGCCATCCTGTGTACTGGAATTCACATTTTACAGATAAAGAAATACACATAGAACTTAATGACTCACATAAGGTCACAGCAGCCAATAAATGGAAGAAATGGGAATTTCTTGCTCCTCTGTCTGACCCCAGAATTCAAGCTCTTTTTGTGAGATCAAGGTCGAATAGGTCATCTGTTGGCTGTGTAGGAATGGTTGTAGAAGAGTGACAGAATGGAAGACACAGGCATCTTCTGCAGTGAGTTATCCTGCACCTAACCTACTAAGATACTTCTCAGGAAAGGGAGAGAGAGAGAGACAGGGAGAGAGAGAGAGAGAATATAACAGATCTTAGATCTTTTTGGGAAGGTCTAGCTTAAAAAAGAGAGGAGATTTGGTTTTGCATGATAGAAGAACAGAAGCGGTGGGAGAAAAAACAAGAGATGCCAATATTTCAGAATCTGAACATCAATTAAAAAAAGGTGTTCACAATCATTAACAATGGAGAAGAAGGAAATTTAGGAGGATGAGAGCCAAAAGAGGATTTTGGAACTGGCAAGGACAACTTTCTGAGAGTTTATATTCTGAGAGTATATATATTATACAATGAAATTGCAGCAAGTAACAGCACAGTTTATATTAAAGAGAAGGAGAGAGAAATGATGCAAAAACAAAACAGAGATCAGATACTTGAATCTCTCTTTAGAGAAAAGCAGCTCTGTGATCTAAAAAGGTTAGTAAAAGATGACATCTAAAATCCCACCAAAATTGGGTGCCTGGGTGGCTCAGTGGGTTAGAGCCTCTGCCTTAGGCTCAGGTCACGATCTCAGGGTCCTGGGATTGAGCCCTGCATTGGGGCTTTATGCTCAGCAGGGAGCCTGCTCATCTCCCTCTCTCTCTGCCTGCCTCTCTGCCTACTTGTGATCTCTCTCTCTAACAAAAAAAAAATCTTTAAAATCCCACCAAAATGTAAAATTTTATGATTTCTTTTGATAGTGAAATAGGAAGTAAGTTTTCTTTGAGAACTTTATTAACTTACATAAACTTCCATCTGAGTTTCCCTTGTCTATTCAATAGGTACTAACCTCCCCATTTATGTTACTATGTGATACTGATGTACGACTTGTCAATCAGAAGACTGCATTAAGTATAAACTTCTAGTTATTTCCTAGTCTTCTTTACTAAGAGTGCTTCCTGGCATCCTTCATCATCTTCCCCATGAAATTTTTTCCTCATATGGTTATTTCAAATATAGCTTGAGAATAAAATGCTCCCAGACTCCTCAAAAATGGCTGAGTTTCTGCATCTGTGGTAGCAAGTAACTATCAAGACTGGTTTTAAAACTGCTTACTCAGTTATTGACAGTTCGCAAAATCATCTGAACTGATTTCGCACAAATTTGATCAATTAATGGCAATGTAACTCAGTGAACACACGTTTGCAAATGAACTGATCAGTAACATTCCTAAATTTTGAAAGTCAGTTGATCCAGAAAAAGACTCACTTTGAAGAATACACTTATAAGCTTGAAGTCTGGAATTGTGGTGCCGTCAACTTTGGTTTTCTTTTTCAACATTCCTCTGGCTTTTCTGGTTCCATATAAATTTTAGGATTATTTGTTCCATTTCTTTGAAATAAATTGATGGTATTTTGATAAGGATTGCATTAAATGTGTAGATTGCTTTAGGTAGCACAGACATTTTCACAATATTTGTTCTTGCTATGGTAAGTGCTGTGAAATGTGTAAGCCTGATGATTCACAGATGTGTACCCTGGAGCAAATAATACATTATATGTTAATGAAAAAATTACACATGTGAGTGAAATAAAAAAAAGAAAAATAATTAAAATCCAAAATATAGCTTAAAGGGATATAAACTAAAAAGAAAAAGACAACCCAAGAAAAATGGGCAAATGATATGAATTGACAATTCAGAAGAAGAGAAAATCCAAATGGCCAAATTGAAGATGAAAAGATGCCCCAATTCACGAGTAATAGAAAAATAAAAATTAAGACCAACGTAAAGATATGATATCTCGGGGGTTCTTGGGGGCTCATCAATAAGTGCTTTCCTTCATCTTAGGTCACGATCTCAGGGTCGTGGGATCTAGGCCCATGCGGAGCTTCCTGCTCAGGGGGGAGACTGCTTCTCCCTATGCCCCTCCCCCCACTCATGCTCATTCTCTCTCTCAAATAAATAAATAAAAATCTTAAAAAAAAAAGGTTACACTTACGAAAGTCAGTTAATCAATGACATTCTTACCTAAGAAACCATGTTCCTACAAATAACAGCAATACACTAGTTGCTCTGGAAGCCTGCCAATCACTGAATTCTACTTTAAGCCCAAACCCTGTATGATATCAGCAGCCTTCTCTGCTCTGAGAAGTATAGTTCTTCCTTCCTTAAGTCAGCAATAAATTCAGCAATGTGGTCTTTCACTTAAGATATTAAGGGCCTGGGGCACCTGGGGGGCTCAGTGGGTTAAAGCCTCTGCCTTCGGCTCAGGTCATGATCTTAGGGTCCTGGGATCCAGTCCCGCATCTGGCTCTCTGCTCAGTGGGGAGCCTTCTTCTGCCTCTCTCTCTGCCTGCCTCTCAGCCTACTTGTGATCTCTCTCTCTGTGTCTAAATAAATAAATAAAATCTTTAAAAAAAGAGAGATATTAAGGGCCAGTTTTCATCCTTTTGGCAGCTGGATACTCTGGAGGTTAAAAATTTGTGCAACACTCATGGGAAGAATATAGGTAATCATGTCCTTAGCTCCAATAGTTTAATTTCTAGAAATTTGCTCAGACACTGGGTAATCTTTGTTATGCATCTTTGCATTTAATGTTTCCAACAATCCTAAAATGTAAATCCTATTTTTATTTCCATTTTGCATTTAATGAAAATAAGGCTTAGAAAGTTTGAAACCATTTTCCACAGCCATATACCTAGTTATACTCTGAATATCTAGAGACAGACTCTTAAGTCAAAATCTATTTCCTCTACAAGAGAATATGATCCAAAATAAGGACAAAAATATTTGTTAGATACTTATACTAAACTGTTGTTTGTATATATGAAAACCCACGAACATCCAAATATCAAAGATAAGAAAATAACTAAGTAGTCATTATAAGTATACCTATAAAATAATACTTATGTATGGTAAAGTGTTTAGGATTTGGGATTGAGCCTAAAATTATAACACAAAATTATAATTATACCACGTAAAATTATGTGTAAATATGAATTGGAAATAAAAAGAAACATGGACTAATAACTATGGGGTGGTTAGATTCTGGGTGAAATACATTTTTACTGAATTTTTTGAAATATGGCTTTAGTATTTATGTAATAACAAAAGTAACCTAGATATAAATTGTGGTCTCTCTATATTTGAAGTTCCTAGCCAACCTTCCCATATTCTATGGAAATTCCAATGTCCCAAAAGATTTCTGAGAATTCTAAGGTTCTTATCAACTCCTAATTATTTAGTGCTCTCAATTCAGACCCTGGAAATTTAAAAATTCTACTCATGTTTTCTTACCATAAATGAGGCATAGTAAGCAGGCAGGTGTTTCTGAAGTTTTAGATGGAGGGGTATTATACTATAGCAGTGTATGAAAGTTAATATTGAACACACATCATCACTCTCCTAAAACTCTTTAAGCCATCCAACACATCACTCATTCTATCCTCCCTGAAGATTTCCTGATAAATTCCCCTCACTTTGTCATGGAAGGTAGCTCTCCATCTTCAACCTCTGCTCTGAACATAGTGAAGATTTGATATTGTGCATCCATAAAACCAAGGGAGCATATGCCTATAGCAACACAGATTTATTTTGAGATAGATTATGCTATTCCAACATAGGAATGGAGAAATCACTGCATTCATTTTTTTTGGTATAAATGACTTTGATTTAAAGTCACAAATTTTAAACCAACATCCTACTGTTTTGAGTACAAAAATAATATGAATTTGAAAAAGTCCTAAGACGTAAAAGATGAAAGATTAATTTTTTGATAGGAAGCTATACTGAAAAGGAAAGAAAACCAAATAGAGATAGTTGAAAACAATTAAAATTAGCCTAAAAAAATCTATAGAATGGTAATTTATTTTATAAGAATAGCTTGAAATCTCACAGGGCTAATATGCATGGTTTTAAATAAAAGTTTAGGTTCTGTTTATCTCTTTCTACTTATTCTAAGAACTTACTTACATAAATATTCACATCACAGAATTTTTTCCTAGAGGAGTTGGTTCACTGTGAAGTGTTTTCTGTTTATAGTGTAGCTACGGGGAAATCATAGTCACTAAAAATAAAAATTTAAGACCAATTTGACAGTAATAAATTCAGACTTTTCATACATCTTTGTCTACTAATTCTTCCCCCAGAGCATATAATTTGAAGTATAGTCTTAGAGCTACTTATATCTGCATATTCAAAATAAAGCTATATCATTAATGGGATAAGAAAAGAATATAAAGTAGCTATTATTATAGATACAGTCTTCCATAGGCATTGATTTGACTGTACTAACAAAGTAAAGGTAAATGGACTTTTTTGGAGTAACCAAAGTAAAGCAGTAAGTGTTTCTGGGCACAGAAGGTACAAGTATTGCATCCTCAGTTTTCTCCAAATTATTATTATTATTATCCAAGTTCTGTGGAATTCTCTATCAATTACGTTTCCCAATTCCCTTAAACATGTTTTCTACGTTTGGATAAAATATTATCTGTTGTATGGGAGATACTATGGAGCTGTAACAGAACAGAGTGTCTGTCTTTCCATCCAGCCATCTTCCTCCAACCTTCTATGAGCCCATCTGGCTATCTATACTCTACCCTACATCTGCTAGAAACGTATAGGTGTCTGCATGTAGAATGGTCAACACTAACGCCAGGACTCTGGAGCCAATCACACTATGGGTCCCCTCATGCTACCCCACTTACTTTCTTTCATCTTAAGCCTAATTTCCTTAACTGAAAAATGTGCTCAATGGTATTTTATTTAGAAATGCAACACTGCAAATATTTTGAAGCACCCATTATTCACCAAGGAGTACAGTAGGAAGGCTTAGTACTGGAGAGGGAGGTCTTATAAAAAAGAACTTTTCTGAATAACTTCCTGAGCAACAAAAACAAACAAAAATGCAATAGACTTTTATGATGGTAGAAGGAGTTTAGATGAGAAAAAAGAAAGTAGTGAGAGTGCTAAGCATTCAGATATGGTAGAGGTCGATTTGGAATCTTTTTTTCAACATATATTTATGTATTCTTACAGTTACGAAATGGGATTTATGCATAGGATGGATCAGTTTGATTTTGCACATGTCTTCTGTACCTAGTATACTATTATTTGAAGGTATAGGTTTTTTTTCCAATGAACATATCTTCTTTTATTGTTTGTCATCCTCTCTTATTCAAGAGCTTTTCAAATAACCTAATAAAGTATTTTCAAATTACCTAATAAAACAAGTTCTCTTAGAAGTTGTGATTGGAAAGCAATAGGGAGAAAGCTTGATTTATTGACAAGTGAGAGTATGCTATAAATTTTTCCCATATTAAAACTACCTATGGATTAGCAGATCACTCTTAGAGAAACTGCAACATATAGGGATAATAATGCAAGTACTAAAGGCGAGGATCTAAAATACTAAAGGCAAGGATCATACTGTCCAATGGTAGGTCTCCTTTGCTTCTTAAAATCTATTTCTTCTGAAATACAATGTATAAACCTAACGAAATTGTACCAAGGAAGATTGTTATCTAAGAAAAATCATGATAAGTGCTTT
Organism: Nasua narica; assembly: GCA_028533885.1. Classification (NCBI taxonomy): domain Eukaryota; kingdom Metazoa; phylum Chordata; class Mammalia; order Carnivora; family Procyonidae; genus Nasua; species Nasua narica. The sequence goes on from CM052802.1 coordinate 57,157,852, forward strand.
TGTGAGACAAATGATCATTTTATAATAAAAAATCATTTCTCAGCTTATGTATTTTGTGATTTTTTTGGTTCTCATTCACTAGATTTCCTTAAAGTGAAAGCATACTTTTATATAATATAAGTAAATTAGCCATAGTGATTTCCAAGCTAGTAATCTAGATTGGATTTTGAAATTCAACAGAAAATAGGTATTTCAGGTGTAATTTTTTGCTTTAAATGTGAATAATGCTTTTTCTTTTAGTGGTGTACATTTTGTTAAAATTTCTTTTAAATTAAAGAAAAGAGCTTGGCTATCTCTTAGTTAAGAAGTTAAGAAAAACAAGAATATACTCTAACAAATAAGAATATGTCCGTACAGTGTGGATGATGTCGTACAAAGGTGAAGGATTCAGAGTTAAGCCAGGTGTGTTATACGTAGATGCTCAACCCTTCACAAGCCACCTGCTTCTAGGAAAGTCATTTAGCCTGGCAGAGACTTCCTTTTTTCTTGCTTATAACTAAAGAATGTTATTTGAATTTCCTACTTTGCATACTCACTGTAAGGTTGAAATGTCATATGTGTATAAAGAAACCTTTAAACTCTTAAAACCATACAAGGGAATTTTGGCCTTGTGATGCAATATTATTGCATTAGATAAGGTACACAAGACCTTAAGTATCCCAATTTTAAAAAGGCATTGTGGTTATTTTAGCCATTTATTGATTTTCTGTGTCCAAATGTATATCCATTTATGTAATAAAAACTACAGCCAGGCATAATGATTGTCAAGTTGCTGTGCCTATGTGATCAGCAAGGCTGTATTGCCAAATAATATGGAGCCAAAGGGCCAAATTTAATTTTAATTAAATTTCATTAGAGTTTTTACAAATTAAAACAACCTTCATTTTGGATGGTTCAAGTAATATGAATTGTTAAAAATACAAATACATGTGAAGAACTCATAATTATCAGATTTTAAGTAATGAAAGAACATTTTTATGGCAAATAAAGAGCAGAGGTTCTTATTAACTCAGAGTAGATAGAAAAAAATGGCAAGATGTGCTTATTGCTGGGGTAGAAAGGATTCGATTGTATATGAGAAGACTCTTCTAAAAGTAGATTTATCACTGACCAAGTATTAAAAACTTATAATTCATTTTCAAAGATCTTTATAATAATACTTTATAGAGATGTAAATATATCTGTAGTAATGGAAATATAAGTAATATATCTATAAATAACATAACAACTTATAGAAAAGTTGCCAGGATGTACAGAAAACTCCCTTCACCAGCTTGTTCCACTATCAACATAATCATGGTACATTTGTCAAAGCTAAGAACATTGGCAAAATAATATTAATTATGCTATAAGTTTTATTCCAGATTTCACCAGTTTTCCCACTGATGCCTCTTTTCTGTTTTAAGATCAAATCCAGGGTGCCACATTGCATTAAGTCATAATGTCTCATCTCTCTAGCTGTGTTGCTCAGTCTTTCATGATCTTGAAACTTTTGAAGAATACTGGTAACATATTTTGTAGTACATGCTTCAATTTGACTTTGCCTCATATATTTCTCAAGATTACAATGGAGCTCTGGGTTTGTGGAAAGAATATAACAGAAATGAAGTGTACTCATCAAATCACAGAAGAGTACAGAAAGTCAACATAACTTATTTTGGAGATGTTAAGCTTGATCACTCAATGAAAGTGGTATCTGCCACATTTCTTCATGGAAAAATTACCTTTGCTCCACACTTCTGTACTCTCTGAGGCATGAAATCTAGCTCACACTCAAGGGAAGAAGAATTAAGTTTTGCCTACTGGGAGCTGAGTGAGATATCTACATATATTGTTTGGAATTCTTCTGTAAGGAAGATTTTTGCCTTCTCTGGCATTTTTCTTTCTATTCAATCATTTATTTGTATCAGTGTGAATTCATCAATATTTACTTTATTTGCTAGGTTATAGCCTAATACTACCATTATTTTATTGCACAAAGTGCTTCAGTTTTGGTCACTGGGAGCTCTTTCTGGTTAGCTCCCATGTCCTTTTGACATGCCCTAATCACTTTTTGGCCACTTTTTTACTTTCTGACACTAGAAGATACTAGAGTTTTAAATACATTTTTCCTTCCATATCTCTCAAATCAGCCATTTTTCCTGATAGCCTGGGTTCCTTATTTTTTATTTTTCTAAAGGTTTTATTTATTTGAGGGAAAGGGTGAGAGAGAGAGAGAGAGAACATGTAGGGGGAGGGACAGAGGGAAAAGGACAGGGAGCAGGGAGCCTGATGTGGGGCTTGATCCCAGGATCCCAAGATTATGACCTGAGCCGAAGTCAGACACTTAACTAACTGAGCTATCCAAGTGCCCCTAGGTTCCTTTTTTAAGTTGGAGAATGGCATTTAGTAACTAAAATCTGGGCATGAGGTGTGCTCATTGCCACTGTGGTGTTACTACTTCTAGGACCTTTCAGTAGGTAGAGCTAATAAATAGTATGTATGTATACCCATGTATGCACACATATCCATATTTATTTTTGTATCTACTTATAGTATATTAAAATAAGAATGAGTTCGTATTGATATCTCTGTCTCTAACCTAGCACTACAAGGTTAATTTTAGCTATTTCCTTTTGATTATAACTTCTTTCACTGACAATGAGGAACCTAGTTTCTGTTATCAGCAATTTATTTATTTATGTGCTCCACCCTAATATACATTTAAAGTGGTTTGTTACATAATTACTCACCTGTACTTCTCCTGGGGAAGAATTATCAAAGAGTGTACAATGTCTATGCACAGTTATTTTCTCTTTAGCATTATTCATTTTAGTCTTTGTCCTCTCAAAAGACTGTTTCCCTAAGTTACTTAGGCTAGATCCTTTATTCCCCATGGAAAAAGAGGTTATGTCTTACTTTTGCAATTTGGTTAGGTTCATTTGTCACAGTCTATATTCCATCTTGGTATATTTCAATATCTAATTGTTTTCTTATTTTTAATTTGCATACTGTATAGCTCACTCTGTGGTATAGTTCTATAGGTTTTGATGATTGCATAGTCATTCATCCAGAATTTCAGCATCATGCAGAACAGTTCTATTACCCCCCAAAACTTCCTCACACTATCACTTTATAGTCAACACTCCCATATCTCCCAAACTCTGGCAACAACTTATCTGTTTCTTGTTTCTATATCTTGCTTTTTCTAATATTTCATATATGTGTAGTTATACAATATTCAGTCATTTGGGTCTTTCTTCTTTCACTTAGCAAAATACATTTTATAGTAATCCATGATATTGCATAAATCAACAATCCTTTCTTTTTTATAATTCAGTAGTATTTCATTGTATAGATATACTATAGTTTGTTCATCCACTCACCAACTGAAGAACATTTTGGTTATTTTGATGTCTTTGCAATTACAGATAAAATTTCCATAAATATTCACATATAGAATTCTGTGTAAAAATAAATTTGAAATTCATTTGGTAATATAGGAATGGGATTGCTGGATCATATGGTTAAGTGTATATTTAACTTTACACAAAGCTGGCACACAATTTTCCAAAGTGTCGGCACCACTTTAAATTTCTATCAGCAATGAATGAGAGTCCTTGGGGCTCTGCATGCTCACCAGCATTTAGCATTGCCAGATTTTTAAAATTTTTTTATTCAATTTAATACATGTCTCGTGGTTTCTAACTGTGGTTTTTGCATTCCCCTAATGACTAATGATGTTGAACATCTTCCCATATACTTTGGCCATCCATACATGTTTTTAGTAAAATTCAGATATTTTACCACTTTTAAACTGGGTTGTTTCTTTTCTTTTTAAGTTCTAAGAGTTCTTTATAATTTTGGAACATAAATCCTTTATCAAATATGTGATTTATAAGTCTGAAGCTTCTATTTTCATTTTTAAACAGTGTAGTTGACAGAGACATCTTTAAGAATTTTACTTTTTGCTTTTGAATCATTCATTGTAATGGGAAGGCCTGTGATCTGCTAATTCATTTAGTTACAACAGGGCATTTACACTGAAGCAAATTTAAAACAAATTCCAATGTGCGTTATAGCCTTAAGGTTTAGACTTTGTATATTTTCTTTTTTTTTTTTAAGATTTTATTTGTTTGACAGAGAGAGACATAGCGAGAGAGGGAACACAAGCAGGGGGAGTGGGAGAGGGAGAAGCAGGCTTCCCGCCAAGCAGGGAGCCCAATGCAGGGCGCGATCCTGGGATCCTGGGATCATGAGCTGAGCTGAAGGCAGACACTTAAGGACTGAGCCACCCAGGTGCGCCACACCTTGTATATTTTCTTATCTATAATTTCTCATGGATAAGATAAGAGTAGTTAAAATTTCACTTTAAGAATTGTAGGATTTGACATGTTTTTCTCATTAAAATTTTGAAGTAATAGGCTTCACTGGTGTGTTCTGACACCAACCTATAAAATTCATTAGGTAGCAGAATTATGGCTTTATGTCAACAGTTCTCTGGAAAAGAACTGTCTAACATGGTATCTATTAGCCACATGGAACTGTTGAGTACTTGAAATGTGGCAAGTGTCTGAGGAAATCACTTTTAGTTTTTGGTAATTTAAATTTAAAAAGTGATATTCAATTTAGTTATTGGAATACTTTAAGTATGTGTGGGAAAACTTGACTTTGTGAATCTATTTTTTTTCTACTGTATTTTTTATGAAATATAAATACAAATCAAGAATATCCAATAAAAATATAGATTGATACACGCTATAAGTACATCCAGGATTTCAAAGACTTAGTGTGAAAAATAGGACATAAAAGGTCTCAATATTTTTTATATCAATCACATGTTAATGATTATATTTTGAAAATATATGGTTAATAGAATATATTATTAAAACCCATTTTACCTGCTTCTTTCATCTTTTTAAAATGTGGCCACAAGAAACATTTAAATTACATGTTTGCCTCACATTTTATTTTTATTAGATAGCACTACTTTAGAACCATATATTGTCTATTAAATTATATTTTGGGTCAAAAAGCTTTCAGTGTTCTGAAATGACATGCTAATAACCTATGTACCATCACTACAGCCTCTGCAGTATAATCAGTCACACCTCATTTTCCTGCTTTTGTAGAGAAAGGTCAAGGATCACTAAGTTCCAAGTCACTTGTGGCAGATGTTAGATGCTCAGACAGGGGCCCAGCAAGGAAAGGGATGGGAGAACGGAGAGCAAGGCTTGGGATGAGTATTGCAGGTCTGGCATTATCTACTGTTGTCAAGGAACAGCATCTCCTTATGGCTTAACTAAGCCATAAATTTTGAGGACACTTCTGATTACTGAAGGGCTCTAGTTCTGGCTTATTTTCTTGTAAGGAAAAGGTATTGGGCTACCTCCTTTCCTTCCCATTCCTGTGAGTTAGTACTTTCAGCTAAGTAGTGACCTAAAAAACAGCATAGTATTCCAGCCTTTCATTCTCTTGTTTACTTTCTGGCAATGTGAAATTAATACTAAGAGTTTCCTTTACCAGGTAAAGATCATTTTTCTTCTCTTTTTTATGTAACTTATTAAAGAAACTACACACACACACACACACAAACGATTTAGTAGTGTAAGTATTATCTTGCCAAAACTAAACCATTTTGAAAAGATAACTAATATAGAAATGCGCCTGACCTTAAAATGATATTACACATTATATTTTAAAAAAGATTATTTCAAGATTTTAATACTTTAGATAAAATTTTGCAGGTCCAATTTTTTTAAAAAATATAGAAAACTAAAAATAGTATAAAAATATTGAGATTATTAGGTAAAATATTTATTAAAAATATAACTAAACCTCAAAAGCGTATTATTCTACCACAATAGATAATTATATTAAGCTTTAATTTTGATATAACATTGAATCTAAATTTATAGAATATTCATATAAGATAAACCTACAAGTTTTATATACTTTGGATGAGTTTTAGTTTATAATAATTCTGAAACAATCTAGGTTACCTATAAGTTCTAACTGAACACATTTCTTCCACAATCAAGCCAGCATCGAAGTAAATATATACTTACAATATAGAGAACATATCATGGGAAGCACATAAGCAGTTGTTAAGCTACTCCACTGTATTATAAAATTCTTGAATTATTGCACTTTAAGCCTGTTGGGAAACAAAGAAAAAAAGTATGTTAATTAAATTTACTGGGTGTATTATGTATGCAGCTAAATAACTGAAAGAAAACTAAAAAGAAAACCACATACCTCTCAAACATAGATCTTTCTCTATACATTATTGTGCCCTTTCTTTATATAAATTTACTATTTAAGTTTTAGAAAAATGCTACTGAACCATGTAAGTCATTTGGATACATAATAAGAGAAATATTTTTTTAAAAAACGATTTATTTATTTATTTATTTTAGAGAAAGAGAGAGAGCGAGAGAGGAAGAATGTGAATATGAGCAGTAAAGGCAAGTGGGGGGAAGGGAGCAGAAGGGGGCAGAGAGGGTGGGAGAGGGAAGCAGATCAAGCAGATTCCATGCCGAGTGAGTCTGAGCCAGGGCTCTATCTCACAATCCTGACATCATGACATGAGCTGCAATCAAGAGCTGGATGCTTAACTGACTGAGCCGTGCAAGTGCCCCATAAGAGAAATATGAAAAGAATATGAGAAAGAATGAATGCTGTAATGGAAACTCTAGAAAATAATATATCTTGTTAACCAAGGTATATTTCATCGTCTCTATTTTTTGTTTTCCACCTACAGAATACACTATACATGGAACACAAAAACAAAACCAAAAAATAAAACAAGAGGTTACTGAATGATCTAGATGTTTCTAATTATCTGGATGCTTAAAAAACCAAAGACCAAATAATTAGATGATTTGTCCAAATATCTTTAATTTTCATGTTGATGTATGCTAGCTGCTGTGGTCTGAGTTTTTGTATTCTCCCCAAATTTGTGTGTTGAAATACTTTTTTTTTCTTCTTTTTTTTTTTTTAATTTTAAGTAGGCTTCAAGTCCAGTGTGGGATTCAAACTCACAACAACCCTGAGATCAAGAGTCGCAGCCAGCCAGGCATCCGCAAATGTTGAAATCCTAATGCCCTTGATGACAGTACTGGGAGGTGAATAGCATTATACCTTTATAAAGAGGACCCAGGCAGTGCCCTTGCTCTCTTCAGCATGTGAGGACACAGGGAAAAGATGTACATCCATGAACCAGGAAGCCCTCATCAAACACCCTAAGCTGCCAGCACCACAGTCCTGGACTTCTCTGCCCTTAGAACTGTGGGAAATAAATTTCTGTTGCTTATCAGCTACCTAGTCTTGATACTTTGTTATAGCAGCTCAAATGGACTAAGCCCACAAGCATGATTGGCTATAAAATGCAGGCAATGCTTTCAAACCTTATTGAATTATTTATTCTATAATGAATGGAGATTATATTTAATACAAAGTGGGAAGCTGACCCAGTGACATTACTCCAACCAAGAACAAATCTAGTGGAACTATGGAACAGTTTAAAGTAAAATAAAGAGCCGATTTAGTTTCTCTTTGAGAGAGTGCCTTCACAAACTGTGTGATGTGAACGTATTCCCTGTCAAGAATGTCTTTTTGCTGTAGAACATAAGCTTCTCAAACTTGGATGTTAGTAAGTGGTGGTTAGGAATTCCATACCTAGTACACATAGACACACATCTACACACGCGTACAAAAGCACACATGCATGCACTGTGGGGTGCACCCACACGCATACACGCCCATCTTGTCCTCATTGTATGTCTCCCAAATTCCTAATCCATTGTTTCTTCCTGAAGTCAGTAGATTTCATTTTATTTTATTATTTATTTATATTTTAAAAAGATTTTATTTATTTGACAGAGAGAGACATAGCAAGAGAGGGAACACAAGCAGGGGGAATGGGAGAGAGGGAGCAGGCTTCCTGCTCAGCAGAAAGCCTGATGCAGGGGCTCAATCACAGGACCCTGGGATCATGACCTCAACCAAAGGCAGACGCTTAATGACTAAGTCACCCAAGTGTCTCTGAAGTCAGTAGATTTTAAAGCAAAGTTCAGTCAAATTTCTTTCTGGATATACCCACATAGCATTGGCTTATGTATAATAGAAAATTGATTTTCCCCCTAATTTGGCATTCCTCCTCACTATTACACTTTAATATTGGACTCAAATACCTTAAAGGTAAAAATATGGAGTACTGATCTGGCATTTCTGTCTTGTCTTTAGAATCTTAACTATTCCTTCCGAAAGATATAAAACACAGACAAAGAGCTTGTCTGTATTTTGTAACAGCTGTTGAAGGTTTTTTGGGTGTGTTTGATTGACATTTAACCATCGCAGCAATATTTTAAGGTAGGTTTTATTATCCTCATTTTACAGGGTTTTGGTAATTCAAACAAATCAACTATGTAAGAAGCTGGAGGGTATAACTGGGTCAAATCCAGCCCTAATTTAAAAGTGTGTACTCAAAAAAGTCTTCACTTGTACATGGTTTCCTGGACCTTGTTTAAAAGATAATTTTGCTTAGATATTTACTTTCAATAGTATTTGAATACCAATTTGGAAAAAGTTAATGAAATGATTGTAAGGTAGATCAATGTTCTGTGTTGAAACCATATATATATATATCTTGGGCTTGGAATTTTTAAATGAGCAAAACCAAACACAATTATTGCATATAACATATGTAACGTGTTGGTTATAAATCTGGACATAAAGGATCAACACAGTTAGTAAATTAAGAAAAATAGAGAAGGGGCATTTGTACCTATCGCAACTGGTTCCAGACTGACTTTTATGATAGTAGAGCATTTGTGCCATTTTTTAAAATGATATTTCTGCCTCAGCATCAATATGCCATTCTTGCTTTGTTCTTACCATCCAAATCTTTTTTGATGCCTTCAAAATGATCTTTTCTGGCATGTCAGCAAAATTTAACATTTAAAGTCCTGCCTAGAATGAGAAAAAATAATAAGAACCAACACATGGCCTCGTGATCTACTTGGAAACTCAGATTTGGATATGTTTTATACGTGTGTGTATGCATGTGTGTATTTCCCAAATCATGGCCATGATTTAATTAGCTGAATAAATAACACTTAAGTTATGGAGTTATTTTTAGCATTTTTGTTGATAAAGTTTTATCTAAATAAAGTTATCTTTATCCTTTTTTTTGCATTACATGTAGGAACACAATTGTTCTCTTCCATTCTCTACATTTCTGTCTAAGCCAGTCATGTATTGACATGCATTTTTCCTTTTTGCTTTCTTATATACTAATATATATACTAACATATATATCATATCTAATGAAAAAATATATGTTGAACCAACTGATTAAAGACAGTATAAATGATTAAGAAAAGCTCTATATTATTCTTATAAATGAAAGAATAAAGAAATAGACAAAAGGAGCATTACTTTTCTGAGAAAGGAGAAAACTCTTGAGGATTCTGAATGATGTTGTTAGAAACATCCCAGATATATTCGAAATTGAATTTCATTAATAAGAGTAAGTTTCTTAACTCAATTCACCAAATGTGATGAAAGGACATTGAATTTTGAACAAATAAAGACAATCCTTTCATGCAGTTTATAGCAATAAGTGAGATTTGCTGCCAGAAGAGGTCACTGAGCCAATCCCTGCGGCTATACTTTAAACAGAATTTTATGACTTCAGAATTACTAGACCGGGTCCTTAAGCCTTCTTTAATTCAACACACATTTAAAAAAAATGTGTTCTATCTAACAGCTGCTAGGTGCTATGGCTAAAAGGGTGGCCAAAATACTCTCCTGTCCTTGAAGAGTTCATAGTCAGGAGTAGGAAAGGAAGAAAGAGAAATGAAGAAATCTGTACTAAATGTCTGGCTAGGGGCACAAATACAGCAGCATTCAGTGTTAACTTGGCTGAAGCTTAATAGTGTAAAGTGAATGTTGAATGGCGAGGTGGCTGTGCCATATGAACAGTCAAGGAATACAGAGATAATATAAGTTGGGACTAAAAAGTAATCTGGCTTCAGCAGAGCACAGAGATAGGTAATGGGATGAAGCACAGGTGGGAGGCAGCAGAAAGGAACAAGGGCCAGCTGTTGGAGGTTCTCAAGCTAAAACCTTGAACCTCATTAACACGAATAATAACACCACCTCATAATAAAAGGGTCCTCACTATGTAATAGGCATTATTTTAAGGATTTTATATACATACACATATGTATATGTATACATGTATATATAATCTCATTATATCAAATATACATATATACATAATCTCATTATATCAAAGAGCCTATGAGATATTATTCCTCAAGAAGAGGTATATGAAGCACAGAGAGGTTAAGCCATTTGTCCGGGGTCACCCAGCTTGGAAATGGTGTATCTGGCCTGCAACAGAAGCAGACTGATTCCAGAGCCCTACTCTTGGCCACACAGTTATGTCTCATGAGATCAATATTGGATAGTTTAGCCACAAAGGATTTTTTTTTTGCATAATTTACATGGAAAAGGATTACTTTTTTTCTCACCATACAAAATGTTGTTTTTCTCTTTATATTGGGTGGAAATGGGAATAAGAATCCTGAAATCAAAAGCACAAAGTGAGTGAGGAGGGAAGAGGAGAGAAAGGGAAATAATGAATTTTTTTTTTAAAGATTTTATTTATTTATTTATTTGACAGGGAGAGACATAGCCAGAGAGGTAACACAAGCAGGGGGAGTGGGAGAGGGAGAAGCAGGCCTCCTATGGAATAGGGAGCGGGATGTGGGACTTGGTCCTAGGACCCTGGGATCATGACCCAAGCCGAAGGCAGATGCCCAAAGACTGAGCCACCCAGGTACCCAGGAAATGATGATTCTGGAGTGTTTTGCTTGGGGCAAATTTACTGTGTGGCTAGATGGTGAATGTTCACCTTCCTCAGTCTGCAGAGCTGGGAAAAGGAGTGATTATGGGAGAAGTATATGCTTTGTGCTCGCTTCTACAACTCCTTGATTATTTTCATGGTCTAAATTCTTTCACTGGTTAGGCTTTCCTCTCGTTCCTTTCCCTCTTATGTAGCTGGCTTGGATAATACAGTAGAGTATTCTTAACACACACTTTTTGAGGAAGGGAGGGAGGGTTGCTTTGTTCTTTTAAAACCTATAAAACCCTTCAGGGCAAACTATTGAGCTTCTCCCACCTAGGGCTTGAAACAGTACTGTAAATCTCATTGTGTATTCATCCTGGAACATTTGTTTTACTTAAAGATTTGGAAAAAAGAAATTTGTTCTAAAATAAATATCACAAATACAGTGCAGAATGTACATACATTTTTAAAGATTTGTTTATTTAACCAAGTGTTTATTGAATCTCTACTATGATAGATGGTGTTCTGGCTATTGGGATTAAAGCCATTATTTCCAGATATTTATATTATGCTGGTTTGTGAGAAAAGAATATAATATGTTTTAAAATGTGTATAAGGAATCTTTTTTTTTACAGTTTTATTGAGAAATAATTAGCATGCATCATTGTATAAGCTTAAAGTGTACATCACGAAGATTTCACTTACATATAATGTGAAATGATTCCCACAATAGGTTTAGCTAACATCTATCATATCATATAGATACAATTAAAAAAGAAAGAATAAAAAAATTCCTTGTGATGAAACCTCTTAGGATTTACTTTCTTAACCATTTTCTTATACATCATAGTGTTATCTATAGTCATCATATTGTATAGTACATCCTAGTACTGATTTATCTTTTCTTTTTAATTGAAGTATAGTTGACATACAATATTATATTAGTTTTAGGTGTACAACAGAGTGATTCTCAAGATTTATATACATTACAAAATGCTCACCATGAAAGGTGTAGTTGCCGTCTGTCACCTTACAAATTTATTATAATATTATTGACTGTATTCTCTATGCTGTGCTTTACACCCCAATACTTATTTATTATAACTGGAAGTTTGCATTTTTTTTTAAGATTTTATTTATTTATTTGACAGAGAGAGAGAGAGATCACAAGTAGACAGAGAGGCAGGCAGAGAGAGAGGAGAAGCAGGCTCCCCGCTGAGCAGAGAGCTCGATGTGGGGCTCAATCCCAGGACCCTGAGATCATGACCTGAGCCAAAGGCAGAGGCTTTAACCCACTGAGCCACCTGGTAGCCCCAGGTCAAAATGTATTTTTTTTAAAGATTTTTATTTATTTATTTGATAGAGAGAGAGAGATCACAAGTAGGCAGAGAGGCAGGCAGAGAGAGAGGGGGAAGCAGGCTCCCTGCTGAGCAGAGAGCCAGATGTGGGGCTCAATCCCAGGACCCTGAGATCATGATCTGAGCCTAATGCAGAGGCTTTAACCCACCCATGAGCCACCCAGGTGCCCAAAAGAAGTTTGCATCTTTCGACCACCTTCCTCCCATTCCCTCTATCCCAACCATCCACCTCTAGTAACCATAAGTCTGACCCCTTTTCTGAGTTTGTTTTTTGTTTTGTTTTATTTTGTTTATTTTTCACAGGTAAGTAAGATGATTCATATAATATTTGTCTTTGTCTGACTTATTTTACTTAGTGTAAAGTCTTCAAGATTCACTTGTGTTGTTGCAAATGGTGAGATTTCTTTATTTTTTATGGCTGAATAATATTTATGGCGCAAGGCTTTATCCATTCATCCATTCATGGACACTTAGGTTGTTTTCATGTCTTAGTATAAATAATGCTGCTATGACCATGAAGATGCAGATATGTTTTTGCTTTCTTTGGATATATTCCCAGAAGTGGAATTCTTAAGTCATATGTTAGTTTCATTTTTAATATTTTGAAGATCCTCCATACCATTTTGATTGTGGCTGTACCAGTTTACTATCCCGTAGCAGTGCACAGGCTTTCCTCTTCTCCACATCCATACCAGCACTTACTTCTTGCCCTTTCGGTGATGTCCCTTCTAACAGGTGTGAGGTGAAATTTCATTGTGGTTTTAATTTGCATTTCCCTAATGACTAATGATGGTGAGCATCTTTTCATGTACCTGTTGGCCTTTCATATATTTTCTTTGGAAAAATGTCTATTCAGCCCCTTGCCCATCTTTAACTAGGTTATTATTTTTTTCCTATTGAGTTGTATAAGTTCTTTATATATTTAGACATTAACCCCTTTATCACATATAGAGTTTGGATATATTTTTCCCCATTCCATAGGTTGTGTTTTCACTTTGATGATAGTTTCTTTTGCCATACAAAAGCTTTTTAGTTTGATGTACTCCCATTTGTTTACTTATTATTTTGACATAATAATAAGACATATACAGTGTCATATTCAAAAGATCATTTCCAAGACTCATGTTAAGGAACTTTATTGCTGTTTTCTTCTATGAGTTTCATGGTTCCATATATGACATTTAAGTCTTTAATTCACTTCAAGTTTTTTCTAAGTTTTTATTTAAATTCTAGTTAGTTACCAACATGTTATATTAATTTCAAGTGTACCCTATAGAGATTCAGCACTTCCATATATCACCTAATGCTCATTACAAGTGTACTCCTTAATCCCCATCACCTCTTTTCACCCATCTCCCCATCCACCTCCCCTCTGGTAACCATTAGTTCACTCTCTATAGTTAAGGGCCCATTTCTTGTTTTACCTTTCTTTTTTTCCCTCTTTGCTCATTTGCTTTTTCTTAAATTGCACATATGAGTGAAGTCACATAGTATTTGTCTTTCTTTGACTGACTTATTTCAGTTAGCATACTACTCTCTCTAGTTCCATTTATGTCATTGATAAAGGCAATATTTCATTCTTTTTTAATTTTTTTATTATTATTTTTAAAAATTTTTAAGGTTTATTTATTTATTTGACAGAGAGGAGAGAGATCACAAGTAGTCAGAGAGACAGGCAGAGGGAGAGGGGGAAGCAGGCTCCTTGCTGAGCAGAGAGCCTGATGTGAGGCTTGATCCCAGGACCCTGAGATCATGACCTGAGCTGAAGGCAGAGGCTTTAACCCACTGAGCCACCCAGGTGCCCTCATTCTTTTTTTTTAATGGCTACATAATTTCAAGCTAATTTGTTCCAGTGGTGTAATATAGGGGTCCAGTTTCATTCTTTTCATGTGCATGCCCAGCACCAATTATTGAAGACACTGCCTTTTCTCCATTGAGTATTTTTGTCTCTCTTGTCAGATGTTAGTTGACTGTATATGCTTTGGTTCACTTCTGAGCTCTCAATTCTGTTCCATTGGTTTGTCTGTCTTGATTACCATAGTTTTACAGTGTAGCTTGAAATCAGGAAGTGTGATGCCTCCTGCTTTGCTCTTCTTTATCAGGATTTCTTTGGCTAGTTAGGGTCTTTTATGGTTCCATATAAATTTTAAGAGTGTTTTGTCTACTTCTTTAAAAAATGTTATTGGAAAATTGATAGGGATTGTATTAATCTATAAATGGTTTTTTGTAGTATTGGCATTTTAACAATATTAATTCTTCTAATCCATGAATACAAGATACCTTTCCATTTATATGTTTTTGATTTCTTTTACTAATGTTTTATTGTTTTCAGTGTATAGGTCTTTCAAATCCTTGGTTAAATTTATTCCTAAGTATTCTATTGTTTTTGATGCTATTGCAAATGGGGTTTATTTGTTTACTTTTCAGAAAATTTATTATTAGTTTATAGAAATGCTACTGACTTTTGTATGTTATTTGTATCCTACAACTTTATTGAATTTGTTGATTAGATCTAACATTTTTTGATTGAGTCTTTAAGATTTTCTATATATAAAAGCATATTGTCTACAAAAAGAGACAATTTTACTTCCTCCTTTCTTTTTTTTTTTTTAAAGATTTTATTTATTTATTAGAGAGAGAGAGATTGAGAATGAGAGGGGAGAAGGTCAGAGGGAGAAGCAGACTTCCCGCAGAGCCGGGAGTCCGATATGGGACTCGATCCCGGGACTCCGGGATCATGACCCGAGCCGAAGGCAGTCGCTCAACCAACTGAGCCACCCAGGCGCCCCTACTTCCTCCTTTCTAATTCTGATATCTTTTGTTTCTTTCTTTCTTTTTCTTTTTTTTTTGCCTTTTTTTTTTTTTTATTAGGACTTCCCAGTATCACACTGAATAGGAATAGTGAGAATGTGTATTGTTGCTTTGTTCTGATCTTAGAGGAAAACATTTTAACCTTTTACCATTGAGTATGATGTTAGTTGTGGGCTTGTCATATATGGCATTTATTATGTTGAGATATGTTCCTTCTATGACTAATTTGTTGAGTTTTTATCATAAATGAATGTTAAATGTTGTCAAATGCTTTTACTGTTGTCAGAATGTTATCATAAATGAAAGTTAAATGTCAAAAAGACAAAAATGTCTTTTTCTGTTGCATCTACTGAAGTGATATAATTCTTTTCCTTCATCCTGTTAATGTAGTGAAACACATTGACTGATTTACATCTGTTGAATCATCCTTGCATCCCATGGGTAAATCCCACTTGATCATGCTGAATGATCCTATTAACGTGCTGCTGAATTCTGTCGGCTAGTATTTTGGTGAGAATTTTGGCGTCTATATTCATCAGGGACATTGGCTTATAGTTTCCTTTCTATTGGTGTCCTTTTATGATTTTGGTATGAGGATAATGCTGGCATTGTAAAATGAGCTTGAGAGTATTCCCTTCTCTTTGATTTTTTTGAAAGAATTTGAGAAGGCTTGATATTAATTCTCCTTTAAATGTTTGGTAAAATTCACCAGTGAAGCCATCTGGTTCTGGGTTTTTCTTTGTTGGGAAATTGTGGATTACTGATTTAATCTCCT
The DNA here is from genome assembly GCA_028533885.1 of Nasua narica. Classification (NCBI taxonomy): domain Eukaryota; kingdom Metazoa; phylum Chordata; class Mammalia; order Carnivora; family Procyonidae; genus Nasua; species Nasua narica. The sequence continues at coordinate 57,173,633 of CM052802.1, forward strand.
TACTAGTAATTGGTCTATTGAGATTTGTATTACTATGGGAAATCTTTCTATGGAATTTAACTTATGAATATTTTGCCTTCAGAAATTGGACAAATAAAGTATAAATGTTTTGATGTAGCCCAGGGATTAGCAAACTGGACTAAAGAGTCAGATGGTAAATACTTTAGGCATTATAGTCCAAAAGGTAAAGTCAAGGATTTCTATAGGTTCTGATCTATTATACAGTTTCTGTCATAATTCCTCAGTCCTGCTGTTGTAGTGTGAAAGCAGATAAATAATAGATAAACAAATGTCTGTGGCTATGTTCCAGTAAACTCTTATTTACAAAAACTAGCAGCAGGTCAGATTTGGCCCATGGACCATATTTGCCACCTTCTGGTTTAGACCATAATGAACTTTTTTTTTTTTAATTTTACTGAAATATGGATCTAAAAATGGCATCATTTTTTATATCTTTTAATTGAATCAATAAAGTTTAAGCACTTCATTTCCTCATTTCTTTAGTTCTGCTGGGAGGTGGTGGGGGTTCTAAAGGGGGGAGGCAATGAGAGATAAGCGCTGACTTGTGATGTGACAGGCCAAGAAAAGACAAGCCCGTTGGTAGCCCAGCGGCTATGATGAACAGGATGAGCCCTGGGCTGAGCTCCAGTGGCTGCTCCCAAAAAACAAGTGCACTTCTTGCTTGTTCAGATGGTGTTTTGATTTTTGATCCTACTTGTTAACCCTCCCTGGAAGAAGAATCTGGAATGGGAGACAGGAACTAAAGTCAGGATAAAGATTGCATGATACTTATTATATCCATCCTCAGTGACACTCATCTAGAAAGAGATACCTGACTGGGACCAAAGATGGGAGACAGGCCAGGGACAGATGGCTAGTGACGCTGGGTCTTTTCTTCTTTGTCTGTGAATATAATGAAAAAAAAAAAAAGGACATTTTCCTTCATAAACACCTGTTGTGAGGATGTTCAGTGAGATTGTATCAGGTAGATGGGATAAGGGACGGTTTTTGAAAGGTCGTCTTCGTTCTCTGGACATCCTTCTCCCCTCAATTCTTCTCACAAAATTAGTGAAAGCATTGAGAAAACAGAAGGAAAATAGTAAAGAAGGAAAGGAAAACAGAAGAGAAGCAAGGGCATAGGAGGAAAGAGAAGGATGAAGGGAAGAGAAGTTTGAATATTTCTCTTGGGATTCAAGCATGTTGTCTGCCATCTTTGGCCAGGCTCCCAGAACTCTGGCAGCATTGGGAGGTGGTTCAGGCTTTCTCTCTTTGTCCCTTGGATGACTTCCTTTGGAAATAGTTGACAGCCATTGAACAGGTTCTCCCAGTACACTGGAAAGCCTAAAGATCACCGGTATTGAAAAATCACTGGTCTGTCCCCTTTAATCCTGGGTTCTTAAACATTAATAAACATAAAAATCATATGAATGGCTTATTAAAATATTCATGAACTAACTTTCTAGAGATGTTGATAAATGGTTTGGGGTAGGGACCAGTATTTACACATATAACAAGCCCTCTACTTCCTAGTAGAATTTGATGCATATGTTTGGGGAGCCACACTCTAAAAAGTCACAGCTAGTTCTGGATGTTATTATAGTTAGTTAGGCATTAACAAGGAGGTGATAAAGCAGATGCTGGCCACACCCTTCAACCCATCCCTGAGAGTTAATAGCCACAGCTTCAGAGCTATCTCTTAGGGTTAACAGAACAAGAAGGGCCTAGCCAGAGACCTGTCTCAAAAGCCACAAGGGGACTTCAAAGACCTGAGCATGTACAAGAGAAGCAATGCCCTTAAGTCCACTACAAAAGCTCATTAGAAACTCATAAATGTACATTACATAAATAAATACAATATAACAGAATGTACCATGGATAGGCACATGTGCAAACCCCTCCCCCCAAAATGTTATATAACCACCAGCTGTCAGTCAAAAATGCCAATAAAATCCAAATTTACATGTACACAAAGTAGGCTTAAAAAGGATGCAGCTAGAGCTTCTCAGCGCCACTGCCACTCCTGCACCAGCAGTGGCCCACTTTGCGTCTTAAAAAGGTGCTATATTTATCTACTTCTCTACTCTATAAACTCTAGCACCTCATTCTGGTCTTGGATTTCCAATTCTTTGGTGCATCTGGGAAAAGACCTGAGCAACCCTTTCACACAGAGTGGTCAAAACAGTTGAATAAAAGGCACCATAGGAACTCATATGATTACTTAAATAACTATTAAATGTTTTCTTGAGTATAAATTAATTGCATGAAAAATAAATGTTTCACTATAAATTGTAATTATAAAACTTAAGTTGTAACTTTTTAATTCAGATCAAAACCTCTCGGAAAATAAAAAATCAAAATAATAAAATTTAGCATAATATTTTTTTGTAATCAACAAAGAAGAAATGCCAAACCTAACAAAAATGTAAATGGATATTTTGTACCATGGCAACTTATTTTAGAGTAATGTATTTTCTTTTTTCTAAAGTTGTATTAAAATTGATGAAAGATTCTTAAAAATCAGTATTTCTTATTAAATTCTGATTCTTAAACAAACAGTGTTCTGAGGAGGAAAAGAATTCATTCCAATTTTATCTGCAACTGCTACCTTAAATACAATCATTCTGGCTGTGTATTGATTGTATGTGATTTATGAATAAACCAAATTATTTAAAAAAGGAAATACATTTATTGTTCAGGTATAGACCAATTTTATGACAAAGTTGTACTCTGAAAAGCATTTTGCACACAGGGAAGAACATTTTGTTTTAAAATGCATTCATTGGGCGCCTGGGTGGCGCAGTTGGTTAAGCAACTGCCTTCGGCTCAGGTCATGATCCCGGAGTCCTGGGATTGAGTCCCACATCGGGCTCCCAGCTCCATGGGGAGTCCGCTTCTCACGCTGACCTTCTCCCTTCTCATGCTCTCTCTCACTCTCTCTCTTTCCTAATAAATAAATAAGTAAAATCTTTAAAAAAAAACAACTTAAAATGCATTCATTTCCTTCTGAACAATTTTAAAACTTGAATTTCAGGATTTTAATGGCCTAAGTAAAGTTATCGCATACTTTGTCCTTACCCCACTCAGAGATAAGTCTTTCAGGATTGTGAATGTCTATTTACTGTACCACATAAGCACAGAGGAATCCAGTTTATCTGACTTACACTTTTCAAAGCTTCTTTTGCTTTGTTTCTCTTCCTTCTTTTCATCCACACTTAGGAAGTATTTTGGAAGAAAAGAAATCCAGGCCTCCCCAAGTCATTTACATTTGTGTAGTTTTCTGTTGCCAAAATTTCTACCTGAATATCCATTATGTTTTCCATGTATGAAATCTAAATCCACAATAACATGAAAAAATTAAAATGAAGTATAAGGCCATTATTCATATAACTTGATCCAAAGGCAAAAACATTGCTAAAAGAAAAAAATAAGATGCACAGCCCAAGTTTTCCGCATAGTATCGTCTCTTCATTTTGTACCTGGTCGACTCTGGCGAGTAGGTCTTGAGGTAGATCTTGCGAGTTTGCTCGCAAGTTCAGCTGCGAGTTTGCTGAAGGTGAGGAGCTGGAAGCTAAGGAGGCAGGTACCAAGAATGTTCTGATGCCTATGAGTCTATTCATTATTGATACATTTGTGTTACAAAGTCCTTTAAAAATGCAAACAAACCTTAGAGTTACTCTGACTTTGATATAAATTGATTTAACCAGATGGATCTGGTAGTCCTTCTAAACAACCACCTAGTATTACCTTCCTCTACTGTGGATTGAATTGTGCTCCGAGAAAGATCTGAAATTTTAACCCTCAGTATCTGTGAATAGGACCTTATTTGGTAAGAAAGTCTTTGCAGAAGAGACAGAGTTAAGATAAGGTCACACTGGATTAGGATGGGCCCTAAATCCAATACTTGTGTTCTTATCAAAACAAAAACTGTGGAGACACAGAGACACAAAAGGAAGAAGGCCATGTGAAAGCAGAGAGAGACTGGAGTTATGCTCCACAAACCAAGGAATGTTGAGGATTGTTGGCAACCTCCAGAAGCTAGAAGAGGCAAAGGAGGATTTTTTTTTTTGTGGAGCCTTTAGAGCTTTGGAGGGGGCCTGACCCTGTCAACACTTTGATTTTGGATTTCTAACCTCAAGAATTTTGAGAGAATAAATTTCTATTGTTTTAAGCAAACTGGTTATGGTAATTTGTTACAGCAGCCCTGTGAAATGAACACGATCTTCATAGATGTAACTTTGATTTGAGTAGGGAGTTACTTGAAGTCATGGTGGGATGCTACAATGATGAGTTCTTGAATAACAAGAAAGCAGCAGGATAATTCTGTTGACCTGGGAAATGAAAATTAAAGGCAGAGAGGAAGAAGAGAAATATCCAAAAATTACATAAACATATATGTATGTGTGTGTGTGTGTATATATACATATATATGTATATATATATTCTGACTGAACTTAAACTTTTCCTAAATAAGTCTGTTACATGATAATATTTCTGAAATATTCACCAGGCTCCTTCCTTAGCACCCATTCAAGTGTTTAGGCCATCCTTTGTTCATGACCTCAGTTGATAGCGCAGAGCTGAAAGCAGCTGAAAGCCCATGTGTCTCCTCCTGACCGTTAAAGGGGGTAGAGATCCTGCCTACTACTCTCTTGGTCTTATTCATTAAGTTCTAGTCAGTTCTCAAAGTGCTTTCCCATCTCAATATATAATCTCTGTTGGCTTGCTTGGCATGTCAAATATTATAGTGTAGCTGGATGTGTGGGAGGAATATAAGCTTAAACTTTTCTTTCTAGTGTAATGTGAAGATGTCTTTCTTTCAAATTTGGCATAGTGGAGGAAAACATAATTTCTATGTGCTATTTGATGTGGGTATCAAACCCAACTACATTGATAAGATTTAATTCAAATTCAGCAAGCCATATGTAATTATAAACCAAGTCATACATTTAAGGCTGTTCACATATACAACTCTAAGTTAAAGGTGATTTTATTGTAGCAAAGTATGTCTCAAGAGTAGATTCATGCACCATTTGGAACAGCTTTGAGAGAAAGAATTTATAACTCTTCTTAAAGAGAAGCACCTGACCATGAAAATCTTACTGGCTACGAATAACCCAAAGTAATGATAGGTTCTAGGATTTGCATAAAAGGAAAAAGAAGCAAGTATCAGAAAACTTTCCTAGTAAGGAGATAACATCATATGGTTTATTCTGTTTAATTAATGGTTTTGACTAGATAATAATTTTTTAAAAAAACTTAGAAGAATTCAGTGCTTTATTTATACATGAAGTTTTTCTGATATATAGTTCTTACTTTGGCATTCTAAGGAATATGATTATGGTATATTTCATCCTGTAAAGATAAACTGTTAAGTAGCATAGGTCATTTTCAAGAAATAAACAATCTCGGCAAGAACACCATTACCTACTTCTATGTATTGATGTAATATTAGGAAACTGTTTTCTGCATATAATTGGATAAATCAGGGGAGTTTCATTGTGTTTTACTGAAATGTCCACCAATTACCTTTTGAGGCTTGACATACACATTTGGCACCCATACATGCACTCACATGCCCCCCCCACTACAGCAAATGAACTGAAATAAATATGAATTAGGTCAGATATAACTTTATATACATATATTTCTTTATCATAGGCTGAAAAGATAAATTTCTGGAGATACTACCAGGTAGAAAAGGAGAATGGAGAAGAAGACTATTTCTTTGCTCCCCAAATGAAGCAAAAAAACTGTGATCTACTTAAGGATTTGATTGGTCATGTAATGAAATGTACATTTTTATTTTACCTATTTATTTATTTATTTAGTTCCCTCTGAAAAAGTTATTTTTGAAGATCTTTTGGCAATAAAACACACATATGCATGAATGAGAAAAGATTACTTAGAGATTTATAAACTTAAAAATTTTCAGGGTTAAGAGCACTCATTAAAATTCAATATTTAGATATGAAACAGTAATATTTAAGAATGCTAATTTGGTTGCAATTATAATTATATATTGAGTAACAACCCCAATGCCATCTTTATCTTCCTCAACTTCCACTTTCATTCAAGCACAAGTCTTATTTCTAATTTTTTTAAAAGATTTATTTATTTATTTGACAGAGAGAGAGAGAGATCACAAGTAGGCAGAGAGGCAAGCAGAGAGGGGGAAGCAGGCTCCCTGCCTAGAAGAGAGCCCGATGAGGAGCTTGATCTCAGGACCCTGAGGTCATGACCTGAGCCGAAAGTAGAGGCTTTAACCTGCTGAGCCACCAAGGCGCCCCTTAATTCTAATTTTTAATAAATCTTCCACTCCCCCTTTCAATCCCACTTTCATTGGCACAACCAAGAACTTTTTCCACTTACAAGAGGGCAATTACAGTTTTCATACCTTCTGTATCATCACCAATGGAAGCATTCTAAAACACTGATAGATATACTTGGGTTTAACTCAGACCATTCCACACTTCAAAAATTTTCAGTAGTTCCTCAATGCCAGAAGCTGAAGTCCAAACAATTTAACATGGAAAGAAAGGTCTTCAAATTTTAACTGCCATCTTCATTTCTGGGCTTATCAGTCATGACTCCTTACTCTATCCCAGTCACACAAGGCTGTATTCCATTTCTCAATCACGTTATATCTTTAGATCTTTTCAGAGCTCTTGCCCATATTTTTGGTTTTGCTTAGAATATCCTTTAAAACTTGTGAAGTTATGCTCGTCCCCCAGTGCACAACTCAAATCTTTCCCATTTTATAAAATTTCATCATTGAATCCTCTAAGCTCCCACAGCATTATTTCACAAGAATGTCAAAGTATTTCCCTTACTTTACCTTGTGTTTTTTGTTTTGTTTTGTTTTTTTAAAGATTTTATTTATTTATTCGAGAGACAGAGAAAGTGAGAGAGAGCATGAGAGGAGAGAAGGTTAGAGGAATAAGCAGACTCCCTGCTGAGCTGGGAGCCCGATGTGGGACTTGATCTCGGAACTCAAGGATCATGATCTGAGCCGAAGGCAGTTGCTTAACCAACTGAGCCACCCAGGCGCTCCTACCTTGTGTTTTAATAAGTGAGTTCTCAATGTTTTGTTTCTCCATTAGATTATGATTTTTTTAGGGCATTGACTATATAATTTATGTTGTATTTTTGGAGCCTATAAAAGCTCCTTCACCATAGTATTGGTTCAATATAAATATTTATTAGTGTTTTTAATTCAAAATTATAATTTCTTTGAAGAAATTTTATAAGATGTAAGAAATTACAAACATGGTCAAATTTTTATGTGCCCATTGCCATTAAAAACATTCTCCTGATTTTCCTTGGAAATATTATTTTTCCATGTATATATAAGTGGATAAGATGAGTTTAAAATCACTTTTCCCCCTTTGGTAGTAGATTACAAATGAACTGAACAATTTCACCCCACTTTAGCATTTGCAGAATGAACTAATAAGTATAAGAGGATCTATTGGTATTCCATTGACCTTTCTGTTGCAGACTGCATAAAAATCTCAAGGGCTAGCTTGGAGTTCAATTAATAAAGATTACACATAAGGTACAAGGTCACCTTGTTCTCCCTCCATTGAGTTTTTCAGTCTGTAGTAGATACTAGTTACTCAACCAGTGTGCAGATATTTTATCTGTGAGTATTTTCTTATATACATTGGCTTTGGAAAAAATGGATCTGTCTCTGGCCATCAAAAGGCAGCCATAAGATAAGGGCATTTTATTCTCCATATACTTAAATAACTATATTAGTATTGGGCAAAGAACAGAAAGTTCAATGTAAATTTTATATACCTGAGTGCATAAATATTCAGAGACATCGTGATTTTGTTACATTTATCATTTTCCTATGATTTGGATGAAGGCACTCCAAGTATCAAGTCTATGAATGGAAATGTTGGCAACTGTTCTCTGAGAGGTGTTAATGAGATACTGTTTTTGACATTTTAAAAAGAAATACAAAAGATGCAGTATAAAAGGAAGAAAAGAGAAATAACCATAATAACATAGACAGTTTTAGCTTTAAAAAGATGAAATTATCTTTCTGTAATAAAACCAAGTCACATATTCCATATGTGCATGAATTTAAAATAGTAAGAATGTTTTAAGTGAGGCACAAAGAGGTGAACTGGCTTATCTATTCCCATGAATTGTTGTGAATTATTTTTAGTGATTTGCATCCTAGAATAAAGCCCAGAGAAAACTGCAAACTTTGCACAGGACTCTACATTTTGAGGTAACATGAGAATATCTTTATTCTTAACTCAACACTTTGACAAATATTTACTGATTTACTACTATTCACAAGGTTCTGAGAATGCAGATATAGGGAGCACAGACTCATTGTTCAGGGACTTCACAATACTTGGAAAGACAGATACGAAGGAAATGTGGTGTATTGTAGGAAGAGCCATGATAGGGACTGGCACAAAATTTCATGGGAACACAAAGAAGGCATGTATCATTGAATGTCAGGGAAAGATTTCACATATGATGTGATGCCTCACCTGAATCATCTAGATATCAGCAAAGCATTTGAAATAATTCCTAATATCTTTGTGGTTAAGATAAGTGTATATGAATAGTACTATTGTTTAATTTGTTCAATTTTTAGTTGAAACGTCTTTCCTACCAAATAATACTGGTGAACATCTTTGTGTCAAAAAGCAGGAGGTCTCTGGTTTCTATTATTTAACTTTTCTTTGCATCCTTCGTAAATCAACTATTTGATGAGATGATATTATTTGATAAATTTAATAAATTTGGAGATAATTTTAAATGGGAAATTCAAGATACTATGTCATATAATTTACAAAGAGTTTCATAGATTAGAACAGTAGGTTGAAATTGACAAGGGAATGAAATAGTAAAATATAAAGTTAGATTTAAATGTCCACTGAGGAAGTAGAAACATGTAATGACTTTAGCTTAACAGACTTTTAGGTGACCAAGATCTAGAATTTTAGCTAAATGAAAGACCATCGTGTCTCATGGGTGATGGCAACATTGCCTGGAACATTAATGAAATCTTGCACCATAAGTAGAACTATATAGTACAAGTTTGGGGGTGGGATAAGACATTCAGTTTGGTATTATAAATGATGCAAAGTGGAAAAATTATCAGAGAACTATGATCTAAAAATGACAGGTTTTAAAGATCATGCTTTACAGGGTTACCTGGGTGGCTCAGTTGTTAAGTGTCTGTTTTAGGCTCAGGTCATGCTCCCAGCGTCCAGGAAGAGCCCAGGATCGGGCTCCCTGCTCAGTGGGAAACCTGCTTCTCCCTCTCCCACTCCCCCTGATTGTGTTCCCTCCCTTGCTGTCTTGCTCTCTGTCAAATAAATAAATACAATCTTAAAAAATAATAATAAAAATAAAATCATGCTTTATAAATAAACAGTAAACAAAATGAAAGGTGTTTTGAAAAAGATCTCCTGGGCAGTAAAGGGCATCTAAAATAACTAATTATCCATTCCATTCATTTATTCATTCATTCTAGAAGTTTTATTTTTTTTCTCTGTGTTTTCTATTTCTCTGTGACAGATTCATGCTAGCAATAAGAAATGAATTGGACAAATAGCTAGCCTCTAAGGTCCTTTTATTCTAGTACAGTATGTCTGTTTTTTAAACCAAGGCTATGGACAGTACTTTGAAGTTTGTGCTCCTCCAGAAATGGTATGAATGACTATATGTCATTGCATTTTTACTTGGAGGTGATTCTATTGAAAGAAATAGTGGTTTAAAAATATTTAGGAGGGTGCTGATGTGGCTCAGTTGGTTAAACGTCTGTCTTTGGCTGAGGTCATGATTCCAGGGTCCTGGGATGGAGCCCCATATCTGACTCCATGCTCTGTAGGGAGTCTGCTTCTCCCTTTGCCCCTCTTCCAGCTCATGCGCATACTCTCTCTCTCTCTAAAATAAATAAATAAAAAATCTTTAAAAAATAAAAACATTTAGGAAGCATTTGTCTAATCGAAGATTCATAAGCATATAGTGATGAAATACAAAATGAGAATACATTATGTAAGGTACTATACCTGGGAAGAAATATGAATCTTTTTTTTTTTAAATTCTAGAAGGAAGTAGAACGTTACCTAATTTCCTAGGATTCCCTTTCACTGGAAGGTTTTATTTGGTAGTTGCTGAATATCTTTTTAATTTTTTTTTAAAGATTTTATTTATTTGAGAGAGATAGAGACAGAGAGACAGAGAGAAAGAGGGCACAGCAGGGCAGAAGGGGGAAGGGCAGTGGGAGAGGGAAAAGGAGACTTCAACAAACTACACAATAATATATATATTATTATACTAATATTGTATTATTGCTGAGCAGGGAGCCTGACAGATGGGAAGCTTGATCTCAGAACCCTGGGATCATGACCTGAACTGAAGGCAGGTACTTAACCTACTGAGCCACCCAGGCGTCCTGTTGAATATCCTTTTTTAAAGATGGTTCTTTATACAAAATTCCCTCATAGAGTAGGAAATTTGATTATATTTTATCCTAAGGATCTTAATTTTTGTTGTGCTTGTTTTGTAATGTTCACCGAAAGTTATTTATTATCAGCTTTCACCCTCTCACCTCCTCTATATCACAAATGAACTAAAAGAGGTGTTGGGCTATAATCTCACTCTTATAAATTTTGCTCAATAACTCATTCACTCCTGCACCAAACATCTTTTTAAACTATCTTTTATGCAGTGGTATGCGGGTAAATATTTAATAACTAGCTCTCGGGAAAAAGATGCTAATTGAAGTGTTTGGTGATTTCCACAGTGTAAGTACTTCCACTAAGGCCAATTTCAAGTTACCAAAGTATGTCACTGAAAGCAGAGTTGAAAGAGAGGTACACAAGGCTCTCTCGAACTAGGATGCTGCTCTATGATCACATCAGTGCTTGCATGATCCCAACACTGTATTAGGTACAGGTTATGAAGGTGACTAAAACTGTTCTGCTCTCAAGGAAGTCTCTTTCTACTAAGGAAGAAGAGTATGTAGTACATGACACTACTCATCTATTCTCCTCTGTAAGTTATATATTGGTTAAGCATGTAGCACGAGATGCCGACCTGCATCCTCTAACTCTGGGTTTGACCTTGGATTTCTTCAGCAAGTTGTTTCCTATTTATCATGTGCTTCACAGTGCATGTTCCATGCCTTGCCCATGGAAGATACTCAATAAATGGCTGTTAAATGTAAAGGATGAAAATGTTGGAAAGAGCTGCCATGATGGATTTATTCACTCTCCATTAAACAGCTGTTAAAATAATATTTTGCAAACTCACTTTTTGTGGATCTTTATTCACCTAATATCCTTATTCACTTTTCCTTGGGAAGAATAATTATATGCTCATAAATAAAATAGACACAAAGAAAGGCATATTTCAGTGTTGGTTTTTGCTGCGGAAATCTTTTCTGTTACACATCTTAATTTGCAATACATAATTCATTAACTCTTCTATGCAGTTTCTTAACATACATTTATGTGTTTATTGCCAGGACTGCCATATCCCTACTACTTGTCTGGAACATGCTTTATTCAATCCCCATGGTTCTGGATGTTGTGGTCAATCATAGTATCCATTCCTTCTCATGCAGGGAGAGATACCCAAACTGCATCCAATGGTAGTAGTCACATTGGAAAGACAAATGAGAGCAAGGAATAATCCAGAGAAAGAAAAATGTTTCAGAGGGATTACAATCCAATAAACTCATTTTATGAAGGAAAAATGACTTTGTCAATTCACTCACCAATTTAATAAATATTTGGTGAGCACCTTTAATGTGTAAGAATTGTAGTAAGTGCTGGGGATACACTGGTTAGAAAACAAGATATAGTCTCTGATTTTATGTGGAGGAGGAGAGATATTAATCATACAACTTCATAAATAAATGAGAAATAACTGATATGGTGCTCAGAGGGAAGGAATAAGTATGAAATATTTGAAGATTATAATGTGTTTCCTGAATATATGAGGAATGGGATAAGGGATGAAAGCCAAATCGAAATTATATTAAGAGGAGGAGTAAGACTAGAATATCCCAGAAAGAAGAAATAACATGCAAAGACCCTCGAGTGAGTAGTAGCATGACAGTTTGGGTATCTTGGGTGAAAGAAGCCAGGCAAGGCTTGAGCACACACAGCTACGAGAAGTAGTATTTGACAATTCTAGAAACGTTGGCAGAAATCAGATCATATAGAGCCTTAGGATCTATAGCAAAGATTTTGGTATTCATCTTAAAGTTATGAGAAGCCACTGGAATAGCCACTGGAATTTACATTTTTATACTCCTGCTTTAAATATATGTAGCCAGAAACATAACTATATTTTTGTTCATTTTAAAATTTCACACATGTGGTATCAAATATAACTTTATTGGTGCACTCAACATTATGTTTCATTATATTTTCATGATGATGTATGTAGATCTAGTTACTTCATTTTATCTGCCATTTAGAACTATATCATAAGAATATTTTGGAACTTGTTAGACGATTATGAGTTTTTCTTTTAATTTGGTAAATGTGTCAATCAGTTTTCTACTGTTAAAATATCATTGTATTTTAGGATAAATGTACCTAGCTATAATGTATTATTTTTTATTGAATTGGTTTTAATGTGATATCTTATCAAAAATCATCTCTGTATTATATTTATAGTAGCACACTAAAATTTGTATTTTTCAAACTGTCTTGATCTGATTTAGGCCCAAGGTTATACTCACATTATAAAATTAGTATGAAGACTTTATTTCTCAAAGTATTTTTTCCTTCAAAAATTCTTAAAGATTTTAAAATTCTTAAAGAACTTGTTTATAAAACCATCCTGTCTTTGTGTTGTCCCTCCCTACAAGCTTTTTATCTGGAAAATTCTCAAACTGATAAAAATGTTGAAGCATTATTACAAAGAAATTTGCATACCCTTGAACTAGCTTCATTGCTTAACATTTTGCCTCTCTCTCTCTCATTTGTTTCTTCTCTCTTTTTATTCTCACTCATCTGTTCTCTTCATTCTACCTCCTCTCAGTCTCTCTCTCTCTTTAACTTAACATAAAAGAATATTGCATATATCATGACACTTCTCAGCTAAATATTTCAGTTTAAATATCTTAAGAAAAAGAGCATTCCCTAACATGACAACAATGCCATTATCAAACATCAAAAATGCAATAATAATGGCATGTCATATACTATGGCATTCATGTATAAAATTATTTCAATTGCTTCCAAAAGATATTTAAAAAAATTTTTTTTGAGCTAGAATACAACCAGGGTTCATGCTATTGGCTGTTTAGTCTTCTTTAACCTAAAATTATCCCACTGACTTTTAGGTTCTTTAGTTCTTTGCTTTATTTCACAAAATTGAAGTTTTTGAAGGGAACACAGTAACTTACTTCATAAAATTACCCAAATTCTTTATTGAATTTCTCACAGTTAAATTGAGGTTGAACATTTATGGCAAAACTCATAGGTAATGCTCTATATTTCTTATTGCATTCTATTAGGAGTCAAATAATGTTAGGTTGTCTTTAATTGGCAAAGCTATGTCTTGACACATAGTTAAGATGATGAGCTCTATGCTGTGAACGTACATTTTCCCCTGGTTATTTCTCTGTGCTGGCAAGGTACTGTTTTAATACAAGTTATTGGATAGAAAGATATTTATGCCTCTTGGTAATATACTGAAAGCTCAGCTCAGTTTCCCATTTTGTCCAGGATAAGACCTTGTCTCTGCTGTTAAAAACTCAGACCACTGTTGTACTTTTGGCTTAAATGCAGGATTATGGGCCAGATTAATCTTCTAGACTGAAACAACGATAACAAAAAGAAAGAGAAAGAAATACATCAAACAACAGGTTAGACATCAGATCATCAGGCAGCACAGGACAGTGACCCCTGAGAGAGGGTAAGAAAACAAGCCCCATAACTTCCTGCAGATTCCTGCCAAGTGAAAGGTTGCAGGCTGTAGCATGAGGAGAGGGAACCCAGGTGAACCACGATGGTCTTTCAGAATTAAGGAGACAGAGTTAGGAGTTCAGGGGAGCCAATAAGTTAGAGTTCTCAGGAATGAGTATCTGAAAGGAAAGAATTTCACAGCAAATATCTGGAGATAAGCAAGAGCCCCCTCAGTTGACTATTAATGAGCAAATATGTATGAGGAAACTCTCCATGGTGGGAAGAAGAACCACCCAAAAAGAAGAGAGGGAACAATTTCATATATGGTCACAAATAGTTTGTGTTCTACCAGACAGAATGGGAAAAAAAATCTCATGAATAATGAAGCATTGTGAAGAGTATTCAAAAAAGCATTGGGAACAAAATTAGTACCTGAAAAAAAGCTATTCTGATCTTGTCTAACAAAACCTGAAAGCAAACCTCAAAAGGAAAAAGTTAAACAGTTTTTAAATAACTTAGATGTGCTCCAGAATAAAGCTCAATAATGTTTATAGACAAACAAGAATATTCAGTATCCAACAAAGCAAAAATTTACAATACTTGGCATACAATTAAAAAAAAAGAATGTGAGAAAATAGGAAAATAAGATATTCCATAAGTTTAATAAAAATAAGGAAATAACTAAGCATATTAGAAACATGGAATTTTTTTTAAAAGATTCATATTTAACTTCTAGAGGCAAAACAGCAATTTCTGAGATTAAAAAAATACACTAAATGGAATAAACCACAGATTAGGTATCACAGAAGACAGACGAGTGGAATTGAAGACATAACAATAGAAACTATTCAGGATAGAACACAGGGAAAAATGAACAAGGCATCAGTAGCTCTGAGAAACTTTAAGCCATCTAATATACATATAGTAGGTGTCCCAAAAGAAGGGAGAGACAGAAAAAAAAATTTGAAGAAATGTGAATGAAAACTTCTTAAGGGTGATGAAGGCAATAAATTTAGAGAACCAAGAAGTCCAGTGAACTCCAAGCACAAAAAATATGAAGAAAACTATTAAGGTATCACAATGAAATTTCTCAAAAATGAAGATTTTAAAAGCAGTCAAAGAAATAGACATATCATGTATAAAAATAAAAATAAGAATTACAGCAGATTTTTCATTAGAAACAATAAAAGCCCAACAACAGTGGTACTTTTAAGCACCAAACACCAGAATTTTATACTTAAATATCTTTGAAAAATAAAGACAAAATACTTTCTTAGACATATAAAAGCTAAAACCTTCACCACCAACATTTTTATTACAAGATATATTAAAAGAATTCCTTTAGCAGGAAAAAAAAAGAATCCCAGATGAAAACTTGAATCTATACCAAAGTATGAAGAGCACCAGAAGTAATAAATATATAGGTAAATAAAAAATAATTTTCCATTACTTTTAATCTCTTTAAAAGGACATTCACTGGTTAAAGCCCAAACAAAAGCAACAGATTGTAGGACTTATATGGGGAAGTAAAATGTATCCCAACAATAGCACAAAAGTTTGTGGGGAAAAACAGAAGTCTACTGTTGTAATGTTCTTATACTCTATGTAGAGCAAAAAAACATTAATTGGAGGTGGATTTTGGCAAGTTAAAAGCATTTACCAAAAATTCTAAAGCAACAACAAAGAATTTTAGCTAATAAGCCAAGGTGAAAATAGATGACAAAATACATTCAAATAATCCAAAAGAAGGTAAACCTTTAACTTTAGCCTCTGAGTTTATGAGAGTGGCATTTTTCTCCATTAAAGAATGAGGGCTAGATTTTCAAAAAGTGGTATTACAGGAAGAACAAAAGCTAAGAATTGATCTTCTCCCACATGCATAATTGTTTGGCTCCTTTCTGATCACCATGTGTTGAGAAGGCCTGTGTCCCTCTGCCAGTTATATGGGAGGCACAGGTGCTAACCAAAAATTGGCAGGCTGCACACGCCTGAATTGCAAGAAACCTATATTCTGTGACAACAGAGTCCTGCTGCTACCATGTGGCTTTTAATACCTGAATGCAGACAGTTTGTTTTTTTTGTGTGAGGGCTAGAAAGAGAGGCCAAGTAGAGGAAAATATCAGGTGAGAAAATGCAAGGGTTCTTGATAGATGAAGATTTCTTAGTTTGAGATTAAAGGTTAGAAACAATATCAAGAACTCAGTGGTCAAATGGAGCTTTTCATTAAAGAAAATAAGTTGGGTTCTTAATTTATGCTAATTCCAAAATTAAAGTCCAGATGGATTATATTTCCTAATTATGAAAGGCAAAACCATATAGTCAATAGAAGAAAACATAGGAGGATATCTTTCTGACCTTAAAATAGGGAACTACTTCTTAAACAAATTACATGTAACACAACTAAAGGTAAGAAACAAAAAAGAAAAAAAATTGATTCTCTATGTGAAAATCAAGGATTTCTGTTCAAAGACAAAGTTAATAGGTGACAAACTGAGGGAGAAGAATGTCTAATCTGACACCCAGTACATGTTTATAGTAGGAAGGAAATAAAAGCCGTGAATCCCAAATTAAAAGAAGGAAAGCAAACAATTATGTGGAGATAAATGAAAATGAAAGGAACATTGAATATGTCAAATTCCAAAATTAGAAATTTGAAAATACTAAATATTGTCAAGGAAGTATGAAGAAAGATACCTTTTTTCTCTCTGGAGAAGAGACTGGTATATTAAGCGTATGCATACAACCTATGATTCAGAAGACTCTGTACTTGAGTTTGCCCAAGTTCTGGTTCATGCTGCTTTTCCAGAATAATTATTAATAATGCCCTTTTCCACTCTCAAAGTTATTTCTGTATGGACAATAAGTTATATGATTGTCCTACTGATGACCAAGCTATTCAATACCTGAACTTCTGAGGGAAACTCACACAGGTCTATGAGAGGATATGTATGAAAACAACCATCACATGTTGTTTGTAGTAGTCTAAAACTGAAGGCAACCTTGACGTTCATCTCTAGATGAATGACTAAAAAATGCTTAAAGACTGCAAGCCACAAAAGTACTAGCAAACAATTAGAAACATTAGCTAGTTACATATTGTGAAGGTAGAATTTATTTACAGCTGTACTGGAAAACTATTTCAGGAGTACCTGGGTGTCTTGTTTGGCCCAGGTAAGGGCAGTGGGATTTATGATGTATTGGAGACCCTCAGGGTCAGTTTCTTTTCTGGTGGTTGCAACTGATCTACAGGGGTTTGATAAGCCTGCCTTGTTTATGTGCACAAACCAGAATTACCCTTAATTGTTAATGGCAGTACAGGTTTTTTTCGGCATGCTCCTCAAAACTTTTCCAGTATCTACCCATTGTCCAGTTGCAAAGCCACTTCCAAATTGTGATACATTTGTTACAGCAGCACCACACTTCTGGTACCAACTTCTGTCTTAATCAGTCTGGGCAGCTATAAGACTGGTGCGCTTATGAACAACAGAAATTTATTTCTCACAGTTCTGAGGGCTGTAAGTATGAGATCAAAGTGTTCACAGATTTGGTGTTTGGTGAGGGTTGCTCCTGATTCATGAAAAACAACACGAACGAAAAAATCGAACCAAGCAGCATCAAAGGGATATAAAATGGCTTCCCTGGGAGCTTCTATTTTGAGCTTTCACAATAATGGCACCTTGCACATAAGATGTCTCTGTGACCTCCAATGCTTGCTTGCATTCTCTGTTGTTGTATTTTGCATTTAAATAAAAGTCTTAGGTGAATGCTTTGTGGAGTCTGGTGAATCTTTTCAAATAGCCAAACTACAGAAATCTTTACATACATTCAGTTTCCTGGATAGATCTTTTTAAGTAAAATAAGAAACTGAACTAAATATTACACTATGCATCACAATGTCCTCTTGTAAATTAATTTAAAAATATGCACGCACACAAAACTGTATGTATTGCAAGAATATATATATAACCAGAAATATATGGTATATATCAAACATTAGAGTGACTATCTGTGGGGAATGGGAGGAAACAAACAGGGTTCAGTGATCAGAGCCTTGTAGATACTGTGACCATAATGTACTGATAAGTATAAAGAATGCAACTTTCAGAATCTGGAGCTTCAGGATAATTTCTATGATTTATAAGCCCAAATCCTCTTCAATGAATGTGTAAGTTTTATGAATTTTCTACTAGTAGTCAGCTTTGTCTAATTTCTATGGGACATGTGTTTGTATCTGCTAAGTGTCTAATTTGTTAAAAGCTGAGTATTAGACAGGCGCCTGGGTGGCTCAGTGGGTTAAAGCCTCTGCCTTCGGCTCAGGTCATGATTTCAGGGTCCTGGGATCGAGGCCGCATCGGGCTCTCTGCTCAGCAGGGAGCCTGCTTCCCCCTCTCTCTGCCTGCCTCTCTGCCTACTTGTAATCTCTCTTTCTGTCAAATAAATAAATAAAATCTTTAAAAATAAATAAAAAATTTAAAAAAAAAAAGCCGAGTATTAGAGTGGTCAGTCCTAAATGGGTGGGTAATAAAATTAACTTTGCATTCTAAAAAAAGTGATTACTCACCTTAAAATCCAACTAAGGTCAAACTTTGATAAGTTTATTGATAAACTCTGAGAAATTAAGATAAACATTTTCAACTGACAAGGATAATTAGGGGCAAAATTGAAGATTGAAATGTGATACAATTTTTGGCTTTAGTTCTTTATCCAAAAATCCTTTCTTCTTCATCAGAAAGCTAAGTCTAGTTTTAAAAAAGTACATAACACTTCTGAAATATACCAGATGGTCTTTCCAGGAAATTTAGGATTTTTTTTTGTCAGAATTCTCTGGAAAATCAACTCAAACTTATGTTGGATGTTAAAAGAAAATAGGAAGATATGATCTATACAGTCTAATTTTTAGTGTGATTAAACACTTTAGTGTCTTATTTAAAAATTTTTCAAGGTTGCTATGTAATTTTTGGAAAAACAATCCCATCATAGTAGAATTAAGAAGCCCAGAGTCTCCACTACATATCTATTGAATTGACAAGTATATCCTGAAAAGTTAGAGCTTAATTTGGGAAATTATATAATGGCATGCGAGAAGTACTGTTTTCTCAAATTACTATTGCTCATCCCTGCTATGCTTAGCACATGGTAGACACTCCAGAAATAGTAGCAGAGAGAATGCATGTATGAAAGTAAAAAGATGTTTCAGCTAAGTGAGAAAAAATTAGTACATTACCTAATAGATTACTTAAAATATATGAAGAGTTATTCTGCCAAAAGAAGTCGAATTTGTTTTTTGAAGATCTGGTGGTCAGGGCTCTGAGCAATGATGGTTACTCAAGAGAAGTAAAAGTTAGCTCAGTATAAGGAACTCTTATACAATTAGAGCTACTTGAAAATGGAATGGAAACTTGAGGAGAGAGTGCGCTGCCTGATAATGAAGGGGTTCAAGTGGAAGTCCTGTGCCACTCCACAAAGATGAAAGAGAAGCACCAGAACACTGGATGAGAAGCAGAACTAGGTGACCTGTGATCAACACAATTAGGCTGCCCTGTGTTCAAAGATCCACTGTAAATGATGTTTTCTGCATCCAGAAATCCTAAGAGAATAAACAAATGGTCATCAGTTTCTTTTATATTACCTGCTACCCATAATTATTATCTTTTGGTTTGTAATTCCATGATTTTGGCTTATTCTCATTAATTAATAAACAAAACTATTTATTAGTAAGGCAAAGCCCTCATGTGAATTTATACATTCTGAAATATTAGCAATACATGTGACTCACATACTAATTTATTCTACAATGTTTTATTCAATAACTTTTTAAAGTGCCCACTTTATTTTAGACCCTGGTGATATAATATTGACCAGAAAAGACAAAATTTCTGCTCTCAGCTGAGTTTTCATCAGAGAAAACAAATAACAGCACATCAAAAAATAAATAGAAAAATTTCAGAATGTAGTAAGTGAGGAGAATGGACAGTAAGGAGACAAAAATGGGAATACTGAAACCAGCTAAGAAATTTTGGAAGAACTCTTATTTTTAACACTTTGGTAAACTAAATAACCAGGAAAAAAAAGATCCTCCTTGTTAATGCAACCAAGAACATAAAGTATCTAAAAACAAACAAATAAACAAAAATAAGTAGGTAAGTAAAATATGTAGAAGCCTTTTTGAAGAAAATTATAAAGTTTTATTAAAGACATGAAAAATATCCTAAATAAATGGAGAGTTATACCATGTTTTTGAGTAAGGATCAATGTATTAAAGATGTAATCTTTCCAAAACTGGATTATAGGTTCAATATAATTTTCTTTAAACTTAAAGAATTTTTTTTAGAAAACCAAAAACTATTTAAAATGTATATAGATGAATAAAGGGCTAAGAATAATCAAGACTCTCTAGAGGAAGCATCAAGTGAAAAAACTTGCTATACAAAACATTAAGATATATTATTGTGAAGCCTTAGCTTATAATTAAGACAGTGTGGTATTTGGGATGGAAATAGCCATAGAAGAAAATGATCTAAAAATATATCCACACCTGTATGGATGCTTGATATATTATGTTAGCAGTCACTGAGAAAGAATAGACTGCTTAAGGAATAATGCTGGAATCTGACTATCTGTTCAAAAGAAAAAATAAAATTAAATCCCTACATATGCCATTTCAAAGACTTGTCCTAAGAGATATTAAAATTTAAATGTGTATGGCAAAACTTTAAAAGTTTTAGAAGACTATATAGAAAAATATCCTTAAGATTCAAAGTTTGGACACATTCTCTTAAAGAAGCTCAAAAAAATCAAGATCCCAAAGAAAAATACTGATTTTTTGGCTCAATTACAATGATTTTTATTATCAGAAGATAACATAAAACTAGTAAAAGGGTATGACCAGAATTGAAAGAAAATATTTATAACTATATTGGACAAAAATACAAATATCAAATTTCTACAAATCAATAATTATAAGGCAGTCAACAACAACAAAAGTGTTTAAATGACCAAATATGCATTTTAGACAAGAGGAAACATGAATGGTCATAAATATAAGAAAGATGCTCAACCACATTAGTAATCAGGAAAATGCTAATTGTAACTTACAAACAGATGGCTCCTTACACCCTTTACATGCTTCAGATGGGCAGAAATTTAAAAATTAGACCTAATAATGAACCCTGATGAGGTAGTAGAGCAATAGTAATTCTCATCCACTGTTATGAGAGAGTAAATCAGCACAAACAGTTAAATAGTTTGGCTTAATATACTGTATTTGAATATTTGAAAACCTCAGGAGTACTAACTACACTACACTACACTCTAGGTGTACATACATACCTACATACCTACACTCTAGGTATGTATTTCGGAGAAACCCCAACACATACTCTTAATAGATTTATTACAATGATGTAACAGCATTGTTTTTAATGAAAAATGACTACAATAAAACATTAAGAAAAATTTGAAAACCATCCAAATCTTCACACAAATCGTAATCAATTTGTGAATTATGAGATACTAAACCGATTGCCAAGTGTAAAGAAGTAAAAGTGCATGAACTACAAATATACATAGCAATACAGACAAATATCCCAAACAAGATCTTGAGAGAAAGCAGGCTGCAGAAGAATATATATCATACAACTCAATTTGTGAAAAGTTCAAAAACAAAACTAAACAATGTATTATCTAGGATGAATATATATAGAAAGGAAAAAAATTTTAAAAGCTAGAAATTATGAGCATATGATTTAGGGTACTAGTTACCTGTAGGAGAAATGGAGGACAACTTGATCAGTGAGGTCATTCAAGGTATTAAATTCCTACTGTTCTATTTCTGAAGTTCGATGTTAATTGACAAGTATTTCTTAAACTTTATATATATATATATATATATATATATATATAATATTTCTTTAATGAAATAGTCCATATATTCTAAAACAAAGTAAAAATAAATGACTGTAGTTTGATTAGCATTTTAGCAATGATGAAGAGAATGAACATATTTGATACCTGTTTTGGTTTTACTGTTGATAAGATTTTTTTTTTTAAAGATTTTTTTTATTTATTTATTTGACAGAGAGAGAGAGAGATCACAAGTAGGCAGAGAGACAGGCAGAGAGAGAGAGGGGGAAGTAGGCTCCCTGCTGAGCAGAGAGCCTGATGTGGGGCTTGATCCCAGGACCCTGAGATCATGACCTGAACCGAAGGCAGAGGCTTTAACCCACTGAGCCACCCAGGCGCCCACTGTTGATAAGATTTTATGATGAGTAGTATGTACAAAACGAGTTAAAAAGTGGTATCAAGGAAGAATCCCAGATTTGGGGCTTGAAAAAACAGTACGTATTCCCACTGGTTATTCAAATGAGGGACATGTTTACCACAGAAATAAGATTTCTGATCTGGACATGCCACCTTTGAGATGTGTAATATACATATCCAAGATGTTAAGCTGGCTGTTAATTACATGAGTTTTGAGACAAGACTTATCTGGGCTGGTAATACAAATTTAGGAGTCAAGGGCATATGAATGGCATTCATGTTAAACAATGGAACTAGATGCAACCTTCAGGGAAGAGAGTGGATTTTAAGAGAAGGCAATGTGTGGCTAAGATATGGTTCTCAAATATTCAAGGTTGAATACATGAGATATGCTCATTTTAATAATCAATGAAACATTTAAATACCTTATTTGTGGCAATCATAATTTTCTCAATACAGTGATTTACTTGCAATAATTTACTTTAAATTAGTTTTTGGAATAGGCAAAGTATACATATATTTAATAAATAAGCAAATAAAATTTTCATTTTTTTGTTTCACTTCACTCCATTATTCTTTCATTAAATTGCTTTAGGCATAGAAAAGTGCACCTGAAAATTTCATTTTATTGATCTCACTCTTCTTATGTAAGGTCTCCTAAAATAAGTCCTAGATTCTATAGGAGTATTAAAGAAGTTACACATAACTACACTTAAATAAATAACCATTTTTCAAAAATTGTCAGACATTCAAGCTTGTTTTAGAAGTATAAGTAAGTTCTATTTATGAGAACTACTGACAAATAGATCATAACAACCAGCATATAAATAAAGTTAAATATTTGTTCCGTGAAGATTTTATCCATCGTGGTTTGTTTAAATACATTCTAAAAACAATTTAAGGACATAAATACATGCAAATTTGTGTTTATTTTGATATTTAATAGCCTGGATTTATTCTAATTCCTAAAGTACAACATTAACATTGACAGACACATTGTCGTAAAGGTGAGGGCTTTCTTATAGCTCAATCCATTTTTATTTTCCCATAATGCCCTTTCATTTCTTCAGAGTTCACTAAATTTAGCAATTAGTTTTTCCTAAAATATTCAAATACATCTTGTCATTCTCATTATACTGATGGACTTCCATAGTAAACTTCCCCACCCCCTCATAGTAACTTCTTATCTAGGACAGTTTTTAGTCCCTTCACACAAGTTATGGACTGAAATTCCTGTTCTGGTTATCTTCCATTTTTGGCTGAGTTCATATTTTTACAATAGAAGTACACTGTATAATGATAGAATTTGTCATCCTGGATGTCTTCAGCAACATTTGTTTATATATTAGAAGGCAAGCACATGGTGCTATTATCTGGAAAATTAATAAAGAAATCTTCTATTATAATGGTGGTTTTATCTCATGTACTTATTTTCTCTTCTTCCATTAACCTCACCAAAATGATTGCAAAGAAATAAAGTTTTAATTACTCAAAGAAAATGAGTATTTAAACAGAGAAGGAAAACAGAGGAAACAGGGAAACAGAGAAGATTATCAGCAGTCGAGAGATTTCAATAATTTTGAGAGAAACTAAAAGACAATTGGAAGAGTAGTAACTGACATAACTTCATAGAGGAAGCCTCCATCTAAATGCCAGAACAGAGAATGAATGATAAGCTTGTATCTATGGTGCCTGGAAAGCTCAGTATTTGGAGGCACAGGGTATTTTGGAAATTTGAAGTTATTGAAGACAGATGGTTGGTTGAAAGAATGCATGTAGATTTAATGTTTTCTTGTCCCCCTTCTCTACCTTTAAAAACAAGGTGACTACCAACAAGGAAAACAAACCAAATGCAATTTTCAAAAGAAATAAAACCACAGGAGTGCCTGGGTGGCTCAGCTGGTTGGGCATCAGCCTGTTGGTTTTGGTTCAGGTCAAGATCTCAGGGTCATGGGATCAAGCCCCAAACCAGGCTTCGTGCTCAGCAAAAGCCTGCTTGAAGTTCTTTCTTTCCCCTGCCCCTGCCCCCACTCATGCTCTTTCTCTAATAAATACATAATTTTTTTAAAAAGAAAGAAATAAAACTACAATGCCTCTGAACATGGGGACAAAAACAAAACAAAACAGTGAAGAAATGAGGTGAGGATCAGGGTTAAACATAGGGATGCAGTCGGGGGGTATGAAATTGTAATAGTGAGATCCTTTGATCCCAGGCTTACAGGCATATGGCCCCCATGAAGTAGAGTGAAGTGTCTTCTTTACAGAAGCTGAATTAATAGTTAAGAGTAGAGAACAGAATCTAAATACTGATGTCTTTCAATGAAAAGACTACCTCCTTGATTACTTACACCCAACAAATTCTATCCATACACTAAGAACTTCAATTGTCTTTGGTCAGCCTTACTTTCAAATATGAATGCATAACTAAGAATCATGGGACATTTGGTTAGTCTCTAATATGAAGGAAAGAGAACAAAGTAAGCACACTGGAAAAAGGATCATGGGAGAAAATGTATGATGAATATTTCAGAGTTATAAAAGAAAGTGTATCTATGAAACAAAAGCAGAATGTTGTAAAGTTAGAGCAGCCAAAGAGCAAGAAAAAGGTCTTGGAAATATTTCCAAAGTTAAAATTCCAATAGAAATCTTGGAAAACAAATTTGCAGGAATCTCTCAGAATAAAGAATAAAAATAAAAGGGAAAAAATGAAATCTTGCCATTTGCAATGACATGGATGGAACTAGAGGGTATTATGCTAAGTGAAATAAGTCAGTCAGAAAAAGACAATTATCATGTGATCGCTCTGATATGAAGAATTTGAGAGGCAGGGCAGGAGGTCGTGGGGGGTGGGGAAGAGAAATGAAACAAGATGGGATGGGGAAGGAGACAAACCATAAGAGACTCCTAACTCATGAAACTAAGGGTTGCTGGGAGGTGGGGGGGGGTAGGGTTATGGACATTGGGGAGGATATGTGCTATGGCAAATGCTGTGAAATGTGTAAGCCTGATGATTCACAGACATGTACCCTGTGGCAAATAATACAATATATGTTAATAAAAAATTTAAAAAAATAAACCCATGATGTGGGCAAAAATAAAAATAAAAAAAATTAAAAAAGGGAAAAAAAGTTGGAATGGAAAAATAATTAGAGTCAGTTCTGAAGGTCCAGCATTGATTCAGAAACATTCCAGAAATAGAAAAAGGAAATTATTTTTAAAAACAGCAAGAAAATAACTAAGGACATGATTGCAAGAGTTCACTGAATCCTTAAGAAAATAATATTATAAAGAAATTGAAACCAAAGTGCATTGTCTTGAAATTTCAAAACTCCAGGGATAAAGAGTAAATAATCAAGACTACAAAAGGGGTGTGGAGCAGATCACATAAAAGGAAACAGAAAAGAACAGCTTCTGAATTCTCAACAATGAGCACTGGATGTCCAGAGACATTAAAATATGAGGGGAAATGACTGTCAGCAGGGATTTCTACAACCAGTCAAATTATTAGCTGAGTCTGAAGGGGAAAAAAGGTAGAAGGAAAATTTACAATAATTAGAGTTTGTAATATCAGTAGTTCAGGTAGGGACGTGTGTGTGTACGGAGTTGTAAGAATCCAGATCTCATTTACAATAGCACAAAGTCAAAAATTAACATAAACATTGATTAATTCATTGTAACATATGGAAATTGTACTACAACTGTGTCTGATATTGTATATTTGTGAGTATTGCATCTCTGGGCTGACAATCTGGGGAAAGATAAGGCCTGGGGAGGGAATTATAGTTTTCTTTACAAGACTTGTACTATTCAATGGTTTTAAGTTCTGTTAGCATATTGCTTGGGGCAAAATTTTACAAATTAATAAAATACAGAATGAAGTGAAGCATTAGTGAACTAATAATTAAGATTTTCTTATTACGGTCTATTTGTTTATATGAATATAAACTTGACAAAGTATTCCAATTTGTGAAGCAAGGTCAACAATATTTGCTGCTGAGCACTTCATGTGGTAGTTTTGAGAACTAAATAACTACTATTACAAGCACTTCAACTGTCCCAGGGGAAATAACACAAACACAAAACAATGTTATAATATGCCTATTCTAAATTTTCATTTTATTAGGAGTTAAGTGTTTATATTTTCAAGCGTTTATATTAACATTGTTAATAATTTAAGGCATTTATCTTACACTTATGAAACCAATGCCAAGTACATGTGTCCGTCACGGTAGTTCAATTTTCAAATAAAAACATAGAAGATCAGTTTGTCAGTTCTATCCCAAATAATGAAATGCTAAATACAGGTAACCCCTGCCACTATTTTGAAAGTTTGCTTTATGCCACTATGCTTTTATGAAAGACTTATACTAGCATCTGCTTTCACTAACCAAAAGAAATCTAAAGAGGATTTTTGCTTTTATGAAAGAGTAATTGCTTCTTTGATTTATGCCATTTTGGCTTAGGAAAGTTTTCATAGGAACGCTCTACTGTTCATCCTTTTTTTTTTTTTAAATTAAGATTTATTTATTTATTTATTTGAGAGAGAAAACAAGTGGGAGGAAGGGCAAAGGGAGAGGGAGAGAGAGAATATCATGCAGTCTCCCCATTGACAGTGGAGTCCCAATGAGGGGCTCAATCCTAGGACTTTGAGACCATGACCTAAGCTGAAATCAAGAGTCTGACGCTTAACCTACTAAACCACCCAGGAGCTCCATCGACTGTCCATCTTTCCAGCAGGCATAGCTAAAAAAACAATTTTAGGTGAAAACTCAAAATATGCCCATAGTTGCCTCCTTGGATGAAGAAAGACTAATTTATATTCACAGGGTAGGAATAAATTAATTCCGCAGTCACTTGAAAGCCCTCAGGTAATTTCCAGATTGCCAGTAATGCTATGTATTAAATGAACCTGCCACCCTTGGCATTTTGTAAAGATATTTTAATAATTGTTGATTTTTCCTCTTTTAGATCCCAAACATCCCCCCCCCCCAATAGTCTTCCTGTATTTATTGGAATCTGAACATCGATTTAAAAATAATAGCACTTGGCAGAGAAATTGCAAGCATTCTTTACTTGGTACCTGCTCCTGATGAAGGGCAATGAAAATCTGTACTGTTTCTGAATCCCGTGGAAGTATGATCTACCACAAAACTGGCTGTCCTGAGTCACAACTCACTTCAGACCACCTTCCCAGACATTTCGTTATTTATAGTAAATAACAGGCCAGTGACAGTGTGAATAGCATAGCTTGTGTAAGTATCCTTTTCTGGTATGTTTTAGGAGGTTGAAGAACAAAGGCTGCTCTAACAACAGGCTATTTGGGGCTATAAATATTTGTTAATACCTACTGCAAAACATGTAGGAGGAGAAAAGAAATGTCATTCTTTTAATTAACTTAATGCACATATTAAACTTTAGAATCCTACAGGGATCTTTCATTGAGCTACTATCAAATCAGTCCATGGACTTAAGTTAAAATTAAATTCATGGAATCAGCTAACTGACATTAATTTAACTGATGAAGCAACAGACTAAGATTGGCAGTTTGAAAAGTCTAAAGGTTTAAAATGTGTTTCACTTCCATTAGATTCACTTATACATTCACATTACAAGAATATTCTTTCTTTACGAAATATTGCCATTTGCAACAACGTGGATGGAACTAGAGGGTATTATGCTAAGCGAAATAAGTCAGTCAGAGAAAGACAATTATCACATGATCGCTCTGATATGAAGAATTTGAGAGGCAGGGCAGGGGGTTATGGGGGGGTGGGGAAGAGAAATGAAACAAGATGGGATGGGGAAGGAGACAAACCATAAGAGACTCCTAAGCTCACAAAACAAACTGGGGGTTGCTGGGAGGTGGGGGGGTGGATGGGGATATGGACACTGGGGAGGGTATGTGCTATGGCAAATGCTGTGAAATGTGTAAGCCTGATGATTCACAGACTTGTATCCTGGGGTAAATAATACATTATATGTTAATAAAAAAATTAAAAAAAAAAAGAATATTCTTTCTTTAATTCTTTCAAAATATAATGAAATGAAATTACTAACAGATAAGAAAATAAAAATTATGCATGACTTGAGTTTTCATATTTGCCAAGCTTCCTTCTGCAAGAAACAAAACTCATATATTTATTTACCAGAAAAGTGGGATTCATTTCTGAAGCACAGAATTTCCATCATTTCCTTTCTAAATGCTAAATATGAAAGAATAAGTTAAAACGTGAAGATTTTCATGCTCTCTCAAGTTTTCTTTGCATCATATCTTGGTCAATGACTTTGTAACTTGTTACTTATATATCCAAGGAGAACATGCAGTCTTGAATTTTTTCCTGCTGTTTAAAATTCTCACCAGCATTAGTTTCAAACTTGGCTCCTGATACAGCCCAATTTTTTTGTTGTGTTTCTGATTTATGTGATGTAGTAAATTTTTGCTAGTGTTGAGTCTTCTTCATAGGACAGATTACATATATATGTATATATGCTTATATATACATATACCCATATTTTATATATTTATATACACTAGAACTAAAATCTAATCTATGATTATATTTTATATGGTTTCAATATTTGATTAAATTACATAAGCAAATTTTTAGTGGTGAAAATAATATTCTTCTAAAAAATATGGTTATGAGGGTTGACCACATTATTTTTATACCCTGTTTTGACCTCCAATATTCAAAAGAACAAGAGACTCTTTCTGAAATGTTTATAAGGAAATCTCCATGGAGTACTAGGTGAGAGCAATTATGATCCCATCCGTCTTACAAAGAAGAAAAGTGACATGCCAGAAGGCTAATTTTAGTTTCTTCCAAAAGACTTATAATTGGATGAAAATCTGACTCCTAACTAGATATCAATGAACTAAGCATTTTGGGGAAATACATGTTCACAACTCAGTCTTTCTTTCGTTATATCATTTGCCTTCCTTCCAAGAAATGACTGATTTTAAATGCTATGTTTGTATTTTAACAAACCAAAGAAAACAGATATTATCACGTTCTGTGTAAACTGTAGTGTTAATGGTCCCTCTGCAGCTGCCAGGCAGGAAACATTCTCAGGGCTGGGGACAGTGTGAATATTGTGTGGTGCAGGATACATTTTATGTAAAAAACCAACTACTGCAAATATTCAGTGAAATAATAGAATAATAAGTTTTCAGAGCTGAAAGGGACTCTAGGAACCACCTGAGCAAATGGTTTGCAATGTTTATACAAGATTCTTTCATTATTTTAACCACAGATCCTAAATTTTGTAGGATTTATTTATTTATTTATTTATTTATTTATTTATTTATTTTTCTTAAAGATTTTATTTATTTGACAGAGAGAGAGAGAGATCACAAGTAGGCAGAGGGGCAGAGAGAGAGGGGAAGCAGGCTTCCTGCTGAGCAGAGAGCCCAATGCGGGGCTCGATCCCAGGACCCTGAGATCATGACCTGAGCCGAAGGCAGAGGCTCTAACCCACTGAGCCACCCAGGCGCCCCAAATTTTGTAGGATTTAAAATCAGCAAACAAGCTGCAACGTAGACTGTTTTTTTTAATAGGAAAAATCATATGGAGTTTTAATTTAGTTTGAAGAACTCCATCACTGCCTTTGGGGGCCCAGGTTGGGAATGAATGAGTCAGCTTCATTGTCTCACTCTACATCTACAGATGATAGAAGTTGTACCTGTAGTGCATGGGGGTTATTCAAGGTTACAAAGAGAGTAGCACTTGGAGAGAGGCTATAAGCAGGATGGATTTGGGAAAGCATCAACTCTGATCCTTCGTTAGCACTTCTTCCTCAGCATGTCCTCTTTAATGTTGGTGGTCTCACTGTCCATTCCAGTGTCTGCTTCTTGAGCTGTGCAAAAATTTTAATTAACAGCTACATACTGTTGATACTCAACCTATTTCTTTAATCTGACCTCTCTTGATATTCAGACCTACATTTCTTACATTGAATACTACCCATGCATAGGCTGCTAGGTTTTTACTTGACTTGTATGTGTATCAGCGATACCATCCTTCCTCTGTTTAATGCTTTTCAAGGAGCAATACAAATTTCATCTTCTGTGAAATGTCTCTTGATTTCCATCTTTACACCATGTCCGGGAAAAGATGATGTGCTGTTCCCTGTGTTTATGTTAGAAGTTACAACATTCTTTTCTTCTTTTCTAATTGTTTGTTCATCTAGTGTTCATCACCCTAACTAGATGGAAAGACTCCTAAAGGTAAGAGGAGTCTGTCGCTCACCTTCGTAACTGCAGAGCCCACCACCGTCTGGCTTCACTGTGCCTGCCAGATAAAGGTTTATGTGTGGTGTGTAATTATGATCTGCTCATCATACTAAAATAGCTGTTTTCCAGTTTTAGATGAATTCAGAGTAGCCATAAACCTTATTTAGCTACATTTGTGCATTTCTTATGTACAGCAAAATATTTTAATTAAAATATAGTATAAAATAATAGTTTCAGAAAAATCTTATCTTTTTACCATTGAGCGGGTCTTTGAATTTCATTATTCAGAGAAAAAAATTGGGGCCCTTTTATGATAAATTATGGCAAACAAAGGACATTACAGAAATAACTATGTCAATGCCATTTTGAGGTATGTACCAAGCTTACAGAAAATTGAGGGAAGGACCAATAATTTTCAACATGATCTTCTCTGTTAATTTTTTAAAAGATCCCAGTGTTTGGGTACATTGAGAAAAAATTCTTGTCTTTCAGTATATTCAACAAAGATACATCTATAAGACAATCTACTAAATGGCTGTAGAAAATAACAGGTGTAAGACACAACAGTGAATTTAATGAACAGCTCACATGCTTGTAACTAGCTGTTAATAAGCCCTGGTTTCTTAGAAAAGATATATTAGAAATAAAAAGGAAGTATAGTGTAGTCGTTCTGAGTTTGGGATTTGCAGTCACTTGAATCTGAATCTTTACTCTCCCAATTGCAGCTATGTGACCTTGGGCAAATTAATTAACCTCTCCAAACCTGTAGCTTCTCATTAAAAATGAAGCTTATAATTGAATCTACTCTATAAAGTCATCAAAATGATTAAGTAGAATAATGCATGGAAAGGATCTTGTGCCACAGTTAAACAGTGGCTATAAATAAAATCATTATTGTTGCTCTGTGAAGTGGCTGTTACTGGAATTATGGTCACAGAAATTTAAGAATAGAAAGGACTTTAGTGATAATTGAAAAACAAACCCCTTTTATTTCACAGTTGAGGAAACTAAAGTTTAGAACAACTGTGAGTTTTGCTCAAGTCTGTTTATGCAGCAATGGTTAGACTGTCAAAGCTTCCACGTGTCTGGAATTGTAGATCAGGTTTCTTCATGCTCTCCAGTAAAATGAGTACTATACTTCATTTTCTACGTGATTGATTTTCCATAAACAAAACTGTTTTCACTTCCACATTATTTTCTTGTGATCTTTCATTTGATTGAAGAAAAGTAGTAGAAAATTAATAATCATGATATTTGGGCAAATGTGTGAGAATTGTTTTGAATGCTTAAATTCACAACTTGTTTGTCATCTGCTTTCTCACGATTCCCACCTCCCCAAACACCGTATCACTTGTCAGCCAACTAGAACCAATCCCACCTGAGGTAGTTTGCTTCCAGAGACAGATGCACATGCATCCTCATTTAAGGGTACTGTTCTGGGACTTGTTCCTCTAGAGCCACACCCCTCACCTGCAGTTCCTCCTGCAGACACATCACCTGTCAGAATTTGACCTCTTGTTCTGATTCTGGAGACTCCTCTACTACCTTTCAAACATCTTATTTACTTTTATTGGTTCATTAAATGCAAAAGTATATCTCAAAGAATTTTTATTCTATGTGCGTGAACTACTTTATTTGACTGGCATTGTTTTCAGATCATTTTTTGTCAAGTAATTTTGGAAAATGCTTATATTTGTTTTAGTCTGGAGAGTAGTATTAAACAGATATACTGAATTTAAGTGAGCAGGCTAGTAGCTTTCTGATAAACCTCTAATTACATACATTTCAATTTTTCTGTTTAGATCATTGTATCCTTAGCAAAGCAATGCATAAATCAGATCCCCCCACAAAAGTGGTTGAAATACCTATGATATATTACATATATCTTGGTTTAAATAAGATTGCTTATATACTTCTGCATCTAGCTTTTTACTCAAAATTTTATCATGATTTCCCATGTAATTATGATTTTAATGCCTGTATAATATTGCATAATATATATTGTATAATATATTGTATACAATATTATATAATATTGTATAATATATATAACATATATATTGTATGATATAGATTGCCATAATTAACTTTTCTTGTTTGGTGGGGCATTTAGATTGCTTCCAGTATTTTGCTATTATAA
Organism: Nasua narica; assembly: GCA_028533885.1. Taxonomy (NCBI): domain Eukaryota; kingdom Metazoa; phylum Chordata; class Mammalia; order Carnivora; family Procyonidae; genus Nasua; species Nasua narica. The sequence continues at coordinate 57,206,166 of CM052802.1, forward strand.
ATAATGTTTCCATACGTGGGGTGCACTTAAATAAATGTCTTTTTTATATTTCAATTTCCTTAAAATAGCTTCATAGAAATATAATTACAAGAACAAAGAACACTAACATCTAAAGCATATTATTATTTTTGTCAAATATAATAGGATAAGTGCCCTTTATATATCAGTTAAACAAAAAACAAGAATATTTCTCATTGTGCTTTTTATTTACGTATCTTTCATTATTAATGAAGTTAAATATTCTTTATTTCATTAGCTATTATGTTTTTAAATTAATGAATAATTTATAATTTACTATGAGCTATGCTCATTGAGATTTTTATCTTTGTTTCTGAGTTTTAATTATTTTTTAATGTGCTTTAATAATTTTTTCTGTCTAGCTATTTACTCATCTTTCTCCAAATCACTTTACCAAAGGTTGTTTGCTTATATGAATTTTGGGATAGATATTTAAATTTTCTGAAGGTATCCTATTGAGTTTTTGATTGAAATTAAATATATAAACAAATATGATATCAAATATTTTTTTTCCAATCTTCCCATTCAAGAATTTGTTTATTCAAAAAAAAAAGAATTTGTTTATTCATTACATTAAGCCAAGCAAAATATTGTAGGTATCATTTATTTCTTGTTAAGGTGATTCTTAATGATCGTATTTCCCATTTGTTTCTGTAAATGAAGTCATTTTTCCACTGAAATTTCTAATTGATTATTACTTGTGAATATGAAATCTTTGTCTTTTTTTAACGTGCTTATATCCAGAAAGCTTATTTGACTCAAAAAATTTACTTTTTTTCCATCCGTAAGTTCTCCATATACGAGTGTTTTCTTTCCCTAGCCCATAGACAAAATTTGCTGACTCGTATACCCTTACAATTATGTGAATAATAATATGGAACAAATTTAGATAGCACATAATTCACTTTAACAGAAAATATCCCTACAATTATATTTTTACCAAAACATAGCCCTTCCTCATTTCTCTACTAATAACTTAGCCCAGTGAAATCTAAACTGCATACCTAATATCGCTTAAATTGCTTTTTTAGTCTATTATTTATTTTCAGTGTATTCACATGCCAAGCAATGTGATAGGAACAGATGGAAATAGCTTGCTATGTCACCGGTGACTTCCCAATTATCAAATTAGTTAATTACTTCATTCATGAAAATCATTTGTTGAATTCCAACGAGCACTCTTCAGGTTTCTTCATCTTTTGGGGGTGTCCTATCTACTTGCTTATCTCACTCATCTTTCCACATTTTTCCATTGTATCTCTGACTGATCTTCAGGGCACTATGATGGCTCAGCTACCCATTGCTTAAATATTAGTATTTCCATGAGCGTTGATTTTTTTTTTCATGATTCTTCCTTTCCCTTCTTTTTTTATATTTTCGCCTTGGGCAACCCAAGCTAATTCATGGCCTCAAATGTGACCTGTATGTGGATGACTTCCAAATAGATACACTAGCTATCATCTCTTTCCAAAACTGCATTTCTAGTGGCCTACTTGTCACTTCTAACTTGGAAACTTAAATAAAACGGTTGATCAGTCCAAATTGGGATTATCTTTCCCTCAAAATCATTGTCTTCATTGGAATTCTTTATTTTAGACAATGGCATCATGATAGTGATAATAATGATGTTCTATGATAAGAATAGTGATATAATAATATCAAGAGGAAACATGTATTCAACATTTACTATATTTCAGGCACCATTTTAAGAGTACTGCATGCATTAATTCATTAATCTTCACACTAATCTGATGAGGTAAAAATAATTAGTGTACCTGCTTTACAAGTAAAAAAAATTAGGCACAAAAAGTTTGAGTAAATTGCCTGAGGTCACACTGATAAAATAAATAGTGGTGAAACCAGCTTTAAAGTCTTAATACAAAGTCTGTTTTTATTTATTTTTTATTTTTTTAAAACCACAATTCTGTGCTTCTAAGCTAAAAACATCAGCGTCATCCCTGAGTCATTCCTTCCTCTTATATTACTAAATAATTTACCAAGGCCTGTCAATTTGGTCTCTTACATGTTCTTAGCCAATGCCCTTCTCATCACCTCTACTACCACTTTGTTTTTTCAAGCAACCACTTACTCTTAAAGAGTGGCAGAGACTTGACTTAGCATCTTTAATATTTTATTGCTTCCGTGATACCTTTAACATAGTCAGGCATGATCCAATCATTCCTATGTTTAAAATCTTTCCATAGCTTTTTGTTTCTTGCAGGATAAGATTCAAACTCCTTGGTAAAGTATACAAGGTCTTTTATATTCTAAAGTTGTTTTCTATTTTTTTTTTTAAAGATTTTATTTATTTGACAGAGAAAGAGAGAGAGAGAGCACAAGCAGGGGGAGCAGGAAAGGAGACACAGGCTCCCCACTGAGCAGGGCGACTGATGCGGGACTCGGATCCCAGGATCCTGGGAACATGCCCTGAGCCAAAGGCAGATGCTTAACTGACTGAGACATCCAGGCGCCCCAAGTTGTTTTCTATTTCCAGACATTTTCCACCTGCTCCTCAACCCTACCACAAACATATGATCACAGTTGTATTGAATTACTTATACTTGCTTAAACACATATGCACATGTGCATATGTGTGTACACATATATACATCCACACTTAATGGAAAAAATATACATACATATACATATATATCTATAACCATTGGTCTAGGAATTTCTCAATGGAAATATTATATAGTATTCATCTCTATATTTTTTTATCTTAATATATAATATCCCACACATGACAGCTATTCAATACATTTTGGTTGAACGAATGGTTGAATGAAGGAAGGATGTAGTTCTAGAAATAAAGTATATATACTTATACTTGTATTAGTTATATAAAGGTTTCCCTATGCATTCTCAGCTTGTAATTACTGGGGGCTTGCTCTCCATTTGAGGAAGCTGTTCTATGGAAGTTAAATGGATCCAAATTCACCATCATGGTTGGAATGCAGAACTTGTTAAATTAGGAGAATGGTGGCCTCTTTTTACAGAGGATTGGTGATGGGTATAAATGACTACAGATGACAATAAAGCTGTGAGCATCAAATGACACTGTGATTCAATAGGCCACACATGTCAGGGACAAGAGGTGTGAAGCGATTGCTCTGCTCGTTAGAATCTTTATGCCTATACTAAAATAATTTTAAGTATAGTTCTCCTCAGTTATAGCCTTTTATTTGAATTTCTACCCTACTGGTTCTTTGAACATGCATTTTAATGTGAATCTTGCTAAGTCACTTTTAGGTAATAGATGAGGGCATAAAAAAATTCTAAGTAAAAAGAAAAAGAAACTAAAACTAAGCCAAATCAATTAACATTCTTAATTATTTTCTTACTATAAAGTATTTACTGGATTAAACAAAATCATCGCTCAAAAATCAAGGTTATATAACTCTAAATAAGGCAGCAGTGACCCAAGTAATTTAACTGCACAAACATCTGGCAGGTAAAATGACAGCATCTAAATCATACAAGAGCTCCAAAGAAAAAAATAAAATTTTTGGACTAGAACAGTTGCTTGATAAATGTATCCTACTTTTCTTCAATGCTTACTTTTGATAAATGGACAGACTTTGCCATGACTTTGCCTTGACATTTATCTCACAGTCAGTGGCCATTATCTTGTGACAACAATCTATTTCTTGCTGTTATCTTGCATCTCATAATTGTTAAGTCGTCTGGCTAAAGATTTCCAATCAATTTTGTAATTTATGACATACAGGACCAAACTTTCAAATAAAGTATTTTAGGCATATGGCTTATGATTAAAACTAAAATATAATAGGCCTATAGCAGTTTTGTGGCTGTTATTTACACACATACACATACACAAAGGAAAAATGTTGTGGAAAGAAAACCAAACACTAACATTTCTTAACATTCAAATTTCTTTAAATTCTATATAAATTCCTGAGACAGTTTTTAGAGTTGGAGCTCAAAGAGGCCCAACAATATTTTGCTCATTAACATACTGATCACATCCCATTTTATTAGATGGAGTAGCCACTATTGCCAATTCCTTAGAGTACTGAACAAGTGGCAGGAATATGTAAGCATTGGCATTCCCCTCACTAAACATATTTTTTTCCTTCCCCACAATTTTCCTGCTGTTGTGGTAATAGGAATCTTCCCAGAGCACACTAGAAATGACAAAATTGCAAGGCAAATCATCTAAGAGAGCATTTTTTTTTGTTTTGACAGTTCATTTTAAAACATCTAATCTGAACAACTATATAATGAATTGTACTAAGAAGACCTGGCCTAGTCCTCTATGACTATCCAATTTAATTGCTCTATTTTTATATCAGGAAACTAAAGTCCAGGACATTTTCATAACTTTCTCAAATCTACTGAGATATAAACAAAGGAAAAACACGCATGTGATAATAATCTTTTCCCGAAACACCTAATCCAGTGTTCTTTCTACTGATCATTTTTCTTAGAAGTTACATGGAATACTACTAAAAATATAAATTTCCTGATTCTTACTCCAAATCTGGGGTGAGGCCAAGGAATCTACATTTTTATTGTCTAGGAGATTCTGAAGTCTAGGGCATTTGATGTAGCCAATCTAGAACATATTTTGAGAAATATTGTTCTATGCCCACACTTCTTCATAAATATAAAATAATCTTCCTGATTGCTTTGGTTGACACTAGATATCTCAATAGTGGGATTTCTTAGCCATTCAGCTTTAGGAATATCTGATGCAGACTGAAGTGGAGAGGAGATGGAGAGGTGCATGCGTGTGTATGTATATGTGTGAGTGCATTTGTACATGTTTGTTTGTTAAGGTGAAAACTAAAGATGAAGAATAGCTTTGGTAGGAACTTGGTCACAAATAAGCTGGAAGAGTCCTAGATACTAAATCAAATTAATTCAAGACTCAGACATTTTTATATATTAGAACTACTTTCATATACATAGTTTTTGGAATGTGGATAAGCATGTGTGCTGGGATACAAAGAAAGTTGACTTCAAAGAGGAGACCTTGTGCCAACTTCTCCAATCAGAGGTGAAAAGACTTCTAAAAGCTCCTTGCTCTAATGATGCCATCCATCTCCTCATTTTTTCATTGCTGTCCTTACTATGCACTCGCGTGTTAGTTATATCTTATTTGGACATTGCCAGTATGGGATGATTGATCCTCAAAGGAAACATCCATCACTTTCCACATGATCCTGTACTATACTCTCTGTGACCCCTAGCAGACAGGTGATACAGCAATAGTCAGCTCTTAGAGAACTTGTTTCCTAGAGACCTATGAGACTATAGGTCAAATGCCATGGTAATCACATTAATAGTGAGGTATAGGATGAGTTCCCTGTTATAGACAACTGGTGTGGACCAGCAATTTCTTCAATAGTGGGTAACTTGAGCCAACAAACATATGAAGCAATTGTTCTGCTTTGTGCCAGTATTTCTGGATCTCTACACCCAAATCTCTTGTGCACTTTGGCAATAATTATGCCATTATACATTATAATGGATCCAAATATGCAGCAACTCTGATAGTGTAACCAAGAGTTTGCTAGTTTAAACATTCAAGTCACACCATTGTCTCACTTTGAGGCTTTTCCAGTAAGCTGAAATAACAACAAGAATTACTTAATTGGGCTTAATTATGTAGATTGTTTTCCCCCATGGGTTACTTGCCAGCCTGGATCTACATGGCAGCTCTTTTGTATGTCCTACTCTTGAAGGAATTGGCTGAGGTGGTTTGGTGCATCTACTTTGTGCACAGACTATTGATGACATCTGGAAGATCCTTTCCTAAATTCTCTCTCCAAAGGTAAAACTGGTTGCTCCCCACTTTGTATATCCCTGGATCCATAACTTCATCCATCTGCAGCCCTGTGATGCTTCGTTGTCCTTATTTGACTCATCCAGAAATATGGGCATTTGGGTTATGAAATATCTGTATTTGACACCTCAGAGAATCAGCAAATCTCCCTATTTCTCATTCTCCATTAAATCCACAGATTCCAAGTTCATCGTCATAATCCTAAAGAAGGACTATCCTTGCTAAGAGCATTTCACAGATAAGGTGTCTTTTCTCTTGAGTCATATTTGCTTCATTTATGAAAAAGTCCAGTTTCAGCTTTTTCTAAGCAGATTATCACAAACTGTCTGCTCTCCACCTCATTCACAGCATCCTTATTTCTGCTCTCTCACAATGAGAGTAAGTGGATCACAAGGCAACTACTTTAACTCCTTCCTCCCCAATATTAAAAGAGATATACTAACCAATTAGAACACTATCGTAACACTATTATAACTGTGGCACAATTATAAGTTAAATTATTAAATTAATTCAGCCACTCCATGGAAATAATTAAGATCAACTTAACTTCTAGAGCATAGATCATGTAAGACAAAATAATATCTCTGGCTTGCTAGATAATCCACAGTGCTTCTGTTTTCTATAACTTGACAGTAGCATTGGCTCAATTTTCTTCTTAGTTTCTTGGGAAGAAGTATTCTGGGAAAGTGCTCATAATAAAACAGGGGAAGCTAACAGCCTTCTGAATTTGCTGATAATTAAATATGATTAAATCATAAGTATTCAGGAAGAGAGGATTACAACATAAATAACATTAACTATGTAGAGTAGAGAGATACTGTAGGACTGAAGAACATAAATACAAGGCATATGTTGGAAGTTACACAGCATGCAAGAAAAAGATCTCAGAATCATATAGTGCAAGTCAGTTTCACAAAATAAAATAAAGAGAATAATATATACAAAGCATCAAGAAGTTCATGAGACTGAATAATTCTAAGGTGATAAGCAGGTTATTCCAAGTAGATAAGAAAAGCTACTTTGGTAAAGACAAATATGAAATGAACAATATAAAGAGTGAAAGAGTTTGTAAAACTAGATACATGAGAAACTAGGAATGCTAAAAATATCTGGAGCAGAGAAGGCTTAGTGATCTCTAAGATAATATATGGCACGATTATTAGAATTTACCAATCTCAGAGAGAATAGAGTTTAAAAAGTGTCATGAGACTTTTAAAGAATAATAGATAATAAATTCATTCTTGCCAGGTAATGTGGTTAAATACTAGAATGATCTACTAAAATATGTTATAGCATCTACCTTCAATAACACCATTATAAAGTGGATTAATATTCATGTACCACGATAGGTAAATTCTAAAATGAGACCAAATGCAATATGTCCTTTCCTATTCCCGTAGCTCTGTGATAAAATCCCATGGGATTACTAGAGAACTGAAAGTTTAAAACTAGTTAGATATAAAATGCATCATAATGTGTATTCATATGCCTATGTTTATGGACTTCTATGACAATTCTGTCAAAACAAAGTAAAACAAAACAAAATGACAACACTTATTTACTTTGTTTAAACTCTGTTTCAGTGTTATAAAGGTCTTTCTAATTAGTTGAATTCTGTGATTTATGTGCAATAAATGCTCAGCTCGTAGTTTTTCTGTAGATGTTGAGAGTACTGCAAGTTCCAAATAACCTTCAATAGCAATAAGACAATAAGGATTTCCTTAAATAGTTAATTTATTTTTTGAATATTATACTAACATTTAATGATGTTAGAAGCACCTAATTCAAAATAACATTTGTGTATTTAATGGTTCCAAGTGTTTTATGTTGTATAATTAAATTTGAATTAGTATGTAAATGTTATTGATGAAATACTCTTTGGTACTTAAAATGAATTTAACTAGGTGTTCATAGTCTATGGTATACTCTGGGATTATATAGTTATTGAATTGAAGAGTTTATTCCCAAGAAAAGGCCCTCCATAAGTGAGTTTGCATACAATTTTACACTAAACAAGAGTTTTAATTCAGATCAGGCCCATTTGTTGTGTTTAAATAATTGAGTGAGAGCATGATGAAATTTTGTCAGATTCTGCTTTCTCCAAATGAGATCTACTAACAAAGAAATTATGTTATTGTTCTGACCAAATAATAAAACACAATGTGTTTTTATGTATGTCTTTTAGTATTAAAGTTACTTAAGTTTACTATTAAAGTTCAGCATGTGATTATAGAGATATGTGAGATTATAAAATGAATATTGAAATATCTTTGAGTGTATTTACCTCATAAGCTTACTCCAGCCATGCTACCATGATGTGGAATATTTTGGTAACTCCATTTTAGGAACTGTTTTTAGAGATCGGATATGACTCAAAAAAGAAAATCAGTCTTGTTGCTTTATTTTCACACTTTGAAAAAAAAAGAGGTAACAGTTTTCCATATGGAGGAGATATTGTGGGGCAGGCTGAGAAATCAATCCGCATACAAAATTCAAAATAAGAGTCAGAAATCAGTGGTTTTCCAAGATAACACCAGTTAGAAATGAGCTTCAGAGTGAAAAGTAATGTAATGTGATGGACAGTTGATTTAGATGCTTTTTAAACTCCCTTCCAACCTTAAGATTCTGTTGTTACTGTTATCCTGATTCAGAATTCTATCACACTCCTCCATATCAGTTATTCTTCCTGTCTAGACACCGATGTGCTCAGTGACCATTACTCCTCTGCAGCATCTACAGGGTCCAAAGCGAAGTCATTGCTCTAAAGCAGAACACTGTTAGCCTGCTCGTCTGCGCATGTGCAGGTGTGTGTGTGTGTGCAGGTGGGGAGTCTAACATTATTCTCTGACTTTCAGCAAATTGAGTCAGTTGTGATGGAGGCAGAGAAATGAATTTAGAGGAAGTTGGCACCAAAAAATGAAAAAACAAAAAACCCAAACCCAAACCACTGGAATATTTAGAGAAGATGGCCTGCAACCAATCTGTCTACTAAAAACACAACATATTATATCACATTTAGCAGAAAACACCTTCTCCTTTAATGTGGCTCTTTCATTTTAGACCTCAACCTCCAGTGGCCTCGACACACATTTGTTTTTATATCAAAGTTCTTCAAATATCGGTGATTACCATACCTTTTTACTAAGAAATACTGCATATAGCAAGATATTAAAATTTCATATTATGTATTCAATTAACAGAGCTAAAATCTATTCTTATATTCTCCATGTAAATACAACGGCTTCTAATAGTACTTCTACTACTATTCTATTATTATAAGTAATATATAAGTTTGTTTAATGTATCATTAGTCACAATATGAAAGAGTGGAACATTTTTATAGTTAAGTCTAATTATTTTGCCTTTTCTACCCATGCTCAAAATTCAGTTTGCAAAGTGCACAGAATTCTACTGAATAAGGGTGATCGATACAACTAATATCATCACTGAATCAAGCAAAGCGTTCAAGACACAAAATAACAAGAGGTAAAACTTTGCCAGGTTTTTCATTTGTCTCCTCCAAGTAACAACATTGCTAATGCTAAACACACATTACCAAGGGGTGCTACTGCTTGGTCTCACTACATTAAACATTTATAAATTCATTACTACTACTTCAAACATTCATTTATATTTTCTTACATGGAATTATTATGCATTTAGCTTTTATTCATTTAAAAAAGTTCCACTGCATTAGGTCTTCAAAGGGATTTCCAAAGTGTTCAATTACTTCTTCTAACTGTGGCTTTTTCTTTTTCTTGGAAAAAAGCCAGGTTCCCAGTCTTTGCACTTTCACTCTTACTGTCTTCATCCACTTGTTTCAGGGGTTGTGAAAAGAGGTTTTCTTTCATGACTGCCTCACCAGTGAGGGTTTCTTTCTAGCTTTAAAAAATTCAAGCTTAAAAAAAATTTAAACTGGCATCTTTATAATGCCGTAGCTTTTGCTCAGTGAGGAATCAAACCCTCTGAACAATGAATGCTTGTCTAAGGCAACTATTCACAGAAGGTACTGCCTTCTGGGGAGTGGGAAAAGTTTCTACCTACTAACAAACGGGAGTAGCATAACAGAACTAAACTCAGCGCAAAGTGCCTCACGTTCCCAGTGCTGAAATTCGGAGATCAGTTACAGCCCCTCTGCTACGGACCATTCTAAAAAGAATGCTAAAGAATATCAAACAAGATCAAGCACAGTCCAGATGAGATCACGTGAATTCCTTTTAAATGTCTTTAATTTACAGATTTTTAAAATGTTTGGAGAGGCTTATCCACATGTGTGAACTAAAACTTGATGACTGAACTCTAGTGAGAGCTTGAGAGACAAAAGGAATAAATCCTGAGAAAACTGTCTAGTATATATAAATAGCTTTAACAGTTACTTCAAAATTGAGTTTTATATCATTTAGATCACAAGATCTTCCAAAGGCTCCTGAAAGAAATATGGACCTAACGAATCTTTTTTGTGCCATCTCTCTCAGTTTATTAGCCCCTCTCATCCTGTGAAGGACATAAACCTATTAGAAAGAAATTAAAAAAGAAATGTTTTGCTTTTTCTCACTAAAAAAGTGAGCCATCATGTCTGCTGGTTTGTGTCTAGGTGAGAAAATATTTCAATTTCTTCATCTTGTTCTTGATTCTATTGGTGAAAAAAGGAGACAGTGAGTGGAGAAGTTGACAGGGTTGGTGTGCTTTCACTTTCTGAGTTCTCCTGTCTGCTTCTCCCCCTCCTCCACCTTCTCATTTCACGCCCTCCCTAGAGCTGCAAGTGGGGCTGCTCTGGTCTATGGAGACCTTAACTTAGATTTACAAAGGAAAGGGATTGAGGGAACACAGGGGAGGAAGGGTGGCAGCAGACATGGGACAAGAGAAGGACTGGCATGGGGATGTGGAGAGACAAATGGAGGCTTTCAGAGAAAAGAAATGGGAAATTTTAGGACAAGTTGGTTCCTTATATTCCTTTCTGTCCTGTCTTATCCTGGACACCACTGTTAGTACGTGGTAAGGTTAGGACTAGGAAGTGTCGAGGTCTGTTCTGTTAGAGCACAAACACATCAAGTTTCTTGGACATGTCTCGAACAGACGCCCAGTGCACAAAGGGATACATCATTACTTTCCTTGAACGTGAAGCCAAAGAAGCTACTTTCTGGTTAATTCTATTCCTTGAAAAGAAGAAAATTATCTGATGATCTTATATGTGGTCCCTTAAGTACATATATGGAAAGTCGGGAAGGTGAAACCTTTACTTTAGATTCTTTCCCATACTTTTCCTTACATTAAATTATATGTATTTGTAGAAATACCTTTTGATTTCTCTCCCTCACTCTCCTAAAGATTTCCTCCCCTGGAGTCTAATGGCATGTGCGGTAATTACAGTTTTCTTACAGACAGCATAAGATGTAAGGGAGGCTGGGTGCAGGGAGTCTTCGTAGATTGCTGAATACACCTGATTTATCCAGAGTGCTGCTGCCTCTTTTGATGTCTTATACCCAGTTTTCTCCGAAGCGTCGTTCCACGTATATACTGCTTTTCATCATGTGCCTCTATTAGCTTTCTGTAGCAAAAA
>CM052802.1:57218055-57236319 GCA_028533885.1 Nasua narica
ACATGGATGTAAGTAAAATGTCTAAGCTGGAATTCAGGACAACGATTTTAAAGTTACTATCTAGGCTTGGAAAAAATCATAAAAGACACTAGAGAATCTCTTAGTTCAGAAGTAAAATATAATTAGGCCAAAAGCAAAAATACTTTAACTGAGATGCAGTCTAAAATGGATGCTCTAAAAACTAGGATAAATGAGGCAGTAGAGTCAGTGACATAGCAGAGAAGATGATGGGAAGGAAGGAAGCTGAGAAAAGAGAGAAAAACAACTAATGGACCATGAGGGGAGACTTCAAGAAATAAGCAATACTACAATAATTAATACATACATATAATACAATACTATACTCCTAAAATGTGTATGAAACAAAAAAGCCAAGGAAATATTGAAAATAAAAGCAAAACTGGTAGCATCACAATCCTGGACTTCAAGTTCTATTACAAAGCTGTAATCATCAAGATGATAGAGTACTAGCACAAAAACAGACACATAGATCAATGCAACAGAATAGAAAACCCAGAAATGGACCCTCAACTGTATGGTCAACTAATCTTTGACATGCAGGAAAAAATATCCAATGGATAAAGGACAGTCTCTTCAATAAATGGTGCTGGAAAATTGAACAACCACATGTAGAAGTATTAAATTGGACCATTTTCTTACACCACAAAAAGATAAATTCAAAATGGATGAAAGAGCTAAATGTGAGAGTGGAATCCATCAAAATCCTAGAGGAGAACTCAGGCAGCAACCCCTGTGACCCCAGCCATATCAACTTCTTGCTAGATCTGTCTCCAAGGGCAAGGGAAACAAAAGCAAAAGGAACTATTGGGACTTCATCAAGATAAAAAAGCTTCTGCACAGCAAAGGAAACAATAAAACTAAAAACCAACCTACTGAATGGGAGAAGATATTTGCAAATGACATATCAGATAAAAAGCTAGTATCAAAAATCCAAAAGAACTTATTAATTTCAACACCCCAAAAACAAATAATCCAGTGAAGAAATGAGAAGACATGAAGAGACATTTCTCCAAAGACATACAAATGGCCAGCAGACACATGAAAAAATGATCCAAATTACTTGGCATGTGGGAAATACACATCAAAACCACAAAGAGATACCACCTCAGACTGCCAGAATGGCTAAAATTAACAGGACATGAAACAACAAACGTTGGTGAGGATGAAGAGAAAGGGGAATCCTTTTACACTGTTGGTGGGAATGCAAGCTGGTACAGCTACTCTGGAAAACAGTATGGAGTTTCCTTAAGAAGTTAAAAATAGAGCTACCCTATACCCAGCACTTGCACTACTAGGTATTTACCCCAATGATACAAATGTATTGATCCAAAGAGGCACTGTATCCCAATGTTTATAGTGGCAACGTCCACAATAGGCAAACTATGGAAAGAGTTGAGATGTCCATCAACAGATGAATGGATAAAGAAAATGTTGTGTGTGTGTGTGTGTGTGTGTTTGTGTGTGTGTGTTTATAAATATAATGGACTATTACTCAGTCATCAGAAAGGATGAATACTTACCATTTACATCAACATGGATGAGACTGAACGGTATTATGCTGAGCTGAGTGAAATAAGTCAATAAGAGAAAGGCAATTAACATATGGTTTCACTCATTTGTGAAATATAAGAAACAGCCCAGAGGGTCATAGGGGAAGGGAGGGAAAACTGGAGGGGAAGTCATCCGAGAGGGAAAAAAAACAGGAGAGACTCTTAACTATAGGAAACAATCTGTGGGTTGCTGGAGGGGGGGTAGCGGGATGGGATAATTGGATAATGGCATTAAGGAGGGCATGTGATGTGATCAGCAGTGGATGTTATACACACCTGATAAATTACTCAACACTACATCTAAAACTGATGATGTAATATATGTTGGCTAACTGAACCCAAAAATATGTTGTATGTTATATGTATTATATACTGTATTCTTACAATAAAGTAAGCTAGAGAAATGAAAATATTAAGAAAATCATAAGGAAGAAGAAATACATTTATATTCCCGTACTGTATTTATCAAAAAAAGTTTGTGTACATGTGGATGTGTGCAGTTCAAACCATGTTGTTTAAGAGCCAACTAGCCAACTGAAATAGCTTTAAAGTTTCTAAACTATAAAAGCAACTGAAATGAGCAAATGGTTGGGGAAAAATGCATTGCTTTAATGCTTCTTAGATATGTAAAATCTCCAAAATCTCGTATAATCCTGAGGACCATATAAAATAAATATTATGGAGATATAAACTTTGAAGTTATTTTGATGTCTTTTAGATCCATGTAGAAATTAATCTTCTATGGACCAAGGAAAAGTCTTGCTAATTAATTTGACTTGGTGTTTGGTTTCAAAAGAAGTAAAAAAAATTACCTTGTTCTTGGTAAATTTTCAATGAAGGCTGAGTTTTGGGATGTGTTTGCCTGGGTGGTGATTGAGTGAAGACACAGGATTCTTTTCAAGACTTTATTTTTATAGTTTTAATTTTTTGATTTCACTAAATATTAACTTGCTCTTTAACTTTTCTCCAAATATTCCTCTCTGCATACCACTTCCATGAAGAAAAGTTCACAAGTATTTTCTTCTTCAGAATTCTTTCTTGATGTTTCAAGAAGGATCTTATATATTAAAAAAGCAGAAGCCTTTCATTTTCAGTATAGTGCTAGAAATAGGAATCCATCATCTCCCTAATATCTTTCAGACTCTTGGCAGTTGAGTGGTCAGAGTGAATTCAGTTTGGTTCCATTTGGAAAATTCTTTGATATTCTCCTTCTTGCTCCCATTTCCTTTGTGCAGCAACACATGAGATTTGGCTGTCCTGATTTCTTTTTGCTTCTTTCTTGATTTAACCAATTGGGAGTTGAGGAAAAGGAAATATGTTTTGTAGCAGTAATTGCCAAACACTTGGAAACCTTGGTAAGTTTTCCAAAAAACTCTGAGGTGAAAGAGTAAGGGAATAACCAGCAGAGAACTCTGCAGAAACAAATATGATTGGGAGAAAGAGGGACAAATGTGGCTAGACTTTCCAGTTCTTTTTAGTAAATCTCTTCAATCCAACCACACTTTTCAAAAGGTTCTGGAAAGCCAACAGTTCTTACTAAAAGATATTCAGTGGGTCTGGATGCTTGCTTTTCTCCATCAGAATTCTAATCTAAGGAAAAATGGTGTGTTTAATACATCATACTGATTTGAAAATTTTAATTATCTAATTTTACTATTATTTTATTATTTATAAAAAAGAATTTCACATAAGTCATGTAAAAGTAGATTGTCAAAAATTGATTCTTCAAAAATCATTTATGACTATTTCATAGGCTAGAAATGTAAAAGAGATATGGCAGTTATATGTCCCTCTATCATCTATAATTAAATTAAAAGACTCTGAGATAGTATTTTTAATCAGTTCCTTACTGAAACAATCATCTTCACAATTAAAATACAACAATGAGATATCCTTTAGATCAGTGCTACACAAAGCTTGGTAGTATGGTATACAAACTCTTTGTTCCAGAGCACCATTAAGATAAGTTAAGAAAGAGAGAATAGGCATTTACATACTTTTAGAGCAATTTAACATGACCAAGATACTCAAGTAAATGGTTTTGTGTTTTATAGAGGTATCGGTTGGTGATAGTGAGGATAAACTCTTCCTTTTAAGAAAACTTCAAAGCACAGGGCTAGATAATGAAGAATGTAATTGCTCATGACTAGAACACTAAACCACAAATCTGAACATGGGTTGCATTTTTAATTGACAGAAATGATGATAAAAAGAGCATTGTTTCTATTAGAAATAAAAAATGGTGTTTTGATAATCTAAAAATACTGAATTTTACATCACGTTGGATTGGGTTAAACACTGGGACAGCTGCATGGGCTTTTGACCTGTGCAGTTACACAGGACTTTGCTCTCAGAGGGTCCCATACTTGGTTTATTGCTCTGTGGCTGCTGCCTTGAAATACTTAATAACTTTATTTTTGAACTTGTGTGTTGTAAGTGAAATTCAATTTTTATTGTGACAATGGAGTATGCATACAAGCAAAGGAAATATATGCAACATGTGTGGCCACCATTTCTTGCAGTCCTGTTTGCATATAGCCTTCCTGATACCTTGTGGGCACAGAATTCTGGTGAACCCACCATGTGGGAATTCAAGAAGACTCAAAGTGAATTCAAGGTAAAAGGGTTGTGTCTGTGAATAACGGATAGGAGTGGCACTGACAACACCAAGTGACCATGCTTTCCATTTGAACCAAAACTTGCTTTGAATATAGACAGAAGCCAATGTTATTCTAAAAAACAAAACCAAGGAATCCTATATATTCCTCTTATTCTTGTTACTTCTTCCCTGCCAACAATTTACACTACAAATGGCATATAAGGAAAGGTACAGATAGGTCATCCCAAAGTTTCCTTTTCAGTTCTTTCTTATTCATGAGTAAAATGAAAGTAGAGAGCATTGGTCAAATATGTACATATCAAGAAGTAAAATAAAAACACTTGAAATAATTTTTCAACAGAATTTCCATTGTTTTATTTTAACAATGGAATATATACGAATGTATGAACTATGGAATATAAATTATAATTTTGGGTGATTTTACAGGCAAATTAAATGTTTTGATATTTGCATTGGGATTGGCATTACATAATATAAAGATGAATAGTAAAACTTAGGCTAATAATTTAAAATTTTAATTGTCTTTACTTAGAACAACATTGAATAGCACATAATAAATGCCATGACATGTTGAGAGAGAGACTGCAGAAAAAAAAGGAAAAGAAATTATATCTAATACCTTTAATGATATATTTTTCCTGCTTTTTGGGCAAGAGACACTGAGACATTTTTATTTTACACTGGCTTCCACAAATTATGGTGATGACCCTGGTTAAATAGGATGACCTGTACTTGGATTAAATTGGTGCCATTTATAATCCAATTTATAATCCAGCCTATATGTTCATATAAGCTTGAGGATGATTAAGTCAACAATAATAAACAGATTTCACTACTATAGGAGTTTCCTAAAACCTTTAACAGATTGTACACTGAGAAGAACTGCAGAGGGCATGGGGTATGCTGCATATCCTTCCTCATTTGAGTTCTGGTCCATTTTCTCAGTATTTCCAGAGATAAGTATTTCTCTGGACATATTGGGCAATTCTGCCTCTATCACCCCTTAGTTCTGCAAGTCACTTAACTTCTTCAAATGTCAGTTTCTCCGGCAAATGGAATGCCTAACTTAATATTTGTTATAAAGATAAAACCTTAGAACATGTGCCAAATACCTAGTAGGTTTTTACTTTTATTACTGCATCTTCCCAAGTCTGTCATTGTTCTGTGGGAACAATATAGTTAATTTTGAATTTTTTTCTAAAAATTTTTGGAAATCTTGTTGTTCACCATGGAGGAACCAGAAGAAAACATTGACTATTTCATAAGAATAGAGATCATTCTTCAAAATTATCTGGCATGTATTAAGTGCTTAATGAACATGATATAAATGAATGAATAAAACAGTCATAAACCAAAATAAAAAGTATCTCAAGTACAGCCAGGATTCATATCTTGGCTTCTCCCATTAGGCAAATTACTTGATTTCTCACTTTCCTCATTTTAAAAACAAAAGGTCACATCTGCATTGTGGAATTATTGTGAGGAGTAAATGACATATAGCATTTCCATACAGTGCCTGATATATAATAATTGTTTAGTCTATGTTAGCTATGCCACTATGTTGAGAATTTTACCCTTTCCCCAAGATCTTATTATAATTCAAGTCTCTGGTTCTCTCTTTTCTGTGAATGACAACAGAAAGATACTCACGGAATTAATAACCCCCCCAAAATAATATAAGTAAGTGTAACAGAGATTAAAGAAGAAAATTCAAAACTATTTTCTAATGCATGTTTCTCACCCCAAAAGTTGAAAATTTGAGGTCAATGTCTGGTAGATATCCCGTTTATTTCCACTGTATTAAGAAATGGACATGTGTTAAAATTCCTTCCTTTTTAAATTTTATTTCTAATAATTTCCCTTGGGTGTTGACTTTGAAACAGAATCTCTCATATGAGATGTGGAAGAAGTAAGAAGGAACTGTTTACTCACTTACTTATGGGTTACATAACCCATACTTATTTATGGGTTAAATAAATATGGGTTTTCAATATGCAATTTAAATACTGAATTTTATCAATGAGTAGCATATGTTTTGGTGTATAGGTGATTGGCATCTCAGGAGACTGAATGTTACTACTAGCTTGTGTAATTCTCAGAAATATGCTATGGAATAAAGAAGTCTGGGAACAAAGGATTCCAAAGAACAGCAATAAGAGGACTTATAAAGAAGAGATTATCATCTGAGACTCTTTATGCCTCCCTCAACTTCCTGTCCATTACTTTCCACTTGAGACCAGCCAATCTCTTACTTCAAGAATACTCTTTCCTTAATTGCTTTCTTGCCTTTGCATAATTATAATTAGTATTTATTTAAAATCTACTACATGTCAAGCACTGTTCTAGGAAAGTTTTGTCACAACAAAACTATAAAAAAGTTTCTTTTATTATAATGTCCATCCTAGACGAAAGGAAAATGAAGCACAGCAAGATTAAATAATTTGTTGAAGGTGACCCTAGTAGAAAGTAGCAGAATGAAGACTCAGCCAGGCAATCTGACATAGGTTCCCTGCTCTTCATCACTTGGCTTTAAGCCTCTACATCATACTCACTGGAAAAGTAGACGAATCAGGTCTATTCTACTTGATTAGTTCCCCGTCCTATTTCCCATGTCAGGCACTCAGAGGTGTTCAGAAATATTCATTGAATGGGTAAATATATGCTATTAGAATCTCCAGTGCAGATTTTTTTTTCAACTTTAGTTCCATGAGAATATACACATCTTCACCTGCATTTAGTACAAGTATCATAGCAACCTTAGGTCAGTATGTCAATCATCCAATCTTCTCTCTTCTCATCCCAACCTTTATCAATGGAACTATCAGTTATTCCTGTGCCCAAGTGAGAAACTTGGGAGTAGCTTTTTTCTCTTTTCTATCCCCGGCTCCTCTTGGGCAATCTTTCCTAACTATATTATACAGCAAAACCTTCTTCTCATACTACTAACATTTCCATTGGGGACTTTGTCTTTTCCTTCTCGAATAAGGAAGGTGGCAGCTATGGCCACATTTTTGTGGATTTATCTTTCGAAGACTCTGATCATTCTACTTAGGCAAATGAGCAAAGATGTCTAGGTGCTAATCCCCAAAACCTGTGAATTGGCAAAAGAGACTTTTCAGATATGATTAAGACAAAGACCTTAAGATCAGTGATAACTTGGACTTTCTGGTGGGCCAAAAGTATTCACATGGGTCTCTAAAAATGGAGAAAATTTTCCCAGTTGTGGTCAGAGGAAGATACCACTATGGAAGGGTCAGAGAAATGTAATGTTGCTGATTCTGAAGATGGAGGAAGGATGCCATGAGGCAAGGGATCAAATGGCCTCTGAAAGATGGAAAAAGCAAGCAAACAGATTCTCCCTGGAGATCCCAGAGAGGAAAAGAGCTTTGCTGTCACTTTGTTTTTTAATCATGGAGACCTGCGTTTGTCTTCAGACTTAGAGAACCCGTAATGCAATATTTTTTTCTCGTTTTAAGCCACAAAATATGTGACAATTTTTTACAGAAGATTGGAAAACAAATGCAGCCTCTATAATCATCCAGTGACTCTAAAGAGATTTCAGGATTTCTTTCTTAATGTCTGGTGTGTGGCTTGAGTCCCCTGACATAGTACCCATGACATTCTTCTCTCGCAAACCTTTGTTCTACTTTCATATTGGTATAGAGATTCAGGGGAGGACCAAAAGGGCTGCTTTTCTATTACAGGTGAGAAATACATTTCCTTTCTGAAGGTAAATCACAAAATCCATATGTAATAAATGTAATTAGCTATCTCAGAGACAATAAAAACTTTGGGGTTTAAGACTAGGGATACTTGGGAAATACCCACAATTCTCATCAAAATAGTGTGTTTGTAGTCTCGAGCAGGAAAAAACAAAATATGATTTCAATTCAGCAAATGGAAATTGTAAGAATTTTACTTTAGTATAGAAAACATATTTTGTGACTACATGTGCACCTAGAAACAGAAGCAGATACAGTGTGATGTGAATGGCACTTAAACATCATTGGCTTCCTTACTTGCATGCCCTTTGTAAAGCTCTGAGAGAGGATTATACATTCCAGTAAAACTTGCATAAGTGAGATATTCACTGCAATCCGTTAAGACTACTATTCTTAGCATTTCTCTAACGCATTTTTCTTTCTGCTGGGTGGCATTGGAAGGACATACTGTATTTGTCATTTTCTATTCTTAAAGAAGGCCCCCAAACAGTGTAAGATTCAGGCCATGAAAAACTTGGTTCCCTCTCCGCTTAGTGAAAAGTAAAGATCAAATAGAGTTTGGATTTGCCATTAAAGCACAGGATGAAGAAGTGTCTTTCCTGTTTCAGGGACAAGGATTTCTAGTCATTGGAAGAGGGAAAACATTACTAAAGATATGTTCTTTTGATGCCACTTAAGTCAAAATATATGATTAATTCCCCTCATTTTCATAAAAATTTTTTTTCTTTAATTTAGCATTCCCTTAAAGGGAGGACACAATGATCTTTGGATAATGTTTCCAGGTTGACCTCAAATGGTATTCTTATTGTAAAATAATCCTTGGGAATTGTGGAACAAATGTACATGTATAATAGACAAAGCATATATATTTACTAATCACTTGTCGCCATGCCACAATTCATAAGGATTTTGCAGTGAAGAAAATGGGCTCTCCTCTCTTATGGACAAGTGAACAAATAAATGTATCATTGCCAATAGCGTTGAACATCTTTACATTGGGTTAAAAAGGTAGACTTCTTTGAAACGGTGACATTTGAGTAGAAACTTAAGAAAAGAGGGAGCCATTTCTGCAGAGATCTCTGCATGAGGAGTTTAAGGCAGAGGGAACATAAAATGCAAAGCCTTAGACCTAGTTGAACTATATGGAGTTATAGATCAATTTTTGCAGATTATGGCCTATGACCAATTTGTGGAGCTTGAAATCAATTTGATGAGTTGCGACAATTTTTAAAAATGAAATATAAGAGAAAAAGAATAAAATACAAAAATCAGAGCACACTGCATATTTCAGGAATACGTATTTCATAAAATGATGTTTGTGTGTGTGCACGCATGTGTGTTTGTGCACAGGCATGTAAGAGCCTATACAGATCATGACATAAAATGTGTTTTTTCTGTTAAGTCCCAATGAAGAGTTTGAAAGACATTATTGTACAGCTTATCAAGGGATCTGAATATTATTCTATATATAATGAGACAGGAATGGAATGTTTAAACTATATATATATATATATATATATATATATACACACACACACACACACACACACACCCCACACACACATACATATATGTGTGTGTATATATATATATATACACACAGTGAAAGAATGAGCTGGTCATAAGCAAAAGCTGGATCCACTGATCCACTCTAATTTCCTTTTTTTAAAAAATTATTTATTTATTTGACAGAGAGAGATCACAAGTAGGCAGATAGGCAGGCAGAGAGAGAGGGGGAAGCAGGCTCCCTTCTGAACAGAGAGCCTGATGTTGGGCTCGATCCCAGGACCCCGAGATGATGACCTGAGCCAAAGGCAGAGGCTTAACCCACTGAGCCACCCAGGCGCCCCTCTGATTTCTTTAGCAAGATCAGATTTATGTATTTAGAAAGCTGAAAATCAGGCTCTAGGTCATGGTGTATTTTACATCTGGAGAGGCCTTTTGGAGGTTCAAGTAGCCATCCACACCTATCCTGCTTAGAACTGCCTTGGGCAAACTACAAGAAGGTGCCTCTTTGGAAAGGACAGATTCCAAAAGAAGATTCCCTCCTCTGAGGTTCAGTGGCATGGCAATAACCTCACCAGGGTGACCAGCCTACACAGCGTGGCGGTTGGCTTTCACTCCCAACTTTTCCCATAACTGAGTAGCTTTTACCTTGCAGGCACTACACAACCACATGTAGGATCTTTGGATATCCCCTTTGATATCCTTGGATATTCCAACAGTATATGCTGTCTTGATGGTAACTGCTTACTTGTCAGTCCTTAGGATTTTGAAGCAATATCAGTACCTAGTACAGTGTCTAGTTTAAAATTATGCTCAAAAATGAAGGAAGTAATTAGAGATTTAACTCTAGGAATCAACAAAGTGGATATATTAGATATGGATGTCAGAAACAACCTAAAATAAAGACAACTGGAAGAACATCTGAAGGTAAGGGCAAATTCTGTCTTATACCCTCAAAGTTCCTTTTAGCCTCACCTGCTTCAACTTACTCTTGCTTCTTGATTTTTGCTCTTGCTTTTTCCTATTACTCATTTTCTTTCTTTCAGTTTGACTGTTATTTGTGGCTGAGCCCCTGCTCTGACATATCCACAAAGCCTTTTTTCTAGCATGACTTGTTTTTGCTTTCCAATTTTCACATCCTAGTTTGTCCCTTGACTAGGATAATCAATCAGCTGGTTTAGCCAATCTCATCCCACTGAAGAATCTGTCTGCCACATGTCCAACTCCCTGAGTCCTGACATTCTCTCCCTGAGTCCTCCCTCCCCATAGTGACCTTGGCCCATTTCAACCCTTTTGTGCTATCCAATTTAGATTGACTTCCCATATTGTGCCTTCATTTATCAAATGAAATTAGCCATTTTGCATGTCAAGCATTTTGAAATAGTCATAGCAGGCAGAACATATAAGACGGGACATATCACCAGTAATTAATGTTAAAATAAACAGGGTAAATTTACTTACTCTAACATTATCATTTATTTAATTAAAATAATTAATTTATACTGTACTTTCAAATCTAGTATAGTAAACACATTACTTACAATTCATATGAATCATTAATATAGTAATTAGAGAACAGTAAAGACTTTTTCTAAATAAAATAATTTTTATCATAAAGACTTAGCATAGATTGTGACTCTAAATAAGGTGATTTTAGCTCTGTTTAAGTTAGGCAAATAAACAAATTACTGACAAAGATTCCAAGATGCCTAATCCAAGACTTTCAATTAACATTTTGCTAGTTGAGAGGTTCTGTGTCAAACAAGCAAATATCAAACAATAATTAAGAAGAAATGTATCACATATTTCATTCAGCTTTACTGTTGGAAAATAAAATTTGTTTATTTTTGTTTGTTTTTAACTCTAGTTTATCAGGCAAGATTGAGATTTTCAAAAGATACAGATTTTTGGAATATCTCCATTCAAATCTAAGTAATTGTAAATGCAAATGGGCCTGTTAAGTTAGGTCTATGTCTTTGCCAACAAAACTTGAATGACTAAATTCAAAAAATTCAATGAGGAATCAGAGTCAGCTTTAAGGACAATTATTTAGGTCATGCTGCCTTAACTTGGTCTTTGCTCAAGGAGTCATTCCTTCAATTTTGAGTAAATTGTAGATAATGGAAAAATCACCCAGAAGAAAGCTTTTGTTTATACACATATGCATTAATTTTCTTTTGCATATGAGACATGTACCATATTATACAAAATGTGATGTCTATGACACTTTCATTCCTCCTTCTTCCTCACATTCTGATACAAGAAAAATTACTGTCATAGTTTTTTTTTTTATTCAGACATTACTTTTGAAGGTAAAAGCCTGAGCTCAAGTGACATTAAAACAGAAAAAAACCAAAAGGAATCACAGACAAGGTTTATTTCAAGGTGACTGAAACCTCAAATCACGTAGACTGGCAATTCTTGATCAGATTAGCAGCAAGAATGTTGGTGATTTTTTTAGATATTATTTTAATGATATCGATATCCATAGCCTTTTTTATTTAAAAATGTTCTTGAAGCTTCCCATCTTATTCTCTTAAGACAAAGTCCCTTGGATATAACAGAGTCAAGTGTCAGAATACACTTGAAATTATAAAAAGGCATAGTGGAAGCATTCTTTCCAACTGTTAAAAGAATATGCTAGCCAAGCAACATTACTCATTCAATCAATTCTGCTCTTGAATAACTAATAATTATAATTTTATTAATTTTCTTTTTTTTAAATTTATTAATTTTCTTAAATCAAAAAGTTTGATGTATAAGATTTCTTCATTAATTTAGTTGCGACAAAAATCGGGGGTTCTCAGATTTGGAAATTGTGTGGACCAGAGAAAATTCAAATAAAATAACATTGATATTTTCTTTCCCAGGAAGAACAATAAAACAATTAAACAAAACAACCAATCAACTAAAATAAACCTGTCAAGGTGTCATCTATTGTTATTATAATTTATTAAGAGCAATGTCATTTGACATCAATTATGAGTTATAACTTTAGAATAAAGGACAAGCTTATGAATTATTCAAAATTAGATTTATGAAAGTTCACTACTTTTTTGATGTTTTTTTTTTTGCTATACCCATAAAAATTTAGTCAAGAATCTCATTTGTCCAGAGACTGATGTTTTATAACTGCTATGATAGACCTCTTTTTTTTGTTTTGTTTTGTTCTGTTTGTTTTATTTACATTTTAGTTAGTTAACATACAGTGCAATATTGATTTCTGGTGTAGAAATCAGTGATTCATCACTTACATACAACACTCAGTGCTTACTATAACAAGTGCCCTCCCTGATCCCATCATCCAGATAGAGACTTCTAAAATGCTGAGTGCATATTTTATTTGCAAGAAGGGAGTTTAATAAATTAAGTTTTAATTATTACCTGCTCTAGGCTCTGATTTTTTTATGTATGAAATGGGCATACTAATAGGTCCATGTGGTGAGAATTTGATGGGTTAATACACCTAAAATCTTTAATACAGGATCGCTCACATACAGTAAGTGCTCAAAAAATGTAAACTATTGTTCTTACTGACCAAGTGGTGTTTAGGGCCTCAATATATCTAAGATTTGATTCATCTCTAAAATATCCATCTCCCAAATCCAAATCAAATATCTCAAAAGGAAAAACAAGAACTATAAACATATTAAACTTTAGTGCTATGATATGCATAATAAATTGTACATATGAGGTCTACTGACGTCTGTAATTTACTTTGCATCAAAAAAAAAAGAAGAAAAATAAAACAAAAGAAGAACTGATAGATGGACAGAGAGATAAATAGATGGAATTCCAAGCACAGAGCAAATGTAATAAATGCTAGTTGTAGAATCTAGGTAGTAGGAATATGTAAAAACTTCATATTTTCTGTGTGTTTCACATTTCTCAAAATAAAATAAAGGGAATTAAAAAGTGAAACATTTTGAAGAAATAATCAAAGAAGTAATCTTGAAATTCTTAGCACCATTAATTAAAATGAGAGGCTATCAGATGCAGGCATTGTTCCTAACACCTATCTGGGCATTCCAAAGTTCCATCTAAGGGTAGGATTTCTGCTGTTTTGCCCCCAGGTCCAAAATTGCTAGTTGTGTTAGTGTCTGTA
Source organism: Nasua narica (assembly GCA_028533885.1). Classification (NCBI taxonomy): domain Eukaryota; kingdom Metazoa; phylum Chordata; class Mammalia; order Carnivora; family Procyonidae; genus Nasua; species Nasua narica. The sequence continues at coordinate 57,231,580 of CM052802.1, forward strand.
CTAGCACGTTTGCCCTGATACGCACTTACGCCATGCGTCCAAGGCTGTGGGAGGGCCTGCTTCCTGCAGGCCCAACCTGGCATCTAGTTTTGACTCACTTGATCAGGTTGAACCTGGAGAAGTGTGACAGCAAGTGTGAGTAGACTCTGGGAATGACTAAGGGTTGTAAGTGGATCTCTAGTCTGGAGTCAAGTTTTTGAAAAGTAGCATTGATACAATTTGATGATAATTTTCAGGACAAACAGAGCATTAGTTGCAAAAATGTGAAAAACAATAAAAACATGTTGCTCACATAACTTGCCACAAAACATTAGGTATGGTACAGTTTTATTTCTGTTAAAGGTATATATGTGTGTTGTGTGTGTGTGCATGTACACATACCTACATATAAATGCACATACATATATATTTATATCTTGGACTCCTTATGGTTCCGTAGAACTATAAAATGTCTTTTAAGTATGAAATCTTTTTATAAAATGTTGCTATTTTTCATAATTCTTTCATTCTCTTTATAATCTCAGCGCTAAATTTTTGTTTGTTTTTGTTCGCTCCTCAACTGTTTGAGACATTTGCAGTGATTAAAACCTAAGGAGTACACAATTATCATATGATCTCTCTGATATGAGGAATTTGAGAGGCAGGGCGAGGGGGTTGTGGGGGGAAGGGAGGGGAAAAAAATGAAACAAGATGGGACCGGGGAGGGAGACAAACCGTAAGAGACGCTTAATCTCAGGAAACAAACTGAGGGTTGCTGGGTAGGGGGAGGGATGGGGTGGCTGCGTGATGGACAGTGGGGAGGGTATGTGCTATCGTGAGCGCTTTGAATTGTGTAAGACTGATGATTCACAGACCTGTACCTCTGAAGCAAGTAATACATTATATGTTAATAATAAAAAACAAACAAGCAAACAAAACAAAACAAAACCTAAAGAGTAACTCAGTGTGAAGTCAGAGCCAGTCATGGTAAAAATTACTGTCATGTCACCAGGCAAGAATTTTCTTTTTAGAAATTAAGGAAAAATACTTCCTTTATTTTAAAAAAAATCCGATTAGGAAAAGATAGAAAAAATAAGGTCAATCATGTAAATATTTGTCATTCTATAGAAAGTTTCTAGGTATTGTAGTGATGTGTCTTTCTATGGATGCCAACTATTTTTTGGTTTTGTGTAAAACGTCAAAATATGAAATAAATCTGTATAGTTATATCTTCTTTAGGCACAGATAACTAAGTAAAGAATAATTTCAAGCAAAAATAATTCTGCTTTAATCACATGGATGTTTCTAGTAAACCTTTCCTTTTTTGAATTATCCAGATATTGCCACACTTTTTTATTTCTCTATAAACATAATTTAAGAGAGAAAACTGTTCTTTAATAATATTTTTCCACAAGGGGTTAGGTCATGAGAAAAGACTCATCAGGATTAGTAAGAGATAGAAGTGGTGACTCTAGTGTGCTACTAGATAGCTTAGGTCTTAAATAGAGTTCCAAAATAAAACACAAGTCAGAGAAATCTGGAGCTAGAGATGCCCTTAGAAATGTGCTTTTGTGAATGAGAAGACAAATATTCGGGGCAGTTAAAAGATGCATCTCTTAAGTCCATCACAGAGCCAGCTAAATGGCAGAGTCATTTGGTCCCAGTACTTTTTTCTCAGCCCACACTGCCAATACCTCTGCAGGGTTGCTCTTCTTTTGCTATGTAGAAGCATGACTTTGAAAGGAAAACCATATGGAAAATATTTATCTTAATATGGGCAGATGTATGTTTATATTCAGGGACTAGTAACAAGATTATATTTAATTTTGAATTATTTATACAAGATTTAAGCAATTTACATACAGATTACAAATCATATATTCTACAAAGCATAATAGGGAAGAACTAAGAGTGATGGAGAATCCTTCACCCTGATTTTTGTGGCTCGAGTACACCTAAAATTCAGTACACCAAATATTCAGTACACCAAATATCTATTTTATGTCAGACACTTTGGTGGCTGCTTTATGGTTTATACAAACTGTACCTTCAAGGAGTCAGCAGTCTACTAGATGAGGAAGATGCTGCAAAACACAAAGTGGTGTTTTCCAGGTTGATCAGAGAAGTGAAAACTGGAGACAAGCATAGGCATACATCAGGAAATATACTGGCTAAGTAGAGGACAGGAGCAGAAAGGCTAGGGTCTGTGCAATTGATGGTGGGAGCGTGGGCAGTGAACAGCAGGCAAAGAAGAAAAACACTTTAGTTCAAAACCTGAGAATTCTTAGAGATTGATCTCTCTTCCTCTCTCACCCTCTCACTACACCATTTATAGATTAATCAAAACAAACAAAAATGATAGAGTTCCAGTCTGAGAAAAACTACTGTTAACATCAACCCCAACCAACCTGACTACCTTCTGGTATCTTTTTGAACATGACCACCATGCTCAAACCAGGGAATTATCAGAGATTGCTCCTTGACTTTCAATTCTCACATTGGATCATTCAGGTTCCAAAACTACTACTTCCAAAATGGGCATTTTTACATGGACTCGCCTCTGTCTACACTGCACCATTTTTGCCCTCTTCGTCTTTTTCATGTGGACCTCTGTTTCTGGGCTTACCCTCTCCAAACCTCTTCCCTGTTTTGCAGGATCCTATAGAAGAGGAGTCATCACTTACAAAATAAAATTTAAGCTCAATTATCTGTCACTGAAGGTATTTTGTGATCTGATGTTTATCTGTATCAGCCTACCTCCCACCACTTCCTTTCCTTTTCTACTACCAACTTTATTCTCCAAGAGTACTGAATACTTGTAGTTCCAGGAACATGCCATGATTTTGCACCACTATGCCTTTTCACTTGTGGAATATCAGCTGCTAGGCAATGCTTTATTTAGACCACATGACTGCACAAGTGAGTTGATGGATAAATAAATGAATTTATTGTTATCCTTCTTGGGTTGGAATTTTTCAGAGCCTCAAATAGTTTGTGTTTTGTTCTCCTAAATGGCCCTTAAATAGACAGGCCATTTAAACAACTATGTACTCGTACTATGTTACACACCAGAATAACAAGGACAAATAATTTATAATGTCTGCCTAACAACACAGCACACAATATTCAGAAAAAGTTAGAAATTAAAAATATTTTATTTAAGATCATAGTATATAATATTATGCATTAGTTATTGGAATCTGGTGTGTAATAGGAATCTGATAAATATTTGAACTAAGAAGGAAAGAAAGCAAAAAAGCAAGCAAATAAACAAAACGAAAGAAGAGAGAAATTGTTTGAATTTACAAATCCAAGAACAATCTTTTCACATGTTTTTAACCCAAGAAATGTTTGTAAAGATGATATTTTATAAAAAAAACCCCAATATGTAAAGGAAATATATTATTCTTTCCTTTGGGTCTACAAATACTTGTTGATCATTTGCTTGGACTGTGTCAGAGACATAGCAAAGAACAAGATCTGTGTCCTCTTGGAGCTTTACTTCTAGCAGTGAAGATAAGTAATAAATGACAAGAAAAATTTTCAAACGGTGTAAGCAATATGAAAATGACAGAATAGGATATTGTGATTGAGAATGATGGGCAGGTAGTTTGATTATTTTTGATACACTGATAGAGACAGCCTCTGTGAGGAGGAGATTATGTTCGAGATGAGAGCTGGATAATTAAAGAAGAATCTGGACAAGGAAAATATCACACGCCTAGGCCCTTTAATGGGAACAAACTCGTCAAGGTCAAGAAATGGATGAATGAAAAAACTACCATTTTATTCAGCAATTCCACTTCTGGGTATCTATCCAAAGGAAATGAAAACAGGATATTGAAGAAATATTTGCACTCTCATGTTCATTGCAGCATTATTTACAAGAGCCAAAATATGGAAATAACCTGTGTCCATAAATGGATTAATAGATAAAGTGTGATATTTATATACACACATTTATATTCACACACACAAACACGATGGAAGGAAATCACACCATTTGTGACAACATAGGTAGACCTTAAGGGTATTCTATTTAGTGAAATAAGCCAGATAGAGAAAGAGAAATGTTGCATGGTATTACTTATATGTGAAATTAAAAAAAAAATTAAAACTAAAAACAGAGTAGAAAAGTGGTTGCCAAAGAAAAAGAGGTAAGGGAAATAGGGAGAGGTTGGTTAAAGGGCACAAGCTTTTAACTAAGATGAATGAGGTCTGAGGATGTAATTTAAAACATGGTGACTATAGTTACATTGTATTATATAATTTAAATTGCTAAGAGAATAGAACTTCAATGTTCTTGACAAAGTAAAATAAAATATAAATATGTGAGGCGATGGTTGTGTTAACTGGATTGTAAGAATTCTTTCACAAAGTATAGGTACATTAAATCACCATGATGTACACTTTAAATATCTTTCAATCTTATTTGTCAATTATACCTCAATAAAGCTGAACAAACAAAAACATCCAAATATTTCCTGAGCACCTACTGTGTGCTCATCACCAAGCTTAATGATAGGGATACAAAGATGAAAAACGTACTTCTTGTCTTAGACATTATACAATGTAGAAAGAAACAAATACATTAACATAACTTTAGAATAATGCATTAATTGTGAAGGTAGAGATATTGAAAGATTGGGGTGAGGATCAATTATCTTAAACTGGTGATTGGGGGAAGATTTCCTGAAAGAGGTAACACCTGAGAAAGACAAATGTTGCATGGTATTACTTATATGTGAAATTAAAAAAAAA
>CM052802.1:57236819-57259129 GCA_028533885.1 Nasua narica
TTTAGTAGCTTTAATTAGTGATCAAGAGGTTTTCAATGAGTCTTAAAGGTGAGGTTATATAAGCTAAAAAGTGTTAGTTACTTTTTCTTCCATGATATTCAACACAATATATTAGAAATCATAGAACAAAGTTTAGCAGTGGTTATCAAACCTCTCATAATAAATGAGTTTTCAGTATTTTCCATACTCTCACTAGCAGAGTGGCTTACTTTTTAAACTTCTTTTTATCTGCATAAGGTATAATTAATTATACAGCCTTTCAAATCCCAATGCAAAGAGCTGAAAACCACATAGTAATTGTTCTTAATAGTTGGATTCTTTTCCTGGTTAGCAGCATAGAAACTTCTTTCTGGGAATCACAAAATTGTCGTGCTGAGCTGAACAGGATGCAAATCTGGCCTGAAGTTTTCTTACAATTACTATAAAAATATGTACTCTTCATCTACTCCTCGGGTTGTCATTAGGAATAAAAGCGTATTATCTCAGTAGGATGCTGTTATCTCTCCAGTTACATGGTCTGCCTACAGACAAGGCCTGGCTTAAATCAGGAAACTGAAATACTATGAGACCACATGGGCATGGAGATAATAATGAAATGATTCCCAGTTTTCTTACCTGTTTTGGAATAGGTGATTCTGAGTGGAGAAAACATGGGTAAATCTTGCTGCCTGCTTTTACATATAGAAACTTCTAGTAAATTCCTTCTTGCTACATTTATTTTTAACATTGAAATTTCTAATGTATTTTTCACAGAATCTTTTCAACTAAGTGTCAGGGACACATTCCAAAATTTAATATACAATATATAATCATAGTTGAGCATCTAAGTCATTCCTTTCTTTGTTCTTTCCCGCCCCCTTACTATTTATCATCTTTCTAGTTGCACCTTACTTTGCTACAAATTTATATGCATTATGAGAGAAAAAAAATACTGACAGAACAGGGAAAGAGACATGAAGTAAAACAAGATCATTTATAAAGTAAGTAATATAATTTAAAAATATAGACCATAAACCTCTTTATAGTTATCAAGGACATACACTTAACTCTGGACTTCCTAGAAACCACTGAAAGACAGAATTCATTCAATAAGTTCAGTAAGAAAATCAGTATGATTCCTCTGAAAAAGTACTAGAACTATTTCTCTTGCAGATCATCATACATAACCCTGTATGATGTAGTAAACTGGGATCTTTAAATAATATCCTTATTTTAAAATTCAACAATATGTTCTATGGAGTTCAATGTAGACTGAAAACGTAATGGTAAAGCATCGTTCTGTGAGACCAATTCTGGAAGAGGTGAGAACAATGCACTCCTGATGCACAGCTTTCAAACTTACAACATCTAAAGTCAGGATTGGAAAGTGGAAAACCATAGGCTAAGTTTGGCCACAGATCTATTGCATTTGTCTAATGATTTTTATTTCATTAGTTGTAAAGCCTAGGGATCAGGGCCTTTCAAACTAATTGCAGTGAAGAACTAGTTTTGTTTTTAAATATCCTATCCTTCATGAATTAGCTTTGCAAAGTATAATTACAAATACATTACTAGAAAAAAGAAATTAAAAATAGATTTAAAAATTCAAGCCTATATTTTCTTTTTTTTTTTTAAAGATTTTATTTATTTATTTGATACAGAGAGAGAGATCACAAGTAGGCAGAGAGGCAGGCAGAGAGAGAGAGGAGGAAGCAGGCTCCCTGCTGAGCAGAGAGCCTGATGCGGGGCTTGATCCCAGGACTCCGAGATCATGACCTGAGCCGAAGGCAGCGGCTTAACCAACTGAGCCACCCAGGCGCCCCTATATTTTCTTTTGTTAGGGTGAACAGATATAAATGAATTCAAATTTGTGATAAAATTCTCTAAATGCTTCTTCTCAATTTCTGTATTTCTCATGGGCCCTGTAAGAAGCACTTTGCAAATAGTCTGGGCCTGCGAAACATGCTTTGAGTAAGACCTTTATCTCCAGGATGCCAGACAATCACTTCCCCTGTGACCCTGTGTCTTACCCAGACCCACTTTACTCATTTACATTGTATACTTAGCAACTAGGATTAGCTAAATTTTGGACCCTGGGGCAATAGTCAAGTCTCCAAAGGATGCTAATTCATTAACTAAGCTTTGAATGAATACTAGATGAAGTGGGGTCAAAGTTATACTTCCTGTCAGGTTACTAGGGTGCAAATATTCTGTAGAACCATCTAAGGACACACTATCTATTAAAAGAGTATGAACAGTTCATGGGGGTAGATAATCTTTTAAAGAGCCATATTGTTGTGCTAGGTTTTATCCTTAGAAGGCAGCCACCCTAACTCTGCATAGAGGTATAGTTTGACCTATTATAAAGGTCAAATGAAATAACATGTATCAACACTTTGGAATAATGCAAAATATATTTGCATAAATTAGGTTATTGTTTACATACATTTACAACTGTTCAAATGGCAAAGAATTTAAAATGAGTGAAATAACCATTATTGTACTCTGTATAATTTTTGAGGTGTCACTGACATACACTCAACTTTTATATGGATTACAAAGCCCCCAATATATTGTCTATTGTATTTTAGAGTCAATTATCTTCTAAAGAAAATGAAAACTTTTAAAAATCTTTGACATTTAACTTTGTTTTTACCATTACTGAAGCTCTTCATGTTTTTATGTAGGTCCATGTTTCTGTCTGGTATTTTACTGTACCACATGAAGAACTTTTTTTAATATATGTGTACTTTCTATAGTTATCTTGTTTGGAGTTTTCTTGACTTCTTGGATATGTAATTTGATGACTTTCATTATTTTTAAAAAATTTCAGGAAAAATCATGCCTCTTATAAAGAAAGTTTCTTCTATATCTTCAAATATTTCTTTTGTTCTCTCTTTTTTTCTAGACTTGCATATATAGTGCACCATTTGGTGTTGTCTTAGAACTCTTGGATGTTCTATTGTGATTTTTTTGTTTTTGTTTTCCTTTCACTCTTTTTGTCTCTGTTATTGTTTGTTTGGTTTTTGTTTTTCTTTTCAGCTTGGCTAATATCTAATGACCTGTCCTCAAGTTTACAAATTTTCTTTTCCTGTGGGATAACCTGAGTCAATTAATAAGCACATTGAAGGAATCTGTGATCTATGATAACATTTTCTTTTAATTCTAGCATCTTCATTTGAATCTTTCCTATAGTTTTCATTTTTCTGCTAAAATTCTCTGTTAATGCATACTGTTCACCTGTTCCATTAGGCCCTTTCGCGCATTAACACTTGTTATATTGAAGCCCCTGTCTGATAATTCTAACTTTGGGCCATCCTTAAATCTGGCTTTCTCCATTGCTTTGACTCTAGACAATGGGTTCTTTTTGCCTTGCATTTTTGTATAGCTTGTTATTTCTTATTAAATGCCAAAAATCAGGTGTGAAACAGTTGAAACCAATGAAAATTATTTTACCAAGACATAGGTCATGCCTCTTTTTGCTAAGCCTATTAGTTGGGGACATTGAATTTATCTAGCTAGAAGTTGAAGTTCAGTGAACCAAAGACTTCAAAGTCCTCTAGAACTGCTTAGGATGGAAGCTGGGCTTTGGAGGGGATGGGGTTTTGTGCTTTACCTATAGTGGTGGTCAATCTACTACGCCACACCTATTTTAATGAGGGAAGCTCCATCTTCTACCTTGCTTCTAATATTTCTTATAAGCTCCTGAGGGAGGTCCACATGAAGGCAATGGTGAATGAGTTCAAAATGCCTTTGTGTCAGGGGTTACAGAGGTCCTATGTTGTCATTCTAGCCCACATTTAGCCTTTATCAATTTGTTAAAATTTTAGCTGATTTCTTTTTAGCCATTTGTATGATGACCAGGTGTTATTTTGTTTTCTGCTACATATGACACCATTCCTATGACCTATTTCTTCATGGAGGGATCTAACCAAGGGTTAGAAATTCTGGATATTTGTTTGTATCATAAGCTCAGCTTTCTGATGGGTTAAGAAAAGTTACAATTTTGTAGTTCGCTGTTTTTTTTATTGTTAAGGTAGGATATATACTCTTCTGAGTATATATAGTCTTTAGCCAAGGTAGAACAAGAATTCTTCTCTTCATGAGTTTTAATTCTTGGGGAAAAATTTTACACCACAGAATTAATAATTCTAATAATTAAAGTACAGAATTAAAGTACAAATAATAAAAATTAAAGTACAGAATTTATTTTCCAAGTATCTACTTAATATTGTTATAAAAACTGTAATTCTAATTAGTTCTTCAGTGCTCACTATATGATGCTTCCTCCATTACTATATATTATTCTGAAAAATCCAAGATTCTCCTAGTGGCTGGAAGAATGAATATTGCTTGCTAATTATCTAATTGCAAAGTACACTTGTTTCATTTGTTACAAACTGAAATGATTATCTTTTTTCAAATTATTAAGTATGGAGAAAACACATTTACTGAATGAGAATTTATAGTGCCAATCAGTGTTTCAGGGATTTCTACATATTACCTTAGTCTACATTCACAATAATTATGCAAAATTTTTAGGTAATGGGAAAAAGAATGTAAGAGAAACTAAGAAATTTGACTTTGGTCTCTAAGCTAGTAAATAGTCAGATGGGAACATACACCCAGTTATGTCTGATTATAGACATATGCTTTTCCTCTATAATGCAGTGTTTCTATAAAGCCCCATCTATAGCATAAGCAAATATTTGTTTTTATTAGTCTATAACTTGCTTCTTTGTCCCTCTCCTCTCTACATTGTTTTCAGGTTCTCCTATTATTCAATATCTTCATATTTTCCTTTGTTTGTTCAAGCTCACCACTGTCATGCTTCAAACAACCTAATGTCATTTCCTGACTTTCCAAGCTCCCCATTAAACCTTATCTTTTATTTAACTCATTCCAACCTTTTTATTTTCCTAAGTAACACATATATTTCATTGGTTCTAAAGTCTTCACTAATGTAACAAGGCAATGTAGAGACAAAACAGTCACCTAAGACCCATTTAGTATGAGAAGAATTATAAAAATTTAGTTAATCAAAATTCAGTAATTTAGAATTCTTAAATTTCCAAATGGCTCTGGAATGAAACCAGAAAATCACAGCCCCTGAATTGAAATGAAGTTGCAGTCAGCCCATGAACAACCAACAAACATAGAAGGAGAACCAGAGAGCCTGTCGTTTCATTTGATTCTTCAAGTTCATGGCACAGAAGACAGCAGTCCCTTAGAGAAAGGCTTTGCCTATGTTTTTTTGTTTTTTTAACACCAGTAAGCAATAGGATGCAAAATAAACTGAAAAACTGGAGAAAAAAGGCAAGGAAGAAGTGCACCAGACTTCAGGATTGGCAGCATTGGTTATAACAATAGTGACGGGGTGGGGCAGTGACAGAAAATGTGAAGGCAGGCATGCGTGAGAAGCAGACATCTAAACATCAGAGAAAAAAACTCTATGACAAAGAAACAAAAAAAGAGCATCTGTGCATCAGGGCAAAGGGTGAAAGGAGGTATGCGCATCATTAGTCTAACCCATTGATAAAGGGGAAAAGTCAAGGCTTTGAAATTTCTAACGTTTAAAAGAGTGTTTAAAAGAGAAGTCTGTCCTGGATAATATAATCAATCACACCTAAACTTTGATAATTAAACAGGGCTTGCATGATATTTTGTGATGTTCCCATCAATTCCTAAAAGTATACAAACTACAAAAGGTTTCACAATAAATATGAAATAATTTTAAATGCTTCAGGATGTCACAAAACTAAGAAGAGGCATCAGAATTTAGATGTCTAACATGACTATAACTAAATCAATGGCCAGGAGCCCCTGGGTGGCTCGGTCCTTTAGTATCTACCTTCAGCTTAGGTCATGATCCCAGGATCCTAGGAGAGCCCAGGATCTGGCAACCTGTTCAGAGGGAAGCCTGCTTCTCCCACCCCCACTCCGTCTGCTTGTGTACCCTTTCTTGCTATGTCTCTGTCTGTCAAATAAGTAAATAAAATCTTTAAAAAATAAATAAGTGAAAAATAAACCAATGGCCGTTAAGAACTCTTAAAGATGATTCCAGCTCAAATATTCTACACATCTTCCATTCAGTTATGCCTTATGGGAGATAACTCTTTAAAATATCCAGTGGTAAGTTCAATGTTAATGGACTTTGTTACCTTTTGTTCACCTCCATAAATATTGACCCACCATGCATCAACTGGGAAGCAAGACACTAGGGTTTTCAAGATGAATAAGTAACCAGTTTCAGAGTAATCCAGTGGGGGAAATGCATATAAATATATCATGCCAATGTGATATTGTAAAGTCATAATATGGTACAGATAAGCCTGGGCATTATACCAACACAGAGAAAGGCATGTGTCCCAGCCTGGGGTATAGCAGATGCATATTAGAGAAAATGACAACTATGCTCCATCTTTAAGAAACAGTCTACAATTAAGCAAAATAAAACAGCATATAAGCCTTTTTCTCCTGATTATTTGGAAAGTTCAGGTACCCCTCAAACTGTAAAGTCTTAGAGAGGCATTAAGGCTATGGGAAAACATCCATATACACCATTTTTATTTAATGACTTTTTATTTATGATCTACGATAAATACATGTAATAGACATTTCTTATATCCTGTAATTTGGTCTCAAATTTTCAACTTCCTAACATAGAAATGCTCAGTTCTTTAATCTGTCCTACACTTTTTAACTAGCTAGTCTATAGACCATAGCTGATATAGTTACAAGCAACTAATTAATAGTCTGATGTTGCACTTTAAATACAATATATTTGTTTTATTTGTTTTAAAAGTTACTTTCTTAGTTTCTTAGTTACTTTCTATTGAAAGATTCATTAATCTCAAGTTGTACCTGTTTAAAGCCCTCCATCATTATGAAGTAGCAAGGGTGAACATATATCATACCACAGATAAAGAGCTTATCAAAACAGACATTTGTTGAAATCTTCTGTCATTGTTAGGAGACAATTTCCCAAGGCGCTAACATTTCTGTACAACTTATGAAAGAAGCACTGGCTGCTTTTGTTCTGAATTATTTTTAAAAGGTGTTTGTAAAGCAAATAACCTTGGAAGATAGAACTAGCATCTCCTTCTAGAGTAAAGGGAGGCATACTTATCCATTATAAAAGATTTGCATTCCTTGAGTTCAGGATCCATTTCTTGTAGTATCTAGGTACCATCTAGTCTGCTCTGTGTTGCCTTGTGAAACTAGGGTTCAGGGAACCACTTCAAAAATGCTGAAACTCTTGCTACTGCTATTGCTGTGAATAATAAATTGTCCTTCATCTCTGACCCTATTGTCTTCTGCCAGCATCCATGAATCTGTGGCAGGTTTTCATGCCAGTTTGAAATCAAGGTAGCATCTCAAACTCTTCAGGGTTTTTGATAATTTTGGTAATAAGGATGGGATGTTGACAGAGACGTGGCTTTCTTTCTTGAAAAGGAATGATTATGGCCTCGCAGGTCCATTAATAGGATCTGAGGGAGGTCTATGGGAATCAGTAGCAAATTATATAGTCTTCTGGGCAATAATGGTCCTCCACTGTTTTACTTGTGAATTAAGGAGCTTGGGTAAGCTAAGTAACAGGAAATAGGTAAAATACAGATGGCAAAATGCTATATACATATATATATATGTATATACATATATATATATAGTGTTTGTCACCATACAGTATGTCATTAGTTTTTGATGTAGTGTTCCAAGATTCATTATTTGTGTATAACACCCAGTGCTCTATGCAATAAATGCCCTCCTTAATACCCATCACCAGGCTAACTCATCCTCCCACCCTCCGTCCCTCTAAAACCCTCAGTTTGTTTTCCGGAGTCCATAGTCTTTCATGGTTCATCCCCCCTTCCATTTTTCCCTTCCTTCTCCCAATATTCTCCATGCTATTCCTTATGTTCCACAAGTAAGAGAAACCATATGATAATTGACTTTCTCTGCTTGACTTATTTCACTCAGCATAATCTCCTTCAGTCCCATCCATGTTGATGCAAAAGCTGGGCATTCATCTTTTCTGATGGCTGAGTAATATTCCATTGTATATATGAACCACATCTTCTTTTTTTTTTTTTTGGAACACATCTTCTTTATCCATTCATCTGTTGAAGGGCATCTGGGCTCTTTCCACAGTTTGGCTATTGTGGACATTGCTGCTGTGAACATTGGGGTATATATGGCCCTCTTTTCACTGCATCTGTGTCTTTGGGGTAAATGCCAAGTAGTGTAATTTCAACATCTCCAAAGGCAAAGGAAACAGAAGCCAAAATGAACTTTCAGGACGTCATCAAAATGCTGTTCTGTTGTTAATTCTCTTCTAGGTGCAAGGACTTCCTTGCCAATCTGGTGGCCAGCCTCTGATCTGTGGCATAAGTTACAACTAATACTAAGATTTTTACTAGGTAAGCAGAAGGTTGCTTCCTATTTCAGACAGTAGATATATTGAGATGGGAATATATTGAGTATGAGAACACACATATTGAGTATGAAAGGGAGAATTTTATAACAGAACCCAGATGAATCATTAGAACTTTGACTGGTTCAAATGTGAAAGAAGCAGGCATGGAGATGGCTTGTTAAGGAATAAAAGCAAGTAATAAATTGTCTTGTGGCTATACTTCTCCTGTATTCTATCATGCCAAATATATCCATTTGGAAGTAAGGTAAAATTGCTCAGATGTTTTTTGTTTGTTTGCTTTGTTTTGTTTTTGTAGTGTATTCTGGTTGCTATAAGGGAGTTTTAGCTCTCTTGGGAAGATTTTGCAGAGATAGAAAAACTTCTTTGGGAAACCACAGATGAGGCTTTGACTAGTATGTGAATTCTAACTGCCCTCGATTGAGTTTAGAATTCTGGTGAAGTTGATGTACTGGAGAATTAGAAAGAGACGGAAGGGAAGGGAAAAGGGAAAAAAGGGAAAAGGGAAAAGGGAAGAGGGAAAAGGGAAAAAAGGGAAAAGGGAAAAGGAAAAAGGAAAGGAAGAAAGAAAAGAAAGGGAAAGAAAGGGGAAAGGAGAGAAAGGAAAAAAAGAAAGGAAAGAAGAAAGAAAAGAAAGAAAAGAAGAAAGAGAAAGAGACCCAAGCAAATCTAGATAAATACTTGAGGTCACCACCACTGTGTAGGAAAACTCCCTCAGCCCTGATGTTAAAACCATTAAAAACTTATGAGGTGTTATATAGACAATGGGGCACCTAATCTCCCAAATCAATATGGAGTCCTTAAAGAAGGTCACCACTACGCGAGCCAAGACTGAGTCAACCAGAGGTTGACTGGCAAAATATCAATGTCTACAGTTTCTGAGTCCAGGGATTTCTAAGGCTGAAATAGACAATGGCAGCCATGAGGGCCTTGCTCTTCCACATACAAAGTATTAGAAGTGCCAAACATATTCAAAATTCATTTGATTACCTTGAGCCATTTCATACCCCTTGAAACTAAAAGTACATATGAAGTCTCTTTCCTTTCCTGATCTCTGATTTGTCCCTGTCCCTCTACTTGACTTACCATTTAAAGAGAAACATAATTAGAAGCCAAGGTATCTCTATCCCCAACAGGGATCAAAGGATATATGCACCTACCTGAGTATACTAGAAAACTTCAAATGAAAGGGGGAATCAAACTTACATAGATGTGTTGGATATGAATCCTCACGTCACTTTCTTACCTGGATATATTGAACACTCAGGTTTAGTTAATGGCATTAAGGCAAAGTTCACAAAGGAAAAGGCAAGCTAACATGACCTTGTGGATAGACTTTGGGACCAATTTTATGTACTATTTTTATTGTTTCTACCTTTGATTGTATGGTAAAAATTAATGTGTCGTATGCCTGTATTTCATCATCCATTGCACCTGAGAAGATTGTCACAATTGGGAAAGGCCACATGTAGAGAAGTGTTAATGGAACATGTAAATCATTTTCCAGTTTTCTTTCTGTTTCTTCCCAGACAGTCCAACAAAACCAGTATAAAAGCCCAGGAAGAGAAAAGGAAATCACAGCCCTGATTGCAGACCTTAAGGCAACATGGGTAGTAAGAGATGTAGTATCTTAGCACAACAGCTCAATATGGGTAATGAAAAAGACAGAATTGGAAGCTTAGAATGGATTATCATCAATTGTTCATGTAACTGAATCCACTGCAAGACTAAACATTTGCTATATTACACTGAACTGTAACAATGCCTTCTTTTCTATCCCACTGGCCCCTGAAGACAATGACCAAGTCATATTCATGTGTCATGACAATGAATATATATTTGCAATAACTCTCCATATTCCAACAAGTCTTCTCCAGGAGTAGCTAAATTCCTCTGCCATTTACCATCAGTAGGTGAGCAGTATGAGTGCCTTTATCCTCTATTGTACAATGCTTTAACTCTGTAATGATATCCTGTTTATGACAAAGTCAGAAGCTTCCACTACCAATGTTTTGACTGTGATATCATCATATATACTAAAGTGACTGATAAATCCTGACAGAATTCAGGGGTCTGTTTGTTGAATAAAGTTTCTTGGGACTATATGGGCAGATTTGTAATATCCAATCCCTCTGACTGTCAAAGAAAAACTTCTGTCTATTCAACTTCAACCAACAAGAAAGGTGCTCAGAATCTTACTGGAATCTGTGGGTATTAGAGATAGTATGTACCTCACATGGATATTCTACTTGGACTTTCACATAAGCTAATCCAAAAATTGGCATCTTTTGACTGAGGCCCAAACCCATATCTGTGTTGGAAGTCGTCAAGTAAGCTCCAGGATGCTCTCTACATTCGGGGTCCCACCTCGCTAATAAATCTGTGAGATACAGGTCTCTCAATATTGTAACAATATTGTTGACAGAAGCCTCTGGAAAAGGCAGACAGCTTCTTGCAGGTCCCCTTGAGGTTTTGGACTGGTCACCTCTCTCACATGGAGGGAACGTATCATCTCGAGGTGAGTCAACACAACTTAGTGACTAACACCGTGAGAAAGGGTTCTACAGGCCTCATTTATCAAATGGAAATGGTATATTCAAGCTCTCAGCTTGCCTGGCTCCTTGTGGCATCTCAGTTTTACATGAAAAAAAAATGGCTCTCCCAAACTGTTACAAGGGTCCTAAATTTAACTCTGCTGAATCTGCCATCCCCTGCCAAACAGCTCTGACCATGATTTGATCTATATTCCCTCTTCCCCTTAATCTTAGCAAGGAAATGTAGTAGAAATAGCAGGGGATGGCCCCAGCTCCTGCATTTCATATGTAAATACCTGTCAACACCTCTGGCTGTTTTTTCCACTCCCATTTCTGTACGTATTCTGTCAGTGAGGCAGACAAATGCCACCAGGCTATTGATACGGACAAACAGACAAGTTAGATTGACTGCCCTCATGTAGTCCCTCCAAAACAAAGTCTAGGATTAGTAAAATCTCGGACCCTTCATAGATCTTGAAAGTCAGCAGGAACTGGCTTTTGAAATAGCCAGTTGTCTCCTACAGTCAAAGCATAAAGCATAAAGCCATCATTATCACTAACAGCCCCATGTCCCTTTGTATCATACAATCATACTTGCTCAATAAATATTCATTATTAGAGTAAATAAAATACAGAAATTTAAAACCACCTCTTTAAATTTAAATATATTTTGTTAAATCTGTTTGTAAACTTTTATTGTTCAATTGATATTACATATATTGTTCACTACCTCCATCATTTCCTCCCTCTTCTGCATACTTCCCTTGGAATATTCCTTGAAGATTTAAGTTTCTTAAAAGACAACCTTGATAGTTCAAATTTATGTTAAAAGTATATATTTAGTTACATTTCCTTTAAAAAATTACCCTATGACCTATGAAGATGGAATCAACCATTAGCTGCATTAGTATGGGACTATTTATATTAGTTCATAATAATAGGTTCCTGCATTATCAAAACAAAAATCTTCATAAGAGTTAAAACTAATAAGGGAAGCAGAGGAAACATGCTTTTTTAAGGATATAGATTATTTTTATGCCAAGATTTAGTCATGGCAAAACTCCATCAATTTTGACAAGGCATATTGAAACTAAGTTGTAGTCTTTTTGATTTTTTTCTTTGGACATCTTTGTTCAGAAACATCTAGCTGCCCTAGATTATGGCCAGCTGGTGTCCTATTGTTTCTTTGTTTGTTCTTACCTGTCTCTCCAGTTATATTGTAAGACGCTTGAGGTCAGAACCTACATCACATTCATCCTGTGTCTGTAGTCACCACTTCAGTTCTTGCCATATAATAGTCCCTCAATAAGAGGAGGCTGAATTACATTCCAAAGAAATTAGGCTATGGGAGCCTTAGAGATATAGTGATTCTTTCAGTTAAATCTATGTCTTAATTGGTTTAAAGAAGGCCATTTCCTAAGCCAAGGCTTTCCCCTCAGTCTTCGAACCAGACACACAGCAAGCAATCTGAAGTCATAGATTTCCCTAACTTCAATCCACCCAGGCACACTTAGACAACACGGTATTCTTCCAGATAATGTAATTGAGAAATCAATCTATATTACCATGTTGCTCTTCCTAGGTGAGATGGTCCCAAAAAGCAACCATCACCAAGAATATATTTGAAAGTTTATCTTTTACCCATAATGATGATTGTTCCCCATAGATTGAGTCATTCACTTTCACTGATCTGTCTGGCTATCAGTGAAGAGAATGCTCAAAGTGCCAGGATTTTCAATTGCAGACTTGTAACTTTGTGAAACAAATTTATCTTCCCTGACCACCTGAGCTATTCACAGGCTACAGTGACAAATAAAATAAAACAACAACAACAACAAGTTTGTGTGTGGATGCATAAACTTTCTCTGTGATAACAAAAAGACTGAATATACAGAAATAAAACTGTAAATCGATTTCCCCTGTTTCACTTATGGAAGCCAAAATCTGTTTTTAGGAATATTTTTCAACGACCTATATATTAAAAGGTAAAATGAAATTGTCCGGGACATACGATTACCATGAAAGAAACCTAATATGGGTGAAAAATTTATGATGAAAATTAAACAAAAATATGTTTAGGTAAGCCAGTAACAGTTAAATTTTCAAAACATTTCCCAAGTTTTAACCTGAAGCTGGAAATGACTGAGCAGAAAAATATTACTTTTAACTATGATGGTGACAGGACTGGGCATTTCCTGAAGAAGCACAGACTTCCATTTCATTTAATTTCAGCTTTCTTTGATACTCAAACTGATTTTTTCCTTATTACCTTCTTAAAATAAAGTAAGAAGGAAAACTGATTTTTATTTTATAGAAAGACATACAGCATGGAGTCAAAGACCTGAATTTTAATTCTGTTTCTATTTAAGAACTATTTAAGAACCTCGGGTAAGATATAGTAAAATGATGGGAAAGGAACGCTCTCTACATCCTATAATCTATATCTAAATTCTGTGATTCCTTCTATTAAGAATGTCAAACATTCTATTTGCAGCTACATGAATAAAAGTGAATCTCACATGGTCACATGCAAAATCATAGAATCTAAATATTTCTATTTAAATCTAAATATTTCTTTTCTGCAAGAATTTCAATTGTTCAATTGATCTTATGAGAGTATCACTTTGAAAGCACTATTAAACTTTGGTTAATCATCATGCTAGTTTTGAAATATTAATTTTGCTTATTTGTTCTTTGAGAATTTGTTGCTAAATATTCTCTTCCCCTATGGAATAGGGGTGGAAAACATAGCCATTGTAAACATTGATGTAATATTTTGATATTTACAAATAAAATATGAGAATTATTCTGGATTCGCAGGACTTGAGGTATTTAATAAAATACAGATCCTTGTGAATTGTAGATAAAAATGCAAAAATCCATAATAAAAATTGAATAATACACCAAGAAATGTAAATAGAAAAATATATGAGAAATATATTAGGCTATGAAAGTATTTTATGTAGTTATCCCTCAATTGAATCTTCTTGCCTTCATAAAACACTAAATCACCTGGCTTTTTATTTAATATTGTAATTTTAGGTGTGTGTGTGAATATGTGTGTTTTCCTCCTTTCAAGGTTTTGTTTTTAAATTTGTCTAGAATTTTATTTAAGTCAATTAGTTTATGTAAAACAGTTTGCCTATAATCTCCAGGTTTTAATGAATAAAATAAGTGAGCCACTTCATTAAAAAATGTTTTTTTATTGCTGTAATTAAAGAAACATTTCTTAAAATCAAAGTTGGAAAAAGCTGTTATCCCAAATACCAAAATTATGCAACTTGTATTTAGTTCCTGAACTTAAGTAAAGGATTTAAGCAAGTATCCAATTTTTTAACCTTTATCTCTCCCCTCTTGCCTGTTTTCTTTTCTTTAACACACCACTGCCCAACACCACCACAGACAAGCCAAAAAATGGTTTTGCATAATAGGTTTCAACTAATACAATCTATTGGTGAAATAATCTATATCATTTCCACATTTTTAAATTTCTCTTTACCAATTTTTAATTTCTCTACGCCATTGTAAACATTTAATATAGATCCATCCCATCCTCTAGGTGGCACATAATAGTAAGCATTATAAGATATAACTTAATGATATTTAAAGATATGCTATACAAATATTGGTATGCCTTGTCTCCGCAAATGTTACATTTAGCTGTTTTGCATAATGACAATGACATTAAATTTAGGTAGATCTTGAGTTCCAGTTCATCAAGAGTTCTTAGCCAAAATTCCTGCCATAATATGGCAGATTAATTAGTTGCATTTTCATAGACAATTCTGAGACCATTTTAATATTGCATGTATGTAAGCATACATCCTCATAAAAGGTATGTTGAGACATTTCTGACATTGTCTAGAATTTGACATTAATTAGAATTATGTTAGCCTATCGCTTGTATTTATCATTTACACAATTATGGGCAATAGTTGATCAAAGTCAGCATTGCTCCTTGCTTTGCTTTTTGTTCAATTGGGATGTATCTTTTCTAATACAGATTCATTGGTGTTGGGCATATTGCATACAGTAAGCATCCACTGTTACCCAAAGTGTAAAAGGATTTAGAGAAAAAGAAACGACCTTTTGATTCAGCTCATAACTCTTACCTACTATCTATCCACCCCATATGACCACATGTGCATATTTGCAGTAATTGTAAGTTTAAATATTTGATTTTGAATATTATTATTCTTAGTCCAGCATTAAGTTAAAAAAAACTAAAATTTCCAAATTTAGAAAACCAACAATAAAGTCATTACTCATAGCTTCTCCTGACTTTAGATGCATCTCTCCACATTTTCTTAAAACCATCCCTTGTCAGTGACTTGCTCACTGCACTTTTGCCTATGTCACAAAAAAAGAGAAATAGAGGCTCAGATAGTTTGAGTTAAAACATTTGAGTTAAAACAAAATTAAAAAAAAAATTCCTGACATTGAGTAAGGCAAGATTTTAAGGCAATCCTCACTAGACAGATTCTCTAAATAATTACTCAACTTTCCCTTTCTATTTCTGGTGTAGGCAGAGACTTGCTAGTTTAAGGTGAGGAAACATGCATCTCTCTGCATCAACTGCAAGAGTAAGAAAGCCAATTTAATTTTTATTTCTTCAAAATTTGTTAAAATAATAATAATATCATCAGGAAATTTATATTCACACACTACATACTCAAATGGGGCACCTTTTAAAGTTTGACATTTATTTCTGAATACTCTTATCTGCATGAATTAGAGCACAAGCCCTATGACCAATGGTTCTGCAGAGTAAAATATGCTGAAATTAATATATTTTCATCACTTCTTTAAAAAACTAAATCATAAGTTGTGTGTGAGAAGTTTTGGTTTTTTAAGATTTCAATACATAGGGAATCGGGAATACAAATTTTAGTGTTTAGATAATCTCTTCCGTTCTCACTCATTCCTTCACTTCCCTTGCTTATATTCATTCATCGAACACAACTCCCTGTTTTCTCTCAAGCCAACTAGAAATATTAAAGCGTTAAACATGGTTTCAGAAGAAAGGGCAGCTGCCTTAAGAAAACTTCTACAGAAAGACCGTCTGGATGCTAAGATACTACACAAGGCCAGCACTCAGATCCTACAGGAGGAGCTTTTTAGGACACGTTTTCTGATCCTACTATATCCCTCTTAGCCAGTAAACCTAAAGAAAAATAAGGGCTTTGGGTTATTGCAAATTTAAAGAAGATTTTAAAGAGTGAGTTTGGTGCCACTCTCCTCTCCTTCAAGGAAAAGCTTATCCTCAAGAGTTGCTGAGCTTTAGATAGTGCTGTTGCTGAAGAAGATTCATCACCCAGCCAGGTGCATGGTTCTCAACCTGGAACCAAGACTGATTCCGGAGAAAACAGGTAAAAATAGGGGCGTTCCCTTGTGTCCACTAAGAAGCCTTTAAAACTGAATAGAATAAATCTGAGTAGCATAAAAAGGTGTGCTCTTTAAACAACAATAACAAAAAGTTTAGTCGCAAAACGTTTGGTGTGTGTGGGTGTGTGTGTGCGCGCGCGCGCGCGCGAGTGAGTGTGTGTGTGTGTGTGTGTGTGTGTGTGTGTGTTCTGTCTTGTCTTTCTGTTTTCATGCTTGATCATACCCTAAACAACCCAGGTGCTGAGAAACACACAAAGTAACTGTACACAAGCCAGGATCACCGCGTGTCTGTGCCAGTTTCCCGAGGTGACTGTCAGAAAAGCAGACAGAAAAGAGGCACCGTCGTGTCGAGAGAATGAGGTCAGAATTCACAGGGTGGACCACTGGCTCTGCGAAGGAATACAGCGGGACAGCGGGGCTCCCGAGCCAGGCTTTGTAAAAGGAGGGAAGGTGGGTCAGCGGCGGACTTTGTGGAGAAGGCTTTGTCGGCGCGAGACCGGGTGAAGGGTAGCAGATGGGGGCGGGGGGGCGTTTGCCAGCTGACAGAAGCGGGAAATCAGAAGAGAGAAACGCGGGGACTATGAAGGGAGAGAAGACCCCGTTTGGGGTGACGGAAGGGTCAGGGCCAGCCACTGCCACTGCTAGGGTGGAAGCTCGGGAGCTGGAAGGTGAGGCGGGACCGCCGGCAGCGGTCTCCGGCAGGGAGGGAGAGGGGTTCAGGTTGCCAGCAGGTAGAGTTGATATCAAACAGCCCCTCGGGGACCACGGATCAGCGCCCTCCCGAGATCCCCCGACTCGAGGTTGAGGAATCACAGCAGGTGGTTTGTGGTACCTCCTAAAGCTAGGATTTTCACTCGGCGCCCAGCCTGGGTGCTCGACCCCCGCGCTCTCCAGGCTACTCACCAGTCCTGGGAGGAAAGCGCCATCCGGGCGCGCGCGAGGGCTGCGCAGCGCAGGCGGCAGGCAGGGCCGGGTTGCGGTGGCGGCGCTGTCCTAGGCGCGGGACTGGAGCCTGGGGACACCGAGGAGGCGACAGCGGCGGCGGGGGCGCAGGGAGCTGCGGGCGGGGAGGGCTGTGGATCCGGAGCTGCAGCGCCGCGCGCGCTCTCTGCCCATCTCCGGCTCCGCTGAAGCGGCTACTGCTGCTGCCGCTGGAGGGGAGGGAGACGAGGGGGAGGGGAGGAGGCACGCGGCTAAGGAGGGAGGGAAAGAGGAAAGGGTGGGGGAGAGCGAGAGGAGAAGGGGAGATGATCACCGGGAATGAGAAGAGGAGGGGAGGGAGGAGTGCACGAGCTCAGCAAAGGTTCCCACCAGAAGAGCTCGGGGAGGAGAAATGCAAGATGAGGAGATGGGTCACTCCTCCGCCCCCCACCTCTTCTCCCCTCGCGTCCTTCCCCCTTCGCGCCCTTTCCTTGGTCTCTTCCTCGCGTAGTTCAGGCTGGGGGTTACCCAGGCTCGGCTGGAGTCGGGGCTTCTGCGCGCTGGTGTGAGTGCTGAGCCCCAGAGGCGGCCGCGACAGCTCTCCGCGCCACCGGCCTGAGGCACCTGTGTGCGCACACACCGCCGCCGGCTCCATTGCCGCCGTTTTCCGGCCAGGATCTGCGGGCCATTGCTCTCCCTCTCTTCCCTTTCTGGCCAGATTATGATCTTGCATGTGCATCCATGACATCTGTGTGGTGCCCCTACTGCGGTTTGCTTCCTGGGCGCTCTTTGGCACAGGGTGTCCGGCCAGAAGGCGCCGGCGGGGAGCTCAATGCAGGCAACCATCGCTAGCTCCTTGGAGCTGTTTCCTGGTCAAGGGTGGCAGTGTGTGCTTGCCGCCGCCGGGGTTGACTAGCTAGCGAGGTTAAAAAAGAAGAAGAGAGGAAGGAAGGGAGGAAAAAAGAAAGAAAAAAGAAAAACAAATCTTATGACCTGGTTGCCTGGAATCACGTCCTCAGTGATGTAGGAAGGTTTAAGTGTAAAGGGCACAGGGGGCAGTTCATTATCTTCTGCCTTGGTTTTCCTCCCTTTCCCTAACGTCCAAAAAACCGGGACAAGGCTTAGCATGTTTAATTGAAATCGTTCTCAATCTTTTTATTGCAGAGCATTTCGTCTTTACCCAAATTTTCCTAGTGTTGACCTCTCCTTTCCATTGTAGATTTTCTTTGCTCTGTTAGAATGTGAGTCAGTCTTGTTTATTCGTAAACTACAAAAAGACTTGCATGAAAATAGATACTGTAGTTAGTGCCTTGTACATTCACAAGATCCAAAGGGTGAAAATCCACACATTTAGTAAGTATAAAACAATCAGGACGTTGTTGACTGGTTTCCACGAACCATAATTTTGTTTCATAATCCTCACGTGGTGGTTGAGGGTAAGCAGAAAGCAAAGTAAATTATGTGTGTAAAAGATACAACTAGAAAAAAAGTCTAGTACAACTCTCCTCAAAAAACATAACATTTGAAGTGATTGAATTACTCCCCAAGAGCACACTTTGATAGTGTGTGTGTATGTGTGTGTGTAATTTTAGTAGTCTTTCAGTTACTTGAGTCCTTTTTTAAAAGCCAAAACGATCTTATCCTTTAGTATAAATTAGACATTCTATTTTACCTAACTATGTCTTTATAACAAATGCACCCATATTAAAATACTCTCAGTTGTATATGCACTATGTAGAAACATTTTTAATGCAGTAAGGCATACACCCAAATTGATGAAAAACCTCTAGCTCTTCCCATATACATTCACATGAGAAAAACAATGTTGGTAATAATGTATTACTAGATGGTCTGGATATTGTTAACTTTCTAGAATCTTTCCTGTGGAGCACATCTGCTAATGAAAATATTTGGTTTCACATCTACCCAATAATTTGAATGAAAGAAGCACCTCCTCATTAAGGAAACAACAAATATCAAACTCCTCTAATACACCTCAGCTTTAAAAGGCATGTGTTACTGTCTCCAGATGCTCAGTGTTGCACCATGCAAATTCACCATATGCTATTCTTTCAAAGAAGACCATAGGAAGAAAATAGTGGAAGAGGGCCTATACCTCATTTGACTTTAAGAGTACTCAGTGGTGTCTATATTATAGACATGAGCAGTAAAAATTTCAAATCCTAGTGGCTACTTTGGCAGGGAGTGATTATCAGAAATTGAATCTCTATTTTTCACCCCTGTTTAAGATATTCCTTACCAATTCTCTACTAAGGTAATTCACCTTTGAGAATTTTTGTTATTTTCCTCCTACATTCGATTATGAAACTGTAATAGCAATATCTATATAGTCTCATTTTATGGTTGGAAAAAGACAAAAAACCATGGAAACGAAAATGCCTTAAAGCCAGGCAAAGAAAAGGGATGACATTTAGAGCACAGCAAGACAAGTTTTTAACTCATCCCTAGCCACTTTGCCCACCAGAGACAAGAACAGATGAAAAAAGATGGAATGGCATCCCAGTTCTCCTGCTGGAGGACTTGGATTACAATTTAGATTCTCAGGTTAGGTAAAAACTTTCCTGTCACCTCTACCATAGCATGCTCTCCTTTTTATATTCCTTTCCTCTTCTATATTCACAGTAGTGTTGCACTGTGTTCTTCTTTACAACATGGGAAACCAAATAAATAAATAAAATAAAAAGCTTCATTTTAAACACTGACCCTTTGCATTTACTTACTTGAAAACAGATACACTGCAATTTTCTGAAGTCGGAAATATTGAAAACTCTATCTTTGAACAACGATTGCACTCTGTACCAGAGACTGGTTCACAAAGGAAATAGCACTCATCTATTTATTGAACACATGTGTTTAATAACCACTGCTTGTGGGCAGGCACCATTTTAGGCCCGGGGATACCACAATGAAGAAAATTGGTAACTGTGGCTTTTTGAAGCTTAGAGTCTAATGAGCCAATAGAAGTACTTTATCACTAGGAAAGATGTTTATGATTATGATGATGATAAATTTCAAGCCCAAAGAAGAAATATTTATTAATTAAATTATAGGCATTAACAAGATTAGGCATAAAGGAATACAGATTATTCAGCTCTGCTTATAGCCAGTTCTTACATTTGTTGTTGAAAAAAAATGAGAATGAGGCATTAGGGAAAAAAAAATAACACTTGTTGTAGTAAAGGAAAATAAAAGAATTTTTTCAGGCCAATGAACATTTTTATGAGCCTCGACTTTAAGAAATAAACATCTGCTTTTATTGGTGGGGAAAATAGAAAGTAATATATGTCTTTGAGGTTGTAGAGACTTCTGAAAAATTATATATGTACCAGGTAATACATATGATTAGTATTGCTGAATATAGACTCTAGAATGAGGATGGTGACAAAAATCAGCAATTTTCCCTTTCTCTTTCTGAAGAACATACCAAAACAACAAGGAGAATTAAAACAACAACAAAAATCTGCAAATTCTAATTGCAGCAAAATCAGGAGTAGATAATCCGCAGTTTCTAAAATGTGTGTACAAGATGCCCAAACTGCTGAGATCAACCAAAAGTTGAAGAGGAAGTAAGGAGAAGAACAGCAGGTAGTGAGCCCAATGACAACTAATCTTAGAAAGCATTGATAAAAAATATCATTCCTGAAAGTGAGAGTTTCTCTCTGAAGTGCGAAAGCTTTTTCCCTTGGTTGCAACAATGGATTGAGAAGCTGAAACTAGGCTACAGCTGTGAAAGGAAGGAGTCTGGCAAGTGTAGACAGGTCTCACTTGTGGCTAATCTCGCAAAAGCCAAGATATGTAGGCTTCCTGATGGGGAATTGCTCATCTTGTCTTGCCAAACCTATGCATCTTCTTTAAGGAAATCAGTGTGGGAACTGGAGTGAGTGGGACTGATGATAAAAGCCCTCTTGTGTATGTCCTGTGGGAAGAAATGTAGTGCTACACACAGATAAAACAGAGGAATGATATTTGCAAAAAGCTGTCTATCTCTTCAGCAGCAGAGAAGCAGAACATTTGTAAATCTCAGATGGCTATTTTCCCCTCTTTTCTTCTCAGGAACCTAGAAGAGAAAAATTTAACTCAGTTAATTATGGTAAGAAAAAAAGAACGGGCACAGTATCAATACAAAAATAATATAGGAAAAGATTTACAGAGGAGCATCAAAATGTAACAATTGTTGGAGAACACATACCATAACAGTGTTGCCATGGAGAAATTGAAAAATTTGTCCTAACATTTTGCCATGAATTTTCATAAGGGCACAATGAAGGAATTGCTTCTGTGAATGAAAACTCTAAGACACAAATACGAGAACTTGGGGATGGTTGAGGAAACAATAGGAGCTGATGACCCAAAACTGGCAAAACTTCAGAAAAAAGTGGAACTAAAAATATAACCTTTACAAATTGAAAATAAATATGGAAGAATTACAAGGTGAAATATACACTGAGGTAAATACAGTAAGGGAAAAAGGACAGAAATGAGAACGGTTGGCAAAATGAACTGGAAATAGAGATGAATAGGACGAGAGAGAATATGAAAGATGGAGAAGATTAGCAAACATAATCCATCACATACAAAATTAGAGACCCTGAAGAAGAAAAATAAATACCAGAAAAGGACAAATATTTAAATATATTATTAAAGAAAGCAGCATTCTTAAATGAACTGAAACCTGTAATTTCATTTTTTCTTTCTTTTTCAAGTTTTTACTTAAATTCCAGTTAGTTAACATACAATGTAATATTGGTTTCAGGACTAGAAGTTAGTGATTCATCACTTACATACAATGCCCAGTGCTCATCACAAGTCCCCTCCTTAATCCCCATCACCTATTTAGCAACCCCCCACCTCCCTTCAAGCAACCCTCAGTTTGTTCTCTATAGGTAAGAGTCTGTTTCCTGGTTTGACTTTTTTTTTTTTTCTTTTTTAAGAGACACCTGTCACTAGAACATGCAACTCTTGATCCCCTCTGTAGGCCTGGAGCTTACTAAAATTTTTTTTAATAAATAAAATAATAATAATAATAATAATAATAA